>CM029021.1:82204866-83429866 GCA_016801055.1 Panax notoginseng | reverse complement strand
AATTTGATGTTTGATAAATGAAAATTGTAGTTCATGAAGAAACGAATCCAACGAGACCGACTGTACCTAAATCGGAGTTGTAGATTTCATTTTATTCAAGTTTTAGTAAAGGACCCCAAATCTGGAAAAATCAGAATATATATATATATATATATATATATATATATATATATATATATATATATATATATATATATATATTAACTGCCGGTTCAGTTTTCAGCAAACCGGACAAACTTTCCGGTGACCGGTTCATTCAGTTTCCGACCGGTTCTGGTGGTGGATTCGGGACCAAAACTTTTTTAAAATTGTGAAGAATATTAAAATATTTAATTTCGAATATTTCTGGACAGTTATGTAATTACTAAGTAATTAATGGTTTAAACTCATTTAAATCATTTAAAACTTACTAATTAATTATTATTAATGCCACTAAATGATTATTAAACTAATTTCATATAATTTAAATGTAATTAACTATTTAATTATCATTTAAGTGATAATTAAGTAGAGTTAGTGATAATAAACTAACTATTGATTATTTAATTAATATTAAATAATAAATAGAGTTAAATCATTGATTAATTATTATTTAATTAATATTAAATAATGATTAAATAACATATAAGTAAGATTATGTAATAATAATGTAATTACTTACTTACATTGACATAAAATTTATAAAATAATTTTTTTATTTAATTTATATTAAATAATAAATAAGACAAGTGATAATTAATTATTCATAGATTAACAAGAAAGAATAATTAAAGACTTATGAAGTGAATTAATTATTTGTTATTCAAGGATAAATAAATAATTAATTATTATTTATTAAATAATAAATAATGACAAATGTTAATTAATTATTCATTTATTAATAGTAATGAATAATTAAAGATTAATGAAGTAAATAAATAAATTATTTATTATTCATGGATAATGATTAATTAATTATATTTTAATTAATATTAAATAATAATTAAAGACAAATAATATTAATAATTTAATTTTTTATTATTTAATTAACATTAAATAATAAGTAGATGTAATTAGCTATTATTTATTATTAAATAATAACTAAAGGTAATTAATTAATTACTATTTAACTAATATTAAATGGTAATTAAATAAAGATAGAGTTAATAAATGAAGATAATTTAAATAACTCATTAATTAAACAATTATAGGAAATTGTTTAAAGATCTAATAAGTGTTTATTACTTAAGAAAAACCTTATAAATTAATTAAATCATTAACTTAAGATTTATTAAATATCTTATAGGACTAATGATAGTATATTATATTATGTGTACCTTGTAATTGAATTATTTATTAATAGCATAAGTAAACGTATAGACATACAATTATACGCAGTACTAATTAATAGACCAACATTGTCAATGCTAGGTCGTTCAAAGAGTTTTAATTAAAGCTAGTTAGATGTAGCTCATCGAACATACAACTTCTCTAACTCAAACTTGAGTTATTATTTTCAAAGCCTGTTAGTGGATAATTATTGTTGATTACTCCACATCCTTAACAATTATTGTGAATCAGATTTTGCGCAATCGAATTCCTATTCAATTATTATTGAATTATGAATTAATTAAAGTTCTTTCATTCTTGAACTGTTTGTGAGATAAATCTATGCTAGTTGTATCAGCTAGATCGAATATATTTAAATTTGTTAAATCAAATAGGTTTTAAAAGCTGTTCTTAACCAATTGATTTGGTAGGAACTCGAGACTGAGAAAAGAACAAATTTATTAAAGCATTATATTATAAAATAATTGTTGCTCGACTATTAAGTGTTTATGCATAATACACCGGGTATGAAAGGCTGATCCCCTTGATTACCAAAACTTATTAAAAGGACCAGTTTAACTACTGACAACCTTAGTATATGTTCATGGTTATTTCAAACCACTCAACATCTATTATTCAATTATTCGAATATTCAATTATTGATACTTAATTCATGTTCTTTCACAATAGATTCTATTATTGAACATTAAAAGCTAAATTCCTTTCTAATCATGATATACTTTTCTTGTATTTAAACTTGCTAAGCAAACTAGTTACTTACCCTTGCTATATTATTACATTTATTTCAGCTATACCCGAAGGATCGAATAAGAAAGACAAAGGCAAGGGAAAGATCCAAAATTAGTTTAACATGAATGTTAATTATTATATTATCTGATGGAATTATTTATGTAAACCTTTTGTCAGATTAAAGGTGTGTTTAAGTTAAGGTAAAGAAGAGCTTGGGATTATGTTATGAAACTTTATTATAATGAACAATGTATGTTTATTATTCCACAATAGTTTATAGAATGCTTATGTTAATGATAGATCGTGAGCACTAAATCTGAGGTTAGAAAACCTGGATTTGGGGGCGTCACAAATTGGGACCCGGATTTGGGGACGCTACAGTCACAATATCATCTGCACAATATTTTATATTATTAAATCAATAATTGAGACGACATAATTATTCATATTATTATTCGCATTATTGGCAATGTCTAAAAAGTTTTATCGAGGAAAGGGGTTAAGTTATTTAATTACGCGCCAATAAGGAGAAGTCCTTATCGAAAAGTCCCCTCTTTCCTGGGAATGATCTGGTTACTAATAATATTGTGAGTAATAATATTAATGATGAATACTTATTAAAAGATTAAAAATGTGTTTATTAAAGATAAGTGATTTGTGGTAAATATTTATTTAATTTTTTGGTATAAATAAATGAGTTTGTCATTAAGTATTTGTTGCAAGTTTGACTTATTATATGGACTCCCACGTACTCATTTTTCAAAATCGCCGGTAGAAAGTTTTCTCAGTTTTGTTATTTATTATTATAATAGTAATAAAACAGGAAACTTTTTATATAGAACAAAAAACTTTTTATATAAAACCGAATATTTTTATATTATATATAAAGTTATTCGTTTTATTAGATTATAAATAGAATACATTATATTTTATATAAAGTTTTCATTTTATTAAGATATTTTATTGCATTGTGCTGCATAGTGAAAATCAAACTTTTGACGAATTCGCGGAATTCTTCCGCCCGTGAATTTCTTAATGTTGATCCGTGATTTTTCTAAATAGTACCCTGCCATTCTCCTATAAATAGGATGCTTAGTTAAGAGTTATTATTTTTCGTATTCGTAAGAAATATTATTTTCGTTCAATATTCGTAAGGAATATTATCTTCGTTCAATATTCGTAAGGAATATTATCTTCGTTCAATATTCGTAAGGAATATTATTTTTGTTCAATATTCGTAAGGAATATTATTTTCGTTCAATATTTGTAAGAAATATTATTTTCTTCCATACTCTATAGTATTTAAGTAATATTATTTCATTTCATATTCTTAAATCTACACTTATTTTGATAAGTCTTGCTTCTATCATCGCTGAAATTAATAGAATATCCTTGAATTTTGCGCTTCATGTAGTATCGTTTCATTGAAATAATAGTCTGAACTTTCTTATCAAATATCAATATTTTCATTAAGGATACTATTCACGGGGTACTATTCATTTGGGTACTATTCATGAGGTACTATTCACAGAGTATTATTCATGGATACTATTCATATGGTACTATTCACACATACGGTATTATTCATATATACGGTACTATTCATATGGTACAATTCACGGGGTACTATTTACGAAGTACTATTTACGGAGTACTATTCACGACAAAAATTAATTTCTTTTATGTCCAAATTATTTTTGATACATGAATTTCATTCTTAAAATTTACTCCACAATTAGTTATCATGTTGACAATTTAGACATTCTTGAACTCTGGATAAATTGAATTATAAATCTCTAATATTTATCTTTGATCTCACTTGATTGATTCTTTATATCATTGTCATCATCCTCATACTTATATTGTGGCGAAAGTCATCTTTGGCCCCTAGTGCATAGATGGACTGTTGATTGGTATAATTATGACCAGAAATTATGTATTTGTATAATTATGACCTTTAATGTTATAACAAAATGATGTGGTGAAAGTCCTCATTAGCCCGTAGTGCATTGATGGACAGTTGTTTGACATGATCATGACAATTGGTGATACTAACGAATATCATTGGCCCGTAGTGCATGGATAAATCGATGATGTGAATTATTTATTGAGTTGTGTAAAAGAGAAAAAATACTGATGATGAACATTTAAATCATAGAAGATAGTAGACATCATACTCTACTTGACTTTTCTAATGGATTGTTTGTTCCGCTGCAATTAAACTTATTGTCTATTGTATTCTATCTATTTTTACACTGTTAAGGAATAAAGACAATTTATTCTACATTATCTTAGTCATAATATTCTTTACTAGGTTAGTTGAGCTCATCCTTTTCTTTCATTGTTCTCTTCAGGAAATGAGAATATAGTTGGGACTAGTCGGGGAATGGAGTGATGGTCCAAGATGGTAGCTATAGTAGTCCTCACTATTCTATAAAATAGTGTGATAATAATTGTAATGAGGACATCATTAGAGTTAGGATATTATCTACGAGACAATATTCGTATTAAAATTCACAACTTACATTTTGTCGTATTTTACATGACAGTTGATAATTGTATAAATTAAGTTTATATTTGAATTATGTACCATGTATTTGGCGAATCAGAATGGGTTGTGTGGACCTATTTTGAGGGCGTCATAGTTGATATCAAAGCTTAGGGATATGATCCCTAGTGGATATCTGAGGCCAGAACTAGGAGGGGAGAGATGAGTAAATCCTTTGCTAGTGTGTCATACCTAAGATTATTTGTTATTTAATTAGTCGGTCAGAATATAGGGATAATATGTGGCATGTCAATCAACCCTTGTTTTGTGACAGTGTTTGAAAATGGCATCTGAAAATTTTGAGATAAGCAATGGAGCACATGAGACCGTTGAAACACCGACAATCAATAACCAGGATAATGTGCATCGAGAAGGCAATAATCCTCATGTAAACAACAACACCGACCAAATTATGAACGATGGGGGTGTTTAGGCGCTTTCAACAATTCATGCAACACCAAACGAGAGAGACTCCTATTCAAAATGCAGGTGGAGCCAATGGCAACTCACGGCTGGTCACTACTAAGTAATCAAGGAGCTGGGACCGTCAGAGATTTTGGGAAAGCTAGAGCCACTTAAGGCAAAGGCATGGATTAAGCAGATCACCAAGATATTTGATGTCTTGGGATGCTCAGAGGAGCAAAAGGTTCCTTTTGCCACCTTTATTTTACGAGGAGAGGCAAATTACTGGTGGGAATTTGTAAAACATACTCATCTTTCCGCACTTAAGATGTCTTGGGAGAAGTTCCAAGAATTGTTCAACGACAAGTACTTTCCAGAGATTATTCGTCACATGAAGGAGGTGGAATTCATTGATGAATAGGTTTTATACCTATGAATCCGATATTATTAAACTTAATTATTGCTATCTTTAATTGTTTTTTAGTATCTTTTTATATGTTTTGTGTTTATTTCTTGTAGGTTGGAGCTGGAGGGACAAACTGGTCATTTGGAAAAAAGAAAAATGTCAAAAATCATTAAAATTAGAGTTGAGTGGCATTTTTATAAATACACGGTCCTGGTCAAGCGCCTAGGCGCTTGGAAATGGCCTGGGTTGAGCGCTTAGGCGCTCATGTGCAGCAAAAAGGAGGGTTTTCTACTGCCAAGTGGGTTTTTGAAGCCAAAAAGGAATCTGAATGAGGTGGGAGACTAATACAAATAGGAGAAGACTTTAGAAAAGAGGTATCAATTAATTTTTGAAGAGATTTTTGCAGAGAGAACAACGGAGGAAAACACGAAGGAGAATTGCAAGGGCTGAAGATCAAAGAGAGAGTATTGGAGCAAATTCAGAGTTTCTTCTTTTCTTCTCTAGTTTTATCTTTTGTAATTATCTGGGATGTTTGGATTATTAATATGGATGATGTTTTTCTTTATTATTATTATGAACTAAATTTTCATTAAGATTGCAACGGAACTTGGTATGTAGTTTAAATTAAATCTTCCCATTGAATGAAAGTTGGTTTTTATTGAATTATTTATTATATCTTTTGCTTATTGATTAATTGTTTGGCCAACAATTACTGTGATAATCTATATAAAATTAGAAGATGGAGTATAGATTGAGATCTGGATATGATAACATCTGTTCATATAATCTGATTAGGGTTAATATGATTAGCATGTAGGATTGGAATATACCTATGTGTCTTTTGTGTCCAATGAAAGAATTTGTGCGTCAAACCCTAATTAACTTGATTCACATAAGAATATAGTGAGTTGATTAACTGGGGTGTTCCTTGTAATTCTGTGTCTTAAGGATTGGAGTTAGGAGGATTTGTTCACGTGTTTTGGAAAAAGTGTGTGAATTTTGTAAAGCATTCTTGGATAATAATTCATATTAATTAATTGATTTAAATGGGAAGTAAATTGGTTTAAATGAAATACTAAGGGAAGTTGTAATCTTAACCTGTTAAATCTGTAATTATTCTTGTGAAGTTCTGATTTTAATTATTAGTTTTGTTAAGTTTAATTGTTAAATCACAAACAATCTTTTGTAGTTTAAAGTAGGATTAATTGCATTGAAATTAGTAATTGATAAATATTAGTCTATTTTCTCGTGGGAACGATATCCTTACTTGCTGAATATTACAATTGAACGCGTATACTTGCGTGTTAAAGTGCTATTAAAAAATTAGGCAACAAGTTTTTGGCGCCGTTGCCGGGGAAATTAGTTTAATATTTTGTCATTATTGATTTTGATAGAGTTAATCTTAATTTAAACGTTTTCTTTTCTGTTCTAGTCAGGTGCTCTTGACTAGTGTATGAAAACGCGATCGAAGAAGCCAGATTTATTGCCTTACGAGGACGACATCGAAAAAAGGTTTCAGCGGTTGCGTTAGTGGGTTAAAGAAACCAAAGAGGCACTTGATAAGAAAGATACTATGGCTGAAGAAGAGCAAAAAGCACTGCGGGATTATGCTACGCCGCGGGTTACTAAAATTCAGTCGAGTATTACGAGGCCTGCCATTACTGCTACAAGTTTTGAGATAAAACCGGGGACAATACAGATGATTCAAAATTAAAGTCAGTTTGGAGGGTTACCGAATGATGATCCGAACGATCACATAGTCAGCTTTATAGAAATCTGCGATACTTTCAAGTACAATAATGTGTCAGAGGATGCAATAAGGCTAAGGCTGTTTCCATTTACTCTCAGAGATAAGGCTAAGAGTTGGCTCCAATTCACTACCACCAGGCTCGATTACTATATGGAACGACCTAGCTCAGAAATTTCTTGCAAAGTTTTTCCCGCCTGCAAAAATAGCAAAGTTGCGGAACGATATCTTCTCTTTCGTTCAGCACGATTCAGAATCACTATATGAAGCATGGGAGAGATTTAAAGACTCATTGCGAAAATGTCCACGCCATGGGATTCCTAAATGGCTTCAGGTGTAAACTTTTTATAACGGTTTATTCAGCACAGTGAGATCGAGTATAGATGCTGCAGCGGGAGGAGCTATTATGGCCAAGAATTGTGATGAGGGGTATCAGTTGCTTGAAACCATGGCAGCTAATAATTATCAGTGGCCAACAGCAAGAACGACTCAGCCAAGGACAGTAGGGGTTTATGAAGTGGATGCGATGATAGTATTATCAGCTCAAGTGACAGCTCAGATTTCTGCTCTTACAAAGAAGATAGATGCACTTGGGGTACAACCAGTTCAGAAAATGGAAACGATTTGTGAAATATGTGCAGGTAGCCACTCAAGTGATCAATGTGCAATAAATCCTGAATCAGTCCAGTTTGTTTCCAGTTATAATAGGCTGCAGGGCAGTTATCCAAACAGTTACAATCCAGGAGTAAGAAACAACTCAAATTTTTCTTGGAGTAGTAATCAGTCACATGCTCAAGCACAAGCTCCAAGGCAATCATATCCACCTGGATTTCAGCCACATCAACAATCTCAACAACACCCACAACCTCATCAACCTGACAAGCTATCACAAATGGAAGAATTATTGGCACGATTGGCAACTCAGTTTGAAGCCACAACGAAAAACCAATCAGCTGCAATAAAGAAACTTGAGAACCAAATTGGGCAAATAGCTAGTGCTTTGAATACTAGAACTCCAGGTTCTTTACCTAGTGATGTAGAGAAAAATCCAAGGAATGATGGAAATGAACATTGTAAGGCAGTTACACTTAGAAGTGGGAAGGAGTTGACTACAGATTTAGACGGACAAAAGAAAATAATTTCTGTTGGGAATGACGAAAAAGAGAGTGGAAATTCGGAAAGTAAATCTGGGGAAAAAGTTGTGCAAAAACAACAAGAAGATAAGAAAATAACAGTTGTACCACCTGTGCCATTTCCTCAAAGATTGGAAAAGCAGAAATTAGATAGATAGTTTTCAAAATTTTTAGAAGTTTTCAAAAAGCTGCAAATCAATATTCCATTTGCAGATGCTTTAGAACAAATGCCTAGCTATGTGAAATTCATGAAAGATATTTTAGCAAGAAAGAGGAAGCTAGGGGAGTTCGAAACTGTAGCGTTGATAGAAGAATATAGCGCAATTCTGCAAAGAAAGTTACCACCGAAGTTGAAGGATCCGGGTAGCTTCACCGTACCGTGCACGATTGGACCCCAGTTCTTTAATAGATATTTGTGTGATTTGGGTGCGAGTATTAACTTGATGCCGCTTTCGATCTGCACTCAGTTGGGATTACCAGCACCGAAGCCAACAAATATCTCTTTACAACTCGCAGATAGATCAGTGACATACCCTAGGGGCATTGTGGAAGACATATTAGTGAAGGTGGACAAATTCATATTTCCAGCCGACTTCATTGTGTTGGACTATGAAGAGGATAAAGACATACCCATTATCCTTGGAAGACCATTTTTAGCCACTGGAAGGACATTAATTGATGTACAAAAGGGAGAGTTAACGATGAGAGTCCAAGATGAAGAAGTAACTTTTAATGTTTTCAAGGCTACGAAATTTTCGAAGGGAGAGGAAGAGTGCTTTAGAGCTTATCTGATTGAAGGAGTGACGAGGGAGGTATTTAGTGAGTCTGTGAATGAAGATCCTCTTGAAACTACATTGGTAAGTGAAAATTTATCTGATGATTTAACTGTGCTAGAATGGGTTCAAATGCTAGATTCAGCTCCGAAGTTCACACGATGTTTGCAAAAATTTGAACCTCCGGATTATTGGGGAAAACCGGATGAAAAGGTGAAATCATCCTTAGAAGAACCGCCCACCTTGGAACTTAAGCCATTGCCTAACCATCTACGGTATGCCTACCTTGGTTCTTCTTCTACCTTTCCAGTTATTATTTCTGCATCACTTGATAAGGTTCAAGAAGAAAAGCTACTAAGGGTACTTCGACAATACAATACTGCTCGTGGGTGGACTCTTGCGGATATCAAGGGGATAAGCCCATCAATTTGCATGCATAAGATTTTATTGGAAGATGAAGCGAAACCGACTATTGAACAACAATGAAGACTCAATCCCATCATGAAGGAAGTTGTCAAAAAGGAAATCATTAAATGGTTGGATGCGGGAATTATCTACCCTATCTCAGATAGCTCATGGGTAAGTCCGGTCCAATGTGTGCCAAAGAAAGGGGGAATGACAGTAGTTACAAATGAACATAATGAATTGATCCCTACTCGAACAGTTACGGGTTGACGGGTGTGTATGGATTATAGAAAGTTAAATAAGGCCACTCGTAAGGACCATTTTCCTCTACCATTTATAGATCAGATGTTGGACAGGCTTGCAGGGCATGAGTATTATTGTCTTTTGGATGGATACTCAGGTTACAACCAGATTGCCATTGCACCCGAGGATAAGGAGAAGACGACATTCACATGCCCATATGGTACCTTTGCTTTTCGTAGAATGTCTTTTGAATTATGTAATGCGCCGGCGACATTTCAACGGTGTATGATGGCTATTTTCTCCGATATGGTCGAATAAAATCTTGAGGTATTTATGGATGATTTCTCAGTTTTTGGGGATTCGTTTGATTATTATTTGGAAAATCTCACTCTTGTGCTTAAACGGTGTATGGAAACGAATTTAGTTTTAAATTGGGAGAAATCATTTTATGGTGCAAGAGGGGATAATCTTGGGTCATCGAGTGTCATCAAAAGGAATTGAGGTTGATAGAGCTAAGATCGAAACCATTGAGAACCTCCCGCCACCAGTTTCAGTAAAGGGTATTCGAAGTTTTTTGGGACACGCTGGTTTTTATAGAAGATTTATAAAAGACTTCTCCAAAATCACGAAACCACTTTGCAATCTTTTGGAGAAGGATGTCCCATTCAACTTTGATCAAGCATGCCTTGAAGCTTTTGATGTGTTGAAGAAGAAACTAGTTACCGCACCTGTAATCATAGCGCCAGATTGGAGTATCCCGTTCGAATTAATGTGTGATGCTAGCGACTTTGCAATTGGTGCAGTTCTTGGCCAACAAAAAGATAAAATTTTTCACGCTATATACTATGCTAGTAAGACGCTAAAGGATGCCCAACTGAATTATACCACTACCGAGAAAGAGCTATATTAGCAGTTGTTTATGCATTTGATAAATTTCGCTCATATTTGATTGGGACAAAAGTGATCGTGTTTACAGATCATTCGACAATTAAGTACTTAATAACAAAGAAGGATGCGAAGCCGAGATTAATTAGATGGGTATTATTGCTACAAGAGTTTGACATGGAGATCAGGGACCGAAAAGGAACAGAAAATCAGGTTGCTAATCATTTATCACGATTAGAAAATGCAGAACTAAAGAAAGATGACACAACAGTGGTCAATGAATTTTTCCCGGATGAACAACTGTTTGCTGTAAGGATGGATACACCATGGTATGTAGATTATGTAAATTTCATTGTGAGTAAGGTGCTTCCGCCAGATTTGACAAGTCAACAGAAGAAGAAATTTCTCCATGATGTGAAACAGTATTTATGGGATGAGCCGTTTTTATTTAAACAGTGTGGAGATCAAGTAATAAGAAGGTGCATTCCGGAAGTTAAAATGGAGAATATTCTACACCAATGTCATGCATCTGACTATGGTGGACATTTTGCGGGAGAAAGAACGACCGCTAAGGTACTTCAATGTGGATTCTTCTGGCCAACACTCTTTAAGGATGCACGTGTGTTTTCATTGAAATGTGACAGATGCCAAAGAGTTGGTAATATATCAAAGTGACAAGAGATGCTACTAATCATGATCTTAGAAGTCGAATTGTTTGATGTTTGGGGCATCGACTTCATGGGACCATTTCCATCATCTTTTAGCAACTCCTATATACTTCTAGCGGTGGATTACGTTTCGAAGTGGGTAGAAGCTATAGCATCGCCCACCAATGATGCTAAGGTTGTGGTTAAGTTCATTCGGAAGAATATTTTTTCTAGATTCGGCACTCCTCGTGCAATCATTAGTGATGAAGGCACGCACTTTTGTAATAAGCAGTTCTCAGCTATTCTCGCTAAGTACGGAATCACTCATAAGATAGCTACTGCTTACCATCCACAAACAAGTGGTCAAGCCGAGGTATCGAACTGAGAAGTAAAACGAATCCTTGAGAAGATAGTGAACCCTAGTCGAAAAGATTGGGCTAGTAAGTTAGATGATGCTTTATGGGCATACCGTACAGCTTTCAAAACTCCGATAGGGATGTCTCTGTACAGGTTAGTATATGGGAAGGCATGCCATCTTCCGGTTGAACTAGAACACAATGCTTATTGGGCAATCCGGAAGTTAAACTTGGATATGTCTGCTGCGGGAGAAAAGTGCCTCTTACAATTGAACCAAATGGATGAATTCAGACTCCAATCGTATGAGAATGCGAAGTTATATAAAGAAAAGGTTAAGCGGTGGCATGACGAGAAAATTCTGGATAGAAAGTTTGAAGCAGGGCAAACAGTGTTATTATACAATTCAAGGCTTAAACTGTTCCCAGGAAAGTTGAAATCCCGTTGGTCAGGACCATTTATCATTACAAAAGTTCATCCTCACGGAGCTGTGGAGGTGGAAGACCTAGATGCCAAACGTAATTTCAATGTCAACGGTCAGAGATTGAAGCATTACTATGGGGGTTGTGTTGATCGTGAAAAGACATCGGTCAACCTTGCTGATTAGAACAGAGAAGAAAGTTAGGCTGAAGACTATAAACCAAGCACTAACTGGGAGGCAACCCAGGAAATTTTATTGTTATTTTTTATTTTTACTTTTCATTTTTTTTATTTGCGTTACTGTTAGTTTATTAAGTGGTTAAACTTTTATAGTTTAGAAATTGTTACACCCCTTATGTTCTCTAACACGATATTTAATTGATTTCAGGATAGGAAACAAGATTTCATATTTGGCGGGTTCGACTAATGACCACTACGACTACCCAATCGGGGGTCTCGCTCCCCGGTGAGCGAGCGGCTGTCCAGCTCGCCGGTAAGCTGGCGAGGGTTGCAAGGGGGCAGCGCCCCCTGGAAGCCAAGCACTTATGAGCTTAATAGAAGAATGTCCATTTGTCAAATTCTCATATTTCTTATTATTTCCTTCATTTTTAGTGTTATTGAATTGCTTAATGTTGTTGGGTATCTTGTTTTTCTTTTTCTTTCTTAGTATGTTAGTATAGTTAATTATGTAGTTTATCTTAGTTTAGGGTTTTTAAAATAAGTCTTAATCTCCTTGTAAAAACTAACAATTGAAGTCGTGCAGGTTAGGAAATATTTTTCAAGACATGCCCAAGCGCCTAGGCGCCCAAGCCAGGCACAATCCAAGCGCCTAGGCGCCTAATTGCAGTAGCCGAGACAAGCAACAAGCGCCTAAGCGCCCCCACCTAGGCCAAACCAAGCGCCTAGGCGCTCTAAGCGCCTAAGACATACTGCTCCCAAGCGCCTAGGCAGTTCAACCAGTGCAAAACCAAGCGCCTAGGCGCCCCTACTGCAACGTGAAAAATAAAAATAAAAGCCCTAAACGGGCAAGACTCCTCCAAACCGAAATTAAACACATTCTTGCTCTCCTAGTCCAACTCAAACTCACTCAGATCACATCCCTCCTCTAATCTAGCCTTGTTAATCATCTTTTTCTTGTATAAGCATAATCAAATAGTTAATCTCCTACCCAAACTAAGGCAATAAATCTCCATCTTGTCATCCTTCTTCACCAATTCGGCACCCAACCATCCATCTATCTGAAGTAAGGGTTCAAAGCTCAAATTGCTCCTGTAACTTTGATTGGAACATCATATTTGGCTATAACCAAGTAAGTGTGCAAGATTTTCGTGCAAATTGTTTGGATTCACTTGGATAATAGCTACGTTAGAACTTTGAAGCTAGTTTCTTTCATTGTGTTGGCTCAAGTGGGTTTGGGTACTCTTAATTGTTGCGTTTATTGCATTGGAAGACTAGTGTACTTAGTTATTGAGAAATTTGGTGAAAATTAAGTTTGGGGGAGTGCCTACCAATAGTGTTCAAAATTTGTGCACACCAAGTGTTCGATATATTGTCACAAAGAGGATTGGCCTATACTAAGCCTCTGAACATAATCTGTTGGGCAAGCAATTCACACACAAGACTCATGGCTACTAAAAGGCAAAGAGGCGAGACTTCGGGCACTTCGACTAAGTTTGACAAAAAGAGATTTACAAGTGCTAGTGCATCCGAAAGGTATTACAATTCGCTCTCTAATAAAACGCTAATTCCTGAGCGTGGATTATTGCCAGAGGTAGAAGATGGGGAGTTACTACAAATGATTGGGAGTAGAAGACGGGCGAACTTTACAGCCCAACAAGATTCATCGGTCGTTAAAATTGTTAAGGAATTCTACGCCAATGCAAAAGATCATATTGGTAACATGATTTGGGTTCGCGGAAAATCAGTGGAAGTCAGTTTCAGGTCAATAAATGCTTACTACGGCTTGAACACAATGTCCAATAATGGCTTCATTCAATATTTAGATCACGAGCTGGACTATAGTGAGGTCATTCAAGCCTTGTGTGTACCTGGAACACAATGGAAATTAACAGATCAACAAGAAGCTATTTTGTTCCCTACATCCGCACTAAGTAGTTACGGGAAAGCATGGCATGCCTTTATTTGTGCCAAGTTGATGCCGTGTAGACATACAAGTGATGTTATAAATCGACGGGCAGCATTGCTTGTCTGTATTGCACAAGGAAAATCTATAGATGTGGGTCAGGTTATACATGATTCAATTGACAGAGCAATTAAAGGAGGGACCTCAGGTGGACTACCTCATCCAACTTTGATTACTGGACTATGTCGACAAGCTGGAGTAAAATGGGATGCCGAAGAAGCTACACAACCTCCTTTAGCCGTAATTGACCACTCAGTGATAAAAAAATACAAGGTATGGGGAGGGGGCACACCACACCCGAGAGGGTTAGGTTTCATTATTGTGCCTCCCGAGCCTGCAGACGAGTCTAATCAACAGTCACATGACAATCCTACTGCTGCTGGTGGAAGTTCTGGGCCACCACCAAATTTTTTTGAAGACATTCGTTAAGAATTAAGAAATCAAACTAGAAGGATTGACATGGTGGCTAATCAAGTTCAGTATGGATTGAACCGGGTGGAAAGAAATCAGGATAGCTTGGCTCAGCGACAAACGGAGATGTATCAGAACTGTAGCGCAGCATTCCTAGAGATGTTCGACCGCATGAATCCAGCAGGCGCTCCCTACCAATTTCCACCCTTGTCTGCATACCCCCCGGCTGATTTACCCCCTGAGGATGAGGTTTATGAAGAAGAAGAAGAGGATACTGACGAGGAATAAGGCTTCGATCTTTCAGGGAAGTCCTCAGTGCCTATTTTCTTATATTATTTTTTTGTTATATACAATGAGGACATTGCATATGTTAAGTTTGGGGGTGCATTCTTCCAGTTCCAGTTGCATTCATTTAGTATAACTTATTCATTTTGTAGTTTTTCATGTAGTTTTCATTCGAATTTCTTAAAAAAAAAAATAACATGTTCCAGCTGTTAGATAGTTTAAGTCTGTTTTGGCCAATGATGAGATTGGAATTAAGTAGACAAGTATAGTATTGACTGTTAAGACTTTGATGTGATGTCTTGTCATGATTTGAATCTTCACTTGTTTGAAACTGATATAATAAGGATAACACAGTAAAAATAACTATGTTGACTGATTGAGTCTAAATTGACACGTAATGGACTTCTTGAGGATAATACTAGTTTGAATGAATGAAAGACATGAATAGGTGGAGATGACTGAATTTAGACAAAAACTTAAGTTTGGGGGAATATTTGGGGTACATAAGCTAAAAAAAGATATTGAGTTGAATAAATTGAGTCCTGTGGTGGGTCGAGAAGAAGCGTGAAATACACTCCCCATAAACACAGGTGTGAGATGGAGCGTAAAACGCACTCACTATCCATCATTCAAAAAAAAAAGAAAAAAAAGAAGAGAAAACGGGAAAAGAGCAAAAAGTCCCCCGTAATGATAAGTAAAGCATAAGTATCCCAGATTGAACTCTTGAATTTGGTGGATGTTTGACTTTAGTTGGATCTAACTTGTTCGTGAATTTTGTGAGTTTACACTGTATGATGCCTTTAAAGAGATCTATTATGTGTTGTATTTAGCATTATATTAGTTAGCATTGTTGTTGAGCACACACACACTATATCAGTAATGACAGGGTAAGATTTGATGATTGACTAGGAAATTATTGATCTGTCTTGGTATGATGTACTAGCATGTTTATTGTGATTTCTCTGAGGCTTGATGAATAGATTTTGTTCTGTTTGACTGCTGGAATTTTAGGCATGTAGATAGCTGCATTTGAATTTGCATTGCATATTTAATTATTGCATTGTGTTTTGTTGCTTGGGGATAAGCAATTGGTTAAGTTTGGGGGTATTTGATGAGTAGGTTTTATACCTTTGAATCCGATATTATTAAACTTAATTATTGCTATCTTTAATTATTTTTTAGTATCTTTTTATGTGTTTTGTGTTTATTTCTTGTAGGTTAGAGCTGGAGGGACAAACTGGTCATTTGGAAAAAAGAAAAATGTCAAAAATCATTAAAATTAGAGCTGAGTGGCATTTTTATAAATACACGGTCCTGGTCAAGCGCCTAGGCGCTTGGAAATGGCCTGGGTTGAGCGCCTAGGCGCTCATGTGCGGCAAAAAGGAGGGTTTTCTACTGCCAAGTGGGTTTTTGAAGCCAAAAAGGAATCTGAATGAGGTGGGAGACTAATACAAATAGGAGAAGACTTTAGAAAAGAGGTATTAATTAATTTTTCAAGAGATTTTTGCAGAGAGAACAACGGAGGAAAACACGAAGGAGAATTGCAAGGGCTGAAGATCAAAGAGAGAGTATTGGAGCAAATTCAGAGTTTCTTCTTTTCTTCTCTAGTTTTATCTTTTGTAATTATCTGGGATGTTTGGATTATTAATCTGGATGATGTTTTTCTTTATTATTATTATGAACTAAATTTTCATTAAGATTGCAACGGAACTTGGTGTGTAGTTTAAATTAAATCTTCCTATTAAATGAAAGTTGGTTTTTATTGAATTATTTATTATATCTTTTGCTTATCGATTAATTGTTTGGCCAACAATTACTGTGATAATCTATATAAAATTGGAAGATGGAGTATAGATTGAGATCTGGATATGATAACATCTGTTCATAAAATCTGATTAGGGTTAATATGATTAGCATGTAGGATAGGAATATACCTATGTGTCTTTTATATCCATTGAAAGAATTTATGCGTCAAACCCTAATTAACTTGATTCACATAAGAATATAGTGAGTTGATTAACTGGGGTGTTCCTTGTAATTTTGTGTCTTAAGGATTGGAGTTAGGAGGATTTGTTCACGTGTTTTGGAAAAAGTGTGTGAATTTTGTAAAGCATTCTTGGATAATGATTCATATTAATTAATTGATTTAAATGGGAAGTAAATTGGTTTAAATGAAATACTAAGGGAAGTTGTAATCTTAACCTGTTAAATCTGCAATTATTCTTGTGAAATTCTGATTTTCATTATTAGTTTTGTTAAGTTTAATTGTTAAATCACAAATAATCTTTTGTAGTTTAAAATAAGATTAATTGCATTGAAATTAGTAATTGATAAATATTAGTCTATTTCCTCGTGGGAACGATATCATTACTTGCTGAATATTACAATTGAACGCGTATACTTGCGTGTTAAAGTGCTATTAAAAAATTAGGCAACATTCATCAAGCTGGAACAAAACAATATGACTGTATCACAATACGAGGCTAAGTTTGCGGAGTTATCCCGGTTTGTATCCCATTTGGTAGATAATGAGAAGCGAATGACACAAATGTTTCCGAGATGTTTCAATACCTCATTTCTCACAAACTGTGTTTGTATTCAGATGTTGTGAATATGGCTCAGTTATTGGAGCGTGATAATGAGTCAGCCCAACCAAAAGATAACAGCCAACAACACGATTATAATCGTACTGGTGGCAACTACCATCGGAACAACGATAACCATCATAGAGGAAATTATCATGCCAGAAATGGTAACCGCTTCGGTGGTAATCATGACCAAGATAATAGGAGATGTGAACTAAGTGGGAACAACTTTAAGAAGAGAAGATTTAACAATGACAACGTAAAGACATCGGCAGCAGCAACATCACCCATTTCTAAGGAAGGAGAATGACCACCGGTCGTATGCTATAGATGCAGAGATGAGGGACACATCAGTCCAAACTATACGCAACAACCCAAAGTGTGTTTCAATTGTGGAAAGGAATGTCATTTAGCTCGCTTTTGTCATATTACGAAGTTAAGTCCAGCTGGGACGGTGGCACCAAAGACTAACCCGGACAAGTCAAAGTCAGTGGTTTAAGGGAGAGCGTTTTTCGTGACTTCCCAAAAAGCGAGGAACATGAATGAAGTTATCACGGGTAAGATAATCATAAACTTTTGCGAAGTCTATACCTTATTCGATACCGGTTCTACCCACTCTTTTATTTCACCTAATTATGCTCAATGTTTAAACTTGACTCCGGAGAAATTAGACTTTAACTTATCGGTTGAAACTCCATTGGGAGAAACCTTCGTTACATCCGCCATTTATAAATCTTGTTTGATTTAAATCAATACCCTCACATTACCTGTTGATCTCATTTCTTTGAAAATACTTGAATTTGATGTGATTTTAGAAATCGACTGTTAACTACTCATCATGCTAAAATTGATTATTTTCATAAGGTTGTTAGCTTTCATATTTCTAACCAACCTATTATGCGAATTCAAGCAACCAAACCACTAAAGTCAATCACTGTCATATCAAGCCATTAAGCCATTCGTTTATTAAAAAATGGATGTCAGGCTTTCTTATCCCATGTCATAGATTTAAACAAAAATACGTTAGATTTGAACGATATTTGTATTGTTAATAAATTTCCTGACGTATTCCCCGAAGAACTTCTTGGCCTACCCCGAGAGTGTGAAATTGAATTTTGTATTAACCTTGAACCCGGTACAAAACCCTCAAATATTTCTTCACCCAAAATGAACGTAACATGCGCCAAAGACTTTGGTTAGAGCTGTTGAAAGACTACGACCATACCATTCACTACCATCCTGAAAAAGCGAACGTGGTAGCTGACGCGTTGAGTAGAAAATCGTATGCGGGTACGAGTGCGATGTTGTTAATACAAAGACCCATTTCGTATGACTTACAAATGATGGAGATAGAGTGAAAGACTCTAGGGACCCACGTGATGATGTCAAATATACGAGTAGAACCGACTTTAATCGATAAAGTTAAAATTATAGCCTATAGACTCGCCTTACCACTAAGTATGTCTCGTGTTCATAACGTTTTTTCACATAACTATGTTACGTAAATATGTGGAAGACCCAAACCACATTATTGAATTAGAACTAGATGAGCAGAAGATTTAACATATAAAGATGTACCTGTTAAAATCTTTGATAAGAAGGAACATATTCTACGCTCAAAGATTATACCTTAAGTCAAAGTTTTATGGAAAAACCACGATATTGAGGAAATGACTTGGGAGTTAGAATCTGAAATGAAAACAAGGTATCATCACCTCTTCGACATACCAGGTACGTACATCAATTTTGAGGACCAAATTTCATAAGAAGGGGAGGTTGTAGGACCCCAACTTTTTATGAATAAAGATTTAATTTTCTCTAAATATTATTTTGAATAATAAGGCGTGATTTGATATAATAGTTATGGGTGATATATGAAAAATTTTCAAAGTAAGCAAGTTGTCATAAAATATTCGTTTGGTCGGGGAATATTCTTTTTGTCGGGAATATCCGTACGATGGCACAATCATTGGTGGACCCCACAACAAAATGACTGTCGGGTATAGAAAGTTACATAAATAACCTTTTTATAAAAATAACGGCAAGACTTTTACCGTTAACTGTTGAGATACCCGGTGATAAAAGTACAGTAATACGCGTGGTTGCACAGTAGAACACAATATTGTACAATATTTCTAATTATTGATGCTTACGTGAGAAGTCACTCAGTTTTATTCAATTATTGCCACAGTAGTTGCTGCATAGTAACTCATATTATTGATTCAATTATTGTCACAATATCATCTGTATAATATTTTATATTATTAAATCAATAATTGAGACGACACAATTATTCATATTATTATTTTTATTATTGACAATGTCTAGAAAGTTTTGTCAAGGAAAGGGGTTAGGCTATTTAATTGCGCGCCAATAAGGAGAAATCCTTATTAGAAAGACCCATATTTCCTGAGAATGATTTGGTTGCCAATATTATGAGTTATAGTATTAATGATGAATAATTGTTGAAAGATTAAAAATGTGTTTATTAAAGACAAGTGATTTGTGGTAAATATTTATTAAATTTTTTAGTATAAATAAAGGAGTTTGTCATGAAGTATTTGTTGTAAGTTTGACTTATTATATGAACCCCCACTTACTCATTTTTCAAAATCGTCGGTAGAAAGTTTTCTTAGTTTTTTTTTATTATAATAGTAATAAAATAGAAAACTTTTTATATAAAATTAAACAGAATACTTGTTATATTATATATAAAGTTATTCATTTTATTAGATTATATATAGAATATAATATATTGTATATAAAGTTTTCGTTTTATTAGAATATTTTATTGCATAGTGCTGCATAGTGAAAATCAAATTTTCAACGAATTCGCCGAATTCTTCTGCCCGTGAATTTCTTATTGTTGATCCGTGATTTTTCTAAATAGTACCCTGCCATCCTCCTATAAATATGATGCTTAATTATGAAATGAAAATCACACCAGAATCAGAGAATTCTTCTTCTATAATATTGTGCATATTTCTTTCTAGTATAAGGATACTTTAAGTGTAGCAAATAGTGCAAGTTTTCTTTAAGAATATCTCCGCTATACCAATCAGATTTACTCTCCTACTAAGGTAAGGGGTATTATTTATTTCATATTCGTAAGATATATTATTTTTCTTATTCGTAAGTAATATTATTTTCATTCAATATTCGTAAGGGATATTATATTCGTTCAATATTCGTAAGGAATATTATTTTCGTTCAATATTCGTAAGAGATATTATTTTCGTTCAATATTCGTAAGGGATATTTTTTTCGTTCAATATTTATAAGAAATATTATTTTCTTCAATACTCTATAGTATGTAAGTAATATTATTTCGTTTCATATTCCTAAATCTACACTTATTTTGATAAGTGTTGCTTCTATAATCCCTGAAGTTAGTAGAATATCCTTGAATTTTGCGCTTCATCAAGTATCGTTTCATTGGAATATTGGTCTTAACTTTCTTATCAAATATCAATATTTTCATTCAGAAACTATTCAGGGGGTACTATTCATTCGGGTACTATTCACAGAGTACTATTCATGCGCACTATTCATACATATGGTACTATTCATACATACGGTACTAGTCATACATACGGTACAATTCACGTGGTACTATTCACGATAAAAATTGATTTCTTTTATGTCCAAATTATTTTTGATATATGAATATTATTCTTGAATTTTACTCCAAAATTATTTATCATGTTGACAATTTGGACATTCTTGAACTCTGGATAAATTGAATTATAAATCTCTAATATTTATCCTTGATCTCACTTGATTGATTCTTTATATCATTGTCATAATTCTCATACTTATATTGTGGTGAAAGTCATCTTTGGCCCGTAGTGACTGTTGATTGGTATGATTATTGTTAGGAATAAGCATGTGAATGATATTCCTATTTATATATGATTTGATTATGATATAAATGAATGAATATGCAAGTATGCTTACATTAAGAAAAGTTGTAAAGTCCTTTGATAGATAATGGGAACATATGTACAAGGACTTAAAATGAATTGATCAAATATGTTAAGTTGATCCTACATAAGCAAAATAACTTTGTAAAGTCCTTAAAAAGAAATGATGAACAAAGACTATAAATATAGAAAGATCAAGCTTGTTAGGTTGATCTTATAATGTAATAGATAGGCTTGTCTGATCGTCGAGCACTGCACCAGAAATTGTAGTCTTCCAGGAGAGTCAAGGAAAACTCGAGAACTATCGAGGCAAAATCGTAGTTTGCAAGATAGTAGATCTCGGAGTTCGTACACTGCCAGGAGAAACGAGGAAGGATCGTAGTGTGTCGAGAAGAACTTTCTCGGAGCCACAGTCTGCTGAGGAAGTCATGTTCAGAATTGTAGAGACAACCTGTCTAAGAACCGACCAAGCATCTGCCAAAGCCAAGTCAAGAATCGTAGACAACACTCGGAGTCGTAAAGTCTATTGATCATATAAAAGGCAAAGATTGTAGTCGAGCCAAATCAGATGAAGACAACAAGCACAAAGATAGAAATCGTAGAGTGTCAAGATCTGATCTCCGAGTTGTAGTGTCTGCAGAACCAAAGCTAAATCATAGAGTGCAAAACTAAGGCTTCAACAGAGGTGCTCACAACGCCAAGGCAGAATCGTAGAGTAAACACGGTTCTCAACAAATGAGCACTCCTAGAATATCCAAAGTATGAAGCCTCTGGTCTGAGCTGCAAAGATACATTCCACCTGAAGGGAAGCCATAGAGCATTTAACGAATGACATTCAAGCTAACAGAAGATCCACGCACCAACTCAATCAACATCCTAATTGAGTTTTGAAGCAATCCAAGATGAAGTCTTCCAGAATATTGATCAGAAGAAGACTTCAGTAAAAGTGACTGACTAAGGAAAGTCAGCAAGTGCAGTAGCTGTCAAGTGAACAGAAGACAACGATCTTGGAAATAACCAAGATCGTAGTGTTTGCCAAACAAAGCAGGGACTGATGAAGTGTACACATAGATGCTGGTCAACTTATGAAGAACAAGGCTAAAGTGATTAAGCATTGGGTCAGTCCATTGATGATAAGTGAACATGAGATCACAAGGAGAAAGCGAGCTGGGCATGCCACAAATCTGATGTGTCTTGCTATTCAGAAGAGGCCAGGACAAGGAGTCAAGCTATCAGTTCCTAAGATCAGTTGAGGCAAACAGAAGTGTTGAAGCACTGCACAAGAGAAGGAAGAGGTGTTCTACATTAAAGATCCAATGAACACTCTTCAGGATCGTAGTGTTGTCACAACCTGTCAATGAGGAACATTCAACAAGACACACTACGATCAGGTCCAAGAACATCTGCATCAGAATCGTAGAGTTTGGTCATATGAAGATTGAAGCATTTTGTAACGTTTCAATCTGAAGATTGATAATCGAACATAGCTTATTGAGAGCATCGATGCAAAAGGACAACCTCTGATGTTCTAATTCAGAAATTAGAAGGAGGAAATAAAGTTGACTACCTGCCCGAGACATCAAAGTGACATATCTGATGGGGTAAGTGAAACAGTAGATTGCAGTGTCAAAAAGTCATAAAGGAGCTGTCATGTCACATCTGCAGTCTACATTAAATAACTCGAGATCTGTGAAGCAATTCAAATAGCTTCCAAAGGCTATATTCGAACTGGAAGATTGGGAAGGAGTATATATCATCCAGAGCTTCAAAGATCAAGTGGGCTAAAGTTGCAGAATCGTTGAGTTGTTAAAATGCTACATTGTTGACTCTATGCGTTCCACCAGAGCTTAATAGAACAAGTCTCAATGATAGTGAGACTACAAAGGTGTAAGTGAAGTAGCCTTGAAGAAGGACTTGAACAGACTAAAACTTCACTCAACAAAGATGAGAATGCCAGTGAAGATGGTAGCAAAGCTGAGAGCCGAGAAAGACAAGAAGATATCATTAAGAAAAGCGACAGAGCATGAAGAAGATCCAGATAGCCACTCTACGAATCACCATGAACCAAAAGCTGAAACAGAACAAGTGCAGACCATGTCTGTAAACTAGTCAAGAAGGGTTTCGGGAATGCTAAGTGCCAGACGAAGTCTACCAAAGGCTCAAACACTTAGCAAAACCAAATGGTGATGGTGCACAGCTGACATCGGATAAAGATGAACATAACTGAATGAAGATCAACGGCACCAAATAAGATGTGGTACAGCCTCGAAGCAGAATGAAAAGAAGACCACACCAAGCTGCTAAGTATAGAAGATGGTCAAGCTTAAAGACATCTTAGCAGCAAGGCACCGCCACCCCCACCAACAACAAAAAGTATCCAGGGCTTGAGGGGTCCTTGTCCGGAGGGACTAAAATTAAGTTCCAAGCCTACTGGGCTTGAAGAGTTCTAGGGAACTAGAGGAGTTCCAAGTCTATTGGGCTTGAAGAGTTCTTAGTGAACTAAAGATCAAAGGCTGCTGGCCTTGAAGGAATCTTAGTGATTCAGGATGCTGCCCTTCCTTAGTGGAAATCTTGCGAGTTAAAGCAGAAGAGTGGATTAGGAGCTTGAGTCTCTGAACCACTTAAAATCCCTTGTGTCATTTACTTACTGTCATTTACATTATATACCTAACTGCTATAACTGCTATGTATGTATTAACTGCTTACAACTTAACTAACTCTAAGAACAATGTATGTATGATTATGAATATATCAATGAAGGAGATCTTTTACTTATTCTGTTGTACTTGAAAAGATTCTTATGTTTGTCATATGCTAATTCATTAGCAATACAAAATAAACGAGAAAAATATTTGAAATTTAAAAGGATCTATTCAATCCCCCCTTCTAGATCTATTGTGTGCCTACTGGGAACTAACAATTGGTATCAGAGTAGGTTCTCATGCTATATTCAAAAGCTAATCGCTTTGAGTCTGATCCTAGGCACAAACATTGTTCTAAACATAGTTTAGTAGTAAGTCACTTGTAAATTCAGATGAGCTCACACGTTGGAAATGTTGTGTACAGGTACATGTGTATATACACCTGAAGCTGCTCAGATTGGTCGATGTTCTTAAATTCCATATCAACAAGTCCAATCCTTGGCCACAGTCAATCTTGTAATCTGAAGAATAGGCAAGGAAGCTCAAGAGGTATCAACAACTAAGAGTTAAGCATCCACCAGTCTGAAAGATGAGATGACCATTTACGTTAAGAAGCACTTATCCAGAGAAGAAAGAAGAATTTCTTAAATATGTATTTGGCTAATAAGCAGTTGGATGTGAACCTTGAGGTTCAAAGTTGTCAAAGAAATAATGATGCCAAGAGGCTCTTAGCTTACATCTGCAAAACTATGACTGATTAATGTAAGGACAACTGGAGCAACAAGCTGTCAGGAGTAATGAAAAATTATGCACATCAATGCCTAACCTCACTATATCAAGATAAATGACTGTCAAGAAACTGACAGTGGAAAGGTACGGTTCCTCATTAATATAAATGTGTACATCATGTTGCACCTCCTTATGCACTATAACAGTATTCTATCAAGAGACCATACTCTACCTAAAAAGGGGAAGAGAGAAAGTACACTGAGGTTGGAAACTCAAATGCTTACAAACGTTTTCTCGATCAAAGTTTTAGGTTGAAGATAACATCTTGAAAGAAATTTGAAATAGGTCATAAGCATATTAAAGGTTAATTAATCTTAAGTGGAGTAATCTTTACTGTTGGATTAGTATGTATGTACAAACCTATGTTTTAAGTTTTTGATAACATATAGAGTATGCTCAGTTCTACAAGAGTATCTTAAAGATTCGTAGAAACTGATCACCTCCATGAATCAACCAGATACAAATAAGTGATAGAGTTAATTCTCACTCTGTGAACATTTAAACTTTGTGAATATAACCAAGCAAATGATGAAACCATAAAAAGAAAAAGAGTGTTTTATTACAATAATTAATCTTACACACACTCATCATCATGCATCTTTAAATGTAATATCTAAATTGGATATATACATTAATATGATTGTTTGTGATCAATATGATGAAAATTCAAATATATGAGGAACAAGGATTTTAAAAGCTAACATGGTAGGAACCATTTAACCATGGGTACATAAAATAGAAATTTATCTAACCTGCAAGTGTTTGGTCTATCTGACCCCACTAAGGAATGTTGTAGCAGAAGACTTCAGTTAAGAAGATTCAACCAACAGAAGGCTTAAGACATTGCAGAAATGTTTATGACAAAATCCTTATTTGTCAAACCCTGTCCTTGAAGACTTGCTGAGCTAACATGAATGAAGCTCACATGGTTGTTGATCTCCATATGGAAGTAGACCACTCACCCTAAGATAAAAAGGGTCATATATGCTCAATAATCCAAAGCATCTCAGCTAAGAAGAACCCTCAAGGAACTCATCTTAGAAGTAGAACTCCGCAAGCATAAACTGTCAAAGAAGACTACGTTCGTAGTGCTGTCAAATGATCGAAGAGTTAATGGGTCTTGAAGATATCGATTTTTATGATACAAGAAGATTTAATTGATAATGATGACTTCAGTCAGAAGGAGATATGCAAGGCTGCCTACTGATGCACATGAATAAGAAGAACTCACACCTCTCTGAGAAGATAGTATCAACCATGGGGGAGTAGTGATCTGTTAAGGAACAGAAACACTGAAAGTGTCAAAAATACACTATGAAGCAATATACCAGTTACAAAGTCCCAAAACTTTCTGGCTGATGAACCAGATGAAGATCCATAGTCAGTAAGAACGCCTCAAAATGTACTACTGATAACCTTGTCAACCACCCAACTCAAAATCATGGAGCGCCTATGATCAAACATCTGATCATAGTATAAGAGCAGGAGGACACCAAGATTACAACCAATGCAAATGTCTAAAGTTGGTAGAGGAACTCCCCAGCAGAAAAGGTCAAATAAGATATCAGTACAAATTACTTCTAACGTTTTTCATCTGGAAAGCGTCTCAGGGACAAACCTAACCCTTAGTTCACTCTAAGAGGTTGGCCCTTCCTGATCTACCTTAACCTAGAGGGAATGCTTAGTCAAGTTCATCTCAAGGACCAAAACAGACAACGATCATAGAATAGATTCTGAAGTGAACTCGATGACCGTAGTACAACCTCAACGATCGTAGAGTACGCTCGACGATCGCAGTCTTCCCAGATAATGTGGAAGATAATAGGGAGCTCAGAAGAACTAGTCACATGCCCAACTGTTCAGATCATGTGGAAGATAAGTTCGAATACAGTGTGAAAAGATGCACTGTAGACTCACCTCAGAAGTTCAATGCCCCAAACTATCATGAGGTACATCAGTGGTTAAGCCACACAATTTAAAGATAAGGATTAATGTCTAAACATCCACTGAAGCATCTCTCAGAAGACGATCGTTGAGTAAACTAAGAAAAATGTAGAGTCCATAGCTACCTCACCAAGTTACTCTACGTACTGAAAAAGGTCAATGGTCAATCCACGTCACTAAGGTTTATTTTCTTAAAAGGAACATCAAACTGAAAAGTTTATATGGAGTTACAGTTTCTTACTAGGCATCGTGCAACCAATGACTGGCTGACACATCACAACTTATGCAGAGTCAGAAAGAACTGTCATAAATACAAATTCAAAATCTCCAAACAGTTATCAGAAGCTACTGAACATCTCTCCCTCTCTTTTTTAAACCCTAGAATCCTCTTCATAGCCTGAATTCATTAAACTTCTAGATTCACCCAAATCGCATCCAACTATCTCTCATAAGAAGTCTGAAACTAAATACCCATCTATTTCGAACCATCAAAACGGAAGAATGGCGTGTTATAACCAAAATCCAACTCAACTTCAAGAAGTTTAAAAGATCAGAAAGGAAGTTCAGAGATATACTTGAGCTTGTAAAAAATGTTAGGTTTTCTGAATGTTTGGAAGCGAACACTCCGGTCTATACTGAGCTAGTAAAGCAATTTTACTCCAATGCATCGATAGATTCCGGGCTTCTGTCCACAAAGGTCAAAGGAGCAAGTGTAACGCCCCGGAAAATCGAACATTTTGTAATTTCTGTTAATAAGGAATAAAATAATATTATTTATTATTATTGTGTATTGAGAAGATGAATGTTGTTCTATAACCTAGAAACGTCGGAACGTCGTAGTATTTGAACCACGTGAATGAATTAAAGTGTTTGAATTTCCAAGACGAAAATAAAAGTTTTCCGAGAAAGTTTACGAAAATCACTATTCATCGTTTATCGCTCGGGAATTATTTTTGAACTTCCGAGAAATACGTAACGTTAGAATATCAAGGTAAGATGGATTATGTAATAATAATCTAAGTATAAAAAACGTAATAAATCGCATGCGGACTTAATTTGGGTTTATAAGTATTAAAACCTAATGGAATGAATTGAGGTAATATTGTATAAGGATCAAGTCCAATGTGTATAAGGTGTAAACTTATGTGGGATTAATTATGAAGCCCAACTTGATTAATGCAAGCCCAACAAGGAAATTAGCTATTATTATTAGCAAGCCCAAAGGATAAGATAATTGAATTAGTATTGAGCCCAAATCATGATCCATTAGCTAAAGAGGATCCATGCGGCAACCCATGGGTTAACTTGATGGGCAAGAAATTTATGTATTAACCAAGTACTTTAAGTAATGGCCAAGTTTACTTAGTAAGCAAGACATGAATAGTAAGGAGGTGGAGGGTAAGGAGGTGGGATGCCATAAAGACTCTTTTGTTGGTTGTTAATTTTCCATCCAACTCTCTCTCAAAAGCAAGTTATTAGTTAGAGCCAATAAGCACTTTGAAGCTTAATCTTTCATTGTTAGTTTCAAGGAAGAAGTACTAGTTCATCAAAGGTAAATGATCTTGTCTTCTTCATCTCTATCATAGTAGGTTGATAAGGGAAGTGTAATCTAATGAACTTAGATGTTAAGCACATAAGAGAAATGGATAAGCAATTGACTTAAGCCGAATAAGATGAATAAGCAACTTGAACCTAAATAAGTTGATAACCTTGTACACAATTGTAATATGTTTGTCATATGATTACTATAGTATGAGAACATTGATTGATGGACTTAAGTTCATAATAAGTTATAAGCATGAGAATTTGAGTTCATAAGATAAGTAAGTCATTAATGTATGAAATAAGTCAAAACCAACTTTGTTTATAAGTTGGTGTAATAAGTAACTTGTAATGTTTACATGTTGGTTAAAATCCACTTATAATGATTAGTATAGAGGTTTCGCCGGAATTTACACGATTGGACGATAGTCGTCGAATTCGTGAAATTCTCGGAATGGAAGTCATATTTTGTGTTTGACATTGGAAACATTGTTTTCCGATGGAGACAAGTCATATTTGGCATTGTAGAGTTGCGGACTCGAAAATGGCCGGATTCCGACATAGAACGAAGAAACGAGCATTGAACGTTCACGAACGTTTATCGTTTTCGTTAATAATGAACCAATATGTGAATTTTAGCAAAAGAAGTCAAATAGATAAAATTATTGAATGAACTCATAGAGTACGTAATTTGTGACTCGTAGGCTCTTGAACGAGCCAATTTGGACTTATAACAAAGAAGTTACGAGTCCAGGAATCTCACAAAATAAAAAGTCTGTGGAAACTTTATGGTGCACAGAGCTGGCGCCGCGGCGCTAGCCTAAGGCCATTTAGCCCGCGCCGCAGCGCCAAAGTGACCATAATGTTCTGGAGAGTCGCGCCGCAGCGCGGCCATTAACACTGAGACTCGCGCCGCAGCGCCGAGTCCGGGTTCTAGGCAATATAGGTGGCGCCGCAGCGCGGCACCAAGTGTAAAAGCCGGCGCCGCAGCGCTAGCTTCAAGACCAAGACAATAATGAAGGTTTATATTTAGAACATGGTTAATAGTTGATAACCAATTAGACAAGGTATTTAATGAAACATTGTCAAGACATAATTAAGCCTTAAGTATGAACACTTAGGGTTTAGTTAAATCAATTGCAAATGAATGAAAGAATGATCTTACGAAAAGCCGAAATCGATAATAACAAATCTAATATGTAATTAGATTGAGAAGTAGGGTAAGATTCTTTAGGAATCATGTATGATCATTCATGACCTAATGTTCTATGTTATGCTATCCTTTAATGTAGAGACCTTAAAGACGTAAAGTGCACGTGTTATAATTGTAGAAGACGCTAAAGGCAAGTACTCTAACCCTTGTTCTAGTTCAATCTGGACAAGTCTTTGTGATTCATGTATTCTTCGCATGAGTTAGTATTTGAAGAATGTCAAAGCCAATTCTTTCGATTAGACGTATGCTATGTTATTCTATCAAGTGTTGATAAGGATTTACCGAACTAATATTATCGTGGTTTTCAAAAGTAGATTATGTATGCTCAAATTATTTTGTCGTCAAACGACAGGCACGTGAGGTTGCCACAACTTAAACGTATACACGTTTAACGAATGTAGTTTTGATCAACATAGAGTACTATAGGCTGATCACCTAGACGTGCTCGTAAGATATACCGGACTTACGGACTTCGTGCTGGGATGTCCTTTTCAAAGTACTTATGAAATGCTTACGGTCTTGAACCGGAATAGATGTTTTACTGAATATTGTAACCGTAAAACATTTTGAATGAAAAGAGATGCTATTTTGAATTCTCAATAAGTACTTCGTAACTATTGCCCAGTTATTGAAGATATACGATTTCTATGTTTCAAGCATGCTATTTTACTAAAATTGTTGTACTTGCTGAGCTAGCCATGCTCACCCTTATTTGAACCATATGAACACAGCTAAGATCGAGCATACAGAAGTCTCAGGCAAGGATAAAGGCAAGGCGAAGATGAACCCGTAGCATACTTATGTAATAGTAGGGGAAGACTGTTTGTAATATATTGATATTGTGACAAGAACAACTAAAAGGGTTACAAAGAACCTGGGGAATGTAATATTATTTTGAATATATATAAGATATATTAGTCCTTTTGAGACTATTCAATGGAATGTATAAATGAATAGTAGTACCGTGTAGCACCATCTGGCGGGTTGAAAGAGACCCAGATTTGGGGGCATCACAGGTTGGTATCTAAGCCTTAGGTTATAAAACTTGAGGGGGAAAGGAAAACCTTAAGTTATAACCTTAAGAAAAGTTAAGGAATAAAAGAGGTAAGTTAACCTTATAAAAATTCATTATATATGTTATGTGTTTTTATTATTCTACTAACGTTTACTAATCAACTTTGTGTGTTGTTGTAGATGTCAGGTGAAAATAGGGATGTACAGATAGTCAGTGAAGGGTCGGTAAACCAGATAGAAATCATACCGAACCCCATAGCAGCAGATCCTGAGATAGTTGTGGTGGAGTCTGGAGACTCCGAAAGCTTAGACCTCATGTCTGTATTTGATGGCATGATAGAAGAAGAAGTGGAGGTAGTATACTTCAATCCAGTGGCTATAGCAGCAGAGATAACTCCAGGAGATTCGGTGATGTCACTATTCATGTCGGTGATAGATAGGAACGTACACTATTGTCAAGAGGTCAAGGAGCTGAAGGCGGAGCTCCAAGCGGTTATAGAGGACAAGACGGATGTGGAGTCCATGTGGGAACAGGAACATGATGAGAGAGTTTTGGCTAAGGACAAGGTCCATGAGCTAAAACAAGAGGTCTTTGAGCTTAGGAGCGAGCTAAAGACCAAGAAGCAAAAGATAGGGAGAATGTCCTATATTCATAGGAGTTCTCATGAGGATTTCCAGTTACAAGTAGCTGGGTATCTAGTAGAGACAGGGAAGACGTGGCATACTATCAGCCGTGATATTATTCACGGTCTTGCCAAGGCAGATTTCGAGAATGCCTTAAGGCAGATATGATCGAGTAGTTGTTAGAGTAGTTAAGTATGTACATATTTGTGTATATATGGTAGTGACGTAAAGCTCACTTTTGTATAATCAAGGGTAGTCTTTTGTAAAATCCCAATTTTTGGAAAGCAATAGCGGGAAAGTTATGTATCCAGCTTAGGCTATTTTATGTAACCGATGTAGTATTATACTACGGTGAATTAATATAAGTTTCTATTTTCGAAAAAATGTTGAGTAAAGAATGTTTAAGTTATTGTTTAAATATGGAATAATAACTAACTGACAGGAAATGCATAATAACGGTATATATGTTTATTGTATCAGCAAAATGCCTCCAAGAAGAGTACCCCGTACCCAAGGCACGAGCACGAATCAATCGGAGGGAGGTCCGGTTAACCCCATGCAAGAATTTTTGTACCTTTTAACCGCAGCCTTTAACCAAACTGGGGCTAATATCCCCGTGAATCCTGGTGTAGTACGAGCTACTACATTTAAGGACTTTAAGAGTATGGGTCCGCCGGAGTTCAAGGGAACTACGGACCCTATCGAAGCCCAAACATGGGTTAGGGAGATTGAGAAGGCATTTGTAATAGCAAATGTCGACGAGGCCCAAAAGGTTGCTTTTGCAACCTACATGATGAAGGGAGAGGCCAACTTTTGGTGGGAGGCCAATCAGGTGAGGGCCGGAATAGATGCTATAACGTGGGAGAGGTTCAAGGAAATATTCTACGAGAACTACTTTCCCACAAGCATGCAGGGAAGGATGGAGATGCGATTTTTAGATTTAAAACAAGGGGACATGACGGTTCCCCAGTATGCCGCCAAGTTTAATGAACTGGCAAGGTTCGCTCCACATCAAGTGGATACTGAGGTGAGGAAGGCGCGACGGTTCGAGCAGGGCTTGAAACCCTGGCTTTATAACCGTATATCGGTATTCCAAAGTACTTCTTTTGGAATTGTTTTAGAGAAGATAATAATTGCCGAAGGTGGTAGTGAGGTGTTGAGCCAATACCACAAAGAAAAGAAGAATAAGGGAAAGGTTGATGGGAAAGTCAAGATTGAGGGGACCAATGGAAGTGGCGAGAGTCAGAAGAGGAAGGTATTTAGCTCTGGGAATACCAGAGTGAAGCAAGGAGACCCGAAGAGAAGAATGGAGGCCTGCAAGATCTGTGGGAAGACTCATTTAGGAGTCTGTCTCAAGGGGAAGGCCGTCTGCTACAACTGTGGACAAGAGGGGCATATTACGCCTAATTGTCCAAGTCCGAAGAAGAACCATGGATGTTTTGTGTGTGGATCAACTGACCACATGGCAAAGAACTACCCAAAGAAGTGGACGGACGGGAACTGGGGCACTAATAGGGGTAAGTTAGCTATTAGGGGTCCAACATAGCCAGGTAGGCCGATGGGTCGTACCTTTAACATGACAGTCCAAGATGTGGTTGCAACAGGGGACGTCGTCGCAGGTATTATTCCAATCAACGATATCAATGCGTACGTGTTGTTTGATTCGGGTGCTACTTGTTCGTTTATAGCGTGCGATTTTGCTAGACGATTAGGATTACTTCCTAAAAAATTGCCTATACCGTTAAATATTAAGGTAGCAAACGAAGAGATCATTCCTGTTGAAAATATTCACAAGAGTTGTTGTGTAGATATTCGGGGTTATAAATTATCGGTAGATTTATTACCAATAAAGTTAGGAGAATTCGATGTAATTCTCGGAATGGATTGGTTGGTAAACCATGGAGCAATTATAGATTGTCAAAAGAAATGTGTGAACATTAAGACGTTAGAACAACCTTGGGTAGTATTTTATTGGAATAGATCGCCGGCACGTTCATGTTGTCTAACCATGACACAAACTAGGAAATTATTGAGGAAGGGGTGTGTAGGCTATTTGTGTCATGTGGTTGATACCCAGAGAGTGGGAGCGACCATGGAACAAATACCTATAGTGAGTGAGTTCGTGGATGTATTTCCAAGTGAGTTACTGGGTCTTTCGCCGAATAGGGAGACCGAGTTCATAATAGATATTGTGCCAGGAGCGGCACCAATTTCCAGGGCACCGTATCGTATAGCGCCAGTGGAGATGAAGGAGTTGATGGTACAGCTACAAGAACTGTTGGATCGGAAGTATATTCAGCTGAATGTGTTACTGTGGGGAGCACCGGTACTGTTTGTTAAGAAGAAGGACTGATCATTAAGACTTTGTATCGACTATAGAGAGTTGAACAAGTTAACAATAAAGAATAAATACCCATTGCCCAAGATCGATGATCTCATTGATCAGTTGAAAGGGGCTAAGTATTTTTCTAAAATAGATTTGCCGACGGGGTATCATCAGCTGAAGGTTAGGAATGAAGATGTGCCAAAGACAACATTCAGAACTCGTTATGGTCATTACAAGTTTTCGGTGACGTTATTTGGGTTAACTAATGCACCTGCTGCATTTATGGACATGATGAACAGAGTGTTCAAACAATATTTGGACAAGTTCATCGTGGTGTTTATTGATGATATTCTAGTCTACTCTAAGACGCCAGAAGATCATGCTGAACACCTAAGAATAGTGTTGGATACATTAAAAAAGGAGAAGTTATATGTGAAGTTCACTAAGTGTGAATTTTGGTTAGAGAGGGTTCAGTTTTTAGGTCATGTTATTGACCATGAGGGGATTTCAGTAGATCCAGCGAAGGTGGAAGCCGTGATGAATTGGGAACAACCGAAAATGCCAACTGAGGTGCGGAGTTTCTTAGGGTTAGCGGGTTACTATCGGAGGTTCATTCAGGACTTTTCGAAGATATCTACTCCGCTGACTAACTTGACAAGAAAGACGGTGAAGTACGTATGGACTGAGAAATGCGAAGATAGCTTTCAAGAACTGAAAAAGAAGTTGAGTGAAGCGCCTGTCTTGTCATTACCCGATGACACAGGAAATTTCGTAGTTTATAGTGATGCTTCGCATAAAGGACTAGGTTGCGTGCTCATGCAGCATGGCAAGGTCATTGCGTATGCATCTAGGCAGTCGAAGGATTATGAGAAAGTTTATCCTACTCATGATCTGGAACTGGCCGCGGTGGTGTTTGCCCTAAAGATATGGCGACATTATCTTTATGGGGAAAAGTGTGAGATATACACGGACCACAAAAGTCTAAAATATATCTTTACACAGAAGGAGTTGAATATGAGGCAGAGGAGATGGCTGGAGTTGATAAAGGATTACGACTGTGAAATCCTGTATCACCCGGGTAAAGCCAATGTAGTGGCCGACGCCTTGAGTAGAAAGGGTTGGGAAAAGTTATCTTTGTTCACAGCTCAATCGGAGTTAATAACGGAGATGGCTAGGATGGAGTTAGAAGTGAAGTTGCCAATTGAAGCGGATCAGAGACTGTTTGCGATGGAGATTCAATCTACCATCGTAGAGAGAGTCAAGGAAGTGCAGCTTAAAACTGATGAGTGTGATCAGATGAAGGAACGATTAACCACTGAAAAAGATATTGGGTTTAGTCTTGATAATGAGGGATTATTGAGATTTGAGGAAAGAATTTGGGTTCCAAATGAGACGGAATTAAAGGAGCAAGTTTTACAAGAGGCTCATAGTTCGAGGTACTCGATTCATCCTGGTAGCACTAAGACGTATCAAGACCTTCGACAAAGTTTTTGGTGGCCGAACATGAAGAGAGAAATAGCCGAGTATGTGAGTAGGTGTTTGACTTGTCAAAGAGTTAAAGCCGAACATCAACGACCAAGTGGCTTGTTACAGTCATTGGAGATTCGGGAGTGGAAGTGGGAGCATATCACGATGGATTTTGTGGTTGGGCTTCCGACTGCACAAAAGGGGTATGATGCGATTTGGGTAATAGTGGACTGATTGACAAAGTCGACTCACTTTTTGCCAATTAGGGTTAAGTATAACTTAGACCAGTTAGCTAAACTTTATATTAAGGAAATAATTTCTAGACATGGAGTGCCAGTATCAATAGTGTCAGATCGTGATCCACGATTCACGTCAAACTTTTGGAGAAGTCTACAAGAGCAGTTGGGTACGCAGTTGAAGCTGAGTATAGCGTATCATCCACAGACGGATGGACAGAGCGAGAGGACAATTCAGACGTTAGAAGATATGCTAAGATCTTGCGTCATGGATTTCAAGGGTAGTTGGGATGATCATCTACCATTAGTGGAGTTTGCGTATAACAATAGTTATCATGCAAGCATAGGTATGCCGCCATACGAAGCTTTGTATAGGAGGAAATGCAGAACGCCACTGTATTGGGATGAGGTAGGAGAATGCCGAATGTTGGGGCCAGAACTGGTACAACAGACAGCGGATATTGTTAAGAAGATTCAGATGCGTCTTCTAGCAGCTCAAGATAGACAGAAAAAGTTTACGGATCCGCATAGAGAGAATCGAGAGTTTGAAGTAGGTTCGTATGTATTTCTAAAAGTATATCCCTGGAAAGGAAAGATACGCTTTGGAAAGAAGGGAAAGTTAAGTCCGAGGTTTATAGGACCTTTCGAGGTATTGAAACGGGTAGGTGAGGTAGCTTACATGTTAGCATTACCTCTAGACCTAGAACAAATACATAATGTATTTCACGTATCTATGTTACGTCCTTATAAGCCAGATTATAAGCACGTGATGGAATATGAGCCTATCCATGTCGAAAAGGACTTAACGTACGAGGAAACGTCGGTTAAAATTGTCGATAGAAAAGAGCAAGTTCTGCGGAATAAATTCATATCTTCGGTGAAGGTGTTATGGAAGAACCACGATGCAGAAGAGGCAACGTGGGAGTTAGAAGAAAAGATGAGAAAGAATTACCCGCATTTATTTGAGTAATTTTTTTTTATATAGCGAGATTCTGGGGACAGAATCCTTATAAGGGGGAGAGAGTGTAACGCCCCGGAAAATCGAACATTTTGTAATTTCTGTTAATAATGAATAAAATAATATTATTTATTATTATTGTGTATTGAGAAGATGAATGTTGTTCTATAACCTAGAAACGTCGAAACTTCGTAGTATTTGAACCACGTGAATGAATTAAAGTGTTTGAATTTCCAAGACAAAAATAAAAGTTTTCCGAGAAAGTTTACGAAAATCACTATTCATCGTTTATCGCTCGGGAATTATTTTTGAACTTCCGAGAAATACGTAACGTTAGAATATCAAGGTAAGATGGATTATGTAATAATAATCTAAGTATGAAAAACGCAATAAATCACATGCGGACTTAATTTCGGTTTATAGGTATTAAAACCTAATGGAAGGAATTGAGGTAATATTGTATAAGGATCAAGTCCAATGTGTATAAGGTGTAAACTTATGTGGGATTAATTATGAAGCCCAACTTGATTAATGCAAGCCCAACAAGGAAATTAGCTATTATTATTAGCAAGCCCAAAGGATAAGATAATTGAATTAGTATTGAGCCCAAATCATGATCCATTAGCTAAAGAGGATCCATGCGGCAACCCATGGGTTAACTTGATGGGCAAGAACTTTATGTATTAACCAAGTACTTTAAGTAATGGCCAAGTTTACTTAGTAAGCAAGACATGAATAGTAAGGAGGTGGAGGGTAAGGAGGTGGGATGCCATAAAGACTCTTTTTCCCTCACTTTGTCTAGCCTATAAATAGAGAGCTCTAAATTCATTTGTTGGTTGTTAATTTTCCATCCAACTCTCTCTCAAAAGCAACTTATTAGTTAGAGCCAATAAGCACTTTGAAGCTTAATCTTTCATTGTTAGTTTTAAGGAAGAAGTACTAGTTCATCAAAGGTAAATGATCTTGTCTTCTTCATCTCTATCATAGTAGGTTGATAAGGGAAGTGTAATCTTGAACTTAGATGTTAAGCACATAAGAGAAATGGATAAGCAATTGACTTAAGCTGAATAAGATGAATAAGCAACTTGAACCTAAATAAGTTGATAACCTTGTACACAATTGTAATATATTTGTCATATGATTACTATAGTATAAGAACATTGATTGATGGACTTAAGTTCATAATAAGTTATAAGCATAAGAATTTGAGTTCATAAGATAAGTAAGTCATTAATGTATGAAATAAGTCAAAACCTACTTTGTTTATAAGTTGGTGTAATAAGTAACTTGTAATGTTTACATGTTGGTTAAAATCCACTTATAATGATTAGTATAGATGTTTCGCCAAAATTTACACGATTGGACGATAGTCGTCGAATTCGTGAAATTCTCGGAATTGAAGTTGTATTTTGTGTTTGACATTAAAAACATTGGTTTCCGATGGAGACAAGTCATATTTGGCATTGTAGAGTTGCGGACTCAAAAATGGCCGGATTCTGACTTAGAACGAAGAAACGAGCGTTGAACGTTCACGAACGTTTATCGTTTTCGTTAATAATGAACCAATAGGTGAATTTTAGCAAAAGAAGTTAAATAGATAAAATTCTTGAATGAACGCATATAATACATAATTTATGACTCGTAGGCTCTAGAACGAGCCAATTCGGACTTATAACGAAGAAGTTACGAGTCTAGGAATCTCACAAAATAAAAAGTCTGTGGAAGTTTTCTGGTGCGCAGAGCTGGCGCTGCGGCTCCAGCCCAAGGCCATTTAGCCCGCGCCGCAGCGCTAAAGTTACCATAATGTTCTGGAGAGTCATGCCTCAGCGTGGCCATTAACACTGAGACTCGTGCCGTAGCACCGAGTCCGGGTTCTAGGCAATATAGGTGGCGCCGCAGCGCCAGCTTCAAGACCAAGACAATAATGAAGGTTTATATTTAGAACATGGTTAATAGTTGATAACCAATTGGACAAGGTTTATAATGAAAATTGTCAAGACATAATTAAGCCTTAAGTATGAACACTTAGGGTTTAGTTAAATCAATTGCAAATGAATGAAAGAATGATCTTACGAAAAGTCGAAACCGATAATAACAAATCTAATATGTAATTAGATTGAGAAGTAGGGTAAGATTCTTTAGGAACCATGTATGATCATTCATGACCTAGTGTTCTATGTTATGCTATCCTTTAATGTAGAGACCTTAAAGACGTAAAGTGCACGTGTTATAATTGTAGAAGACGCTAAAGGCAAGTACTCTAACCCTTGTTCCAGTTCGATCTGGACAAGTCTTTGTGATTCATGTATTCTTCGCCTGAGTTAGTATTTGAAGAATGTCAAAGCCAATTATTTCGGTTAGACATATACTATGTTATTCTATCAAGTGTTGATAAGGATTTACCGAACTAATATTGTTGTGGTTTTCAAAAGTAGATTATGTGTGCTCAAATTGTTTTGTCGTCAAACGACAGGCACGTGAGGTTGCCACAACTTAAACGTATACACGTTTAATGAATGTAGTGTTGATCAACATAGAGTACTATAGGCTGATCACCTAGACGTGCTCGTAAGATATACCGTACTTACGGACTTCGTGCCGGGATGTCCTTTTCAAAGTACTTATGATATGCTTACGGTCTTGAACCGGAATTGATGTTTTACTAAATATTGTAACCGTAAAACGTTTTGAATGAAAAGAGATGCTATTTTGAATTCTCAATAAGTACGTCATAACTATTGCCCAGTTATTGAAGATATACGATTCCTATATTTCAAGCATGCTATTTTACTAAAATTGTTGTACTTGCTGAGCTAGCCATGCTCACCCTTGTTTGAACCATATGAACACAGCTAAGATCGAGCATACAGAAGTCTCAAGCAAGGATAAAGGCAAGGCGAAGATGAACCCGTACCATACTTATGTAATAGTAGGGGAAGACTGTTTGTAATATATTGATATTATGACAAGAACAACTGAAAGGGTTACAAAGAACCTGGGAAATGTAATATTATTTTAAATATATATAAGATATATTAGTCCTTTTGAGACTATTCAATGGTGTATGAATGAATAGTAGTACCGTGTAGCACCATCTGGCGGGTTGAAAGAGACCCGAATTTGGGGGCGTCACAGCAAGCCTGAAGATAAGGGCATCAAACATCAACCAATGTCTAGGGTTTCTCGACCAAGGTCTAATAAACCTTGAGGACATTGACATTAAAGAAGGTAAGAAGTGAATGCTTTACAGGAGGAACATAAATCTGATGGATATGATAAAGAAGGAGTTTCTTGAAGAGGTTGACTGGTTGACCAAATGGCAGGAAAAGGCAGAGACAAAGAAGTCTACTAATAAACCCCTTACAAAGGTTTTTCATGGAAGACTCTTGAGCATTCTACTAAAGAAGAAATTGAAAAGCAAGATGAAGGATGATGAGGGAGAACCACTGAATGTCCACAAAGTGATGTCCCCATAGCTGTTTGAGAACTGGAAGAAAAATCCTAAGGAAAATATGAGGCTAATAACTTCTGGCAGCAGCAATAAGGTCTCGATAGAGAAGAGAAAGGCGAAGAAGGTGGAAAGCTCTCAATTTGATGACTCTGTACCGGTAGCAGTCACATCAGCAAAGAAGAAGTATAAGAGTGTGAAGAATACAGAGGCACCACCAAGCAGTCTCTCTATTGAAAACAAGAAACATGGAGCAGGAGAAGAGCAAGCATCAACTGCAGAAACCCCAAAAAGAAGAAGGAGTAACAGATTACTCCAAGGGCCATCCACAAAGAAAACAAAGGTGATGAGGAAGTCAGCATCAGTTCCTCAAGAAAGTTTACCTACTGAAGAAGAGAACGTAGAGTTAGAAGATGAGAAGGAAACTGAAAGCCTCAAGATTGAACCCTCAAGGAGCAGTAAAGAAATATCTAAATCTGATGGTGAAGAAGAATGTGCAAGCCCTAAGGCTAACACTCAGAGCAGCGACTGTAAGACCCCGAATTTTATGATATAAAAGTATTCAATTTTTTCTTATAATTACTATTCAGTAAATGGTTAAATTGATAAAAGTTTAAAGTTAAGGGTGATATATAAATTTTTTTTAAAATAAGCAAGTGGTTATAAAATACTCATTGTTGTCGAAAAAATATTCGTTTGGTCAAGGAATATTCTTCCTGTCGGGGAATATTCATAAGACGGCGCAGCCTTTTGTGCGCCCCAAACAATTGGATGAAGAAAACGACAAGTATAAGTTGTTTACAAATAACAGCGTAGTTGTTACCGTTAATACTGTTGGAATACCCGGTGGTTAAAACACAGTAATACGCGTTATTGCACAGTAGCACACGGTATTGCACTAATTATATTGATTTTTACGTAAGAAGGCACTACTCAATAATTGTTACAGTAATTACTGTTCAATATTTTATTTTTGATTCAATAATTGTTGCGTTGATATTTTATATTATTGTTGTTTTAATAATTATCACTGCACAGTATTTTCCATTATCAAACCAATAATTCATATTATTTGAATAATATTATTAGATAGCATTATTGGCAATGTCTAGAAAGTTCTGTCTAAGGAGAGGTTTGGTCACCTAATTGTGCGCCAGTAAGGAGAAATTATTATTGGAAAGCCCCATCTTTCCTCGGAACTGCCTAGTTGTCAATATTGTGATTATGTAATATTATTTGTGAATAATTAATTATTGATTTATATGATAAGGAAAATATTCATTTTATGTGGATTTAGATGGAGAAAATTTTTAAAGTGACAATTGTTGAAAATTGATATTTTATCTTTTCTGATAAAATAATATTTTATTATATTATTATAATATAATAATGATGATATTTTTACAATAAACGTGTGATATATGAGTATATGAGGAGGAAGAGTATTTTTGTTGCATTAAATGATTAACACATGTTTTGTGTGTCGGTGGACCTCATTTCTTGACTGAAATTTGATTATAGCCTGTAAAATCATCCGTATGTGGATTTCGGTCAATTTTTATTTAGAATTTGGAAAAACTTTCTTCTGTAAAGTTGTAGAGAATTGAATTTCCTATACAAAGTTGTGAGATTCGAATTTTCTGATAAAAGGGCTATTTATTATGAATTATTGAAGTTCCGAAATAATTGATTTTTGGAAGTTTTAAATATTTATAATATAAAAAATGTTTCTGTCATTAATTGTGGGTCTTGCATGTGATGCCAATTGCTGAAATAAGATCTAGGAAGGTTGGCGTAGAAACTTTAATATATATATATATATATATATATATATTAAATTTTTTACTTTGGTGTTCTAAGCATTTTCCTATAAATAGGGTGCTTAGGTTAGAATTGAAAATCACACCAGAAACTGAAGTTTTCTCTCTATTTCTCTCTCTATATTATCGAGTGTATTCTTGTGAGTATTTTGATATCTTGAGTGTTGCTATACGGTGCAAGTTCGTTTAGCATTATTCCAGTCAGAAGTACTGCTCTTTTGAGGTACGGGATTTTTAGGGATTGAAAGAGATCTTATTTTCTTCGTAAGTGATATTATTTCATCAATATCATTATGTTGAAATATTGGTTTGAACTTTGTATCAAATTTAGAACTTTTTCATGTCGGGGTTACTATTCATGAGTTACTATTCACGAGTTACTATTCACGAGTTACTATTCACAAGTTACTATTCATGATGGGTTACTATTCATGGTTACTATTCATGAGTTATTATTCATGAGTTACTATTCACGAGTTATTATTCACGGGGACTATTCACTACAAAATTAGTTTCTTTTTCTAACCAAATTAGAGTTGATTTATGAATATTACTCTGGAGATTAAAACTACGTATTGATTATATTGATTTTATTACCATATATAACATTTTTATAATTCTGATGTTGAAATTTTCTTTCACTGGAGTGTAAAGATGGGTAGATTATTGGTATGATCATGACTAGGGTTCTCTTTGGCTAGTAGTGAAAAGTTGAATTGTGACTGGTATGATCATGACCATTGAATTTATAATTGAATATCTTTAGCTTAAGTGCAAAGGTGAATTTATCAACTTGGTTATAATTATTGTTTATATAAATTCTGAAATGATTATATGTTTCTTTGAGATATGAATATCTTTGGCCTGTAGTGCGAAGATGACCTGTTGTTAAATATTTTTGGCCTGTAGTGCGAAGATTTCCTATTGTTGAATATCTTTGGCCTGTAGTGCGAAGATGACCTGTTGTTGAATATCTTTGGCCTGTAGTGCAAAGATGACATGTTGTTGAATATCTTTGGTCGTAGTGCAAAGATGACCTGTTGTTGAATATCTTTAGCCTGTAGTCCAAAGATGACATGTTGTTGAATATCTGTGGCCAGTAGTGCAAAGATGAACTGTTGACGAATATCTTTGGCCCGTAGTGCAAAGATGAATTTTTTAGTATGATTATGAACAAGAACTGTGATTTGGTATAACCATGATCTTTGATGTTTCAGGGAAAGACATGTGATGAAAATTATCTTCGTCCTAGATGAGAAGGGGAATTTTGAACCACAATTATGATTTATGAGTTATTCATATGATTATGAACCAGAACTGTTGATTGATGTTACAGGGATAAAACAATGTTGGTGGACTTTTAACATGGAGAAGATAATAGACTTTATGGTCTATTTGACTCTTCTAATGGATTGCTCGTTCCGCTGCAACTATGGTTGAAAAGTTTTATCATCTAGCATATGTTCTAAATCTCTGATTTATTACTGATGAAGGCTATTGATAATTTAATTATCTTTAGTTATAATAATCTTTACTGAGCTATTTATGCTCACCCTTTTGCTTCACAATTTCTTTCAGGTAATACGAGTGTAGCTGGGTCGAGTGGGGGTAACAGGGGAATAGAACGGTGGTCATCATTTAGTAGTTATATTTGTTGAATCAAATAGGGTAAAGTGAACCCAACGTTGGAAGGGTGTTTTTCCACTATCATACAAGATGTTTAATGAAATACAACCTCGTATTATCATAAGACAGGGATGTGCTCATCCACTTGCTGAGTATATATACGAGAACTACCTATATAATCTTGGAGTTTGGTTGAAGTATAATTCTCAATTAGAGACGGTGGAGATAATGATATGTTAAGAGAAGACACACCATTGAGAAGAATATGATAGTAATCTTCTCGTTTTTCTTTGGGGTCTATTGGGTCAACTAAGGATAATTCTGTGGACATATGATATCTATCATAACCTAGACGCATGTCCTCCCATGTACGAAGGTTTCCTTGAGCACTTTCCAAAGGTTCTAATTTCTAAAACAGTTTTTGACTGTACCTTTATGTAAGGTGCCATTGTGACATACTATCCAAGGTTGGGACATGAGTCACAGTTGGTATATATTTGTATAAAAACTCATAACATATGTGTTGTTGTATTTTGCACGATAATTGTAGTAATAAAGTTGTAGTTATTTTCTGTACCATGTTTTTGACGACTCAGAATAGGTTGGTTGGATTGGACCTATTTTGGGGGCGTCACAGTTGGTATCAGAGCCATAAGTAAAGAGCCCCGAGCCTCTATTTGGTGACTTCCTGTTGATGAGGGATGCACCGAAGCCAGACTCTCCGTAGGGGACGCCGTTCTGCGGTGACAAGCTGATAGGTACCCTGGTTAGGTGCTGACACAAGTTGGTGTCCAAAGTCACAGTTGGTATCAGAGCTTAGGGATATGATCTCTGGCGGAGATCGGGATTAGAACTAGGAGGGGAGAGATGAGTAAATCCTTTGCTAGTGTGTCCTACCTAAGTTTATTTGTTGGTCAGTCATAATATCGGGATATTATGTGATATGTTAATTTGTTAAATTAACCTTTGTTTTTGAAGCTGTATTCTAGAATGATATCTGAAATACAGGAGATGAGCAATGGAGAAATCATGATGACAGGAAAGATGGAATCTGAAATGAAAGCAATGTATTCTCAACTCTTTGAAATACCAGGTATGTAAATTTCGAGGACAAAATTTCATAAGGAGGGGAGATTGTAAGACCCCGAATTTTATGAAATAAAAGTATTTAATTTTTTCTTATAATTACTATTCAGTAAATGGTTAAATTGATAAAAGTTTAAAGTTAAGGGTGATATATGATTTTTTTTAAAATAAGCAAGTGGTTATAAAATACTCATTGTTGTCGGGGAATATTCATTTGGTCGCGAAATATTCTTCCTGTCGGGGAATATTCATACGACGACGCAGCCTTTTGTGGGCCCCATAACGGAAAGCGATTAGATAAAGAAAACGACAAGTATAAGTTGTTTACAAATAACGGCGTAGTTGTTACCGTTAATACTGTTGGAATACCCGGTGGTTAAAACACAGTAATATGCGTTGTTGCACAGTAGCACACAGTATTGCACCAATTATTGATTCTTACGTAAGAAGGCACTACTCAATAATTGTTACAGTAATTACTGTTCAATATTTTATTTTTGATTCAATAATTGTTGCGTTGATATTTTATATTATTGTTGTTTTAATAATTGTCACTGCACAGTATTTTCTATTATCAAATCAATAATTCATATTATTTGAATAATATTATTAGATAGCATTATTGGGAATGTCTAGAAAGTTCTGTCTAAGGAGAGGTTTGGTCACCTAATTGCACGCCAGTAAGGAGAAATTCTTATTGGAAAGCCCCCTCTTTCCTGGGAACTGTCTGGTTGTCAATATTGTGATTCTGTAATATTATTTGTGAATAAGTAATTATTGATTTATATGATAAGAAAAATATTCATTTTATGTGGATATAGATGGAGAAAATTTTTAAAGTGACAATTGTAAAAAATTGATATTTTATCTTTTCTGATAAAATAATATTTTATTATATTATTATAATATAATAATGATGATATTTTTACAATGAATGTGTGATATATGAGTATATGAGGAGAAAGAGTATTTTTGTTGCATTAAATGATTAACACATGTTTTGTGTGCCGGTCGACCCCATTTCTTGACTGAAATTTGATTATAGCATGTAAAATCGTCCGTATGTGGATTTCGGTCAATTTTTGTTTGGAATTTGGAAAAACTTTCTTCTGTAAAGTTATAGAGAATTGAATTTCCTATAAAAAATCGCGAGATTCGAATTTGCTGATAAAATGGCTATTTATTATGAATTATTGAAGTTTCGAAGTTCCGAAATAATTGATTTTTGGAAGTTTTAAATATTTATAATATAAAAAACGTTTTTGTCATTAATTGTGGGTCTTGCATATGATGTCAATTACTGAAATCATATCTAGGAAGGTTGGCGTAGAAATTTTAATATATATATTATTATTATATTAAATTTTTTGCTTTGGTGTTCTAAGCATTTTCCTATAAATAGGGTGCTTAGGTTAAAATTAAAAATCACACCAGAAACTGAAGTTTTCTCTCTATTTCTCTCTTTATATTATCGAGTGTATTCTTGTGAGTATTTTGATATCTTGAGTGTTGCTATACGGTGCAAGTTCGTTCAGCGTTATTCCAGTCAGAAGTACTGCTCTTTTGAGGTAGGGGATAGTAAGGGATTTTAAGGGATTGAAAGGGATGTTATTTTCTTCGTAAGTGATATTATTTCTTCAATATCATTATGTTGAAATATTGGTTTGAATGTTTTATCAAATTTGGATTTTTTTCATGTCGGGGTTACTATTCATGAGTTACTATTCACGACTGGTTACTATTCACGAGTTAGTATTCACGGGTACTATTCAATACAAATCTGGTTTCTTTTTCTAACCAAATTATAATTGATTTATGAATATTACTCTGGAGATTAAAACTATGTATTGATTATATTGATTTTATTATCATATATAACATTTTTATAACCCTGATGTTGAAATTCTCTTTCACTGGAGTGTAAAGATGGGTAGATTATTGGTATGATCATGACTAGGGTTCTCTTTGGCTAGTAGTGAAAAGTTGAATTGTGACTGGTATGATCATGACCATTGAATTTATAATTGAATATCTTTAGCTTAAGTGCAAAGGTGAATTTATCAACATGGTTATAATTATTGTTTATATAAATTCTGAAATGATTATATGTTTTTTTGAGATATGAATATGTTTGGCCTGTAGTGCGAAGATGACCTGTTGTTGAATATCTTTGGCCTGTAGTGCGAAGATGACTTGTTGTTGAATATGTTTGGCCTGTAGTGCGAAGACGACCTGTTGTTGAATATCTTTGGCCGTAGTGCAAAGATGACCTGTTGTTGAATATCTTTGGCCTGTAGTGCGAAGATGACATGTTGTTGAATATCTTTGGCCGTAGTGCAAAGATGACCTGTTGTTAAATATCTTTGGCCTGTAGTGCAAAGATGACATGTTATTGAATATCTGTGACCAGTAGTGCAAAGATGAGCTGTTGACGAATATCTTTGGCCCGTAGTGCAAAGATGAATTTATTAGTATGATTATGAACAGGAACTGTGAGTTGGTATAACCATGATCTTTGATGTTTCAGGTAAAGACATGTGATGAAAATTATCTTCGTCCTAGATGAGAAGGGGAATTTTGAACCACAATTATGATTTATGAGTTATTCACATGATTATGAACCAGAACTGTTGATTGATGTTACAGGGATAAAACAATGTTGGTGGACTTTTAACATGGAGAAGATAATGGACTTTATGGTCTATTTGACTTTTCTAATGGATTGCTCGTTCCGCTGCAACTATGGTTGAAAAGTTTTATCATCTACCATATGTTCTAAATCTCTGATTTATTACTGATGAAGGCTATTGATAATTTAATTATCTTTAGTTATAATATTCTTTACTGAGCTATTTGTGCTCACCCTTTTGCTTCACAATTCCTTTCAGGTAATACGAGTGTAGCTGGGTCGAGTGGGGGTAACAGGGGAATAGAACGGTGGTCATCATTTAGTAGTTATATTTGTTGAATCAAATAGGGTGAAGTGAACCCAACGTTGGAAGGGTGTTTTTCCACTATCATACAAGATGTCTAATGAAATACAACCTCGTATTATCATAAGACAGGGATGTGCTCATCCACTTGCTGAGTATATATACGAGAACTACCTATATAATCTTGGAGTTTGGTTGAAGTATAATTCTCAATTAGAGACGGTGGAGATAATGATATGTTAAGAGAAGACACACCATTGAGAAGAATATGATAGTAATCTTCTCGTTTTTCTTTGGGGTCTATTGGGTCAACCAAGGATAATTCTGTGGACATATGATATCTATCATAACCTAGACGCATGTCCTCCCATGTACGAAGGTTTCCTTGAGCACTTTCCAAAGGTTCTAATTTCTAAAACAGTTTTTGACTGTACCTTTATGTAAGGTGCCATTGTGACATACTATCCAAGGTTGGGACATGAGTCACAGTTGGTATATATTTGTATAAAAACTCATAACACATGTGTTGTTGTATTTTGCACGACAATTGTAGTAATAAAGTTGTAGTTATTTTCTGTACCATGTTTTTGACGACTCAGAATAGGTTGGTTGGATTGGACCTATTTTGGGGGCGTCACAGTTGGTATCAGAGCCATAAGTAAAGAGCCCCGAGCCTCTATTTGGTGACTTCCTATTGATGAGGGATGCACCGAAGCCAGACTCTCCGTAGGGGACGCCGTTCTGCGGTGACAAGCTGATAGGTACCCTGGTTAGGTGCTGACACAAGTTGGTGTCCAAAGTCACAGTTGGTATCAGAGCTTAGGGATATGATCTCTGGCGGAGATCGGGATTAGAACTAGGAGGGGAGAGATGAGTAAATCCTTTGCTAGTGTGTCCTACCTAAGTTTATTTGTTGGTCAGTCATAATATCGGGATATTATGTGATATGTTAATTTGTTAAATTAACCTTTGTTTTTGAAGCTGTATTCTAGAATGATATCTGAAATACAGGAGATGAGCAATGGAGAAATCATGATGACAGGAAAGATGGAATCTGAAATGAAAGCAATGTATTCTCAACTCTTTGAAATACCAGGTATGTAAATTTCGAGGACAAAATTTCATAAGGAAGGGAGATTGTAAGACCCCGAATTTTATGAAATAAAAGTATTTAATTTTTTCTTATAATTACTATTCAGTAAATGGTTAAATTGATAAAAGTTTAAAGTTAAGGGTGATATATGATTTTTTTTAAAATAAGCAAGTGGTTATAAAATACTCATTGTTGTCGGGGAATATTCATTTGGTCGCGAAATATTCTTCCTGTCGGGGAATATTCATACGACGACGCAGCCTTTTGTGGGCCCCATAACGGAAAGCGATTAGATAAAGAAAACGACAAGTATAAGTTGTTTACAAATAACGGCGTAGTTGTTACCGTTAATACTGTTGGAATACCCGGTGGTTAAAACACAGTAATATGCGTTGTTGCACAGTAGCACACAGTATTGCACCAATTATTGATTCTTGCGTAAGAAGGCACTACTCAATAATTGTTACAGTAATTACTGTTCAATATTTTATTTTTGATTCAATAATTGTTGCGTTGATATTTTATATTATTGTTGTTTTAATAATTGTCACTGCACAGTATTTTCCATTATCAAATCAATAATTCATATTATTTGAATAATATTATTAGATAGCATTATTGGGAATGTCTAGAAAGTTCTGTCTAAGGAGAGATTTGGTCACCTAATTGCGCGCCAGTAAGGAGAAATTCTTATTGGAAAGCCCCCTCTTTCCTGGGAACTGTCTGGTTGTCAATATTGTGATTCTGTAATATTATTTGTGAATAAGTAATTATTGATTTATATGATAAGAAAAATATTCATTTTATGTGGATATAGATGGAGAAAATTTTTAAAGTGACAATTGTAAAAAATTGATATTTTATCTTTTCTGATAAAATAATATTTTATTATATTATTATAATATAATAATGATGATATTTTTATAATGAATGTGTGATGTATGAGTATATGAGGAGAAAGAGTATTTTTGTTGCATTAAATGATTAACACATGTTTTGTGTGCCGGTCGACCCCATTTCTTGACTGAAATTTGATTATAGCTTGTAAAATCGTCCGTATGTGGATTTCGGTCAATTTTTGTTTGGAATTTGGAAAAACTTTCTTCTGTAAAGTTATAGAGAATTGAATTTCCTATAAAAAATCGCGAGATTCGAATTTGCTGATAAAATGACTATTTATTATGAATTATTGAAGTTTCGAAGTTCCGAAATAATTGATTTTTGGAAGTTTTAAATATTTATAATATAAAAACGTTTTTGTCATTAATTGTGGGTCTTGCATGTGATGTCAATTACTGAAATCATATCTAGGAAGGTTGGCGTAGAAATTTTAATATATATATTATTATTATATTAAATTTTTTGCTTTGGTGTTCTAAGCATTTTCCTATAAATAGGGTGCTTAGGTTAAAATTGAAAATCACACCAGAAACTGAAGTTTTCTCTCTATTTCTCTCTTTATATTATCGAGTGTATTCTTGTGAGTATTTTGATATCTTGAGTGTTGCTATACGGTGCAAGTTCGTTCAGCGTTATTCCAGTCAGAAGTACTGCTCTTTTGAGGTAGGGGATAGTAAGGGATTTTAAGGGATTGAAAGGGATGTTATTTTTTTCGTAAGTGATATTATTTCTTTAATATCATTATGTTGAAATATTGGTTTGAATGTTTTATCAAATTTGGATTTTTTTCATGTCGGGGTTACTATTCATGAGTTACTATTCACGACAGGTTACTATTCACGAGTTAGTATTCACGGGTACTATTCAATACAAAATTGGTTTCTTTTTCTAACCAAATTATAATTGATTTATGAATATTACTCTGGAGATTAAAACTATGTATTGATTATATTGATTTTATTATCATATATAACATTTTTATAACCCTGATGTTGAAATTCTCTTTCACTGGAGTGTAAAGATGGGTAGATTATTGGTATGATCATGACTAGGGTTCTCTTTGGCTAGTAGTGAAAAGTTGAATTGTGACTGGTATGATCATGACCATTGAATTTATAATTGAATATCTTTAGCTTAAGTGCAAAGGTGAATTTATCAACATGGTTATAATTATTGTTTATATAAATTCTGAAATGATTATATGTTTCTTTGAGATATGAATATGTTTGGCCTGTAGTGCGAAGATGACCTGTTGTTGAATATCTTTGGTCTGTAGTGCGAAGATGACTTGTTGTTGAATATCTTTGGCCTGTAGTGCGAAGACGACCTGTTGTTGAATATCTTTGGCCGTAGTGCAAAGATGACATGTTGTTGAATATCTTTGGCCTATAGTGCGAAGATGACATGTTGTTGAATATCTTTGGCCGTAGTGCAAAGATGACCTGTTGTTAAATATCTTTGGCCTGTAGTGCAAAGATGACATGTTATTGAATATCTGTGACCAGTAGTGCAAAGATGAACTGTTGACGAATATCTTTGGCCCGTAGTGCAAAGATGAATTTATTAGTATGATTATGAACAGGAACTGTGAGTTGGTATAACCATGATCTTTGATGTTTCAGGTAAAGTCATGTGATGAAAATTATCTTCGTCCTAGATGAGAAGGGGAATTTTGAACCACAATTATGATTTATGAGTTATTCATATGATTATGAACCAGAACTGTTGATTGATGTTACAGGGATAAAACAATGTTGGTGGACTTTTAACATGGAGAAGATAATGGACTTTATGGTCTATTTGACTCTTCTAATGGATTGCTCGTTCCGCTGCAACTATGGTTGAAAAGTTTTATCATCTACCATATGTTCTAAATCTCTGATTTATTACTGATGAAGGCTATTGATAATTTAATTATCTTTAGTTATAATATTCTTTACTGAGCTATTTGTGCTCATCCTTTTGCATCACAATTCCTTTCAGGTAATACGAGTGTAGCTGGGTCGAGCGGGGGTAACAGGGGAATAGAACGGTGGTCATCATTTAGTAGTTATATTTGTTGAATCAAATAGGGTGAAGCGAACCCAACGTTGGAAGGGTGTTTTGCCACTATCATACAAGATGTCTAATGACATACAACCTCGTATCATCATAAGACAGGGATGTGCTCATCCACTTGCTGAGTATATATACGAGCACTACCTATATAATCTTGGAGTTTAGTTGAATTATAATTCTCAATTAGAGACGGTGGAGATAATGATATGTTAAGAGAAGACACACCATTGGGAAGAATATGATAGTAATCTTCTCATTTTTCTTTGGGGTCTATTGGGTCAACCAAGGATAATTCTGTGGACATATGATATCTATCATAACCTAGACGCATGTCCTCCCATGTACGAAGGTTTCCTTGAGCACTTCTCAAAGGTTCTGATTTTTAAAACAGTTTTTGACTGTATCTTTATGTAAGGTGCCATTGTGACGTACTATCCAAGGTTGGGACATGAGTCACAGTTGGTATATATTTGTATAAAAACTCACAACATATGTGTTGTTGTATTCTGCACGACAATTGTAGTAATAAAGTTGTAGTTATTTTCTGTACCATGTTTTTGACGACTCAGAATAGGTTGGTTGGATTGGACCTATTTTGGGGGCGTCACAGCGATTCTGTTGCTGACGAAAGTTTGAGAGCTGAAACAACTGCAACTCCTACTGCTAAAACTCCAACAAGTTCATATGATGGTTCAAAAGATGTTGAGTCAAAAGAAGAAGGACTTGTCCCTACTGAACATAAAGGAAGCCTATATGATGATACAAAGGCTTCAGATTCTGAAGAAGAAAAGTCTGACTCTCCTATAGCTGACCCTCTAAGGAGAAGAAAAAACAACAGACTGTTTGCTAAATCTGTCTAAAAGAAGAAGGGTGAACCGTCTACTGCAATCATTGAAGTGAGTGATGATGAATCTGAATCCAAGGGAGAAGATGTTGAAGAAGGTACTAGTGATGAAAATCAACATGAAGGATTCACTGATGAATCAAGTGAAAGAAGTCAGCATGATTCAAGCTCAGAAGGTGAAGAAATGGAAAAAGGTTCTAGTTCTGTAAATTAGGAATCAGAGGAACCAACAGACAATCATGTTCTCTCTCCAGCAAGAATTAGCAGAAGAATAATTGTGGAAGTTTTTGATGAACCACCAGATGTTCCAACAGAAAGATGGATAAGCTATGGCAATGAACAACTCAAGATTGTAAGGATGACCGCATATGATGTGTTTAAAAATTGGAACAACATGGAGTTAGACTGCACTACTATCCTCTAAAATCCTGATGATCTTCTGATGAGATGGTTCTTCCCATGGATGCCCTCGTTAAAGGAATATACTGTAAAGGATGGAAGTTACTGCAGCTGATGTTACTCACTGTTTCCTAACCTAGAGTTGGTGTCACAGAACTTTCGAAGGGTAAAGAAGTTTGCAACCAAGACGATCAAAGACTAGTCTCACTTCAAAGTCTACCGACATACTGGTAACCACTATATTCCCTACGATTGTAGAGTGGGTTTAGATAGCAAAAGGTGTGACACCCCCAAATCCGGGTACTTCAATTCCACAGGATTTGGTGTTCACTGTACAAATATCATCTATCTATCTACCCATAATAAATGCAAACCATGCAATAGATAGAAATAAAATCTTCCCCTTAAGGGTTACAACATCCAAATAATAATAAAATCCCAGTTTAAACTAACCTTAAACATCTGTGCGGAATCATAAACAAATAAGTCTTAAACAACATCATTAACTCAAGTCTTAAACATAAATACATCATCTAATAAAAATAACAAGTCTTCATCACTTGTTAACCTTGCCCTTGCCTTTACTAGTGAAAGGTTTGTCGGTTCTTTCGTTCTTAACTGCAATGTTATTATTAAGCAAGAGTGAGCACAATTGCCCGCAAGTATAACAATGAAATAATAGTATAATAACATGCGAGTGAATCAAGGACTTCTAAAATAAAGCTCAACTTTTGAATCAAGAATGAATAACAAGAATCAAAAGATTTTCGAGGGTCATAAGACCTTAAACTATGTCCTAGGTTATCAAGGGTTATACTTGAAACCTTTAACAGTCATAAGACTATGGACCTTTCTACTCATACTTAGGGGGATCAGCCCTTAGTACCATACTGTGCACAATATCTTAACGCTAACACATAAGTAAATCCCTTTGTAGGGTTTGGATAATTCAATAAGGGTTCTGAAATTTAGAACGTTCATCAACTATGGACTAGTTGAATCAATAAGGATTCGCTAGTCTAACAAGGTTCAACAATAATGATATTCAAATTGAATAATAATCTCAAGAAGTATACAATAGAACGATTATTGTATAACAAAATCATAATTTGAAAAGATAATCAATCTTTAATATAATAATTCGAACTTGAATAATAGTAATGATAATTTACTCGATGTAAATAATAAACTTGAACAATAATGACAAGTAGGGTTAGGAAACTTGCCTCGTGCGTAGATTACACTTTAACTAAACTCGTTCTTTGATTTAAATCCTACATATCAATTACGTTCACAATTCTAGTTAATTATAATATAATTAACCATCATAAATTTATTCTTTTGTCTAAACTTTGGTTATGACTATACTTAGTCAAATATCACACTTATTGTCACATAATAACACTTCATGAATAATAAGCTACTTATGTATTCAATAATTCAATCCACATGCAATTATGTTATTTACATGTTGAACATCTATTTTATCATCTCATTATACTTCTAACATTTTTTACATGTTCATTAAGTAAGTTACTAACACATTGCTAGACTTAATCATTTTACAAAAATTTCATTTCTGAACTTTCTGGAGAGTGGCGCTGCGGCGCCACTGTTACACTTGGTCTTTGCGCTGCGGCGGGACACATAGCGCTGCGGCTGGAAACTTGGCATTATGGCGTGGTGGCGCTGCGGTGCGGATGTTTAGGCATGAAACTGGCGCCGCGGCGCAGCGAACCAGAAATTGTTCTGCAATTCGCGAAAGTTGCAGAACACAGCCAAAAACTCCAATTTAAAATATTACTACACGAATTTAGACATACCCACATGATATAATTTATACATAATCATTACCCAACATTTATAGAATGGTTTTAACCCATTAAAACACATAATCACAGAACTAAAATATGTGAATTTCACTGACTTTGATGTTCTTGAAGGTTTTGAAAATAATTCATGAAAATTGACACTACGGATTCGTTATAACACCGAAGCCGTTCATTTAAACTTTGGTCTCTTCGTATCAACATGCATAATAATATAAGGGTATAAATTTTAGAAAAACATTTATGTTTGACATACTAAAATCACGTATAAGGCCATATGGCCATAACCTAAACTCTGTAATTTTGCAGCAATTATATACGACATGTTTTCATGACACTGATGACATGGTTTACATAATATATATAAATAAATACGATTTAATACATATTAATACATACATAACCCATAAACATTACTCCTTTCTCAATTACAGAGGTTTAAACAAAAACTTTGAAAGCCATTTTCATGAAATCTTAATGACGTAAAAGAGAAATTGGGTTTGGAGAGATTACCTAGAGTGTTAATGAGTAGAGATAAAACCCTTTTTCAAAAGCTTCTTCAACACAGAGTTTCTCACAAATCCTCTGAATTCTCTCTGAAAATTTTCTACTTCTCTCTAACAAGTTTTATCACACTTAAGAAAAATGAAATAAAGAAGACGTCGCATCAAATAAACTGACGCATTATGGGGGTCAGTTGTGACACCCCCAAAATAGGTATACAACACCCATTTTGAGTTGCCAAATACATGGCACACAAACAACTACAACTTTATTAATACAACATAAAAACTGTGAGTTTAAATACAAATATTGTCATCTAGACAATATCCACACTCAAATAAGTCCTCAGTACAATTATTGATTCATTATTTTACAAAAATGGTGAGGACTACTAAAACGACTTCTAGAACCATCATTCCACACCCCGACTAGTACTCGCTACATTCTCGCCTCCTGAGAAGAAAAATGGAACAACAAGGAAAATGGTGAGCTCAACTAGCCCAGTAAAGAACATTATGACTAAGATAATATAAAACAAATTATCGTTAGTCCTCAACAGGGAAAAAATTTAATAGAATACAATAGACAACAAGTTTTAAATTAATATTCGCAGCAGAAATAATAATTCATTAGAAGAGTTAAGTAGAGAATGCAAACTACTATCTTCTATATATGAATTTAAAAGTTCATCGTCCATCTTTTATCCCTGTAACATCAATCAATATATATCTGGAATCAAATATTCATCTTTGCACTACAGGCCAAAGATATTCATCAGTTGGTCATGTTCATCTAAACACCTGTTCATCTTTGCACTACGGGCCAAAGATATTCATCAGAAATCATTCATCTTTGCTCTACAGGCCAAAGATATTTAGTTATATCATCATTTAGAACTGAGGATGATGAAAAATATTTTAAAGGAAATGAATCCAGTGAAACAAAATAATAAATATTAAGGATTCGTATTTCAGCTATTCCATGTCCAAAAATACCTCATAAATAATCATAGTGGAGTAAAATTCAAGAATGATCAAAAAATGGATACAATCAAAGCTAGTATCCAGAATAGATATTTTGGACAAAAAGAAGAAAATTTTATTTTTTGATAAATAGTACCGTATACGTGAATAGTGTCGTATACGTGAATAGTAACTCCGACACTAAAAGATAGGAATTTCACAAAAAACATCATCATGGTTTGTGAATAGTACTCGTGAATAGTAACTCGTGAATAGTAACTCATAAATAGTAACTCATGAATAGTAACTCGTGAATAGTAACTCATGAATAGTAACCCCGACATGAAAAAGTTCCAAATTTGATAAAAAATTCAAACCAATATTTCAGCATAATGATATTGAAGAAATAATATCATTTATGAAGAAAATAATCTCCCTTACCTCGTAAAGACAGTACTTCTAGTTGAAACACCGGATATAAGCTATGACTTGAACTTACACCGTATAGCAACACTCAAATTATTAAAATACTCACAAAATACGCTCAAATTATAGAGAGAGAGAAAGAGATAGAAATCTGTAGTTTCTGGTGTGATTTTCAATTCTAACCTAAGCACCCTATTTATAGGAAATGCTTAGAACATCAAAGCATAAAATTTAATATAATATTAATATATATATTAAATTCCTACGCCAACAATCCCAGATCTGAATCAGCCACTAACATGTGCAATTGGAGCCAACCAAATAAAAAAACGTTTTTCATAATAAAAATAATTAAAACTTCCAAAAATCAATTATTCTCGAATTTCAAAACTTCAATAATTCATAATAAATAGCCCTTTTATCAGAAAATTCGAATCACGTGTCTTTTTATAGGAAATTCAATTCTCTACAACTTTGCAGAAGAAAGTATTTCCAAATTCCAAACAGAAATTGACCGAAATCCACAAACGGACGATTTTACACGCTATAATCAAATTTTAGTCAAGAAATGGGCCCATAGACATGTTTAACATATTTTAAACAACTTTTGCAACAAAAATACCCTCATCCTCGTATACTCATATATCACACATTCATTGTAAAAATATCACCATTATTATATTATAATAATATAATAAAATATTATTTTATCAATAAAGATAAAAATCGATTTTCAACAATTGTCACTTTAAAAATATTTTCTCCATCTATATCCACATAAAATGAATATTTTCCTTATCATATAGATTAATAATTAATTATTTACAAATAATATTACAGAATCACAATAATGATAACAAGGCAGTTCCCAGAAAAGAGGAGGCTTTCCAATAAAGATTTCTCCATACTGGCGCGCAATTAGGTGACCAAACCTCTCCTTAGACAAAACTTTCTAGACATTGTCAATAATGTTATCTAATAATATTATTCAGATAATATGAATTATTACTCCGATAATGAAAATACTGTGTAGTGACAATTATTAAAACAACAGTAATATAAAATATCAACGCAGTAATTATTGACTCAATAAAATAAAGTACTGAACAGTAATTACTGTAATAATTATTGAGTAGTGCCTTCTTACGTAAGAATTAATAATTGGTGCAATACCGTGTGCTACTGTGCAACAACGCGTATTACTGTGTTTTAACCACCGGGTATTCCAACAGTATTAACGGTAACAACTGCGCCGTTATTTGTAAACAACTCATACTTGTCGTTTTCTTCATTCAACCACTTTTCGTTATAGGGCCCACAAAAGACTACGCCGTCGTACGAATATTCCCCGACAGCAAGAATATTCCACGACCAAATGAATATTCTCCGACAACAATGAATATTTTATAACCACCTGCTTATTTGAAATATTTGCGCATTGTACCCATAACTAACCACATTAATCAAATCAACCCTTACTATATCAAAATAATAAATAGAGGAAGTAAATTTCATTTATTAATAATTTGGGATCTTACAACCTCCCCTCCTTATGAAATTTCATCCTCGAAATTGACGCACGTACCTGGTATTTCGAAAAGATGAGGATACCTCGCTTTCATTTCCGTTCCAACTCCCAGGTCATTTCCTCAATAGCATGATTCCTCCACAAAACCTTAACTTGTGGTATAACCTTGGTGCGTAGGACATGCTCTTTCCTATCCAAGATCTTGATAGGTACCTCCTAGTACGTTAAATCTTCGGCTATCTCGTCTGGTTCTAACGCAATAATGTGGTTCGGATCCTTCACATATTTACGAAGCACAGATATGTGAAAAACGTTATGAACACGAGACATGCTTGGAGGTAACGCGAGTCTATAAGCCACATTTCCTACTCGCTCAAGAATCTGAAATGGACGAATAAATCATGGATTGAGCTTTCCTCTCTTCCCGAATCTTGTAACTCCCTTCCATGGAGCAATACGTAACAATACATGATCCCCAATGTCAAATTTCACGTCCTTTCGATGAAGATCCGTATAACTCTTTTGTCGATCCTGTGCCGTTTGTATACGTTGTCGAATCGTTTCGATCTTCTCTATAGTCATTCGTACCAACTCTAGTCCCAACAATTTGATTCTTCCACCTCATCCCAGCATACTGGAGAGCGACACTTTCGTCCATACAATGCTTCAAATGGAGCTATACCTATACTTGCCTGATAACTATTGTTGTAGGAGAATTCCACCAATGGTAAATAATTATCGCAACTGCCTTTAAAGTCTAGGACACAGAGTTTTAATAGATCTTCAAGAGTTTGAATAGTCCTCTCTGATTGTCTGTCCGTTTGAGGATGGTATACCGAACTAAATCGTAAATCCGTGCCCATAGCTTTTTACAAGCTAACCCAAAATCTTGAAGTGAATCTTGGGTAACGATACGAAACTATGGATACTGGCATGCCATACAACCTCACAATCTCATTCACGTACATACTAGCAAGACGTTCAAGGGAATAAGTCTCCCGTATCGGCAAAAAATGGGCAGACTTGGTTAATCTATCAACAATAACCCAAATCGCATTTATGCCTTGAGAAACCGTGGGAAGACCCGTAACGAAATCCATGGTAATGTGTTCCTACTTCCATTTCGGAATCTCAAGTGGTTGCAATGGATCCTTTGGTACTTGATGCTCCGCCTTTACACGTTGACAAGTTAAACACATCGAGATAAACTTTGCAATCTCTCTCTTCATATTGTTCCACCAAAATGTATGTCGAAGATCATGATACATTTTGGTACTTCCTGGATGGATTGCAAATGGTGTATTGTGTACGTCCATCATGATCTTGTACTTCAAATCAGGATCGTTAGGAACACAAAGTCTAGAGTGGACTCGAAGTATTCCTTCTTCATCGATTCTTGCTTCTGGACTAGCACCTTCTTGCACTTTCTTCTTCATACGCATCAGCTCCGGGTCTGTGGCTTGAGCAACTTTAACTTTTTCGATTAAAGTTGGTTCTATGCGTATATTTAACATCATCGCACTCGTTCCTGCATATGATCTTCTACTCAACGCGTCAGCTACCACGTTTACTTTTCCAGGTTGGTATTGAATAGTGTGGTCGTAATCTTTCAACAGCTCGAGCCAACGTCGTTGCCGCATGTTGAGTTCTTTTTTAGTGAAGAAGTATTTGAGGCTTTTATGGTCTGATTATATCTCCACTTTCTCCCCATATAGATAGTGCCTCCAGATCTTTAGCGCGAAAATGACTGCTGCCAACTCTAAATCATAAGTAGGATAATTCTTCTCATATTCTTTAAGTTGTCGCGAGGCATAGGCTATGACTTTACCACGTTGCATGAGAACACATCCTAACCCTTTGCCTGAAGCATCGCTGTAGATAACAAATCCATCTGAACCAGATGGTATTGTCAAAACAGGTGCCGAAATGAGTCTCCTCTTGAGATCTTGGAAACTCTTGTCGTATTCCTTGCTCCATACGAATTTTGTATCTTTACGAGTCAGCTGACTTAACGGGGTAGCAATTCGAGAAAACCCTTCCACGAATCTTCGATAATAACCAGCTAAGCCCAAAAAGCTACGTACTTCGGTCACCGTCTTTGGTTGTTCCCAACTTTGTATTGCTTCAATCTTCGTCGGGTCAACAGACACTCCATGTTTTGACACCATGTGCCCAAGGAATGCTACTTCCTCAAGCCAGAACTCGCATTTCTTCAGCTTGGCATATAGCTTGTTATCACGAAGCCTTTGCAGTACCAGCTTCAAATGGTGCTCATGATCTTCACGGCTTTTAGAATTGATGAGGATGTCATCAATAAAGACAACAACAAACTGATCCAAATATTCCTTGAATACTCGATTCATCATATCCATGAAAGTTGCAGGAGCATTAGTCAATCCAAAAGACATGACTAGGAATTCATAATGCCCGTACCGAGTTCTGAAGGCAGTCTTCAGAATATCCTCAGTTTTAACCTTCAGCTGATGATATCCAGAATGAAGATCGATCTTTGAAAAGAATTGTGCTCCTTGTAACTGGTCAAACAGGTCATCTATACGAGGTAGCGGATACCTATTCTTGATAGTGACATGGTTTAATTCCCGGTAATTGATACAAAGTCGCATACTCCCGTCTTTCTTCTTTACAAATAAAACAGGAGCACCCCAAGGAGATGTACTAGGATGAATAAAACCGATGTCCAATAACTCCTGTAGTTGGACCTTTAACTCCTGACGTTCAATAGGAGCCATTCGATATGGGGTTTTAGAAATGGGCTTTGTACCAGGTTCAAGGTCAATAAAGAATTTAACTTCTCGTTCTGGGGGTAAACCGGGAAGTTCTTCAGGAAATACGTCAGGAAAGTCAATAACAACATGAATATTATTCAAATATGACGTGTCTTTATTCAAGTCTGTGACATGGGCTAAGAAAGCTTGACATCCATTTTTTAATAAACGAATAGCTTTATGACTTGATATAACAGTGATTGATTTTAATGGCTTAGCTGTTTGAATTCACACAACAGGTTGGTTAGGAATATGAAAACTAACAACCTTTCGAAAATAATCAATTTTTGCATGATGAGTAGTTAACCAATCAATTTCTAGAATCACGTCAAATGCAAGTATCTTTAAAGAGATAAGGTCAACAGGTAAGATGATGGTGCCCATTTGGATCAAACAAGATTTATAAACAGTGGATGTGATGAAAGTTTCTCCTAACGGAGTCTCCACAGATAAATTAAAGTCTAATTTCTTCGGAGTCAAGTTTAAACGTTGAGCACAAGCAGGAGAGATAAATGAATGGGTAGCACCGGTATCAAGTAATGTATAAACTTCGCATGAATTTATAATTAGCTTACCCGTGATCACCTCGTTTGGGTTCCTCGCATGTTGACCAATCACGACAAACGCTCTTCCAGGAACCGTTGACTTTGACTTTTCTGGGGCAGCCTTTTGAGTCACCATCCCCGCTGGACTTGGTTTTACTACAGTGCAATCTCGAGCGATATGCCCTTCCTTTCCATAGTTATAACATACCTTAAACTGTTGTGGGTAGTTTGGGCTGATATGCCCTTCTTTTTCGCACTTATAGCATATAACCGGTGGTCGTTCTCCTCCCTTAAAACCTGTTGCTGCTGGTCCTGACGTCTTCGTATTATCATTGTTGAATCTCCTCTTTTTGAAATCTCCCCCCGACTCGCTTCTTCTATTTTCATGGCCACGATTACCACCAGAGTGGTTACAGCTTTTATCCGAGTGTTTTCCTCCTCGCTGGTTTTCATTGCTCCGATGACTGCTGCCACCGGTATGACCCTAGTTGCGGTCCCTTGGTTGAACGTACTCGCCATCTCGCTCTAACAATTGAGCCCTGTTGACAACATCTGAATATAAAAAAAATTTATGAGAGATAAGATATTGCCGAATCTCGGGTTTTAGACCTCTTAAAAACATTCTCGTCATTCGTTCCTCATTCTCTACCAAATGAGGTGCAAACATGGATAACTCTGCGAACTTCACCTCGTATTGGGACACCGTCATGTTGTTTGTTCTAGTCTAATAAACTCTACCTCCTTCATATGGCGAATACTTTCAGGAAAGTATTTTTCGTTGAAAAGTTTCTGAAATGTTTCCCAAGACATGTGGAGTGCAGCAGGCTGGGTACGTTTCACAGACTCCCACTAGTAATCTGCCTCGCCATGGAACATAAAGGTGCCGAATGGAACCTTCTGTTCCTCCGTGCATCCCAAGACATTGAATATTTTGGTAATTTGCTTGATCCACGTTTCCTCCATGATCGGATCTGGCTTTCCCTTAAATTCTGGTGGTCCAAACTCTTTAAACTGCTTGGCCGTGACAAGTTGTGCGTTGCTATCATTTCCACCCGTATTCTGTACACGAGTCTCCCTCGTCTGGTTTTGCATGAACTGCAAAAAGCTCCTAAACTGCATGGTCTGCTCTGTGGTGTTGTTTACAGGAGGAATATTGTCTTCCTGTTGCACGTTCCCCTCATTGGTGATCAAAGGTGTTTCCACGGTCTCATTAACTCCACCGTTAATATTCTCAGCTGCCATTCTTAAATACTGCCATAAAACAAGGGTTAATTAAATAATTTAACAAATCACATAATACCCCTATATTATGACCGACCAACAAATAAGCTTAGGTAGGACACACTAGCGAAGGATTTACTCGTCTCTCCCCTCCTAGTTCTTTTCCCCGATCTCCGCCAGAGATCATATCCCTAAGCTCTGATACCAATTGTGACACCCCCAAAATAGGTATACAACACCCATTTTGAGTTGCCAAATACATGGTACACAAACAACTACAACTTTATTAATACAACATAAAAACTGTGAGTTTAAATACAAATATTGTCATCTAGACAATATCCACACTCAAATAAGTCCTCAGTACAATTATTGATTCATTATTTTACAAAAATGGTGAGGACTACTAAAACGACTTCTTGAACCATCATTCCACACCCCAACTAGTACTCGCTACATTCTCGCCTCCTGAGAAGAAAAATGGAACAACAAGGAAAATGGTGAGCTCAACTAGCCCAGTAAAGAACATTATGACTAAGATAATATAAAATAAATTATCGTTAGTCCTCAACAGGGAAAAAATTTAATAGAATACAATAGACAACAAGTTTTAAATCAATATTCGCAGCGGAAATAATAATTCATTAGAAGAGTTAAGTAGAGAATGCAAATTACTATCTTTTATATATGAATTTAAAAGTTCATCATCTATCTTTTATCCCTATAACATCAATCAATATATATATCTGGAATTAAATATTCATCTTTGCACTACAGGCCAAAGATATTCATCAGTTGGTCATGTTCATCTAAACACCTGTTCATCTTTGCACTACGAGCCAAAGATATTCATAAAAAATCATTCATATTTGCACTACAGGCCAAAGATATTCATTTATATCATCATTTAGGACTGAGGATGATGAAAAATATTTTAAAAGAAACGAATCCAGTGAAACAAAATAATAAATATTAAGGATTCGTATTTCAGCTATTTCATGTCCAAAAATACCTCATAAATAATCATAGTGGAGTAAAATTCAAGAATGATCAAAATATGAATACAATCAAAGCTAGTATCCAGAATAGATATTTTGGACAAAAAAAGAAAATTTTATTTTTCGGTGAATAGTGCCGTATTCGTAAATAGTGCCGTATACGTGAATAGTGCCGTAAATGTGAATAGTAACTCCGACACTAAAAGATAGAAATTTCACAAAAAATATCATCATGCTTTGTGAATAGTACTCGTGAATAGTAACTCGTGAATAGTAACTTATGAATAGTAACTCATGAATAGTAACTCGTGAATAGTAACTCATGAATAGTAACCCCGACATGAAAAAGTTCCAAATTTGATAAAAAATTCAAACCAATATTTCAGCATAATGATATTGAAGAAATAATATCATTTATGAAGAAAATAATCTCCCTTACCTCGTAAAGACAGTACTTCTAGTTGAAATACCGGATATAAGCTATGACTTGAACTTACGCCGTATAGCAACACTCAAAGTATTAAATACTCACAAAATACGCTCAAATTATGGAGAGAGAGAGAAAGAGATAGAAATCTGTAGTTTCTGGTGTGATTTTCAATTCTAACCTAAGAACCCTATTTATAGGAAAATGCTTAGAACACCAAAGCAGAAAATTTAATATAATATATATATATATATATATATATATATATATATATATATATATATATATATATATATATATATATATTAAATTCCTACGCCAACCATCCCAGATCTGAATCAGCCACTAACATGTGCAATTGGAGCTAACCAAATGAAAAAAACGTTTTTCATAATAAAAATAATTAAAACTTCCAAAAATCAATTATTCCCGAATTTTGAAACTTCAATAATTCATAATAAATAGCCTATTTATCAGAAAATTTGAATCTCGCTTAGTTTTATAGAAAATTTAATTCTCTACAACTTTACAGAAGAGAGTATTTCTAAATTCCAAACAGAAATTGATCGAAATCCATAAACGGGGCGATTTTACACGCTATAATCAAATTTCAGTCAAGAAATGGGCCCATAGACATGTTTAACATGTTTTAAACAACTTTTGCAACAAAAATACCCTCATCCTCGTATACTCATATATCCCACATTCATTGTAAAACTATTACCATTATTATATTATAATAATATAATAAAATATTATTTTATCAGTAAAGATAAAAATTGATTTTCAACAATTGTCACTTTAAAAATATTTTCTCCATCTATATCCACATAAAATGAATATTTTCCTTATCATATAGATTAATAATTAATTATTCATAAATAATATTATAGAATCACAATAATGACAACCAGGTAGTTCCCAAGAAAGAGGGGGCTTTCCAATAAGGTTTCTCCTTACTGGCGCGCAATTAGGTGACCAAACCTCTCATTAGACAGAACTTTCTAGATATTACCAATAATGTTATCTAATAATATTATTCAGATAATATGAATTATTGCTCCGATAATAGAAATACTGTGTAGTGACAATTATTAAAACAACAGTAATATAAAATATCAACGCATTAATTATTGACTCAATAAAATAAAGTACTGAACAGTAATTACTGTAACAATTATTGAGTAGTGTCTTCTTACGTAAGAATCAATAATTAGTGCAATACCGTGTGCTACTGTGCAACAACGCGTATTACTGTGTTTTAACCACCGGGTATTCCAACAGTATTAACGGTAACAACTGCGCCGTTATTTGTAAACAACTCATACTTGTCGTTTTCTTCATTCAACCGCTTTTCGTTATAGGGCCCACAAAAGACTACGCCGTCGTACGAATATTCCCCGACAGCAAGAATATTCCACGACCAAACGAATATTTCCCGACAACAATGAATATTTTATAACTACCTGCTTATTTGAAATATTTGCGCATTTTACCCATAACTAACCACATTAATCAAATCAACCCTTACTATTTCAAAATAATAAATAGAGGAAGTAAATTTTATTTACTAATAATTTGGGGTCTTACATCAGTTACCCATCATGGGTTAACTGCCCTCAACCTCTACTAGTGCCATGTTTGGCTAACCTTAAAGGCTTAAACTCAATTAATTTAATAAACTCTTTTATCATATAGTTTAAATAATGTCACACCCTTTATAAAATAACTCAATTAATTTATTTAATTTAATATAAATAAAATATAATAATTTCTCATAAATTCACATAGTCATATAATTAATTTTTTCATTAATTAATTATATCAATTTACTAAATCTCCAATTAATTATTACATTAATTAAATAACAATAGGCTGATTAAATATTTCATTTAATTCAATAAGCTCACATAAATACATACTTGAATAATAAATATTTTCTACATTAATTTAATAAATGTAACACATATAATTAAATTAATCTACCACAATTACATCAATTAATTATTTAATCTAATAATTAAATCATCGAAAATATTTATTTACTTCAAATAAATGTAACACATATAATTAAATTACAAAAATCTTGTTCGTCACATCTTTCCCCCCTTAAAAGGATTTTGTCCCTAGAATCACGACTCAATTATTTTGACCCGTTACATTCTCCCCCCCTTACAAAGATTCTGTCCCCAGAATCGCTTACACATAATTTAAGTAAATAAATGAGGGTAATTCTTTATCATATTCTCTTCGAGTTCTCACGTAGCTTCTTCAGTGTTGTGGTTCCTCCAAATTACCTTAACATAAGGTATTACTTTATTTCTGAGAATTTGTTCTTTTCTGTCGACAATTTGAACAGGAATTTCTTCGTAAGATAAGTCTTTTTCAAAATGTAGGGGTTCGTATTCAATTACATGCTTGTAATCGGCTTTATAGGGTCATAACACAAAAACATGGAAGACGTTGTGGACATTCTCGAGTGGTGGAGGTAGGGCTACCTCCTACGCAACCTCTCCGATTATTCGCAGTACTTCAAATGGTCCAATGAATCTTGGGCTCAATTTCCACTTCTTTTCGAACCTGATCTTTCCCTTCCAGGGAGATACCTTTAAAAACACATAACTACCTGGCTCGAACTCAACATTTTTACAGTGTGGATCGGCATACTTCTTCTGTCTATCTTGAGCTGTTACTAGTCGTGCTCGGATCACTTTGACTATTTCTACTGTCTGCTGTACCAATTTTGGCCCTAGTAATTGCCTTTCACCAACTTCATCATAGTAAAGCTGAGTTCTGCACTTTCTACCGTATAACGCTTCATAAGGCGGCATGCCTATACTGGCGTGGTAACTGTTGTTGTAGCCAAACTCTACTAACGGTAGGTGATCATCCCAATTTCCTTTAAAATCCATCACACAGGCTCTTAGCATATCTTCTAATGTCTGAATCGTTCTTTCGCTCTGTCTGTCTGTTTAAGGGTGGTATGTTGTACTCATTCACAATTGCGTACCTATGTATTCTTGAAGACGTTTCCAGAAATTCGATGTGAAGCCCGGATCTCTATCAGAAATAATTGACACCGAAACTCCGTGCCTCGAAATAATCTCTTTTACGTATAACCTCGCCAACTGATCTAAGTTTAATCTGATTTTGATCGGAAGGAAGTGTGCGGATTTTGTCAGTCGGTCAACGATAACCCATACTACGTCGTAGCCTTTCTGAGTCGTCAGAAGGAACCACGAAGTCCATTGTAATATGTTCCCATTTCTATTTTGGTATTTCTAATGGTTGTAGCAATTCTTTAGGTCTCTGATGTTCTGCCTTCACTTTCTGATAGGTCAGACTGTAACACATTCTGTAACATCACGTTTCAAATTCGGCCACCAGAAATGTTGTCCAAGATCATGGTACATCTTGGTACTACCAGGGTGAATCGAATATCGTGAACTATGAGCCTCGCTCAAAATGTCTTCCTTAATCTCTGTGACTGGTGGTACCCAAATTCTACTCTCGAATCTCAGTATTCCTTCCTTATCCAGCTTGAATCTTGATTCAGTTCCTTCAGATATCTTCTTTGTCACCTTTTTGCATTCATCGTCCTGAAGTTGAGCCTCTTTAACTTTATTCAGTAGGGTTGTACCAGATTGCATCTGAAATAGCTTCTCATCAATCTCCATAGGATACATCACTTCCAACTCCAGTTTCTCCATTTCTGCAATTAGCTCCTCCAGAGCAGTTAACATCATCAATTTCTCACGACCCTTTCTACTTAAGGCGTCGGCAACCACATTTGTTTTACCCGGATGGTATAAAATCTCACAGTCGTAATCCTTAATTAATTCCAACCATCTTCTTTGACACATATTTAAGTCATTCTGTGTGAAAATATATTTCAGACTCATATGGTCCGTATATATTTCACACTTCTCCCCGTAGAGATAGTGCCTCCAAATTTTCAAAAAAAAAAAATAACAGCAGCTAACTCCAAGTCATGGGTTGAATATCCCTTCTCGTAATCCTTCAATTGTCGTGATGCATATGCAATGACTTTGCCATTTTGTATCAGCACACAGCCAAGTCCTTTATGTGATGCATCACTATAAACAACAAAATTTTCTGTATCATCCGGAAGAGATAACACAGGGGCAGTACTCAACCTCTTCTTTAATTCTTGAAAACTTTCCTCACACTTATCCGTCCAAACAAATTTCATAGCTTTTCGAGTTAAATTCGTTAACGGAGTTGCGATCTTGGAAAAGTCTTGTATGAACCTTCTATAATATCCTGCCAATCTAAGAAAACTTCGTACTTCCGATGGCGTCCTCGGCTGATCTCAGTTAATCACGGCTTCGACTTTGGATGGATCTACCGAAATTTTGTTTTTATCGATCACGTGCCCAAGAAATTGCACTCGTTCAATCCAAAATTCGCATTTCAAAAACTTGGCATACAACTTTTCCCTTCTCAATACTTCCAACGTTAATCTCAAATACTCTTCGTGTTCTTCTTTGGTCTTCAAATAAACCAAAATGTCATCTATAAATACCACTACGAACTTGTCCAAAAACGGCTTGAACACACCATTCATTAGTCCCATAAATGCTGCAGCAGCATTCGTAAGACCAAACGACATTACTAAAAATCTGTAGTGACCATATCGCGTTCTAAACGCTGTCTTCGGTACATCCTCTGGCCTCACCTTCAGTTGATGATAACCGCTTCTCAAGTCTATCTTGGAAAAGTATCTCGCTTCCTTCAATTGATCAAACAGGTCGTCGATCCTCAGTAATGGATATATGTTCTTAATCGTGACCTTATTCAGTTCTCTGTAGTCAATGCAGAGCCGCATCGATCCGTCCTTCTTTTTCACAAATAACACCGACGCTCCCCACGGCGATACGCTCGGTTGAATGTACTTCTTGTCCAATAATTCTTGCAGTTGTACTATTAGTTTTTTCATCTCTACTGGTGCCATTCGATATGGTGCCTTTGATATTGGTGCGGTTTCGGGCGCCAAATCGATCATGAAATCTACCTCTCTATCTGGTGGAAGTCCTGGCAAATCGTCTGGAAACACGTCGACGAAGTCCCTCACAATCGGTATCTCTTGTACCTTTGGATTCTCTTTTTGAGTGTCGACTATGTAAGCTAAGTATCCTACACAGCCTTGTCTTAACAACTTCTTGGCATGCGTCATCGTCAGACAACTCTCTTCTCTAGGTGACTTGCTACCATAAAACACAACCTTTGACGGAGTCATACGGTTAATACGCTTCTTTTGGCAATCAATTACAGCCCCGTAATTGAATAACCAGTCTATTCCCAAAATAACATCAAATTCCCCGAGTCCAATAGGGATAAGATCTATGTTCATGATATTACCCTTAATATCCACTCTACAGTTCTTATGTACGTACTTAACAGGGGTTATTTCTCTATTCGCAATTTCTATGTTCATGGGATTTTCCAATTCATCTTTAGGCAAATCTAAATTCTTGGCAAAATCATCGGATATAAAGGAACAAGTAGCACGCGAATCAAATAAAACATAAGCATTAATTTTATTGATCAGAATGATACCTGACACCACATCCCAGGATTGAACTGCATCTTGCACCGTCATGTTGAAAGTCCGGGCGATCGGTCGATTTGTTGCGGTTGGTCCGGTGATGGTTAAGACATTTCCACTGTTGTTTCCCTGGTTTCCTCTTGATCCTGACCCTCCCGATCCCTTCTTAGGACAGTCTCTTGCCAGATGGTCCTTCGAACCATAAGTGAAACAAACACCTTTCTTTGGGTTTGGACAGTTTGGTGCTATGTGGCCTTCCTGACCAAAATTGTAGCATACTCTTTTTTCGTTTCATACAAACTCCTAGATGGGCTTTCCCGTAGGTCGGGCATGCTTCGATTCTTTTCTTCTGACTACCTTGTTGATTCCCCGATGATGAGTTGTCGTTCCACCTTTTCTTCTGATTAAAATTTTCACCTCCTGTACCACTTCCACTAACCTTGTTATTTCCTTCACCCTCACTCTTCTTCTTCTTCTAATCTTGATTGTACTTGGTCACCGCATCGCTTCCACCTTCAGTGAGGATGACCTTTTTTAGTACTCCGGCAAATGTATTTATTTGAAACATTGATACTTTGCTGTACACCCAAAGTTTTAGTCCTTGCTAAAATCGTCTCGCCTTCCTCTCATCCGTGTGAACTTGATACGGGGCGAACCTCGCTAACTAATTGAATTTTTCCGCATAATCAGGTACGCTCATATTTCCCTGCTTCAATTCCAGAAATTGAACCTCCATCTGGTTCTACGAGCTGGTTAGGAAGTACATCTCGAAGAACATCTCTTTAAATCTCCCCCAAGTAATTACACCTTCACCTCCACGAACTTTGTTTGCTTGCCACCAATAGCTAGCTTCAGACTCCAGCATAAACGTTGCAAAAGTGGTCTTCTGGTCTTCTCTAACCCTAGCAACGTCAAAAACCTTCTCCATTTCTATAACCCACGTTTGAGCCTCGATCGGGTTCATGGAACCTTTAAATTTTGGCGGTCCCACCGCCTTGAAATCTTTAAACGTAGTATTTAGTGGAGCTTGAGGTTGATTATTCATTGCTCCAGCTATCAAGTAAACCAACTGCTGAACAGGATTAGCATTGGCATTATTGTTATTTGTTGACTCTTCCTGAGTTGGTTGACGTGGTTGTCTTCTTCTAGGCGGTATATTTCTGCTAAGAATAATATATGCTTATTAAATCTCTATTAAATTCTCTAAATAGTTAAGACTTAACTCAACAACTTAATATAATCATTTAACACATCATCTCAAATAACTTAATATATTTAATTCAAACTAAAAGTTTTACATCAAACGATAGCATAACTGCTATTTACATCCACCATCCCGAGATAAAAAATCCACAAGATTTAAATATTAAAAATATTCCTTCGTTCATAAACATATCGGAATTTACATATAAAAACTAACTAAGTCTTTCACATAATTAAAGAGATTATATCACTGTCTGTCAAGGTGCTGAATAGCCTTGCCACGCTCCTCTTCCATAATACAAGACATCATCCTGCGATCTAGTATGTACGATGGAAGTCCTTCAAACTGGATGGGGTACCTCAAAACTCGATCTTGGGCCTCATCCAATGCATGATTAAGTGTAGAGTATGTCTCTCCAAGCTTCGCCTTCTTTGCATGACCGTCTTCTTCCGTAAGATCAGCACGAAGTGACTCTCTTACCCAGCCCTCCTCTGCTATGGCAAGCCTCTCTGAACTCTCTTTCAGATCCTTCTTCAATTTTTCTATCTCTGCAGTCTTATCTTCGGTTTGACCCTTGTCGTGGACCAAATCCCATTCTACATTTCCCAGTCGTGAGTGAAGAGTCGAAATCTCCCTCTCCTTTTCCTCTAGAGTAATCTGCTGAATAATAGCCCGCTCAGTCAAATCCTGCACCTCATCTCGTAACTCCACGTTACGGTCATATAAAGTGTCATACATCTCAGCATCAATGTAGTGATGTGGAAACTCCTCTTCTTCCTCTTCCTCATCAAATTCCTCCTCAAGATCAATCTCAGGTTCATGCTCCTGACCAACAATGGTGATCAATGGAGATGACTCCCTCTGAACTAATTGTTCCCTAACGACATGTATGTCTCGGGGCTCCTCTTCTGTAGGAACTGTGGTTACTTGGGGTTCCTCCTCCCCTGCTCGACTAGTTCCTCCTACGTCAGACATCCTGACAACAAAAATTCGAGTTTTAGTTACTAAGTCATACTAGTGAGCACATAATTTTAACACATAAGCACATAAAGTCTTTTATTATCTTCAATAAATTACAAAAATTCATTTCCTAGAACTCGATAAGAGTTTTCCATCACTATGTTCTTTCTACAAGGCTATTACCTAAGGTTGTTCCCCCTACCTAAGGTTCATAACCTATAACTTTGACACCAACTTGTGACACCCCCAAATTCGGGTACTTCAATTCCATAGGATTTGGTATTCACTGTACAAATATCATCTATCTATCTACCCATAATAAATGCAAACCATGCAATAGATAGAAATAAAATCTTCCCCTTAAGGGTTACAACATCCAAATAATAATAAAATCCCAGGATAAACTAACCTTAAACATCTGTGCGAAATCATAAACAATTAAGTCTTAAACAACATCATTAACTCAAGTCTTAAACATAAATACATCATCTAATAAAAATAACAAGTCTTCATCACTTGTTAACCTTACCCTTGCCTTTACTAGTGGAAGGTTCGTCGGTTCTTTCGTTCTTAACTGAAATGTTACTATTAAGCAAGAGTGAGCACAATTGCCCGCAAGTAAAACAATGAAATAACAGTATAATAACATGTGAATGAATCAAGGACTTCTAAAATAAAGCTCAACTTTTAAATCAAGAATGAATAACAAGAATTAAAAGATTTCTGAGGGTCATAAGACCTTGAACTATGTCCTAGGTTATCAAGGGTTATACTTGAAACCTTTAACAGTCATAAGACTATGGACCTTTCTACTCGTACTTAGGGGGATCAACCCTTAGTACCATACTGTGCATAATATCTTAACGCTAACGCATAAGTAAATCCCTTTGCAGGGTTGTTCATCTCAGTTTGACATTCGAGTCCGCACCAAAGGAAGTTTGGTTTGGATAATTCAATAAGGGTTCTGAAATTTAGAACGTTCATCAACTATGGACTAGTTGAATCAATAAAGATTCGCTAGTCTAACAAGGTTCAACAATAATGATATTCAAATTGAATAATAATCTCAAGAAGTATACAATAGAACGATTATTGTATAACAAAATTATACTTTGAAAAGATAATCAATCTTTAATATAATAATTCGAACTTGAATAATTGTAATGATAATTTACTCGATGTAAATAATAAACTTGAACAATAATGACAAGTAGGGTTAGGAAACCTGCCTCGTGCGTAGATTACACTTTAACTAAACTCGTTCTTTGATTTAAATCCTGCATATCAATTACGTTCACAATTCCAGTTAATTATAATATAATTAACCATCATAAATTCATTCTTTTGTCTAAACTTTGGTTATGACTATACTTAGTCAAATATCACACTTATTGTCACATAATAACACTTCATGAATAATAAGCTACTTATATATTCAATAATTCAATCCACAAGCAATTATGTTATTTACATGTTAAACATCTATTTTATCATCTCATTATACTTCTAACATTTTTTACATGTTCATTAAGTAAGTTACTAACACATTGCTAGACTTAATCATTTTACAAAAATTTCATTTCTGAACTTTCTGGAGAGTGACTGTAATACCCGAGATTTTTATAAATTAGAAATAAAAGTGTTTGAATATTTATTTTGAACACATATATATTTTGGTGTGTCATGAAAGGTGAAAACGAAAATTTAATTGAATCATGTTTGAAAGGATTAAGAAATTTATTGATAATGTTGATAAACTTGGTTATGATTGATTAAGCTTAAGTGTTAAGCCTTTTGTGGTACAATTAATTTCTTAATGAAATTAATTGATGGATAACTCAATGAAGTGTTGGATCTAGGATAAATCCAAGCCCAACATTATTTATGTAACATACTTGCATAGTTGGGAGTTTAGCCCAAGAATTTGAATTGGTAGACTAATGTTTAACCCAATGTGTATAAGTGTTTGTACCTAGCCCAATTCAAATATTAATTTGGACAAACTCAATGTACATGGATTATATGAATACATATATAAGATAAGTATACTTATATATATATATATATATATATATATATATATATATATATATATATATATATATATAGGTATAGTGATGTATGTGTAAAGGTAACAATAAGCTAGCATATTGTACAAATCATAAAATAAAAGTGCAACATGTTGATGCTACCCCTCATGGCCGAAATTTTGGCCCTATTTAAGCCTAAGTGCTGATTTTCGTTGCACAAAAATGCTTCAAGCAATCCCATGTGGGCTCATGATGAAGAAGGACATAGTTGGTGGAGGAGTTGGTAATTCCTTTTTACCTAATCACCTTTTACCCATAGTTAATACCTAGTTGGGTGTACAAATACAAGTATTATACCAAGTATTAGTACATGTATTGTATACATAGACCTTGCCTATAAATATAACCCATCCTAGTTCATTGCTTCATTTACTTGAAATTTCATAAGTGTTAGTAGTATAGTAAGAGCTATAGAGAAATTGAGGGAAGTAGAAGAAACCTAGAGGAACTCTTGCACTTTTGTGGTTCAAGAGGAGTTCAAGAAGAAGAAGCAAAGGTGGAGAACTACTTAAGGTTCCTAGCTAAGAGGAAGAAAGCCTTCAAGAAGTAAGTTCATAATCTAGCTTTATTTTTGTCAAGCTAAGTTAATATATGTAGATATTAGTAAGAATGCATGCTTGATTGGGGGAAGTTTATGTGTTGTGTGATCATGATTGATCTAAAAGTATAATGATGAGTATTGAAAGGAGAATATGTGATTTATATGTCTTGGTATGTGATCTAAGTTAAAATGAATCATGTAAAAGCATGTGAGCATGAAACCTAGCATAGTATACTTGAAAGTTTGATAATTGTGATTAAAAGGTGTAAGAGATATGTGTAATTCTAAAATGTTATATTAAGCATGTATGAAATACAATCATAACCCAAGTTAAATCATCGGATTCGGGCATAAAACGAACTCGTAGCAAAATAATTGGTAAGATAATCTAACATGAGAACCTTTGCTTGGAAAGGGAAATAATTTGATTAAATAAATATTTTGGAAAATTGTTCAAGATATTCCATATTGAAGATATGTAAGTTTATGAGATAAAGGAAGTGGTTTGAACTCATTTGGATATGAAATGAGCAAGTTATGAAAGATTGAATCAAAAAGGGTCAAAACTGAAAATGTTGAATCCAAGTCTTGGATGAGAGTCACAGTTTTGAATGATATTTCTATTGTTAATAAATTTTCTGACGTATTCTTGAAGACTTCTTAGCCTACCCTAGAGCGTGAAATCAAATTTTGTATTGACCCCAGTACAAAACCCATTTCTTAAACCCTCAAATATTCTCTTCACCTAAAATGAACGTATCAGGTGCCAAAGACGTTGGCTCGAGCTGTTGAAGATTACGATCATATCATTCAATACCATCGTGGAAAAGCGAACGTGATAGCTGACGCATTGAGTAGAAGATCATATGCGTTTACAAGTGCGAATATACGAACCCCCGTGAAGATAACAAATATACGAGTAGAATCGACTTTAATCAATAAAATTAAAGTTGCTCAAGCTACACACCTGGAGCTGTTGAATGTGAAGAATTAAGAAGGTTCAAGAGGGCGTTATTCTAGAAGCAAGAATCGACGAAGAGAAGAAATCTCAACCCTCAATTTAATTGGCCCATTTAAAATCCTCAATAAATTAAGAACTGTGGCTTATAGACTCGTTTTACCGCCAAGTATGTCGCATGTTCATAATATTTTTAACGTATCGACGTTACGTAAATATGGGGAGTGCCCGAACCACATTATTAATTTAGAACCGGACGAGATAGCGGATGATTTAACGTATGAGGAGATACATGTTAAAATCTTAGATAAGAAGGATTATATTCGACACTCAAAGGTTATACCTCAAGGGTTAGAAATTGGAGTGAAGTCAAGGTATCCACACCTGTTCGGCATACCAGGTACGTACGTAAATTTCAAGGGCGAAATTTCATAAGGAGAGGAGATTGTGAGACCTCAAATTTTATGAATAAAGATTTAATTTTCTCGAAATAATTTTTTTAAATATTATGGTGTGGATTTGATATAATGTTATAGTTGTGGGTAATATTTATAAATTTTGTAAAGTACGAAAGTTGTTATATAATATTTGATTGGTCGGGAAATATTCTTTTTGTCGGGAAATATCCGTACGACGGTACAATCATTGGTGGACCCCACAACGAAATTATTGTCAGATTGAGGAAACGACAAAAATACATTATAAAAATAACAGCGGAAGTTTTATCGTTAACTGTTGAAACACCCGGTGTTAAAAGTACAGTAATACGCGTGGTTGCGTAGTAGCACACGGTATTGATTATTGATGCTTACGTGAGAAGTCACTCAGTTATACTCAATTATTGGTACAGTAATTGCTGCATCATATCTCTCATATTATTTTTTTAATTATTCTCACATTATCATTTGTATAATATGTTATATTATTAAATCAATAATTGAGACGGCAAAATCATTCATATTATTATTTGCAATATTGACAATGTCTAGAAGTTCTGTCAATGAGAAGTTTGGTCACCTAATTGCGCGCCAATAAGGAGAAATCCTTATCGGAAAGTCTCCTCTTTTCTGGGAACGACCTGGTTGTTAAATATTGTGAGCTAAAATATTAATGATGAATAACTTGTGTTGATTAAAGATGAAATTGATTGTTCCATTGTATTGGGATTATTAGTGTTAGCGGAAATTGACATTTATTTCGTTGATAATTGATGTCTGGAGGTTAAATTGTTCACTCGGGTATTCGGAGCACTTTTCGTGTCGGAGTACTATTCACGAGTTACTATTCATGAGTTACTATTCATGAGTTACTATTCACGAGTTACTATTTACGAGTTACTATTCATGAGTTACTATTCACGAGTTACTATTCATGAGTTACTATTCACGAGTTACTATTCACGGGATACTATTCACCTGTAAAATATATTTCTTTTCGGTCCAAATCATTTTTTGGGTACAATATTATTCCATGAGAAAATGTGTTAATTTTTCAGACCGTTGGTTGAAATTATAATAGTAAATCAATATGGATCGTTGATTTAAAGTTTTAATAGTAACTTGTCCCTTCAGTTTTCCAAGAGTTATTTGTTCCTTCAGTTTTCCAAGAGTTATTTGTCCATTCAGTTATCCAAGAGTTATTTGTCCCTTCAGCTTTTCAAGAGTTATTTTCCCCTTCGGTGTTTCAAGAGTTAATTGCCCCTTCGCAAATAGTAGTTGTCTCTTCAATATTACCAAGAGTCATTTTGACTCTTAGTTAAGACCAAGAGCCACTTTCATTTCTTCTATAAATAGAAGCTCATTCCTTCATTATTTCTGACGAATTCACTGAAACTCTAGAGAGAGAAACTATAGAGAGAAAGAAGAAAAGTATTCTGCTACTTCACTACTTCAGTATTCAGTTTTTCTAAGCTAGGGGATATTATTTGTTGTACTTATAGGGAGTATTATTTCTTTCTTATCCATGAAGAGAACTTCTGTTATTTCATTCTTTATTATTCTGTTGGAATAACTTGTATACCCGGACTACCCTATACTTGGTGAAATTCTTCTGTGATTCCATTCTTTATCATTCTGTTGGAACATCCTGTCTGTGCGTTTACGCCGGACCTGGTTCCATTATTTATCATTCTGTTGGAACATCCTGTCTGTGCGTTCTACGCCAGACTTGATTCCGTCTTTATTATTCTTCTAGAATATCATGTCTGTGCGTTTTACGCCGGACCTGATTCTGTCTTTATTATTCTGTTAGAATATCCTATCTGTGCGTTTTACGCCGGACCTGATTCCGTCTTTATTATTCTGTTAGAATATCCTGTCTGTGCGTTCTACGCTGGACCTGATTCCGTTATTTATTATTCTGTTGGAATAACCTGCCTGTGTGGTCTATCGCATGTCTGGTGATTTCTTTTGTTATTTAATTCCTTATTATACTCAGTTGGTTAAAGTTTTGACTTCTATACTCCATGAAATTAGTGGAATATCCTTGATATTTGCGCTTCATCTAGTATCTTTTCATGAAAATATTCTTCTGAGCATTCTTGAATTTTACTCTACAAAGCAGTATCATGTTGACAATTTGGACGTTATTAGTTCCTGAATAAATTAATTCTTGAACTTGTTTTATTGAATTCTTATAGCATTGTCATCATACTCATGTTTATATTTTGTTGAAAGTCATCTGTGGCCTATAGTGCATAGATGGACTTGGTATGATTATGACCAGGGATTATTCGGTGTAATCATGACCGTAATGTTTCAAATGATGTGGAAAAAGTCCTCATTGGCCCGTAGTGCATTGATGGACAGTTGTTGGCATGATCATGAACATTATTGAATACACAAATATTCTTGGCCCGTAGTGCATGGATAATTTGTGGTCGTGATACTAAAGAATATCCTTGGCCGTAGTGCAGGGGTGATTCGATGATGTGGATTATTTATTAAGCTGAGTCCCAGCAATAAAAGTGATGAAAAACCTTCTAAATCATAAAAGATAGTAGATTTTATTCTCTACTTGACTCTTTTAATGGATTGCTTGTTCCGCAGCAGTTAAACTTGATGTTTATTATATTTTATCAGTTTAACACTGTTGAAGTCTAATGATAATATATTCTGCATTATCTTGGTCATAATATTTCCTACTGGGCTAGTTGAGCTCACCCTTTTACTTTCATTGTTCTCTTCAGAAAATGAGAACGTAGCAGGGACTAGTCGGGGAACGGAGTAATAGACCAGATAATAGCATTAGTAGTCCTCACTATTCAGTGAAATAGTGGAGAAATAAATGTAATAATATTGAATTTGAGTTTGTATACTGTCTAGAAGACAATGTTTGTATTAAAACTCACAGCTCATGTTGTATATTTAAGATTGTATTTGTATTCTATACCATGTATTTGGCGACTCAGAATAGGTGATGTATACCTGTTTTGGGGGCGTCACAGTTGGTATCAAAGCTTAGGGATATGATCACTGGCTAAGATGTGAAACTAGAACTAGGAGGGGAGAGACGGGAAATTACTTCGCTAGTATGACCTACCTAAGTTTATTTGGTATTTAATTGGTCGGTTAGAGTATAGGGATAATATGGTGAATGTCAATTAACCCTTGTTTTGTGGCAGTGTTTGAAAATGGCATCCGAGAATGTTGAGAACAGCAATGGAGCACAGGAGACCGTTGAGTCTCCACAGATCAATAATCAGGACAATGTGCAACAGAATGGCGATAATCCTCTTGTAAACACCAACACTGATCAATTAACGAACGGCGGTACATTTAGGAGCTTTTTAGAATTCATGAAACATCAAGCAAAGGCCACTCATGTTCATAATGCAGGAGGAAACAATGGCAACCCACGGTTGGTCACCGCTAAGCAATTCAAGGAGCTGGGACCACCGGAGTTTTTGGTAAAGCCAGAACCACTTAAGGCAGAGACGTGGTTAAAGCAGATCACCAAGATATTTGATGTCTTGGGATGCTCCGAGGAGCAAAAGGTTCCCTTTGCCACCTTTATGTTGCGTGAAGAGGCAGATCACTGGTGGGAATCTGTAAAACGTACCCAGCTTGACGCACTCAAGGTGTCTTGGGAGAAGTTCCAAGAGTTGTTCAACGACAAGTACTTTCCTGAAAGTATTCGTCACATGAAGGAGGTGGATTTTATCAAGTTGGAACAAAATAATATGACCGTGTCGCAATACAAGGCTAAATTTGCAGAGTTATTCCGGTTTGCATCCCATTTGGTCGATAATGAGGAGCAAATGACGTGAATGTTTTTAAGAGGTTTGAAGCCGGAGATACGCCAATATCTTATTTCTCATAAACTGTGTTTGTATTCAGATGTTGTAAATAGGGCTCAGTTAGTGGAGCGCGATAACGAGTCAACGCAACCAAAAGAGAGCAGCCCGCAAAATGATAATACCGGTGATAATAGTCATCAAAGCGGTGACAATAAGCATGGAGGGAATCAACATGCCAGAAATGGTAACCACTTCGGTGGTAATCATGGTCAAAACAATAAGAATGGACATTTCAAGAAGAGGAGATTCAACAATGATGAAAAGACGTCAGCACCAGCACCCGTTGTTAAGGAAGGAGAACGACCACCTATCATATGCTTCAAATACGGAGGGGAGGGACACATCAGTCCAAACTACGCGATGCCATCCAAAGTATGTTATAATTATGGAAGAGAAGGTCACTTAGTCCGATTTTATCGTTCACCGAAGACCAGTTCAGCTAGGATGGGGGCACCAAAGGTCATCCCAGAAAAGTCAAAGCCGGTAGTTTAAGAGAGAACGTTTTTTTCGTGACAAGGAACCTGAATAAAATTATCACGGGTATGTTAGTCATAAACTCTTGTGAAGTATATACCGTGTTAGGTACCGGTTCTACTTACTCTTTTATTTCACCTAGTTGTGTTCAATGTTTGAAGTTAACTCCGGAGAAGTTAGACTTTGATATATCTGTTTAAACTCAGTTGGGAGAAACCTTCGTTACCTCCACTATTTATAAATCTTATTCAAATCAACACTTTCATGTTACGTGTTGATCTTGTATCTTTGAAAATACTTGCCTTCGATGCGACTTTAGGAATCGATTGGTTAACTACTCATCATGCTTTTCGTAAGGTTTTTAGCTTTTATATTCCTAACCAACCTGTTATGCGAATTCAAGCAACCAAACCACTAAAGTTAATCATTGTCATATCAAGCCATAAGTAAAGAGCCCCGGTCCTTTCGTTGTTGACTTTCTTGTGTGGAATGCACCGAAGCCAGACTTTCTGTAGGCGACATCGTGAATGACGATGTCAAGTTAATAGGTATCAATGTGACGTAATATCCAAGTCTTGGATGAGAGTCACAGTTTTGAATGATATTTCTATTGTTAATAAATTTTCTAACGTATTCTTGAAGACTTCTTAGCCTAACCTAGAGCGTGAAATCGAATTTTGTATTTACCCCAGTACAAAACCCATTTCTTAAACCCTTAAATATTTTCTTCACCTAAAACGAACGTAACAGGTGCCAAAGACGTTGGCTCGAGCTGTTGAATATTACGATCATATCATTCAATACCATCGTGGAAAAGCTAACGTGGTAGCTGACGCGTGCTACACACCTGGAGCTGATGAATGTGAAGAATTAAGAAGGTTCAAGAGGGCATTATTCTAGAAGGAAGAATCGACGAAGAGAAAAAATCTCAACCCTCAATTTAATTGGCCCATTTGAAATCCTCGATAAAGTAGGAACTGTGGCTTATAGACTCGTTTTACCGCCAAGTATGTCGCATGTTCATAACATTTTTAACGTATCGACATTACGTAAATATGGGGATGACCCGAACCACATTATTAATTTAGAACCGGACGAGATAGCGGATGATTTAACGTATGAGGAGATACATGTTAAAATCTTGGATAAGAAGGATTATATTCGACACTTAAAGGTTATACCTCAAGGGTTAGAAATTGAATTGAAGATAAGGTATCCTCACATGTTCGTCATACCAGGTACGTACGTAAATTTCGAGGGCGAAATTTCATAAGGAGGGGAGACTGTGAGACTCCAGATTTTATGAATAAAGATTTAATTTTCTCAAAATAATTTTTTTTAAATATTATGGTGTGGATTTGATATAATGTTATAGTTGTGGGTAATATTTATAAATTTTGCAAAGTATGCAAGTTGTTATATAATATTCGATTGGTCGGAGAATATTCTTTTTGTCGAGGAATATCCGTATAACGGTACAATCATTACTGGACCCCACAACGGAATTATTATCGGATTGAGAAAACGACAAAAATACTTTATAAAAATAACGACGGAAGTTTTATCGTTAACTGTTGAAACACCCGGTGTTAAAAGTACAGTAATACGCGTGGTTGCATAGTAGCACACAGTATTAATTATTGATGCTTACGTGAGAAGTCACTCAGTTATACTCAATTATTGCTACAGTAATTGCTGCATCATATCTCTCATATTATTATTTCAATTATTATCACAGTATCATTTGTATAATATGTTATATTATTAAATCAATAATTGAGATGGCAAAGTTATTCATATTATTATTTGCAATATTGACAATGTCTAGAAGTTCTGTCAAGGAGAGGTTTGGTCACCTAATTGCGCGCCAATAAGGAGAAATCCTTATCGGAAAGCCCCCTCTTTCTTGAGAACGACCTAGTTGTTAAATATTGTGAGTTATAATATTAATGATGAATAAGTTATGTTGATTAAAGATGAAATTGAGTGTTCCATTGTATTGAGATTATTAGTGTTAGTGGAAATTGACATTTATTTCGATGATAATTGATGTCTGGAGGTTATATTGTTCACTCGGGTATTCGGAGCACTTTTCGTGTCGGAGTACTATTCACGAGTTACTATTCACGAGTTACTATTCATGAGTTACTATTCACGAGTTACTATTCACGAGTTACTATTCACGAGTTACTATTCATGAGTTACTATTCACGAGTTACTATTCACGGGGTACTATTCACCCGTAAAATATATTTCTTTTCGGTCCAAAATATTTTTGGGTACAATATTATTCCATGAGGAAATGTGCTAATTTTTCAGACCGTTGGTTGAAATTATAATAGTAACTCAATATGGATCGTTCATTTAAAGTTTTCATAGTAACTTATCCCTTCAATTTTCCAAGAGTTATTTGTCCCTTCAGTTTTCCAAGAGTTATTTGTCCATTCAGCTTTCCAAGAGTTATTTGCCCCTTCGGTGTTTCAAGAGTTAATTGCCCATTCGCAAATAGTAGTTGTCTCTTCAATTTTACCAAGAGTCATTTTGACCCTTCGTTAAGACCAAGAGCCACTTTCAGTTCTTCTATAAATAGAAGCTCATTCCTTCATTATTTCTGACGAATTCACTGAGACTCTAGAGAGAGAAACTATAGAGAGAAAGAACAAAAGTATTCTGCTACTTCACTACTTCAGTATTCAGTTTTTTTAAGATATGGGATATTATTTGTTGTACTTGTAGAGAGTATTATTTCTTTCTTATCCATGAAGAGAACTTCTGTTATTTCATTCTTTATTATTCTGTTGGAATAACCTGTATACCCGGACTACCCTATACTTGGTGAAATTCTTCTGTGATTCCATTCTTTATCATTCTGTTGGAACATCCTGTCTGTGCGTTTACGCCGGACCTGGTTCCATTATTTATCATTCTATTGGAACATCATGTCTGTGCGTTCTACGCCGGACCTGGTTCCGTCTTTATTATTCTTCTAGAATATCCTGTCTGTGCGTTTTACGCCGGACCTGATTTCGTCTTTATTATTTTGTTGGAATATCATGTCTGTGCGTTTTATGCCAGACCTGATTCCGTCTTTATTATTCTATTGGAATATCCTATCTGTGCATTCTACGCCGGACCTGATTCCGTTATTTATTATTCTGTTGGAATAACCTGCCTGTGCGGTCAATCGCATGCCTGGTGATTTCTTTTGTTATTCCATTCCTTATTATACTCAGTTGGTTAAAGTTTTGACTTCTATACTCCATGAAATTAGTGGAATATCCTTGATATTTGCGCTTCATCCGGTATCTTTTCATGAAAACATTCTTCTAAGCATTCTTGAATTTTACTCTACAAAGCAGTATCATGTTGACAATTTGGACGTTATTAGTTCCTGGATAAATTAATTCTTGAACTTGTTTTATTGAATTCTTACATCATTGTCATCATCCTCATGTTTATATTTTTTTGAAAGTCATATGTGGCCTATAGTGCATAGATGGACTTGGTATGATTATGACCAGGGATTATTCGGTGTAATCATGACCGTAATGTTACAAATGATGTGGAAAAAGTTCTCATTGGCCCGTAGTGCACTGATGGACAGTTGTTGGCATGATCATGACCATTATTGAATACACAAATATTCTTGGCCCGTAGTGCATGGATAATTTGTGATCGTGATACTAAAGAATATCCTTGGTCGTAGTGCAGAGGTAATAATATTGAATTTGAGTTTGTATACTGTCTAGAAGACAATGTTTGTATTAAAACTCACAGCTCATGTTATATATTTAAGATTGTATTTGTATTCTGTACCATGTATTTGGCGACTCAGAATAGGTGATGTATACCTATTTTGGGGGCGTCACACTTATGATGTCGGTTACATTATAATTAACTTATATTGTGAATGTAATTGGTATGTAGGATTAAATTGAGGAACGTGTATAGCAATCGTGTAATCTACGCACGAGGCAAGTTTTTCTGAACCTTACTCTTATGTTGAGCAAGTTTTCTAACCATAAACTTTCTTTGAGCAAGTTCCAAACTCTAATTTACATTGAGCAAGATCTTATTCTATATTATGATATGATTGAGCTAGTTTTCTACTTGTAAACTTTCATTGAACAAGTTCTTAAATCTTATTATTATTGACCAAGCTTCGTTTTCTTATTTTGAATTGTTCAAAGCTTAAATGTTCAAGTTCATGATTCCAAATGAAATGTTTTAATTCTTTTGAAGTATTACTTCTATTGTACAAAGTTTATTCAATTGTGTAGAATTGAGATCCAATCTTTTAAGTCAATTATATAGAGTTGAGATTCAATCTTTGATTTAATTATTGATTTCGATATTGCATTGAAACCTTGAATAGATAGTGATTCCTTATTGATTCAACTAATCCTTAGTTGATGATTATTGAACTCAAAATTACCCTCGAAGCCAATCCAAACCAAACATCCTTTGGTGCGGACTCTAACGTCAAAGCTGAGATGAACAACCTTGTTATGGGGGATTATATTACGCGATAGCGTTAAGATGTTGTGCACATACATGGTATATAAGGCTGATCCCCTTAAGTACGAGAAGTTAGGTCCGTATAGTCTTACGACTGTTAAAAGTTTAAAGTAAAAATACTTGATAACCTGGAACATAGTTCATGGTCTTGTGATCCTCAGATGTACTTTTGATTCATGTCCTAATCTTGATTCAAAAGCCGAGACTTCTTTTGGTTCAGTATCCATTGTTTATTCGCATGTTATTATTGTTATTCTAATGTTGAACTTGTGGGAAATTGTTGCTCACTCTAGCATAATAAAAACGCAACTAAGATTGAAAGAGTTGATGAGCCATCCACAAGTAAGGGCAAGGGAAAAGCAAGCAAATGATGAAGACTTATTTAATATTTGAGAATATTTATATTAAGACTTATGATGTGATGTTTAAAACTTATTTGTTTATGATGATTCCGCATATGATGTATTAAGGTTAGATAACCTGAGATTTATTCGTTTAAGATGTTGTAATCCTATATTGGGAGGATTTCTAGTTCAATTTTATTGTTATCATTATTATGGGTAGTTAGATGTTAATTTTTTTGTTGAGTGAACACCAAATCTTAGGGAAGTTTGAGTACTTGGGTTTGGGAGTGTCACAGGTTGGTATCAGAGCTATAGGTTATGAACCTTAGGTAGTAGCTTTATAGGAGATAGAGAACGTAGTGGTGATAAACTCTTATCGAGTTCTAAGAAGTGATTTCCTTAATTAATTGAAGACAATAAAAGACTTTATATGCTTATGTGATAAACTTATGTGCCCGCGAGTATCGATTAGTAACTAAAACTTAAAATCATGTTGTCAGGATGTCGGATGTTGGAGGATCTAGTCGAGCTATGGAGGAGGAACCCCGAGTACCTAGAGAAGAGGAACCTTGAGACATTCATGTCATCCAGGAGCAGTTGGTACAGAGAGAGCCATCTCCATTGATCACTGTTGTGGGTCAGGAGCATGTGTCTGAGACTGATACGGAGGACGATCATGAGGAGGAAGAGGAGGAAGATGAGTTCCCACAGAACTCTATTGCATCTCAGATGTATGATGAGGTGTATGACCGTAACATTGAGCTTCAAGATAGAGTTAGAGAATTGGAGGAGCTAGCAGATGAATGTCAAAACACTATAGTTCAGAGAAATGAGGAAATCCAAGGTCTTGATGTACGTCTTGGAAATGTGGAATGAAAATTAGTTCACTTAGAGGGTGATAATGAGCAGATGGTGGTAGAGGTTACAAAGATGAAGGATGACCTGAAAGAGGAGTCCGCCAAGCGAGCTAGAGCTGAAGATGCTTACGAGGAGGCTTCACAACGAGCAGATGTAGCCGAGGAAGAGGTGAAGGCAAAGAGGGGCAAGATGGGTTGTGCATTCAACACTGCGATGAACAAAGCTCAGGACCGCATTATGTACTATTTAGTCCAGTTCGAGGACATACCTTGGTACATGCTGAATCGTAGGATGATGTTTCGTATCATGGAAGAAAGGCGCAGAGAAGCTGTTCGACGTCTTAATAGGCAGTGATAGGAACAATATGAATTATGTGAATATTTATGGTAGTTAATGATGTAAATTCCAGTGTAAATATAAGTAATGGAATATGATGATTTAATCCGGAAGATTCTTTATCTCGGGATAGATAATGTAAATAGCAGTTATGCTATCTCTCTGTGTTTTGAAAGTTATTAATGAATAAAATATTAATGTTTATTCAAGATGTTATATGTTAAGTGATAATATTAAAATGTTTAAGTTAAATACTTAAGAGATTGAGCAATGATCTAATAAGCATATATCTTAAATAGAAAATATCGCCGAGAAGACGCTCAACTTGTCAACAAGCTCTAGAAGATTCCACGAACATCAACAATAACAACAATATTAGCCAACGCCAATCCAGTTCAGCAGTTGGTAACCCTATTAGCTGGAGCACTTGTGAATTAGCCGCAAGCTCAAGCTACCCCGTTCAAGTATTTCAAGGAGGTAGAACCGCCAGAATTTAGGGGATCCATGAATCAAGTCGAAACTCATACCTGGATTATGGAGATGGAGAAAGTATTTGACGTTGCTAGGGTCAACGACGACCAGAAAACGGCCTTTGCAACGTTTATGCTGAAGTCAAAGGCTAGTTACTGGTGGCAGGCAAACAAGGCTAGAGGATGACAAGGTGTGATTGCATGGGATAGGTTTAAAGAGATGTTCTTTGAGATATACTTCCCAACGAGTTCCCAGAACTAGATGGAGGTTAAATTCTTGGAATTAAAGTAGGGTAATATGACAGTGCCAGGATATGCTGCAAAATTTAATGAGTTGGCTAGGTTCGTAACTTATCAAGTGAATACGGATGAGAGGATAACTAAGAGGTTTGAATAAGGGTTGGAGCCATGGTTGTACAACAAGGTGTAAATGTTTCAATTGAACACTTTTGCAGGAGTTTTAGAAAAGGCAATTATTACAGATGGTGGAAGTGATGCTTTGACCAAGTATAATCAAGAACAGAAGAAGAAGAAGAGTGAAGGAGAGAACAAAATAGCTAGTGGCAGTAATAGTGGTGGTGGTAATAATCAGAAGAGGAAGTGGAATGAGAATATGTCTACTGGAAATCAACAAGGGAGTTAGAAGAAGAAGGTAGAAGCATGTCCTACCTGCGAAAAGAATCACCTAGGAGTATGGATGCAGGGGATGAGGGTTTGCTACAAATGTGGTAAGGAAGGCCACATAGCACCAAATTGCCCTAACCCTAAGAAGGGGGCTTGTTTCACTTGTGAATCAAGGGATCATTTGGCTAGGGATTTCCCCAAGAAAGCAACATGAGGAGCTGGAGTGAGTGGAAGTAAGGGAAACAACGGTGGTAGCACTCTGACTATCACTGGATCGACACTGCCAAACTGACCCATCACCAGAACTTTCAACATGATCGTGCAAGATGTTGTTTAGTCCCGAGATGTGGTGTCAGGTTTAATTCTAATCAATAATGTTAATGCTTACGTATTATTTGATTCGGGTGCTATTTGTTCATTTATATCTGATGATTTTGCTAAGAATTTGAATTTGCCTAAAGACCAATTAGAATACCCTTTGAATATAGAGGTTGTGAATAGAGAAGTAATTCCTGTTAAGTTTGTACATAGGAACTGTAGAGTGGAAATTAAGGGCCACGAGATGAGGGTAGATGTAATCCCAATTAAACATGGGGAATTTAACGTTATTTTGTGAATGGATTGGCTATTCAATTATGGGGCGATAATTGATTGCCAAAGGAAGTGTGTAAACCTTATGACTCCGTCAAAGGTTGTATTTTTTGGCAGTAAGTCGCCTAGACAAGCGAGTTGTCAGACGATGATGCATGCCAAAAAGTTGTTGAGAAAAGAATGTGTAGGATATTTAACCTATATAGTCGATACTCGAAAGAAGAATCCGAAATTAGAAGAGATACCAGTCGTTACAGACTTTGGAGACGTATTTCCAGATGACTTGTCAGGACTGCTGCCAAACAGGGAAGTATAATTTGTTATTGACTTGGTGCCAGGAACTGCCCCAATATCGAAGACCCCATAACGCATCAACTGAGCGTATCACCGTGGGGAGCACCGGTATTGTATGTCAAGAAAAAGGATTGGTCGATGCGACTTTGCATTGATTACAGAGAATTAAACAACGTCACAATTAATAATAAGTATCAATTGCCAATTATTGATAACCTGTTTGAGCTAGGTATTTCTCAAAGATAGATTTGAGAAGTGGGTACCATCAGTTGAGGGTGAGGAAATAAGATATACCGAAGACAGCGTTCAGAACTCGTTATGATCATTACGAGTTTCTGGTGATGTCATTTGGTCTAACGAATGCTCCTGCAGCGTTTATGGACATAATGAACAGGGTGTTTAAACCGTTTTTAGATAAATTCATGGTGGTGTTCATTGGAGATATTATGGTATATTCTAAGACCAAGGAAGAGCATGTCAAACATTTGAAGGTGACATTGGAGGCATTAAGAAGAGAGAAGTTGTACGCCAAGTCTTCAAAATGTGAATTCTGGATAGAGTGAGTGCAATTTCTTGGGCATGTGATTGACAAGGATGGTATTTCAGTAGATCCATCGAAAGATTAAGCTTTGAAGAACTGGGATCAGCCGAAGACACTGTGATGCCCCCAAAATAGGTATACATCACCCATTCTGAGTCGCCAAATACATGGTACAAAATTTAAATATAAACATTTTTATACAATACAACAAAAATGTAGCTGAGAGTTTTTACACGAATATTGTCTAATAGACAATATTCAAACTCAAATGGAATCCTCATTACATTTATTATCACAGTATTTCAAAGAATAGTGAGGACTACTATAGCCACCATCTCGGACCATCACTTCATTCCCCGACTAGTCCCGACTACGTTCTCATTTCCTGAAGAGAATAATGAAAGCAAAAGGGTGAGCTCAACTAGCCCGTAAGAAATATTATGACTAAGATATTACAGAATAAATTATCGTTAGCCTTCAACAGTGTTAAACTGATAAAATACAATAAACATCAAGTTTAACTGCAGCGGAACAAGTAATCCATTATAAGAGTCAAATAGAGCATGATATCCACTATCTTCTATGATTTTAAAAATTTATCATCAATTTTATCGCTGAGACTCAGCTTAATAAATAATCCACATCATCGAATCATCCATGCACTACGAGCCAAGGATATTCATTAGTATCACGTTCATGAATTATCCAAGCACTACGAGCCAAGGATATTCGTGTAATCATCAATGGTCATGATCATACCGAATAATCCATGGTCATAATCATACCAACAACTGTCCATCAATGCACTACGGGCAAATGATGACGTTTACCACATGATTTGTAACATTATGGGTCATGATTATACCGAATGATCCCTGGTCATAATCATACCAATTAACAGTCCATCTATGCACTACGACCAAAGATGACTTTCATCACAATATAAGCATGAGGATGATGACAATGATATAAAAATTCAATTAAAAGAAAGCAAAGGATAAATTTTTAAAGATTTATAATTTAATTTATCCAGAATTTAATAATGTCCAAATTGTCAACATGATACTGTTTTGTGGAGTAAAATTCAAGAATAATATTGTATCAAAAATGATTTGGACCGAAAAGAAATCAATTTTTGTCATGAATGGTACTCCGAATAAATAGTACCTGAGTAAATAGTACCCTGTGACTAGTACTTCGGGAATAGTACCCTGTGAATAGTACTCATAAATAGTACTTTGTGAATAGTACTTTGTGATTAGTACTTTGTGAATAGTACTTTATGAATAGTACCGTATAAATAAATAGTACCCATTAATAGTACTCCGACATGAAAAGCTTAAAATTTAACAAAAATGTGCAAAAAATATCCTTGTGAAACGATGCTAGATGAACCACAAATTTAAAGGATATTCTACTAATTTCACAAAGTATAGAAGCAATACTTTAACAAAATGAGGGTATAATCAAGAATACGAGACGAAATAATATTACTTACATACTATAGAGTATGGAAGAAAATAATATTTCATAAAAATATTGAACAAAAATAATATCTCTTACCTTAGAAGAAGACTGGATACTGGAATAGTGAAGTAGCAAAATACTCTTCTTCTTTCTCTCTATAGCTTCTCTCTCTATAATTGCTCTTGTAAGTCTTAGTGAATTAGTGAGAATGAAAGAATAATGAGCTTTTATTTATAGAAAACCATAGTTTCGATAATTGCACGATTAGGGGTTTGAATTATTACAATATAGTACCTTCATCTATACCTCTATTTTTAATTTAGGCCTTCAAGTATTATCAATCTTGCACCACCTCCCCTAATAGTACATGCATGTGAATCAATAGTTCTATACATGTGAACCAACAGTAATTTGCATGTGAACTAATAACAATTAATTACTCATTTATCCGATTAATTGCCCGTTTGGTCAATTTAACATCCAAAAATCAATTATTATCGAAATAAATGTTGATTTCCACTAACACTAATAATCCCAACACAATGGAAATATTTTTATTAACAATTTTATCTCTAATCAATACGAACTTATTCATCATTAATATTATAACTCACGATATTTAACAACCAGAACATTCCCTGGAAAGAGGGGCTTTTCGATAAGGATTTCTCTCTATTGGCGCGCAATTAGGTGAACAAACCCCTTTCCTCGACAAAAATTTCTAGACATCGTCAATAATACAAATAATAATATGAATAACTTTTTCATCTCAATTATTGTTTTAATAATATAAAATATTATGCAGATGATACTATGACCATAATTGAATCAATTATATGAGAGATATTATGCAACAATTACTATAGCAATAATTGAGTATAATTGAGTGACTTCTCACGTAAGCATCAATAATCAATACCGTGTGCTACTATGCAACCACACGTATTACTGTACTTTTACCATCAGATATTTCAACAGTTTAAAAGTAAAACTTTCACCGTTATTTTTATAAAAAGATATTTTTGTCATTTTCTAACTACGACAATACTTTCGTTGTGGGGTCCACCAATGATTGTGTCATCGTACGAATATTCCCTGTTAAAACGAATATTCCCCGACCAATCGAATATTTTATATTAACTTGCTTACTTTACAAAATTTGTAAATATTGCCCACAACTATAACATTATATCAAATCCACACCATAATATTCAAAAATATATTCGAGAAAAAAATAATCTTTATTCATAAAAGTTGGGGTCTTACAACCTCCCCTTCTTATAAAATTTCGTTCTTGAAATTAGGGTACATACCTGGTATGTCGAAGAGGTGAGGATACCTTGACTTCATTTAAGATTCTAACTCCCAAGTCATTTCCTCAACATCGTGGTTTTTCCACAAAACTTTAACTTGAGGTATAACCTTGGAGCGTAGAATATGATCCTTTTTATCCAAGATTTTAACAAGTACCTCTTCATACGTTAATTTTCCACAATCTCGTTCTAATTCAATAATGTGGTTCAAGTCTTTCACATATTTACGTAACATAGATATGTGAAAAATATTATGAACACGAGACATACTTGGCGGTAAGGCGAGTCTATAGACCACAGTTCATACTCGATCGAGGATTTCGAATGGCCCAATGAATCGAGGATTGAGCTTTCCTCTCTTTCCAAATCTTATAACTTCTTTCCATGGAGCAACACGTAACAACACATGATTTCCAACATTGAAATCCACGTCCTTTCGATGAAGATCAGCATAACTCTTTTGTCGATCTTGTGAGGTTTTTATACGTTGCCGGATTATTTAAATCTTCTCCGTTGTTATACATACCAATTTCGGCCCCAACACCTTTTCTTCACCCACCTCGTCCCAGCATACTGGAGAACGACACTTGCATCCATACAACGCCTCGAATGGAGCCATGCCGATACTTGTTTGATAACTATTGTTATAGGAGAATTCTACTAATGGCAAGAACTTGTCCCAACTTCCCTTGAAGTCAAGGACACATAGTCTTAATAGATCTTCAAAAGTTTGAATAGTCCTCTCCGACTGCCCGTCCGTTTGAGGATGATATGCTGAACTAAATTGTAAATCCGTTCCCATAGCTTTTTGAAAACTAACCCAAAATCGGGAAGTGAATCTTTGGTCTCGATATAGGTAAGAAATGAGCGTACTTGGTCAATCTATCAACAATGACCCAAATTGCATATATTCCTTGAGAAACCTTGGGAAGACCAGTAACGAAATCTATGGTAATGTGCTCCCACTTCCATTCTAGAATTTTAAGTGGTTGAAATGGACCTTTTGGCTCTTGATGCTCCGCCTTGACACGTTGACAAGTTAAACACCTTGAGATAAAATTTGTTATCTCTCTCTTCATATTGCTCCACCAAAATGTATGTCGAAGATCACGATACATTTTGGTACTCCCAGGATGGATTGCAAATGGTGTGTTGTGCGCCTCTATCATGATCTTATATTTTAAATCAGGGTCGTTAGGAACACAAAGTCTGGAGTTGGCTCGAAGTATTCCTTCTTCATCGATTCTTGCTTCCGGGATAACACCTTCTTGTACTTTCTTCTTCATACGCATCAGCTCCAGGTCTGTAGCTTGAGCAGATTTAATTTTATCGATTAAAGTCGGTTCTACTCGTATATTTGCCATTATCACATGGGTCCCTAGAGTCTTTAACTCTATCTCTATCCTTTGTAAGTCATACAAAATAGGCATTACTGATCGTACTAACCAGAATAGATCAAATAACAATAGATAAAATTATTCCAACAGTTAGACCTTTCTTTGATATAGATTCTCTATTCCTAATTGCTGCGGCATGAAAAATAAAATACTAAAATTTGCGTTGACAATATTGCACTCATACCCGCATACGATCTTCTACTAAATGCGTCAGTTACTACGTTCACTTTTCTAGGATGGTATTGAATGGTATGATCGTAATCTTTTAATAGCTCAAGTCAACGTCGTTGCAGCATATTGAGCTCCTTTTAGGTGAAGAAATATTTGAGGCTTTTGTAATCCGTATAGATCTCCACTTTCTCCCCACACAGGTAATAAATGCCTCCAGATTTTAAGCGTGAAAATGACAGCTGCCAACTCTAGCTCATGAGTAGGATAATTCCTCTCATATTATTTGAGTTGTCGTGAGGCATAGGCTATGACTTTCCCATGTCAGATGATAACACATCCTAAACCTTTGCTTGAAGCATCGTTGTATATGACAAATCCCTCCGAACCAGATGGTAATATCAGAACAGGTGCTGAAATGAGTCTTCTCTTGAGTTCTTAAAAAATTTTCTCACATTCCTCGCACCAACTGAATTTTGTATCTTTTCGAGTCAGCTGAGTTAATGGAGTAGCGAATCGAGAAAATCCTTCCACGAATCTCCAATAATAACCAGCTAAGCCCAGAAAGCTACGTACTTTGGTTACTAACTTAGGTTACTCCCAGCTTTGAATTGTTTCAATCTTCGTTGAGTCAACAGATATTCCGTGATTTTATATCACGTGCCCAAGGAATGCTACTTCTTCAAGCCAGAACTCGCATTTCTTCAACTTGGCATATATCTTATTTTCACGAAGGTTTTGGAGTATAAGCCTCAAGTGTTGCTCATGATCTTCACGGCTTTTAGAGTATATGAGAATGTCATCAATAAAGACGACTACAAAATGATACAAATATTCCTTGAATACTTGGTTCATCATATCCATGAAGGAAGTATGAGCATTAGTCAAACCAAAAGACACAACTAGGAATTCGTAATGCCCGTACCGAGTTCTGAAAGCAGTCTTTGGAATGTTATCAATTTTAATCTTTAACTGATGATATCCTGAACGAAGATCGATCTTTGAAAAGAATTTTGCGCCTTATAACTAGTCAAACAGGTCATCAATGCGAGGTAATGGGTACCTATTCCATCTTTCTTCTTTACGAATAGAATAGGAGCACCCCAAGGAGACGTACTAGGAAGAATGAAATCGATGTCTAACAATTCTCGTAGTAGGGTTTTTAACTCATGAAGTTCAATAGGAGCCATTCGATATGGGGCTTTAGAAATGGGTTTTGTACTGGGTTCAAGGTCGGTAAAAAATTTGATTTCACGCTCTAGGGGTAGGCCAAGAAGTTCTTCAGGGAATACGTCAGGAAATGTATTAACAATAGAAATATCATTCAAGTCTAATGTATTTTTGTTTAAATCCGTGACATGGGCTAAGAAAGCTTGACATCTATTTTTTCAATAAATGAATAGCTTTATGGTTTGATATGACAGTGATTGACTTTAGTGGTTTGGTTGCTTGAATTCGCATAATAGGTTGGTTAGGAATATGAAAGCTAACAACCTTACGAAAATAATTAATTTTTGCATGATGAGCAGTTACCTAATCAATTTCTAAAATCACACCGAATGCAAGCATTTTCAAAGAGAAAAGATCGACAGGTAACGTGCGGTTGTCGATATGAATCAAACAAGACTTATAAACAATGGATGTAATGAAGGTTTCTCCCAACAGAGTTTCAACAGATAAGTGAAAGTCTAATTTCTCCGGAGTTAAATTTAAACGTTAAGCGCAAGTAGGAGAAATAAAAGAATGGGTAGAACCGATATCAAATAAGGTATAGACTTTACAAGAGTTTATGATTAGCTTACCCGTGATAACCTCGTTCGGGTTCTTCTCTTTTTGGGAGGTCACGACAAACGCTATCCCTTGACCTACTGGCTTTGACTTGTCTGGGACAACCTTTGGTGTCTCCATCCCAGTTGGACTTAACTTCACTGCGCGACAAAATCGGGCTAGGTGACCTTCACTTCCACAATTATAACATGCTTTGGACTGCTGCGTACAGTTTGGACTGATATGTCCCTCCCCTCCGTATTTATAACATACGATCATCGGTCGTTCTCCTTCCTTAACAACCGGTGCTGGTGTTGACGTCTTTCCATCATTATTGAATCTCCTCTTCTTGAAATTTCAACTTCTATTATCTTGGCCATGATTACCACCGAAGTGGTTACCATTTCTGGCATGTTGATTTCCTCCACGTTTGTTGTCACCACTTCGATTACTGCTCCCAATGGTATTATCATTTTGTCGGTTGCTCTCTCTTGGTTGGGTTGACTCATTATCGCACTCCAATAATTGAGCCCTATTTACAACATCTGAATACAAGCACAGTTTGTGAGACATGAGGTATTGACGTATTTCGGGTTTCAAACCTCGCAGAAACATTCGCGTCATTCTCTCCTCATTATCAACCAAGTCGGACGTAAACCGGGACAACTCGACAAACTTAGCTTCGTGCTATGACACATACATATTGTTTTACTCTAACTTGATGAACTCCACCTCCTTCATGTGACGAATACTTTCGGGAAAGTACTTGTCGTTGAACAGTTCTTGAAACTTCTCCCAAGACATCTTCAGTGCGGCAGGCTGGGTACGTTTTACAGATTTCTACCAATGATATGTCTCTCCTCGCAACATGAAGGTGGCAAAGGGAACCTTTTGCTCCTCAGAGCATCCTAAGACATCAAATATCTTAGTGATCAGCTTTATCCACATCTCTGCCTTAAGTGGTTCTGGCTTTTTCATAAACTCCGATGGTCCCAGCTCCTTGAATTTCTTAACAGTGACCATCCGAGAGTTGCCAGTGTTTCCACCTGCATTTTGAACATGAGTCTCTCTCGCATGATGTTGCATGAATTGCATAAAGCCTCTGAACATCCCATCGTTCATCATCGGGTCGGTGTTATTGTTTACTTGAGGATCGATTATTGCCTTCCTGATGCACATTATCTTGGGTATTGATCATAAGTGACTCAATGGTCTAATGTGTAATAACCCGATATTTTCTATACAAATAAATAAGATATTTTGCATATAATTTTTTTTATTTTAAAGGTGAAAATATGTGCCAAGTAATTTGTATGTATATTTGTGATAAATAAAAAAAATTATTTCCTGTATAATTACAAATAATTTTTTAAAAGAATTATTAATCATTATAAACTATATTTTTATAGTAATTAATTTTATAGTAGAAATGATTTTAGTATTTATTTTCCATGAAAATAAATTTATATATTATATAAATAATATGTGAAAAGATTATTAGTATTATTATAATAACTATTTTATTATGTGAATTTATTTAGATTAGTTAAGTTAATTATTTTAACTTAATTAATAATGCTATATATGTAAGATAAATCAGATATGGAATCCAAACCCTAATTTTGGATTTCTATCAAGGAATGAGAATAATAATATAATATTATTTTTATTTCAGTGCTATAAATATGTACTATATGCATAGACTGATAATGGTTGGTCAATTATGGTGTATAATGTCAAAACCCTAATATTAATTTGTTAAACCCTATTTTGAAACTCAATTTTGAATTCAAGACTGTGTTGTAATGGTGTTATATGATTTATGTTGTGTATTATTAGATTTAATGTTAATTAGAAAAAATCCTAATTAATATTCGAAACCCTAATTATTAGAAACCCTAATTTGCTAAAATATAACCCTAATTGTTAATTGTAAGCCCTAATGCTAATTAGTGGACTTTAAGCCCTAAATGTTCAAGTAATGTAATTAGAAAACTAATTATAATTACTAAACTCTAAATTACATTTTTAAGAAAACTAAATTTTTTATTTTATTTTAAACACTAAATGAAATCCTAGAAATCCAATTTTTGGAAAACCCTAAGGGTTTGCCAAGTTACATGTTTGCCATTAAAATCATGAGACCAATTACTATTTTACCCTTATTGCATAATTGAAGCTAACTTGTTCATCTTGCCATATTTGTAGTAGGTAAACCACTTGGATCAGCCATGTGACTGAAATACAACACATCTCAGCCATTACATATCAGCCACTTCATTGTAACATAATATATATATATATATATATATATATATATATATATATATATATATATATATATATATATATATATATATATATATATATATATATAGATCAAGAGAGAGAAAGTGCATTATTGTGCTCATTTATTCACTAACACTCATCCAAGACCCTCTCTCTCTCTAACCTACGAAATCTTGGGTTAAATCAGTCCCAAAACCAAGCCCCACTGACACCCATAACAAATCAAAGGCTTAGATTCAAGAGTTTGTTCATAAAGGTATAAAACCTAAACCTAAAATCTGATCTTGATTGCACTTTTAGATGTTAGTTTTTTGTGCTAAACATGTTATATGTAGTGTATATTGATGATCTGGGTTGCTAGATGTTAGATCCATAACATCTAGAGGCTCGGATTTGAAGATTTCAAAAATCTGGAAAACTAAGAAATATGGTTTAACAACCAAATGTCAGGTCCCATAGATCTCAGCCTGTTATGTGTTTTTGTTGTTTTAAACTTTGATCTTGGAGTATGCTATTAGATCTTGGATCTGGAACTAGAGTCAAAGTCAGAACATGAACAGATCGAAAGTTATGGCTGGTTAAACATAGTTGACCGACCATGACTTTCATTTTTATGGGTAACCCAGAATTCCCCAGGTTGTTCTGACAGCTTGTTTGTAGCCTCAAATCTTGCAGGTGTTTTGTGTTATGTGTTTGTTGTTGAAACCATCTTATAGTATGGTAGTTATACTACAGATTAAAGCTTGTAGTTAACTTATATTAGAAATAGATTGGATTTGGATGATGGTCAAACCAAGCAGAAAGTTCACTGATTGCGTTTTCTAGGTAACCTAGAAAACTCAAGTTCGTGGTTTCTGACATGGTTTGACCGAACATGATCTGGCGATTATGATGTTGTTATGGCGAGTTTAAGTACTAGATCTCTTGCTTGTCATGTTGTCTACACACTGCAACTTCTAGATCACGAAAACACTACACGAACAACAAGTTATGGAAGCCCAAATATGACCAGTCAAACTGTTCTTCATTTCTGGGTAACCCAGAATTTAAGAACAGCTCTGACAGGCTACTTTGAAGGCTTAGATCTCCTAATTGTGATGCAGTATGGCTTTGTTTGTTGCTTGATGGTGTAGTATAACACTAGTACTACAATATTTGACCCTTATCAAGCCCAAAAACATGAATATCAATGATCTAAACGTGGTCAAACATGGTACCCAGAAACTGTCCTATAAATGTTCTTGAGGACTCAAGAACACCAAAGACTACACTTTCTGTTGCTAAAAGCTATAGCGACAGTTTATTTGATTTGATTTAATTTATTTTCCAAAAATCATTTAAAAATAGAAATTACTTATTAAAAATTCCAAAAATAGTTTTAAAAATTATTTTAAGTTATAAAAATTAACTTTTAATAATTTACATATTTTTCATAAATATTGATATTTATTTGGATATTATTGATATTTAATTTATTTAATAAATGGATTAATTAAACTAATTAAAAAAGATTTTATTATATTAAAAATTATTTTAAATGATAAAAGGTATTTAATAATATTTTAAGTTATAAAATATAACTTTTAATATTTTAAGACAAATTTCATTAATTATTTAATATTAATGATATTAGATTTATTTAAAAATTTAATTAAATAAAATAATTAAAAATGATTTTAATATTATAAAAATCATTTTAAATGAAAATAAATAGTTTTAAAATATTTTAAGTTATAAAATATAACTTTTAATATTTAAAGGTAAATTTCATTAATAATTTAATATTAAATGATATTAGAGTTATTTAACAATAATATTAAATAAATAATTTAAAAATAGTTTTATTGATTTAAAAATCATTTAAAAAGGAAATAAATGAATTAAAAATATTTTAAGTTATAATTAATGACTTTTAATATTTTGATAAATAATACATTAATACTTAAATATTAATGGTAATTATTTAAAAATAATTTTAAATATTTTAAAAATTATTTAACGGTAATAAAAATATTTTTAGAATATTTTGAGTTATTATAAATAATTCTAAACATTTTGGCAATGGTTTCATTAATAATTTAATATTAATTAAATATTAATGATAATAAAATTATTTGATATTTAAATCATTTAATAATAATTTTAGTATTTGAAAAATCATGATAAATTATAATAATTATTTAAAAATTAATATAAGGCTATGAAAAATAATACGACTGATATTTAAAATATCTAAAGGAATATTGAACTACACGATATAGTTTTAGGCTCGATAATTACCCGATAAAGTCGTCGGTACACCGATTTATTTCAGAAATTGATCCGGACTTAGATAATTTGACTATATAAGTGTTTGTTTATGATCAAATGACTGCTAAACATATGTGACAATATGATTAGGTTATGTGTTGACTGTAAATAGCAGTACTATGTGATATGATATAGTATTCTAATCGAACGAACGATCTTATTAATGATAGGTTTTGATATAAAAGATAAAACGAAGTTGCGTAATTGTAAGCAGTAGCTCAAGCAAGTATCCTATCTTTGCATTTACTTTATGCAATGGACATGCCACTACAAAAAAATGGGCCTTTAGCAACAATTTTTCGGGCAACGACTTTATAAGTCGTTGCTAAAAGTATATGTTTAGTAACGAAATTTGTCATTCGTTGCATATTGTGTCAGGCTTTCACTTTTTGCAACAAAATTTATAAGTCGTTGCAAAATTTCGTTGCTAATTCATTGGCGGGAAAAAAAATTGTTAGAAATTCGTTGCAAAATTTTTGGCCACTTGATTTTCCGTCATCGTAGGCAACGAAAGTGTTTTTGTTGCTAAAAATGGAGCTTCAACAATGATTTTTCAGGCAACGACTTTATAAGTCGCCCACGATGAGGAGAAATCAAGTGACCGAAAATTCTACAATGAATTTCTAACGAAATTTTTTTCCGCCAATGAATTAGCAACGAAATTTTGCAACGACTTATGAATTTCGTTGTAAAAAGTAAATGCCTAACACAATGTACAACGAAGGGCATATTTCGTCACTAAATATATACTTTTAGCAACGACTTATAAAGTCGTTGCCCGAAAAAGCGTTGCTAAAGGCCCATTTTTTTGTAGTGGGTCACCTTTAATAGGGTGGCCAATAAAGGTGATTATTCGGTACTTCATGAATCGTGTGAGGAATATGAGTGATCTAGATGAAATTTAACCCTCCTATATATTAATGGTGATATTCATAGGCCTCTTGATTGAGTAAGACTACGAAATACATGGTCATGCTCAAATAGTGATTTGTTTCATATATTCTACTCATTGATCAAGAAAACTCATATTAAATTATGAAGAGTATGACACATTTCATGACTCGAGTTTAATCTAGGATGTCAATGTTAAAAGGATTAAATTGCATTGAAACATTGGTCACGAAAATGTTACATCGAATCATCGATCTTATTATTACTTTGGTAGTAGTGATGCATTACTAAATGCCGCTCACTGTTTATAATTTTATATAATGATTTTAAAATTATTGTCAACGTAATAATAACGTATAGGGTCACACACATAGAACGTAATTAAAAAGAGAATTAATTTAAATTGTAAGGGTTTAAATATGTCAATATGATTGATAGTATTTAAATCACGAATTTAAACAAATAGGATAATTTGTATATATGTATATTAATTAAGTAAGACTTAATTAAGATATAATATATATAAATTCGGATTTTAATTTTTAATTAGATTAGGTTTTTAATTAATTCCTTTTGACTGCTATATATATATATGATATATCAGCCATTTTAGAAATCATATCATTAACCTAAAAACCCTAGCCGCTCTTAGAGAGAGACTAAAGAGAAAATTTTCAAAAATCCTGATCCTTGGTGGCTAGTACCGCGGCTCTCTTTACTGCAGATCGTGTGACAATTCGCAGGGCGTTCGTGTGGATACTGTATGTGATGAACGAGATTTTGTAATTTAATTTGAATATTTATTGAATTAAATAAATATTTTTTCGATGATTTAATTATTAGATTAAATAATTAATTGATAAAATTATGGTAAATTATTTTAATTATATGTGTTATATTTATTAAATTAAATTGGAGAATTTTTATTATTCAAATTATGTATTTATGTGAGCTTATTGAATTAAATAAAATATTTAATAAGCATAATGTTATTTTAATTAATTTAATAATTAATTAGAGATTTAATAATTTGACATATTTATAAAAAATGAAAATTTTAATATGTGAATTAATGAGAAATTATTATATTTTATTTAAATTAAATTAAATAGGATATTTGATTTATTGCCTAAATAGGTGTGACACGATTAAACTATATTATAAAGGATTAATTAAATTAAATGGGATTGAGTTTTATAGAAATAGTCAAACAAGGCCCTATGAGAAGTTAAGAGCAGTTAACCCATGAATAGGGTTAACTGACCACCACACTGCCAGTTACAAAGCGCATTAGTCAGTCTTATTTTATTACGTATGTTATTTTTGAAACAAAAAAACCTAAGAGTTCAGAGAATTCAGAGAGATTTTCAGAGAGAGTTTAAAGGAAATTATGAAATTGAAGAAGAATCTGAAAAGGGACTTGTAACGACCCCAAAATTCATACAATTTAATTCTTGACTTTGGTCGTTAATAATACATTCAACCTCTAATTTTACATCATTAAACGATAATACAACCATTGAAATTTACGGAATAATTAAAAATTTTTATTACAAACTATCCTCGTTCCCAAAACCTTCAACCTTTACATCTAAATTTCTCAGAATCATTTTAATACTACAATAGTTTACATTGCAAAACGATGTTACAATTCAACATTAATACATTATTCGGAACCTTAAACATGGTTCAAATAGTAATAACACAACCAAAGTGTATAAATCTTCAAGTATCACATCATATTCACGTCTTTCAAGTAACACATACTTTACCTTGAATCTTGAACCTGCAAAATGTTGGTTTTTGAATTTATGATATTTTGAATGATGACTAATTTAAGTATATTAGACATGTGATTGGTTCATGGTTTGTTATAATATTATTATTAATATGCATGTGTTATGGTTATTACATGAACACTTGTTGATTTCCTTCCGTTGGTAAGTTGGAATGTTTTAAAATTAAGGAAGATTTGATTTGGAGTTTATTAAGGAAGATTTGATTTGGAGTTTATTAAGGATGATTTGAATTTGAGTTTATTAAGGAATATTGGTATTTATAATTTTTAATGCTATCAAATATTATTAGATGGGTTTATATATGTTATTCCAGCAGGCTCAAATTTCCTTCATCTATTATACAGAGTATTTCGTGGGTACTATAATTTATTTAAGGATATACTCTTGCTTAGTGGGACCCATAACTGTTAGTGGTAATTTATATTCTAATTGAGAAAGGAGTCTTAGTGAAATTTGTTTAGAGTTGGTGGGTCTCATCTTATCTTATCTCCTTGTTCCTTTATTTAAGGTGTTTTGGTTTGACTTGAAAACATATCCTTGATTTACCAAATCTGTTGGACTCTTTAATTGTTAATATCATGGGGTATACCAACTTTGATATGCGTTTCCTATTCTATCTCTTGTTCATAACCGTTGGTCAATATTGTAGCTAATATTATGGGATTTAAATCATTTAATTTCTTGCTATGGGATTTAAATCATCTGATTTATTGCTAACAATTATTTTATAGCCATTGGGTCTCTCTTTATATATAGTCTTATTTTCATGGCTAAGAGAACATGATACAAGAAGCTAATTCACGTTGCTATACAGAGAAGAATCCCATTGAGAGCTTTCATTGTTTATTTCCAGCTATTCATTGTACTGTTTATAATTCTTTGCGGCTGGAAAATAAGAAGTTTATTGTAATTTCTTCTATCATATTCAAAGTTCAAGGCTTGTTTGGCTTGATCGATCCAGTAGTGGATAGGGTCTGTTCAAAGAGAGCTTTCAAGGTTGTAGAGGTGCAAATGTCTCAGTGGTGAGAAAGGTTGCAGAGGTGAAAAGGGGGCAGAGGTGTCCATCAGTGGAAAGCTTCTTTGTAACAAGGAGTTCTGTTTATTGTATTTAATTGAATATTAAGTTTAATAAAAAGAGTCTCCAATCCTAGTTGGGATTGGACGTGGATTACGCCACTAGGTAGAGGATAGGGGCTGAACCACGTAAAAATCTTGGTGTGATTTTTACTTCTGTTTATCTCTTTAATTGTCATTCACGTTCTGCAGTCTTTGTTATTCACGCCACTAATCTAGACACTAACGCAGACAGGTCTAGCTGTCTGATAATCATAAACGAAGAACAGACACTAAAACAGACAGGTATAGCTGTCTGAATTCAATCTGTAACACAAAATTTTAAAAAGTTTTCAGCGTTTATAACTTTTAGCTTAAACACCTATTCACCCCCCCCTCTAGGTGTGCACATATATAGAATTAAATTTGGTATTAGAGCAAGGCTCTACTAATATTGATCGTTACAGGTCGTAGGGGAAGATCCTATGGCACACCTAAACTTTCAAGAAGGTTAGTCAACAAGTAGGCCGCCACTTTTGCTCGGAAGTGAAAACTTCAACTTTTGGAAGTTCAGAATGAAGATCTATCTGAACCGTGACCCATGGGAATGGTGGGTCTTATAAAAATGGACCAGTCATTCCGCGACATGATGATGGCAAGCCAAAGAATCTCATGGAAATGGACACAAATTAATCGTATATGGCATCCTATGATTCCAAGGCCATGAATACACTTTTGAGTGGCATGGTTCAGTCAGAGATTGATAAGGTCTCCTCTTGTACTACAGCTAAGGAAATTTGGGACACATTAATAATGAGCCACGAAGGTACTACTAAAGTGAAGGAGGTCAAGATGAGCATGTTAATGCACGAATATGAACTATTCAAATTGGAGAAAAATGAATCAATTAGAGATGCCCAAGCAAGATTCCTCAGTCTAATGAATTATCTAAGCATGCCCGGATGAAAGATTGATCAAAAGTTAATCAACCGAAAGCTTCTTAGAGTTATGCCCAAGCGATTTGCTCCGAAAGTCACAACTCTCCAAGACTCACCAACAATTAGTACCATGGAAACTCTTACCTTTTTTGGAGAGCTTGAAGAATTTGAAAATCAACTCAAGAGGTATGATGAAGAGGATGAAGCATTAATAAAGAAAACCTTGGCACTTCAAATCAAGAGCAACGATGAAAGTTATCACGAAGATTTTGATGAAGAAATTGAAATGCTCTCAAGAAAACTCGAGAGACTACTTCAAAGAAAGAAACAAAGGAAAAATCAAAAAGGTAGCTCAACTCAAGTGTGTAAGTCCAAAACGGAATAAGAAGAAGAAAATGTCCAGCTCTGTTTCATGGGACTAGAAGATGATGATCAACTTCAGATAACAAATTTTCATGAAAATTTTGAAATATCTACATCTGATTATCTTGCTTTACAAAATGAAAATCAAAGGCTTAAAAAGAAAACTGCTTATTTTAAGAACTGCGTAAATGAGCTGATGAATTAAGTTGAGTCACTTATTGAAGAAAGAAAAGAAAATGAATATCTTAAAAATAAAAATGAATTGTTAAAAGAAAATTTGAAAATGAGAGATGCATGCATAGATACTTTTAATGATGGAAAAATGATGAATGTTCAACATGATGATAATATAACAAATGCAGAAATAACATCTTTAAAAAGTGATCTTGCTAAATTTGTGCAAGGAGAAGAGAACCTAAATGTTATGTTAGGGGTACAAAGGTCCAGTCTTGATAAACAAGGAATTGGGTATAATCCTACTAATAATAATATTAGAATGATTAATAGTAAATCAAGGCATAAACCACTTTATTGTTCACCATTTATTACTTGTAAAAAATGTGGTTTTAAATGTCATTTTAATTCTAATTGCAATAAAATTAGAATAAAACAAATTTGGGTAAAAAAAAGTGATTTATATGCTACTAACCCAAAAGGACGCAAGAAGATTTGGGTACCAAAAAGATAGAGACTATTTGTTTGTAGGTGTCTCAAGATCAAAAAGGAGATGGATGATTCTTTATTTTGAGAGAGTAAGTTACCTATAAATTATTTGGTGGAATCTTTAAGTACCTCATGGTAAGATAGAGACTTTGCTTTGGAAGATTTTTTAAATAGAGTTTTAATCAGATATATTATTATAAAAACTCTATGAATTTCGTATTACAAGAGTTCATAACATCATTTATTATGTCAAATGCTCCATATTTAATATACATGACAATCTTAACAAAAGGTTGATATATAGGTAACAAATTACAAAAGTATGATTATATTGTTTACTTGTTATATGTGATTTTGTTATAACCTTGTTCTATTGTTATTCTTTATGCTTAATTTTTTAATTTGGCAAATGGGGTGAGATAACTAACTTCAACTAAATTGATATGAATTATTTTTTGTTGATGACAAAGGGGGAGAGATATTTGGGTATATTTAAATTGGTTTGAATTGATATTCATGTTGATATTGAGATACTATATTATGCTGGAATATGCAATGATGGTTATTTGGATAAAGTAATTTTCTTTTCCTCCTTAATATGCATAAATTTAGGGGAGCCATATACTTAGGGGGAGAATGTTGGTGCATAAATTGTCATCATCAAAAAGGGGGAGAATATTGGTTTTTAAATTTATGATGTTTTGAATGATGACTAATTTAAGTATATTAGACATGTGCATGGTTCATGGTTTGTTATAATATTATTATTAATATGCATGTGTTATGGTTATTACATGAACACTTGTTGATCTCCTTCCGTTGGTAAGTTGGAATGTTTTAAAATTAAGGAAGATTTGATTTAGAGTTTATTAAGGAAGATTTGATTTGGAGTTTATTAAGGAAAATTTGATTTAGAGTTTATTAAGGATGATTTGAATTTGAGTTTATTAAGGAATATTGGTATTTATAATTTTTAATGCTATCAAATATTATTAGATGGGTTTATATATGTTATTCCAGCTGGCTCAAATTTCCTTCATCTATTATACAGAGTATTTCGTGGGTACTATAATTTATTTAAGGATATACTCCTGCTTAGTGGGACCCATAACTGTTAGTGGTACTTTGTATTCTAATTGAGAAAAAAGTTTTACTGGAGTTGTTTAGAGTTGGTGGGTCCCATCATATCTTATCTCCTTGTTCCTTTATTTAAGGTGTTTTGGTTTGACTTGAAAACATATCCTTAATTTACCAAATCTGTTGGACTCTTTAATTGCTAATATCATGGGGTATACCAACTTTGATATGCGTTTCCTATTATATCTCTTGTTCATAACCGTTGGTCAATATTGTAGCTAATATTATGGGATTTAAATCATATGATTTCTTGCTATGGGATTTAAATCGTCTGATTTATTGCTAACAATTATTTTATAGCCGTTGGGTCTCTCTTTATATATAGTCTTATTTTCACGGCTAAGAGAGAAGGATACAAGAAGCTAATTCACGTTGCTATACAGAGAAGAATCCTATTGAGAGCTTTCATTGTTTATTTCCAGCTATTCATTGTACTGTTTATAATTCTTTGCGGCTGGAAAATAAGAAGTCTATCATAATTTCTTCTATCATATTCAAAGTTCAAGGCTTGTTTGGCTTGATCGATCCAGTAGTGGATAGGGTCTGTTCAAAGAGAGCTTTCAAGGTTGCAGAGGTGCAAAGGTCTCAGTGGTGAGAAAGGTTGCAGAGGTGCAAATGGGGCCGAGGTGTCCATCAGTGGAAAGCTTCTTTGTAACAGGGAGTTCTGTTTATTGTATTTAATTGAATATTAAGTTTAATAAAAAGAGTCTCCAATCCTAGTTGGGATTGGACGTGGATTACGCCACTAGGTAGAGGATAGGGGTTGAACCACGTAAAAATCTTGGTGTGATTTTTACTTCTGTTTATCTCTTTAACTGTCATTCACGTTCTGCACTCTTTGTTATTCACGCCACTAATCCAGACACTAAAGCAGACAGGTCTAGCTGTCTGATAATCATAAACGAAGAACAGACACTAAAGCAGACAGGTGTAGCTGTCTGAATTAAATCTGTAACACAAAATTTTAAAAAGTTTTCAGCGTTTATCACTTTTAGCTTAAACACCAATTCAACCCCCCCCCCCCTCTAGGTGTGCACATACATAGAATTAAATTTGGTATCAAAGTAAGGCTCTACTAATATTGATCGTTGTAGGTTATAGGGGAAGATCCTATGGCACACCTAAACTTTCAAGAAGGTCAGTCAACAAGTAGGCCACCACTATTGCTCGGAAGTGAAAACTTCAACTTTTGGAAGTTCAGAATGAAGATCTATTTGAACCGTGACCCATGGGAATGGTGGGTAGTCAAAAATTGTGACGACCCAAAAATAGGTCCATTCCACCCAACCTATTCTGAGTCGCCAAATACATGGTACCGAAATAAATACAACTTCAGTAATACAATTGTCGTGCAAAATACGACAACACATATACTGTGAGTTTGAATACAAATATTGTCTACTAGAGATTATACAAACTCAAAAGGAGTCCTCATTACAATTATTATCACACTATTTTACAAAATAATGAGGACTATTAACACAATTGACTGGAAACATCACTCCACACCCCGACTAGTTCCCGCTATATTCTCGCCTCCTGAGAAAGATAGAACAAAAGGAAAAGGGTGAGCTCAACTAGCCCAGTAAAGAATATTGTGGCTAAGATAATATACAACAAATTATCGTTAGTCTTCAACAGGGAAAAATCTGATAGAATATAATCGACAACAAGTTTTTATCAACGACTGCAGCGGAAACAGCATTCTATTAGAAGAGTCAAGTAGAGAAAGAATTCTTCTACTATCTTCTAAGATTTAAAAGTCCATCAATATTTTATCCCTGTAACATCAATCAATATACATCTTGAATCAAATATTCATCTTTGTACTACAGGCCAAAGATATTCATTTGTATCACCAGTTGGTCATGTTCATCTCAACACATGTTCATCTTTGCACTACGGGCCAAAGATATTCATTAGGTAATCATTCATCTTTGCACTACAGTCCAAAGATATTCATTTGTATCATCATTCAGGACTGAGGATGATGAAAAATATTTTAAAGAAAACGAATCTAGTGAGATAATAGATCAAATATTAAGGATTCGTATTACAGTTTATCCAAGTTCAATAATATTCCGAAATAACCAATTTTGAAGCAGAATTCCAAAAATAACGATCAAAACATGGATACAATCAAAGATAGTAACCATAATAAACAACTTGGACAAAAAGAAGAAAATTTCATTTTTCGGTGAATAGTGTCGTATACGTGAATAGTGCCGTATACGTGAATAGTAACTCCGACACAAAAAGTTCTAAATTTAATAAAAAATTTATACCAACATTTCGGCATAATGATATTGAAGAAAATATCATTTGTAGAAAAATATAATACCCCTTACCTCGCAAAGACAGTACTTCTGACCGGAATATCGGCACAAGGCTGAAGGAAACTTGCACTGATGAATAGAAACTCACAAAGTATCTAGATACTCACAAAATACACTCAATAATCTAGAGAGAGAAAGAGAAAAAACTTATTTCTGGTGTGATTTTCAATTCTAACTTAGCCCTCTATTTATAGGAAAATGTTAGCACGCCGAAGCAGACTTAACCTGCAACCTGATGGCTTTGCCTGCTACTATTCCCACCCACCACATTTCTTCACCAACCATAGGTGGGGCCCACTCATTCTAGAATTTTCTACCAAAATGATAAATTCGGACACTTCAACAATTTCTGAACCAATCACCTCTTAAAATTCATAACAAATCATACGTTGATTTTTAACGGTTCAAAATTTGTGGATATATACTCAACTTATATATGTATATCATATCCAAAAATTACAACGATCCAACGGTCAGATTAAAAATTATAACCCCCGCAATATATCTCAAAAACCCTGATTTGATTTTTAATACCTCCAATCCGACAAAATACTAATAAAACACCTCAACATTAATTCCTTCATTTATAACCACATAAATAAATCCATCATTTATATCCATATAAAATAAATATTTCCTTATCATATGAATCAATAATTAATTATTCACAAATAATATTACAGAATCACATTTATGACAACCAGACCGTTTTCAGGAAAGAGGGGGCTTTCCGATAAGGATTTCTCCTTACTGGCGCGCAATTAGGTGACCAAACCTCTCCTTGATAGAACTTTCTAAACATTGCCAATAAAGCTATCTAATAATATTATTCAAATAATATGAATTATTGATCTGATAATGGGAAATACTGTGCAGTGACAATTATTGAAACAACAATAATATAAAATATCAACGCATCAATTATTGAATCAATAAAATAAAATATTGAACAGTAACTACTGTGACAATTATTGAGTAGTGCCTTCTTACGTAAGGATCAATAATTCAACAATATTGTGCAATACCGTGTGCTACTGTGCAACAACGCGTATTACTGTATTTTAACCACCGGATATTTCAACAGTGTTAACGGTAACAACTACGCCGTTATTCAATTTTGTCGTTTTCTTCATCCGACAGTTATCCGTTATGGGGCCCACAAATAGCTGCGCCGTCGTACGAATATTCTCCGACAGAAAGAATATTCCACGACCAAATGAATATTCCCCAACAAAATGAATATTTCATAACCACTTGCTTATTTTGAAAAATTTGCACATTTCACCCATAACCAAAGTATTATGTCAAATTAATACCTTATTATTCACAATAATAAATAAAGGAAATTTGATTTTATTCATTAAAATGTTGGGGTCTTACAACCTCCCCTCCTTATAAAATTTTGTCCTTGAAATTGACATACGTACTTGGTATTTCGAAAAGGTGAGCATACCTCGCTTTCATTTCTGATTCTAACTCCTAGGTCATTTCTTCAATAGCATGGTTTCTCCACAAAACCTTAACTTGTGGTATAACCTTCGTGCGTAGGACATGCTCTTTCCTATCTAATATCTTGACATGTACCTCTTCGTACGTTAAATCTTTGGTTATCTCATCTTGTTCTAACGCAATAATATGATTCGGGTCGTCCACATATTTACGTAACATCGATACGTGAAAAACGTTATGAACACGCGACATACTTAGCGTTAAGGCGAGTCTATAGGCCACAGTTCCTACTCGATCGAGAATTTCAAATAAATAGAAGGCTTGAGCTTTCTTCTCTTCATCGATTCTTACCTCTAGAATAACGCATTCTTGTACCTTCTTCTTTATATTCATCAGCTCCAGTGTGTAGCTTGAGCGGCTTTAACGTTATCGATTAAAGTCGATTCCACTCATATATTCGTTATCTTCACGTGGGTCCCTAGAATTTTTAACTCTATCTTCATCATTTGTAATTTATACGAAATGGGTTTTTGTGTTAACAACATCGCACTCGTAAACACATACAATCTTCTACTCAACGCGTCAACTACCACGTTCGCTTTTTCCACAATGGTATTGAATGGTACGATCGTAATTTTCAACAGCTCGAGCCAACGTTTTTGGCGCATGTTACGTTCGTTTTGGTTGAAAAAATATTTAAGGGTTTTAGAAATGGGTTTTCTACTGGGGTCAATACAAAATTCGATTTTACGCTCTAGGGGTAGGCTAAGAATTCATTTAGGAATACGTCAGGAAATTCACTAACAACAGAAATATCATTCAAAACTGACTCTCATCCAAGACTTGGATAGCACATGTAATGAAGGTTCCTCCTAACGGAGTTTCAACCAATAAGTCAAAATCTAACTTCTTTGGAGTCAGATTTAAACGTTGAGCGTAAGCAAGAGAGATAAAAGAATGGGTAAAACTGGTATCTAATAAGATATAGACTTCGTAAAAATTTATAATTAACTAACCCGTGCTAACTTCGTTCGGGTCACTCGCTTTTTGAGAAGTCACGAAAAATGCTCTTCCTGAAACCACCGACTTCATTTTGTCCGTATCCTCCTTTGGTGCCACCGTCCTAACTGGACTTGATTTCACTACAGGACAAAATTGAGCTATGTGACCGTCTTTTCCACAACTAAAACATTTCTTGGAAATCTGTGAATAGTTTGGACTTATATGTCCCTCCTCTCCGCATCTGTAGCATCTAACTGACGATCGTTGTCCTCCCCTAGAATTTGTTGCTGGTGCTGGCTCTGTTGCTGACGTCTTCCCGTCATCGTTAAATCTTCTCTTCTTAAAATTTCCACTTGAATCATTTCTTCTATTATCTTGGCACCGAAATGGTTACCATTTCTGGCATGATAATTTCTTCCACGATGGTTATCATTGTTCCGATGACCGTTGCCACTGGTACAACTATTATCGTGTTGTTGCTCGTTATCCTTCGGTTGGGCTGGCTCATTATCACGCTCCAATAACTGAGCCCTATTCACTACATCTGAATATAAACAAAGTTTGTGAGAAATGAGGTATTGACGTATTTCAGGTTTCAAACCTCGCAGAAACATTCGTGTCGTTCTCTCCTCATTATCAACCAAATGGGATGCAAATCGAGACAACTCGGCAAACTTAGCTTCGTACTGCAACACATTCATATTATTTTGCTCCAGCTTGATGAACTCAACCTCCTCCATGTGACGAATACTTTCGGGAAAATACTTATCATTGAACAATTCTTGGAACTTCTCCCAAGACATCTTCAGTGCAGCAGATTGAGTACGCTTTACTGATTCCCACCAGTAATCTGCCTCTCCTCGCAACATAAAGGTGGCAAAGGGAACCTTTTGCTCCTCGAAACATCCCAAGACATCAAATATCTTGGTGATCTGCTTTATCCACGTCTCTACCGTAAGTGGTTCTAGCTTTCCCAAAAACTCCGGTGGTCCCAGCTCCTTGAACTGCTTAGCGGTGACCAACCGTGGGTTGCCATTGTTTCCACCTACATTATGAATAGGAGTTTCTCTCGTTTGGTGTTGCATGAATTCTAAAAAGCTCCTAAACGTACCTTCGTTCGTCATTTGGTCGGTACCATTGTTCACATGAGGATTATTGCCATCTTGATGCACATTATCCTGGGTATTGATCTGTGGTGACTCAATGGTCTCATATGCTTCATTGCTTATCACAGCATTTTTCGATGCCATTTTCAAACAATGCAACAAAACAAGGGTTAATTGACATGTCACATATTATCCCTATACTCTGATCAACCAAATAAATACCAAACAAACTTAGGTAGGTCATACTAGCGAAGGAATTTCCCATCTCTCCCCTCCTAGTTCTAGTCTCACATCTCAGCAAGGGATCATATCCCTAAGCTTTGATACCAATTGTGACGACCCCAAAATAGGTCCATTCCACCCAACCTATTCTGAGTCACCAAATACATGGTACCGAAACAAATACAACTTCAGTAATACAATTATCGTGCAAAATACGACAACACATATACTGTGAGTTTGAATACAAATACTGTCTGCTAGAGATTATACAAACTCAAAAGGAGTCCTCATTACAATTATTATCACACTATTTTACAAAATAGTGAGGACTATTAACACAATTGACTGGAAACATCACTCCACACCCCGACTAGTTCCCGCTATATTCTCGCCTCCTGAGAAAGATGGAACAAAAGGAAAAGGGTGAGCTCAACTAGCCCAGTAAAGAATATTATGGCTAAGATAATATACAACAAATTATCGTTAGTCTTCAACAAGGAAAAATCTGATAGAATATAATCGACAACAAGTTTTTATCAACAATTGTAGCGGAAACAGCATTCCATTAGAAGAGTCAAGTGGAGAAAGAATTCTTCTACTATCTTCTAAGATTTAAAAGTCCATCATCAATATTTTATCCCTATAACATCAATCAATATACATCTTGAATCAAATATTCATCTTTGCACTACAGGCCAAAGATATTCATTTGTATCACCAGTTGGTCATGTTCATCTCAACACTTGTTCATCTTTGCACTACGGGCCAAAGATATTCATTAGGTAATCATTCATCTTTGCGCTACAGGCCAAAGATATTCATTTGTATCATCATTTAGGACTGAGGATGATGAAAAATATTTTAAAGAAAACGAATCTAGTGAGATAATAGATCAAATATTAAGGATTCGTATTACAGTTTATCCAAGTTCAATAATATTCCGAAATAACCAATTTTGAAGCAGAATTCCAAAAATAACGATCAAAACATGGAAACAATCAAAGATAGTAACCATAATAAACAACTTGGACAAAAAGAAGAAAATTTCATTTTTCGGTGAATAGTGTCGTATACGTGAATAGTGCCGTATACGTGAATAGTAACTCCGACACAAAAAGTTCCAAATTTGATAAAAAATTTATACCAACATTTCGGCATAATGATATTGAAGAAAATATCATTTGTAGAAAAATATAACACCCCTTACCTCGCAAAGACAGTACTTCTGACCGGAATATCGGCACAAGGTTGAAGGAAACTTGCACTGATGAATAGAAACTCACAAAGTATCTAGATACTCACAAAATACACTCAATAATCTAGAGAGAGAAAGAGAAAAAACTTGTTTCTGGTGTGATTTTCAATTCTAACTTAGCCCTCTATTTATAGGAAAATGTTAGCACGCCGAAGCAGACTTAACCTGCAACCTGATGGCTTTACCTGCTACTATTCCCACCCACCATATTTGAAATAAAATTTCAGCACATTTCTTCACCAACCATAGGTGGGGCCCACTCATTCTAGAATTTTTCACCAAAATGATAAATTCGGACACTTCAACAATTTCTGAACCAATCACCTCTTAAAATTCATAACAAATCATACGTTGATTTTTAACGGTTCAAAATTTATGGATATATACTCAACTTATATATGTATATCATATCCAAAAATTACAACGATCCAACGGTCGGATTAAAAATTATAACCCCTGCAATATATCTCAAAAACTCTGATTTGATTTTTAATACCTCCAATCCGACAAAATACTAATAAAACACCTCAACATTAATTCCTTCATTTATAACCACATAAATAAATCCATCATTTATATCCATATAAAATAAATATTTCCTTATCATATGAATCAATAATTAATTATTCACAAATAATATTACAGAATCACATTTATGACAACCAGACCGTTCTCAGGAAAGAGGGGGCTTTCCTATAAGGATTTCTCCTTACTGGCGTGCAATTAGGTGACCAAACCTCTCCTTGATAGAACTTTCTAAACATTGTCAATAAAGCTATCTAATAATATTATTCAAATAATATGAATTATTGATCTGATAATGGGAAATACTGTGCAGTGACAATTATTGAAAAAACAATAATATAAAATATCAACGCATCAATTATTGAATCAATAAAATAAAATATTGAACAGTAACTACTGTGACAATTATTGAGTAGTGTCTTCTTACGTAAGGATCAATAATTCAACAATATTGTGCAATACCGTGTGCTACTGTGCAACAACGCGTATTACTGTATTTTAACCACCGGATATTCCAACAGTGTTAACGGTAACAACTACGCCGTTATTCAATTTTATCGTTTTCTTCATCCGACAGTTATCCGTTATGGGGCCCACAAATAGCTGCGCCGTCGTACGAATATTCTCCGACAGAAAGAATATTCCACGACCAAATGAATATTCCCCAACAAAATGAATATTTCATAACCACTTGCTTATTTTGAAAAAATTGCACATTTCACCCATAACCAAAGTATTATGTCAAATTAATACCTTATTATTCACAATAATAAATAAAGAAAATTTGATTTTATTCATTAAAATGTTGGGGTCTTACAAAAATGGACCACTTTATTGTTCACCATTTATTACTTGTAAAAAATGTGGTTTTAAATGTCATTTTGATTCTAATTGCAATAAAATTAGAATAAAACAAATTTGGGTAAAGAAAAGTGATTTATATGCTACTAACCCAAAAGGACCCAAGAAGATTTGGGTACCAAAAAGATAGAGACTATTTGTTTGTAGGTGTCTCAAGATCAAAAAGGAGATGAATGATTCTTTATTTTGAGAGAGTAAGCTACCTATAAATTATTTGGTGGAATCTGTAAGTACCTCATGGTAAGATCGAGACTTTTCTTTGGATGATTTTTTAAATAGAGTTTTAATTAGATATATTATTATAAAAACTCTATGGATTTCGTATTACAAGAGTTCATAGCATCATATATTATGTCAAATGCTCCATATTTAATATACATGACAATCTTAACAAAAGGTTGATATATAGGTAACAAATTACAAAAGTATGATTATATTGTTTACTTGTTATATGTGATTTTGGTATAACCTTGTTCTATTGTCATTCTTTATGCTTATTTTTTTAATTTGGCAAAGGGGGTGAGATAACTAACTTCAACTAAATTGATATGAATTATTTTTTGTTGATGACAAAGGGGGAGAGATATTTGGATATATTTAAATTGGTTTGAATTGGTATTCATGTTGATATTGAGATACTATATTATGCTGGAATATGCAATGATGGTTATTTGGATAAAGTAATTTTCTTTTGCTCCTAAATATGCATAAATTTAGGGGGAGCCATATACTTAGGGGGAGCATGTTGGTGCATAAATTGTCATCATCAAAAAGGGGGAGAATATTCGTTTTTGAATTTATGATGTTTTGAATGATGACTAATTTAAGTATATTAGACATGTGCATGGTTCATGGTTTGTTATAATATTATTATTAATATGCATGTTTTATGGTTATTACATGAACACTTGTTGATTTCCTTCCGTTGGTAAGTTGGAATGTTTTAAAATTAAGGAAGATTTGATTTGGAGTTTATTAAGGAAGATTTGATTTGGAGTTTATTAAGGAAGATTTGCTTTGGAGTTTATTAAGGATGATTTGAATTTGAGTTTATTAAGGAATATTGGTATTTATAATTTTTAATGCTACCAAATATTATTAGATGGGTTTATATATGTTATTCCAGCTGGCTCAAATTTTCTTCATCTATTATACAGAGTATTTCGTGGGTACTATAATTTATTTAAGGATATACTCTTGCTTAGTGGGACCCATAACTGTTAGTGGTACTTTGTATTCTAATTGAGAAAGGAGTCGTATTGAAGTTGTTTAGAGTTGGTGGGTCTCATCTTATCTTATCTCCTTGTTCCTTTATTTAAGGTGTTTTGGTTTGACTTGAAAACATATCCTTGATTTACCAAATCTGTTACACTCTTTAATTGCTAATATCATGGGGTATACCAACTTTGATATGTGTTTCCTATTCTATCTCTTGTTCATAACCGTTGGTCAATATTGTAGCTAATATTATGTGATTTAAATCATCTGATTTCTTGCTATGGGATTTAAATCATCTGATTTATTGTTAACAATTATTTTATAGCCGTTGGGTCTCTCTTTATATATAGTCTTATTTTCACGGCTAAGAGAGTAGGATACAAGAAGCTAATTCACGTTGCTATACAGAGAAGAATCCTATTGAGAGCTTTATTTGTTTATTTCCAGCTATTCATTGTACTGTCTATAATTCTTTGTGGCTGGAAAATAAGAAGTCTATTGTAATTTCTTCTATGATATTAAAAGTTCAAGGTTTGTTTGGCTTGATCGATCCAGTAGTGGATAGGGTCTGTTCAAAGAGAGCTTTCAAGGCTGCAGAGGTGCAAAGGTCTCAGTGGTGAGAAAGGTTGCAGAGGTGTAAAGGGGGCAGAGGTGTCCATCAGTGGAAAGCTTCTTTGTAACAGGGAGTTCTGTTTATTGTATTTAATTGAATATTAAGTTTAATAAAAAGAGTCTCCAATCCTAGTTGGGATTGGACGTGGATTACGCCACTAGGTAGAGGATAGGGGCTGAACCACGTAAAAATCTTGGTGTGATTTTTACTTCTGTTTATCTCTTTAACTGTCATTCACGTTCTGCACTCTTTGTTATTCACGCCACTAATCCAGACACTAAAGCAGACAGGTCTAGCTGTATGATAATCATAAACGAAGAACAGACACTAAAGCAGACATGTGTAGCTGTCTGAATTAAATCTGTAACACAAAATTTCAAAAAGTTTTCAGCGTTTATCACTTTTAGCTTAAACACCTATTCACCCCCCCCCCCCCGTCCTCTAGGTGTGCACATACATAGAATTAAATTTGGTATCAGAGCAAGGCTCTACTAATATTGATCGTTGCCAGTCGTAGGGGAAGATCCTATGGCACACTTAAACTTTCAAGAAGGTCAGTCAACAAGTAGGCCACCACAGTTGCTCGGAAGTGAAAACTTTAACTTTTAGAAGTTCAGAATGAAGATCTATCTGAACCGTGACCCATGGAAATGGTGGGTAGTCGAAAATGGACCAGTCATTCCGCGACATGATGATGGCAAGCCAAAGAATCTCATTGAAATGGACTCAAATGAATCTTATATGGTATCCTATGATTCCAAGGCCATGAATACACTTTTGAGTGCATGGTTCAGTCAGAGATTGATAAGGTCTCTTCTTGTACTACAGCTAAGGAAATTTGGGACACATTAATCATGAGCCACGAAGGTACTACTAGAGTGAAGGAGGTCAAGATGAGCATGCTAATGCACGAATATGAACTATTCAAATTGGAGAAAAATGAATCAATTAGAGATGCCCAAGCAAGATTCCTCACTCTAATGAATTCCCTAAGCATGCTTGGACTAAAGATTGATCAAAAGAAAATCAACCGAAAGCTTCTTAGAGTCATGCCCAAGCGATTTGCTCCGAAAGTCACAACTCTCCAAGGCTCACCAACAATTAGTACCATGGAAACTCTTACCTTGTTTGGAGAGCTTGAAGAATTTGAAAATCAACTCAAGAGGTATGATGAAGAGGATGAAGCATTAATAAAGAAAACATTGGCACTTCAAATCGAGAGCAACGATGAAAGTGATCACGAAGATTTTGATGAAGAAATTGAAATGCTCTCAAGAAAACTCGAGAGACTACTTCAAAGAAAGAAACAAAGGAAAAATCGAAAAGGTAGCTCAACTCAAGTGAGTAAGTCCAAAACGGAACAAGAAGAAGAAACTGTCCAACTCTGTTTCATGGGACTAGGAGATGATGATCAACTTGAGGTAACAAATTTTCATGAAAATTTTGAAATATCTACATCTGATTATCTTGCTTTACAAAATGAAAATCAAAGACTTAAAAAGAAAACTGCTTATTTTAAGAACTGCGTAAATGAGCTGATGAATGAAGTTGAGTCACTTATTGAAGAAAGAAAAGAAAATGAATATCTTAAAAATGAAAATGAAGTGTTAAAAGAAAATTTGAAAATGAGAGATGCATGCATAGATGCTTTTAATGATGGAAAAATAATGAATGTTCAACATGATGATAATATAACAAATGCAGAAATAACATCTTTAAAAAGTGATCTTGCTAAATTTGTGCAAGGAGAAGAGAACCTAAATGTTATGTTAGGGGCACAAAGGTCCAATCTTGATAAACAAGGAATTGGGTATAATCCTACTAATAATAATATTAGAATGATTAATAGTAAATCAAGGCATAAACCACTTTATTGTTCACCATTTATTACTTGTAAAAAATGTGATTTTAAAGGTCATTTTGATTCTAATTGCATTAAAATTAGAATAAAACAAATTTGGGTAAAGAAAAGTGATTTATATGCTACTAACCCAAAAGGACCCAAGAAGATTTGGGTACCAAAAACATAGAGACTATTTGTTTGTAGGTGTCTCAAGATCAAAAAGGAGATGAATGATTCTTTATTTTGAGAGAGTAAGTTACCTATAAATTATTTGGTGGAATCTGTAAGTACCTCATGGTAAGATCGAGACTTTTCTTTGGATGATTTTTTAAATAGAGTTTTAATTAGATATATTATTATAAAAACTCTATGGATTTCGTATTACAAGAGTTCATAGCATCATATATTATGTCAAATGCTCCATATTTAATATACATGACAATCTTAACAAAAGGTTGATATATAGGTAACAAATTACAAAAGTATGATTATATTGTTTACTTGCTATATGTGATTTTGGTATAACCTTGTTCTATTGTCATTCTTTATGCTTATTTTTTTAATTTGGCAAAGGGGATGAGATAACTAACTTCAACTAAATTGATATGAATTATTTTTTGTTGATGACAAAGGGGGAGAGATATTTGAGCATATTTAAATTTGTTTGAATTGGTATTCATGTTGATATTGAGATACTATATTATGCTGGAATATGCAATGATGGTTATTTGGATAAAGTAATTTTCTTTTCCTCCTTAATATGCATAAATTTAGGGGAGCCATATACTTAGGGGGAGAATGTTGGTGCATAAATTGTCATCATCAAAAAGGGGGAGAATGTTGGTTTTTGAATTTATGATGTTTTGAATGATGACTAATATAAGTATATTAGACATGTGCATGGTTCATGGTTTGTTATAATATTATTATTAATATGCATGTTTTATGGTTATTACATGAACACTTGTTGATTTCCTTCCGTTGGTAAGTTGGAATGTTTTAAAATTAAGGAAGATTTGATTTGGAGTTTATTAAGGAAGATTTGATTTGGAGTTTATTAAGAAAGATTTGCTTTGGAGTTTATTAAGGATGATTTGAATTTGAGTTTATTAAGGAATATTGGTATTTATAATTTTTAATGCTATCAAATATTATTAGATGGGTTTATATATGTTATTCCAGCTGGCTCAAATTTTCTTCATCTATTATACAGAGTATTTCGTGGGTACTATAATTTATTTAAGGATATACTCTTGCTTAGTGGGACCCATAACTGTTAGTGGTACTTTGTATTCTAATTGAGAAAGGAGTCGTACTGAAGTTGTTTAGAGTTGGTGGGTCTCATCCTATCTTATCTCCTTGTTCCTTTATTTAAGGTGTTTTGGTTTGACTTGAAAACATATCCTTGATTTACCAAATCTGTTAGACTCTTTAATTGCTAATATCATGGGGTATACCAACTTTGATATGTGTTTCCTATTCTATCTCTTGTTCATAACCGTTGGTCAATATTGTAGCTAATATTATGGGATTTAAATCATCTGATTTCTTGCTATGGGATTTAAATCATCTGATTTATTGCTAACAATTATTTTATAGTCGTTGGGTCTCTCTTTATATATAGTCTTATTTTCACGGCTAAGAGAGTAGGATACAAGACGCTAATTCACGTTGCTATACAGAGAAGAATCCTATTGAGAGCTTTATTTGTTTATTTCCAGCTATTCATTGTACTGTCTATAATTCTTTGTGGCTGGAAAATAAGAAGTCTATTGTAATTTTTTCTATGATATTCAAAGTTCAAGGTTTGTTTGGCTTGATCGATCCAGTAGTGGATAGGGTCTGTTCAAAGAGAGCTTTCAAGGCTGCAGAGGTGCAAAGGTCTCAGTGGTGAGAAAGGTTGCAGAGGTGCAAAGGGGGCAGAGGTGTCCATCAGTGGAAAGCTTCTTTGTAACAGGGAGTTCTGTTTATTGTATTTAATTGAATATTAAGTTTAATAAAAAGAGTCTCCAATCCTAGTTGGGATTGGACGTGGATTACGCCACTAGGTAGAGGATAGGGGCTGAACCACGTAAAAATCTTGGTGTGATTTTTACTTCTGTTTATCTCTTTAACTGTCATTCACGTTCTGCACTCTTTGTTATTCACGCCACTAATCCAGACACTAAAGCAGACAGGTCTAGCTGTATGATAATCATAAACGAAGAACAGACACTAAAGCAGACATGTGTAGCTGTCTGAATTAAATCTGTAACACAAAATTTCAAAAAGTTTTCAGCGTTTATCACTTTTAGCTTAAACACCTATTCACCCCCCCCCCCCCCGCCCCCTAGGTGTGCACATACATAGAATTAAATTTGGTATCAGAGCAAGGCTCTACTAATATTGATCGTTGCAGGTCGTAGGGGAAGATCATATGGCACACCTAAACTTTCAAGAAGGTCAGTCAACAAGTAGGCCACCACAGTTGCTCAAAAGTGAAAACTTCAACTTTTGGAAGTTCAGAATGAAGATCTATCTGAACCGTGACCCATGAAAATGGTGGGTAGTCGAAAATGGACCAGTCATTCCACGACATGATGATGGCAAGCCAAAGAATCTCATGGAAATGGACTCAAATGAATCGTATATGGTATCCTATGATTCCAAGGCCATGAATACACTTTTGAGTGGCATGGTTTAGTCAGAGATTGATAAGGTCTCCTCTTGTACTACAGCTAAGGAAATTTGGGACACATTAATCATGAGCCACGAAGGTACTACTAAAGTGAAGGAGGTCAAGATGAGCATGCTAATACACGAATATGAACTATTCAAATTGGAGAAAAATGAATCAATTAGAGATGCTCAAGCTAGATTCCAAACTCTAATCAATTCTCTAAGCATGCTCGGACAAAAGATTGATCAAAAGGAAATCAACCGAAAGCTTCTTAGAGTCATGCCCAAGTGATTTGCTCCGAAAGTCACAACTCTCCAAGGCTCACCAACAATTAGTACCATGGAAACTCTTACCTTGTTTGGAGAGCTTGAAGAATTTGAAAATCAACTCAAGAGGTATGATGAAGAGGATGAAGCATTAATAAAGAAAACATTGGCACTTCAAATCGAGAGCAACGATGAAAGTGATCACGAAGATTTTGATGAAAAAATTAAAATGCTCTCAAGAAAACTCGAGAGACTACTTCAAAGAAAGAAACAAAGGAAAAATCGAAAAGGTAGCTCAACTCAAGTGAGTAAGTCCAAAACGGAACAAGAAGAAGAAACTGTCCAACTCTGTTTCATGGGACTAGAAGATGATGATCAACTTGAGGTAACAAATTTTCATGAAAATTTTGAAATATCTACATCTGATTATCTTGCTTTACAAAATGAAAATCAAAGGCTTAAAAAGAAAACTGCTTATTTTAAGAACTGCGTAAATGAGCTGATGAATGAAGTTGAGTCACTTATTGAAGAAAGAAAAGAAAATGAATATCTTAAAAATGAAAATGAAGTGTTAAAAGAAAATTTGAAAATGAGAGATGCATGCATAGATGCTTTTAATGATGGAAAAATGATGAATGTTCAACATGATGATAATATAACAAATGCAGAAATAACATCTTTAAAAAGTGATCTTGCTAAATTTGTGCAAGGAGAAGAGAACCTAAATGTTATGTTAGGGGCACAAAGGTCCAGTCTTGATAAACAAGGAATTGGGTATAATCCTACTAATAATAATATTAGAATGATTAATAGTAAATCAAGGCATAAACCACTTTATTGTTCACCATTTATTACTTGTAAAAAATGTGGGTTTAAAGGTCATTTTGATTCTAATTGCATTAAAATTAGAATAAAACAAATTTGGGTAAAGAAAAGTGATTTATATGCTACTAACCCAAAAGGACCCAAGAAGATTTGGGTACCAAAAACATAGAGACTATTTATTTGTAGGTGTCTCAAGATCAAAAAGGAGATGAATGATTCTTTATTTTGAGAGAGTAAGTTACCTATAAATTATTTGGTGGAATCTGTAAGTACCTCATGGTAAGATCGAGACTTTTCTTTGGATGATTTTTTAAATAGAGTTTTAATTAGATATATTATTATAAAAACTCTATGGATTTCGTATTACAAGAGTTCATAGCTTCATATATTATGTCAAATGCTCCATATTTAATATACATGACAATCTTAACAAAAGGTTGATATATAGGTAACAAATTACAAAAGTATGATTATATTGTTTACTTGCTATATGTGATTTTGGTATAACCTTGTTCTATTGTCATTCTTTATGCTTATTTTTTTAATTTGGCAAAGGGGGTGAGATAACTAACTTCAACTAAATTGATATGAATTATTTTTTGTTGATGACAAAGGGGGAGAGATATTTGAGCATATTTAAATTGGTTTGAATTGGTATTCATGTTGATATTGAGATACTATATTATGCTGGAATATGCAATGATGGTTATTTGGATAAAGTAATTTTCTTTTCCTCCTTAATATGCATAAATTTAGGGGAGCCATATACTTAGGGGGAGAATGTTGGTGCATAAATTGTCATCATCAAAAAGGGGGAGAATGTTGGTTTTTGAATTTATGATATTTTGAATAATGACTAATTTAAGTATATTAGACATGTGCATGGTTCATGGTTTGTTATAATATTATTATTAATATGCATGTGTTATGGTTATTACATGAACACTTGTTGATTTCCTTCCGTTGGTAAGTTGGAATGTTTTAAAATTAAGGAAGATTTGATTTGGAGTTTATTAAGGAAGATTTGATTTGGAGTTTATTAAGGAAGATTTGATTTGGAGTTTATTAAGGATGATTTGAATTTGAGTTTATTAAGGAATGTTGGTATTTATAATTTTTAATGCTATCAAATATTATTAGATGGGTTTATATATGTTATTCCAGCTGGCTCAAATTTTCTTCATCTATTATACAGAGTATTTCGTGGGTACTATAATTTATTTAAGGATATACTCTTGCTTAGTGGGACCCATAACTATTAGTGGTACTTTATATTCTAATTGAGAAAGGAGTCGTACTGAAGTTGTTTAGAGTTGGTGGGTCTCATCTTATCTTATCTCCTTGTTCCTTTATTTAAGGTGTTTTGGTTTGACTTGAAAACATATCCTTGATTTACCAAATCTGTTAGACTCTTTAATTGCTAATATCATGGGGTATACCAACTTTGATATGTGTTTCCTATTCTATCTCTTGTTCATAACCGTTGGTCAATATTGTAGCTAATATTATGGGATTTAAATCATCTGATTTCTTGCTATGGGATTTAAATCATCTGATTTATTGCTAACAATTATTTTATAGCCGTTGGGTCTCTCTTTATATATAGACTTATTTTCACGGCTAAGAGAGTAGGATACAAGAAGCTAATTCACGTTGCTATACAGAGAAGAATCCTATTGAGAGCTTTATTTGTTTATTTCCAGCTATTCATTGTACTGTCTATAATTCTTTGTGGCTGGAAAATAAGAAGTCTATTGTAATTTCTTCTATGATATTCAAAGTTCAAGGTTTGTTTGGCTTGATCGATCCAGTAGTGGATAGGGTCTGTTCAAAGAGAGCTTTCAACGCTGCAGAGGTGCAAAGGTCTCAGTGGTGAGAAAGGTTGCAGAGGTGCAAAGGGGGCAGAGGTGTCCATCAGTGGAAAGCTTCTTTGTAACAGGGAGTTCTGTTTATTGTATTTAATTGAATATTTAGTTTAATAAAAAGAGTCTCCAATCCTAGTTGGGATTGGACGTGGATTACGCCACTAGGTAGAAGATAGGGGCTGAACCACGTAAAAATCTTGGTGTGATTTTTACTTCTGTTTATCTCTTTAACTGTCATTCACGTTCTGCACTCTTTGTTATTCACGCCACTAATCCAGACACTAAAGCAGACAGGTCTAGCTGTATGATAATCATAAACGAAGAACAGACACTAAAGCAGACATGTGTAGCTGTCTGAATTAAATCTGTAACATAAAATTTCAAAAAGTTTTCAGCGTTTATCATTTTTAGCTTAAACACCTATTCACCCCCCCCCACCCTCTAGGTGTGCACATACATAGAATTAAATTTGGTATCAGAGCAAGGCTCTACTAATATTGATCGTTGCAGGTCGTAGGGGAAGATCTTATGGCACACCTAAACTTTTAAGAAGGTCAGTCAACAAGTAGGCCACCACAGTTGCTCAGAAGTGAAAACTTCAACTTTTGGAAGTTCAGAATGAAGATCTATCTGAACCGTGACCCATGGAAATGGTGGGTAGTCGAAAATGGACCAGTCATTCCGCGACATGATGATGGCAAACCAAAGAATCTCGTGGAAATGGACTCAAATGAATCGTATATGGTATCCTATGATTCCAAGGCCATGAATACACTTTTGAGTGGCATGGTTCAGTCAGAGATTGATAAGGTCTCCTCTTGTACTACAGCTAAGGAAATTTGGGACACATTAATCATGAGCCACGAAGGTACTACTAAAGTGAACGAGGTCAAGATGAGCATGTTAATGCACGAATATGAACTATTCAAATTGGAGAAAAATGAATCAATTATAGATGCCCAAGCAAGATTCCTCACTCTAATGAATTCTCTAAGCATGCTCGGACAAAAGATTGATCATTCCGCGACATGATGATGGCAAGCCAAAGAATCTCATGGAAATGGACTCAAATGAATCGTATATGGTATCCTATGATTCCAAGGCCATGAATACACTTTTGAGTGGCATGGTTTAGTCAGAGATTGATAAGGTCTCCTCTTGTACTACAGCTAAGGAAATTTGGGACACATTAATCATGAGCCACGAAGGTACTACTAAAGTGAAGGAGGTCAAGATGAGCATGCTAATACACGAATATGAACTATTCAAATTGGAGAAAAATGAATCAATTAGAGATGCCCAAGCAAGATTCCTCACTCTAATGAATTCCCTAAGCATGCTTGGACTAAAGATTGATCAAAAGAAAATCAACCGAAAGCTTCTTAGAGTCATGCCCAAGCGATTTGCTCCGAAAGTCACAACTCTCCAAGGCTCACCAACAATTAGTACCATGGAAACTCTTACCTTGTTTGGAGAGCTTGAAGAATTTGAAAATCAACTCAAGAGGTATGATGAAGAGGATGAAGCATTAATAAAGAAAACATTGGCACTTCAAATCGAGAGCAACGATGAAAGTGATCACGAAGATTTTGATGAAGAAATTGAAATGCTCTCAAGAAAACTCGAGAGACTACTTCAAAGAAAGAAACAAAGGAAAAATCGAAAAGGTAGCTCAACTCAAGTGAGTAAGTCCAAAACGGAACAAGAAGAAGAAACTGTCCAACTCTGTTTCATGGGACTAGGAGATGATGATCAACTTGAGGTAACAAATTTTCATGAAAATTTTGAAATATCTACATCTGATTATCTTGCTTTACAAAATGAAAATCAAAGACTTAAAAAGAAAACTGCTTATTTTAAGAACTGCGTAAATGAGCTGATGAATGAAGTTGAGTCACTTATTGAAGAAAGAAAAGAAAATGAATATCTTAAAAATGAAAATGAAGTGTTAAAAGAAAATTTGAAAATGAGAGACGCATGCATAGATGCTTTTAATGATGGAAAAATAATGAATGTTCAACATGATGATAATATAACAAATGCAGAAATAACATCTTTAAAAAGTGATCTTGCTAAATTTGTGCAAGGAGAAGAGAACCTAAATGTTATGTTAGGGCACAAAGGTCCAATCTTGATAAACAAGGAATTGGGTATAATCCTACTAATAATAATATTAGAATGATTAATAGTAAATCAAGGCATAAACCACTTTATTGTTCACCATTTATTACTTGTAAAAAATGTGGTTTTAAAGGTCATTTTGATTCTAATTGCAATAAAATTAGAATAAAACAAATTTGGGTAAAGAAAAGTGATTTATATGCTACTAACCCAAAAGGACCCAAGAAGATTTGGGTACCAAAAACATAGAGACTATTTGTTTGTAGGTGTCTCAAGATCAAAAAGGAGATGAATGATTCTTTATTTTGAGAGAGTAAGTTACCTATAAATTATTTGGTGGAATCTGTAAGTACCTTATGGTAAGATCGAGACTTTTCTTTGGATGATTTTTTAAATAGAGTTTTAATTAGATATATTATTATAAAAACTCTATGGATTTCGTATTACAAGAGTTCATAGCTTCATATATTATGTCAAATGCTCTATATTTAATATACATGACAATCTTAACAAAAGGTTGATATATAGGTAACAAATTATAAAAGTATGATTATATTGTTTACTTGCTATATGTGATTTTGGTATAACCTTGTTCTATTGTCATTCTTTATGCTTATTTTTTTAATTTGGCAAAGGGGGTGAGATAACTAACTTCAACTAAATTGATATGAATTATTTTTTGTTGATGACAAAGGGGGAGAGATATTTGAGCATATTTAAATTGGTTTGAATTGGTATTCATGTTGATATTGACATACTATATTATGCTGGAATATGCAATGATGGTTATTTGGATAAAGTAATTTTCTTTTCCTCCTTAATATGCATAAATTTAGGGGAGCCATATACTTAGGGGGAGAATGTTGGTGCATAAATTGTCATCATCAAAAAGGGGGAGAATGTTGGTTTTTGAATTTATGATATTTTGAATGATGACTAATTTAAGTATATTAGACATGTGCATGGTTCATGGTTTGTTATAATATTATTATTAATATGCATGTGTTATGGTTATTACATGAACACTTGTTGATTTCCTTCCGTTGGTAAGTTGGAATGTTTTAAAATTAAGGAAGATTTGATTTGGAGTTTATTAAGGAAGATTTGATTTGGAGTTTATTAAGGATGATTTGAATTTGAGTTTATTAAGGAATATTGGTATTTATAATTTTTAATGCTATCAAATATTATTAGATGGGTTTATATATGTTATTCCAGCTGGCTCAAATTTTCTTCATCTATTATACAGAGTATTTCGTGGGTACTATAATTTATTTAAGGATATACTCTTGCTTAGTGGGACCCATAACTATTAGTGGTACTTTATATTCTAATTGAGAAAGGAGTCGTACTGAAGTTGTTTAGAGTTGGTGGGTCTCATCTTATCTTATCTCCTTGTTCCTTTATTTAAGGTGTTTTGGTTTGACTTGAAAACATATCCTTGATTTACCAAATCTGTTAGACTCTTTAATTGCTAATATCATGGGGTATACCAACTTTGATATGTGTTTCCTATTCTATCTCTTGTTCATAACCGTTGGTCAATATTGTAGCTAATATTATGGGATTTAAATCATCTGATTTCTTGCTATGGTATTTAAATCATCTGATTTATTGCTAACAATTATTTTATAGCCGTTGGGTCTCTCTTTATATATAGACTTATTTTCACGGCTAAGAGAGTAGGATACAAGAAGCTAATTCACGTTGCTATACAGAGAAGAATCCTATTGAGAGCTTTATTTGTTTATTTCCAGCTATTCATTGTACTGTCTATAATTCTTTGTGGCTGGAAAATAAGAAGTCTATTGTAATTTCTTCTATGATATTCAAAGTTTAAGGTTTGTTTGGCTTGATCGATCCAGTAGTGGATAGGGTCTGTTCAAAGAGAGCTTTCAACGCTGCAGAGGTGCAAAGGTCTCAGTGGTGAGAAAGGTTGCAGAGGTGCAAAGGGGGCAGAGGTGTCCATCAGTGGAAAGCTTCTTTGTAACAGGGAGTTCTGTTTATTGTATTTAATTGAATATTAAGTTTAATAAAAAGAGTCTCCAATCCTAGTTGGGATTGGACGTGGATTACGCCACTAGGTAGAAGATAGGGGCTGAACCACGTAAAAATCTTGGTGTGATTTTTACTTCTGTTTATCTCTTTAACTGTCATTCACGTTCTGCACTCTTTGTTATTCACGCCACTAATCCAGACACTAAAGCAGACAGGTCTAGCTGTATGATAATCATAAACGAAGAACAGACACTAAAGCAGACATGTGTAGCTGTCTGAATTAAATCTGTAACATAAAATTTCAAAAAGTTTTCAGCGTTTATCATTTTTAGCTTAAACACCTATTCACCCCCCACCCCCCCCCCACCCTCTAGGTGTGCACATACATAGAATTAAATTTGGTATCAGAGCAAGGCTCTACTAATATTGATCGTTGCAGGTCGTAGGGGAAGATCTTATGGCACACCTAAACTTTTAAGAAGGTCAGTCAACAAGTAGGCCACCACAGTTGCTCAGAAGTGAAAACTTCAACTTTTGGAAGTTCAGAATGAAGATCTATCTGAACCGTAACCCATGGAAATGGTGGGTAGTCGAAAATGGACCAGTCATTCCGCGACATGATGATGGCAAACCAAAGAATCTCATGGAAATGGACTCAAATGAATCGTATATGGTATCCTATGATTCCAAGGCCATGAATACACTTTTGAGTGGCATGGTTCAGTCAGAGATTGATAAGGTCTCCTCTTGTACTACAGCTAAGGAAATTTGGGACACATTAATCATGAGCCACGAAGGTACTACTAAAGTGAACGAGGTCAAGATGAGCATGTTAATGCACGAATATGAACTATTCAAATTGGAGAAAAATGAATCAATTATAGATGCCCAAGCAAGATTCCTCACTCTAATGAATTCTCTAAGCATGCTCGGACAAAAGATTGATCAAAAGGAAATCAACTGAAAGCTTCTTAGAGTCATGCCCAAGCGATTTGCTCCGAAAGTCACAACTCTCCAATGCTCACCAACAATTAGTACCATGGAAACTCTTACCTTGTTTGGAGAGCTTGAAGAATTTGAAAATCAACTCAAAAGGTATGATGAAGAGGATGAAGCATTAATAAAGAAAACATTTGCACTTCAAATTGAGAGCAACGATGAAAGTGATCACGAAGATTTTGATGAAGAAATTGAAATGCTCTCAAGAAAACTTGAGAGACTACTTCAAAGAAAGAAAGAAAGGAAAAATCAAAAAGGTAGCTCAACTCAAGTGAGTAAGTCCAAAACGAAACAAGAAGAAGAAGCTGTCCAACTCTGTTTCATGGGACTAGAAGATGATGATCAACTTGAGGTAACAAATTTTCATGAAAATTTTGAAATATCTACATCTGATTATCTTGCTTTACAAAATGAAAATCAAAGGCTTAAAAAGAAAACTGCTTATTTTAAGAACTGCGTAAATGTGCTGATGAATGAAGTTGAGTCACTTATGTAAGAAAGAAAAGAAAACAAATATCTTAAAAATGAAAATGAAGTGTTAAAAGAAAATTTGAAAATGAGAGATGCATGCATAGATGCTTTTAATGATGGAAAAATGATGAATGTTCAACATGATGATAATATAACAAATGCAGAAATAACATCTTTAAAAAGTGATCTTGCTAAATTTGTGCAAAGAGAAGAGAACCTAAATGTTATGTTAGGGGCACAAAGGTCCAGTCTTGATAAACAAGGAATTGGGTATAATCCTACTAATAATAATATTAGAATGATTAATAGTAAATCAAGGCATAAACCACTTTATTGTTCACCATTTATTACTTGTTAAAAATGTGGTTTTAAAGGTCATTTTGATTCTAATTGCAATAAAATTAGAATAAAACAAATTTGGGTAAAGAAAGGTGATTTATATGATACTAACCCAAAAGGACCCAAGAAGATTTGGGTACCAAAAAGATAGAGACTATTTGTTTGTAGGTGTCTCAAGATCAAAAAGGAGATGGATGATTCTTTATTTTGAGAGAGTAAGTTACCTATAAATTATTTAGTGGAATCTGTAAGTACCTCATAGTAAGATAAAGACTTTTCATTGGATGATTTTTTAAATAGAGTTTTAATTAGATATATTATTATAAAAACTCTATGAATTTTGTATTACAAGAGTTCATAACATCATTTATTATGTCAAATGCTCCATATTTAATATACATGACAATCTTAACAAAAGGTTGATATATAGGTAACAAATTACAAAAGTATGATTATATTGTTTACTTGCTATATGTGATTTTGTTATAATCTTGTTCTATTGTCATTCTTTATGCTTATTTTTTTAATTTGGCAAATGGGGTGAGATAACTAACTTCAACTAAATTGATATGAATTATTTTTTGTTGATGACAAAGGGGGAGAGATATTTGGGTATATTTAAATTGGTTTGAATTGGTATTCATGTTGATATTGAGATACTATTATGCTGGAATATGCAATAATGGTTATTTGGATAAAGTAATTTTCTTTTGCTCCTTAATATGCATAAATTTAGGGGGAGCCATATACTTAGGGGGAGCATGTTGGTGCATAAATTGTTATCATCAAAATGGGGAGAATGTTGGTTTTTGAATTTATGATGTTTTGAATGATGACTAATTTAAGCATATTAGACATGTGCATGGTTCATGGTTTGTTATAATATTATTATTAACATGCATGTGTTATGGTTATTACATGAACACTTGTTGATTTCCTTCCATTGGTAAGTTGAAATGTTTTGAAATTTAGGAAGATTTGATTTGGAGTTTAATAAGGAAGATTTGATTTGGAGTTTATTAAGGATGATTTGAATTTGAGTTTATTAAGGAATATTGGTATTTATAATTTTTAGTGCTATCAAATATTATTAGATGGGTTTATATATGTTATTCCAGCTGGCTCAAATTTCCTTCATCTATTATACAGAGTATTTCGTGGGTACTATAATTTATTTAAGGATATACTCTTGCTTAGTGGGACCCATAACTGTTAGTGGTACTTTGTATTCTAATTGAGAAAGGAGTCTTACTGAAGTTTGTTTAGAGTTGGTGGGTCTCATCTTATCTTATCTCCTTGTTCCTTTATTTAAGGTTTTTTGGTTTGACTTGAAAACATATCCCTGATTTACCAAATCTGTTGGACTCTTTAATTGCTAATATCATGGGGTATACCAACTTTGATATGTGTTTCCTATTCTATCTCTTGTTCATAACCGTTGGTAAATATTGTAGCTAATATTATGGGATTTAAATCATCTGATTTCTTGCTATGGGATTTAAATCATCTGATTTATTGCTAACAATTATTTTATAGCCGTTGGGTCTCTCTTTATATATAGTCTTATTTTCACGGCTAAGAGAGCAGGATACAAGAAGCTAATTCACGTTGCTATACAGAGAAGAATCCTATTGAGAGCTTTCATTGTTTATTTCCAGCTATTCATTGTACTGTCTATAATTCTTTGTGGCTGGAAAATAGGAAGTCTATTGTAATTTCTTCTATCATATTTAAACATCAAGGCTTGTTTGGCTTGATCAATCCAGTAGTGGAGAGGGTCTGTTCAAAGAGAGCTTTCAAGGTTGGAGAGGTGCAAAGGTCTCAGTGGTGAGAAAGGTTACAGAGGTGCAAAGGGGACAGAGGTGTCCATCAGTGGAAAGCTTATTTTTAACAGGGAGTTCTTTTTATTGTATTTAATTGAATATTAAGTTTAATAAAAAGAGTCTCCAATCCTAGTTGGGATTGGACGTGGATTACGCCAGTAGGTAGAGGATAGGGGCTGAACCACGTAAAAATCTTGGTGTGATTTTTACTTCTGTTTATCTCTTTAACTGTCATTCACGTTCTGCACTCTTTGTTATTCACGCCACTAATCCAGACACTAAAGCAGACAGGTCTAGCTGTATGATAATCATAAACGAAGAACAGACACTAAAGCAGACAGGTGTAGCTGTCTGAATTAAATCTGTAACACAAAATTTCAAAAAAGCGTTTATCACTTTTAGCTTAAACACCTATTCCCCCCCCCCCCCCCCCTAGGTGTGCACATACATAGAATTAAATTTGGTATCAAAGCAAGGCTCTACTAATATTGATCGTTGCAGGTCGTAGGGGAAGATCCTATGGCACACCTAAACTTTCAAGAAGGTCAGTCAACAAGTAGGCCACCACTGTTGCTCGGAAGTGAAAACTTCAACTTTTGGAAGTTCAGAATGAAGATCTGTCTGAACCGTGACCCATGGGAATGGTGGGTAGTCGAAAATGGACCAGTTATTCCGCGACATGATGATGGCAAGCCAAAGAATCTCATGGAAATGGACTCAAATGAATCGTATATGGTATCCTATAATTCCAAGGCCATGAATACACTTCTGAGTGGCATGGTTCAGTCAGAGATTGATAAGGTCTCCTCTTGTACTACGGCTAAGGAAATTTGGGACACATTAATCATGAGCCACGAAGGTACTACTAAAGTGAAGGAGGTCAAGATGAGCATGTTAATGCACGAATATGAACTATTCAAATTGGAGAAAAATGAATCAATTATAGATGCCCAAGCAAGATTCCTCACTCTAATAAATTCTCTAAGCATGCTCGGACAAAAGATTGATCAAAAGGAAATCAACCGAAAGCTTCTTAGAGTCATGCCCAAACGATTTGCTCCGAAAGTCACAACTCTCCAAGACTCACCAACAATTAGTACCATGGAAACTCTTACCTTGTTTGGAGAGCTTGAGGAATTTGAAAATCAACTCAAGAGGTATGATGAAGAGGATGAAACATTAATAAAGAAAACATTGGCACTTCAAATCGAGAGCAACGATGAAAGTGATCACGAAGATTTTGATGAAGAAACTGAAATGCTCTCAAGAAAACTCGAGAGACTACTTCAAAGAAAGAAACAAAGGAAAAATCAAAAAGGTAGCTAAACTCAAGTGAGTAAGCCCAAAACGGAACAAAAAGAAGAAAATGTCCAACTCTGTTTCGTGGGACTAGAAGATGATGATCAACTTGAGGTAACAAATTTTCATGAAAATTTTGAAATATTTACATCTGATTATCTTGATTTACAAAATGAAAATCAAAGGCTTAAATAGAAAACTTCTTATTTTAAGAACTGCGTAAATGAGCTGATGAATGAAGTTGAGTCACTTATTGAAGAAAGAAAAGAAAATGAATATCTTAAAAATGAAAATGAAGTGTTAAAAGAAAATTTAAAAATGAGAGATGCATGCATAAATGCTTTTAATGATGGAAAAATGATGAATGTTCAACATGATGATAATATAACAAATACAGAAATAACATCTTTAAAAAGTGATCTTGCTAAATTTGTGCAAGGAGAAGAGAACCTAAATGTTATGTTAGGGGCACAAAGGTCCAGTCTTGATAAACAAGGAATTGGGTATAATCCTACTAATAATAATATTAGAATGATTAATAGTAAATCAAGGTGTGACGCCCCCAAAATTAGGTATACATCACCCATCTTGGGTCACCACTTACATGGTACAAAATTCAAATACAACTTAATTAAGTCGTGTACAATACGACAAAACATATGCTGTGAGTTTGAATACAAATATTGTCATCTAGAAATTTTACAAACTCAATAGAGTCCTCATTACAATTATTATCACACTATTTCACAGAATAGTGAGGACTACTAATGCATCATCTAGGACCATCACTCCGTTCCCCGACTAGTCCCAGCTACGTTCTCATTTCCTGAAGAGAACAGTGAAAGAAATGGTGAGCTCAACTAGCCCAGTAAGAAATATTATGACTAAGATAATGCAGAATAAATTATCATTAGTCTCCAACAATGTTAAACTGATAAAATATAATAGACATCAAGTTTAACTGCAGCGGAACAAGCAATCCATTAAAAGAGTCAAGTAGAAAATAAAATCTACTATCTTTTATGATTTAAAAAGTTTTTCCATCACTGTTATCGCTGAGACTCAGCTTAATAAATATTCCACATCATCGAATCACCCCTGCACTACGGCCAAGGATACTCTTTAGTATCACGACCACAATTATCCATGCACTACGAGCCAAGAATATTTGTGTATTCATTAATGGTCATGATCATGCCAACAACTGTCCATCAATACACTACGGGCCAATGATGACTTTTACCACATCATTTGTAACATTACGGTCATGATTATACCGAATAATCCCTGGTCATAATCATACCAAGTCCATCTATGCTCTATAGGCCATAGATGACTTTCAACATTTTATAAACATGAGGATGATGACAATGATATAAGAATTCAATAAAACAAGTTCAAGAATTAATTTGTCCAAGAACCAATAACGTCCAAATTGTCAACATGATACTTATTTGTAGATTAAAATTCAAGATTTCTCAGAAAAATATTTCCATGAAAAATACTGGATGAAGCGCAAATATCAAGGATATTCCACTAATTTCATGGAGTATAGAAGTCAGAATTTTAACCAACTGAGAATAATAAGAAATGGAATAACAACAGAAATCATCATGCATGCGGTACTTTGCATAGACAGGTTATTCCAACAGAATAATAATAATAGAACCAGGTCAGTTGAAAATCACACCGACAGGATGTTCCAACAGAATAATAAATACAGGATAATGAAGACGGAACCAGGTCTGGTGTAAAACACACAGACAGGATATTCCAACAGAATAATAAAGACGAAATAATAAAGACGGAACCAGGTCCGGCGTAAAGCACAGACATGATGTTCCAACTGAAAATAAAGATAGAATAATAAAGACGGATCCAGGTCCGGCGTATAGCACAGACAGGATGTTTCAACGGAATAACAAAGACAAAATAATAAAAAAATAGAATAACAGAAGTTCTCTTCTTGAATACAAAAGAATAATATCCCTTACCGTAAAAGAACTGGATATAAGAGTAGTGAAGTAGCAGAAAACTTTTCTTTTATCTCTATATAGTCTCTCTCTATAGTTTCTCTCTCTAGAGTTCAGTGAATTCGTAAGAAAATAATGAAGGAATGAGCTTCTATTTATAAGAAAATGGAATGCATAGTAACTAATCCATGAACGCTCCAGATTGATTTACTTTAATCTGACGGTCCATATTTAAAGAAAAATCTTTTAAATAAAATATAATATATTCTATTTATATAAAAAGATTATTACTATGCAAACACTATGCAACACTATGCATAATAAAATATAATATATTCTATTTATAAAATAACTTTAATAAAGTATTCTGTTTTATATAAAAAGATGTTTATGTTTTATTACGTTAATAATACGAATAAAACAAAACGTCATTATCGTTATAATAATTCATATTATTAATCAACAATAATTGAATCAAACTGAGTGACTTCTCACATAAACATCAATAATCAATATCGTGTGCTACTATGTAACAACGCGTATTACTGTACTTTTACTACCGAGTAGTTGAACAGTATCAACGGTAAAACTTCCGCCGTTATTTTCAATAAAATATTTTTGTCGTTTTCTCAATCCGACAATAATTCCGTTGTGGGGTCCACCAATAATTGTACCGTCGTACGAATATTTTTCGACACAAAGAATATTCCCTGACCAATCGAATATAATATAACAACTTGCATACTTTGAAAAATTTATAAATACTACCCACCACTATAACATTATCTCAAATTCACACCATAATATTAAAAAAAATTATTTCGAGAAAAATAATTCTATATTCATAAAATTTGGGGTTTCACAATCTCCCCTCCTTATGGAATTTCGCCCTCGAAATTTACGTACGTACCTGGTATGCCGAACAGGTGAGGATACCTCAACTTAATTTCAAATTCTAACTCTTGAGGTATAACCTTTGGGTGTTGAATATGATTCTTCTTATCCAAGATTTTAACACATATCTCCTCAAACGTTAAATCATTCGATATCTCGTCCGGTTCTAAATTAATAATGTGGTTCGGGTCGTCCACATATTTACGTAACATCAATACGTTAAAACGTTATGAACACGCGACATACTTGGCGGTAAAACGAGTCTATAAGCTACAGTTCCTACTTGATCGAGGATTTTAAATGGGCCAATTAAATCGAGGGTTGAGATTTCCTCTCTTCGTCGATTCTTGCTTCTAGAATAACGCCCTCTTGAACCTTCTTCTTCACATTCATCAGCTCTGAGTATGTAGCTTGAGCGGCTTTAACTTTATCGATTAAAGTCGATTCTAATCGTATATTCGTTATCTTCACGTGGGTTCGTATATTCGCACTTGTAACCGCATACGATCTTCTACTCAACGCGTCAGCTACCACGTTCGCTTTCCCACGATGTTATTGAATGGTACGATCGTAATCTTCAACAGCTCGAGCCAACGTCTTTGGCGCATAATACGTTCGTTTTAGTTGAAGAAATATTTGAGAGTTTAAGAAATGGGTTTTGTACTGGGGTCAATACAAAATTCGATTTCACGCTCTGGGATAGGCTAAGAAGTCTTCAAGAATATGTCAAGAAATTTATTAATAATAGAAATATCATTCAAAGTTGTGACCCTCATCAAAGACTTGGATAGCACGTCAAATTGATATCTATCAACTTGTCATCGTCATTCACGACGTCGCCTACAGAAAGTCTGGCTTCGGTGCATTCCACACAAGGAAGTCATCAGCGAAAGGCTCAGGGCTCTTTACTTATGGCTTGATATGACAGTGATTGACTTTAGTGGTTTGTTTGCTTGAATTCGCATAACAGGTTGGTTAGAAATACGAAAGCTAACAACCTTAAGAAAAGCATGATGCGCAGTTAATCAATCGTTTCCAAAATCACATCAATGCAAGTATTTTTAAAGAGATAAGATCGACAGGTAACGTGAAATTGTTGATTTGAACAAGATTTATAAATAGTGGAGGTAACAAAGGTTTCTCCCAACTGATATATCAAAGTCTAACTTCTCCGAAGTCAAATTTAAACGTTGAACGCAAGCAAGAGAGATAAAATAATGGGTAGAACCGGTATCGAATATGGTATAGACTTTGTAAGAGCTTATGATTAACTTACCCGTAATAACCTCGTTCGGGTTCCTCGATAAACGCTCTCACTTAAACTACCGGCTTTGACTTTACTATAGGGTACATTCCACCCTTAAGTGCTTCGTCCCATTCCTGATCCATGATTTGAATCATTATTCTCCGATCCATATCGAATTGGGGTTGACCTCTATGCACAGGGTAATTCCGAATTCGATGTTGTATTCTACCAATTGCTGTCCAAAAAGCGAAATCTATTTCATCTATTTTGGATTTATTGGATCGAACGTATTTTTCTACAATATCAACGTGTCGTGCGGCTTTTACCCATGCATCCTCTATTCTCATTCGTTTAGTTGTTTCTTCTTTCATCAGAAATTTGATCATAGCATTATTAGATTCTAGCTCCAATATCTTATACTCTGACAAAGAGTGCTTCTGTTCAAGTATCGCACATCGGGTAACAAAATTTTGAATTGTTACATCTCTTTGCTCTACGACCGCCTGTCGTTCTTCAGCCTGCTCTTCTAACTCATGAATACGATTTTGCAATTCTACATTTTGATCATAAAGTTCTTCTAATAAATTCTCCTCAGGTTCATCTTCTTCCTCTTCTTCCTCACTCTCAGCTGCTACCTCTGCAACTAGCTCGGGTGCAACTATTAGTTCTTCACGTACCACGTAGATATCTCTAATTTCTTCTTCGTCTGACATCACATTAACCTGGTTAGTGATTAAAGGTGTCTCAACGGTCTCATGTGCTTCACTGCTTATCACAACATTTTCGGATGCCATTTGCAAATACTGCCACAAAATAAAGGTTAATTGACATGTAACATATTATATCTAAACTATGACCAACCAATTTAAATACAAAATAAATTTAAGTAGGTCATACTAGCGAAGGAATTCCCGGTCTCTCCCCTCCTAGTTCTAGTCTCACATCTTAGCCAGGGATCATATCCCTAAGCTTTGATACCAACTGTGACGCCCCCAAAATTAGGTATACATCACCCATCTTGGGTCGCCACTTACATGGTACAAAATTCAAATACAACTTAATTATACAACAGTCGTGTACAATACGACAAAATATATGCTGTGAGTTTGAATACAAATATTGTCATCTAGAAATTTTACAAACTCAATAGAGTCCTCATTACAATTATTATCACACTATTTCACAGAATAGTGAGGACTACTAATGCATCATCTAGGACCATCACTCCGTTCCCCGACTAGTCCCAGCTACGTTCTCATTTCCTGAAGAGAACAGTGAAAGAAATGGTGAGCTCAACTAGCCCAGTAAGAAATATTATGACTAAGATAATGCAGAATAAATTATCATTAGTCTCCAACAATGTTAAACTGATAAAATATAATAGACATCAAGTTTAACTGCAGCGGAACAAGCAATCCATTAAAAGAGTCAAGTAGAAAATAAAATCTACTATCTTTTATGATTTAAAAAGTTTTTCCATCACTGTTATCGCTGAGACTCAGCTTAATAAATATTCCACATCATCGAATCACCCCTGCACTACGGCCAAGGATATTCTTTAGTATCACGACCACAATTATCCATGCACTACGAGCCAAGAATATTTGTGTATTCATTAATGGTCATGATCATGCCAACAACTGTCCATCAATACACTACGGGCCAATGATGACTTTTACCACATCATTTGTAACATTACGGTCATGATTATACCGAATAATCCCTAGTCATAATCATACCAAGTCCATCTATGCTCTACAGGCCATAGATGACTTTCAACATTTTATAAACATGAGGATGATGACAATGATATAAGAATTCAATAAAACAAGTTCAAGAATTAATTTGTCCAAGAACCAATAACGTCCAAATTGTCAACATGATACTTATTTGTAGATTAAAATTCAAGATTTCTCAGAAAAATATTTCCATGAAAAATACTGGATGAAACGCAAATATCAAGGATATTCCACTAATTTTATGGAGTATAGAAGTCAGAATTTTAACCAACTGAGAATAATAAGAAATGGAATAACAACAGAAATCATCATGCATGCGGTACTTTGCATAGACAGGTTATTCCAACAGAATAATAATAATAGAACCAGGTCATTGAAAATCACACCGACAGGATGTTCCAACAGAATAATAAATACAGGATAATGAAGACGGAACCAGGTCTGGTGTAAAACACACAGACAGGATATTCCAACAGAATAATAAAGACGAAATAATAAAGACGGAACCAGGTCCGGCGTAAAGCACAGACATGATGTTCCAACTGAAAATAAAGATAGAATAATAAAGACGGATCCAGGTCCGGCGTATAGCACAGACAGGATGTTCCAACGGAATAACAAAGACAAAATAATAAAAAAATAGAATAACAGAAGTTCTCTTCTTGAATACAAAAGAATAATATCCCTTACCGTAAAAGAACTGGATATAAGAGTAGTGAAGTAGCAGAAAACTTTTCTTTTATCTCTATATAGTCTCTCTCTATAGTTTCTCTTTCTAGAGTTCAGTGAATTCGTAAGAAAATAATGAAGGAATGAGCTTCTATTTATAAGAAAATGGAATGCATAGTAACTAATCCATGAACGCTCCAGATTGATTTACTTTAATCTGACGGTCCATATTTAAAGAAAAATCTTTTAAATAAAATATAATATATTCTATTTATATAAAAAGATTGTTACTATGCAAACACTATGCAACACTATGCAACACTATGCATAATAAATATAATATATTCTATTTATAAAATAACTTTAATAAAGTATTCTGTTTTATATAAAAAGATGTTTCTGTTTTATTACGTTAATAATACGAATAAAACAAAACGTCATTATCGTTATAATAATTCATATTATTAATCAACAATAATTGAATCAAACTGAGTGACTTCTAACATAAACATCAATAATCAATATCGTGTGCTACTATGTAACAACGCGTATTACTGTACTTTTACTACCGAGTAGTTGAACAGTATCAACGGTAAAACTTCCGCCGTTATTTTCAATAAAATATTTTTGTCGTTTTCTCAATCCGACAATAATTCCGTTGTGGGGTCCACCAATAATTGTACCGTCGTACGAATATTTTTCGACACAAAGAATATTCCCTGACCAATCGAATAAATATAACAACTTGCATACTTTGAAAAATTTATAAATACTACCCACCACTATAACATTATCTCAAATTCACACCATAATATTAAAAAAAATTATTTCGAGAAAAATAATTCTATATTCATAAAATTTGGGGTTTCACAATCTCCCCTCCTTATGGAATTTCGCCCTCGAAATTTACGTACGTACCTGGTATGCCGAACAGGTGAGGATACCTCAACTTAATTTCAAATTCTAACTCTTGAGGTATAACCTTTGGGTGTTGAATACGATTCTTCTTATCCAAGATTTTAACACATATCTCCTCAAACGTTAAATCATTCGCTATCTCGTCCGGTTCTAAATTAATAATGTGGTTCGGGTCGTCCACATATTTACGTAACATCAATACGTTAAAACGTTATGAACACGCGACATACTTGGCGGTAAAACGAGTCTATAAGCTACAGTTCCTACTTGATCGAGGATTTTAAATGGGCCAATTAAATCGAGGGTTGAGATTTCCTCTCTTCGTCGATTCTTGCTTCTAGAATAACGCCCTCTTGAACCTTCTTCTTCACATTCATCAGCTCTGAGTATGTAGCTTGAGCGGCTTTAACTTTATCGATTAAAGTCGATTCTAATCGTATATTCGTTATCTTCACGTGGGTTCGTATATTTGCACTTGTAACCGCATACGATCTTCTACTCAACGCGTCAGCTACCACGTTCGCTTTCCCACGATGTTATTGAATGGTACGATCGTAATCTTCAACAGCTCGAGCCAACGTCTTTGGCGCATAATACGTTCGTTTTAGTTGAAGAAATATTTGAGAGTTTAAGAAATGGGTTTTGTACTGGGGTCAATACAAAATTCGATTTCACGCTCTGGGATAGGCTAAGAAGTCTTCAAGAATATGTCAAGAAATTTATTAACAATAGAAATATCATTCAAAGTTGTGACCCTCATCAAAGACTTGGATAGCACGTCAAATTGATATCTATCAACTTGTCATCGTCATTAACGACGTCGCCTACAGAAAGTCTGGCTTCGGTGCATTCCACACAAGGAAGTCATCAGCGAAAGGCTCAGGGCTCTTTACTTATGGCTTGATATGACAGTGATTGACTTTAGTGGTTTGGTTGCTTGAATTCGCATAACAGGTTGGTTAGAAATACGAAAGCTAACAACCTTAAGAAAAGCATGATGCGCAGTTAATCAATCGTTTCCAAAATCACATCAATGCAAGTATTTTTAAAGAGATAAGATCGACAGGTAACGTGAAATTGTTGATTTGAACAAGATTTATAAATAGTGGAGGTAACAAAGGTTTCTCCCAACTGATATATCAAAGTCTAACTTCTCCGAAGTCAAATTTAAACGTTGAACGCAAGCAAGAGAGATAAAATAATGGGTAGAACCGGTATCGAATATGGTATAGACTTTGTAAGAGCTTATGATTAACTTACCCGTAATAACCTCGTTCGGGTTCCTCGATAAACGCTCTCACTTAAACTACCGGCTTTGACTTTACTATAGGGTACATTCCACCCTTAAGTGCTTCGTCCCATTCCTGATCCATGATTTGAATCATTATTCTCCGATCCATATCGAATTGGGGTTGACCTCTATGCACAGGGTAATTCCGAATTCGATGTTGTATTCTACCAATTGCTGTCCAAAAAGCGAAATCTATTTCATCTATTTTGGATTTATTGGATCGAACGTATTTTTCTACAATATCAACGTGTCGTGCGGCTTTTACCCATGTATCCTCTATTCTCATTCATTTAGTTGTTTCTTCTTTCATCAGAAATTTGATCATAGCATTATTAGATTCTAGCTCCAATATCTTATACTCTGACAAAGAGTGCTTCTGTTCAAGTATCGCACATCAGGTAACAAAATTTTGAATTGTTACATCTCTTTGCTCTACGACCGCCTGTCGTTCTTCAGCCTGCTCTTCTAACTCATGAATACGATTTTGCAATTCTACATTTTGATCATAAAGTTCTTCTAATAAATTCTCCTCAGGTTCATCTTCTTCCTCTTCTTCCTCACTCTCAGCTGCTACCTCTGCAACTAGCTCGGGTGCAACTATTAGTTCTTCACGTACCACGTAGATATCTCTAATTTCTTCTTCGTCTGACATCACATTAACCTGGTTAGTGATTAAAGGTGTCTCAACGGTCTCATGTGCTTCACTGCTTATCACAATATTTTCGGATGCCATTTGCAAATACTGCCACAAAACAAAGGTTAATTGACATGTAACATATTATATCTAAACTCTGACCAACCAATTTAAATACAAAATAAATTTAAGTAGGTCATACTAGCGAAGGAATTCCCGGTCTCTCCCCTCCTAGTTCTAGTCTCACATCTTAGCCAGGGATCATATCCCTAAGCTTTGATACCAACTGTGACGCCCCCAAAATTAGGTATACATCACCCATCTTGGGTCGCCACTTACATGGTACAAAATTCAAATACAACTTAATTATACAACAGTCGTGTACAATACGACAAAACATATGCTGTGAGTTTGAATACAAATATTGTCATCTAGAAATTTTACAAACTCAATAGAGTCCTCATTACAATTATTATCACACTATTTCACAGAATAGTGAGGACTACTAATGCATCATCTAGGACCATCACTCTGTTCCCCGACTAGTCCCAGCTACGTTCTCATTTCCTGAAGAGAACAGTGAAAGAAATGGTGAGCTCAACTAGCCCAGTAAGAAATATTATGACTAAGATAATGCAGAATAAATTATCATTAGTCTCCAACAATGTTAAACTGATAAAATATAATAGACATCAAGTTTAACTGCAGCGGAACAAGCAATCCATTAAAAGAGTCAAGTAGAAAATAAAATCTACTATCTTTTATGATTTAAAAAGTTTTTCATCACTATTATCGTTGAGACTCGGCTTAATAAATATTCCACATCATCGAATCACCCCTGCACTACGGCCAAGGATATTCTTTAGTATCACGACCACAATTATCCATGCACTACGGGCCAAGAATATTTGTGTATTCATTAATGGTCATGATCATGCCAACAACTGTCCATCAATACACTACGGGCCAATGATGACTTTTACCACATCATTTGTAACATTACGGTCATGATTATACCGAATAATCCCTGGTCATAATCATACCAAGTCCATCTATGCTCTACAGGCCATAGATGACTTTCAACATTTTATAAACATGAGGATGATGACAATGATATAAGAATTCAATAAAATAAGTTCAAGAATTAATTTGTCCAAGAACCAATAACGTCCAAATTGTCAACATGATACTTATTTGTAGATTAAAATTCAAGATTTCTCAGAAAAATATTTCCATGAAAAATACTGGATGAAGCGCAAATATCAAGGATATTCCACTAATTTCATGGAGTATAGAAGTCAGAATTTTAACCAACTGAGAATAATAAGAAATGGAATAACAACAGAAATCATCATGCATGCGGTACTTTGCATAGACAGGTTATTCCAACAGAATAATAATAATAGAACCAGGTCAGTTGAAAATCACACCGACAGGATGTTCCAACAGAATAATAAATACAGGATAATGAAGACGGAACCAGGTCTGGTGTAAAACACACAGACAGGATATTCCAACAGAATAATAAAGACGAAATAATAAAGACGGAACCAGGTCCGGCGTAAAGCACAGACATGATGTTCCAACTGAAAATAAAGACAGAATAATAAAGACGGATCCAGGTCCGGCGTATAGCACAGACAGGATGTTCCAACGGAATAACAAAGACAAAATAATAAAAAAATAGAATAACAGAAGTTCTCTTCTTGAATACAAAAGAATAATATCCCTTACCGTAAAAGAACTGGATATAAGAGTAGTGAAGTAGCAGAAAACTTTTCTTTTATCTCTATATAGTCTCTCTCTATAGTTTCTCTCTCTAGAGTTCAGTGAATTCGTAAGAAAATAATGAAGGAATGAGCTTCTATTTATAGGAAAATAGAATGCATAGTAACTAATCCATGAACGCTCCAGATTGATTTACTTTAATCTGACGGTCCATATTTAAAGAAAAATCTTTTAAATAAAATATAATATATTCTATTTATATAAAAAGATTGTTACTATGCAAACACTATGCAACACTATGCAACACTATGCATAATAAAATATAATATATTCTATTTATAAAATAACTTTAATAAAGTATTCTGTTTTATATAAAAAGATGTTTCTGTTTTATTACGTTAATAATACGAATAAAACAAAACGTCATTATCGTTATAATAATTCATATTATTAATCAACAATAATTGAATCAAACTGAGTGACTTCTCACATAAACATCAATAATCAATATCGTGTGCTACTATGCAACAACGCGTATTACTGTACTTTTACTACCGAGTAGTTGAACAGTATCAACGGTAAAACTTCCGCCGTTATTTTCAATAAAATATTTTTGTCGTTTTCTCAATCCGACAATAATTCCATTGTGGGGTCCACCAATAATTGTACCGTCGTACGAATATTTTTCGACACAAAAAATATTCCCTGACCAATCGAATATAATATAACAACTTGCATACTTTGCAAAATTTATAAATACTACCCACCACTATAACATTATCTCAAATTCACACCATAATATTAAAAAAAATTATTTCGAGAAAAATAATTCTATATTCATAAAATCTGGGGTTTCACACAAGGCATAAACCACTTTATTGTTCACCATTTATTACTTGTAAAAAATGTGATTTTAAAGGTCATTTTGATTCTAAATGCAATAAAATTAGAATAAAACAAATTTGGGTAAAGAAAATTGATTTATATGCTACTAACCCAAAAGGACCCAAGAAGATTTGGGTACCAAAAAGATAGAGACTATTTGTTTATAGGTGTCTCAAGATCAAAAAGGAGATGGATGATTCTTTATTTTGAGAGAGTAAGTTACCTATAAATTATTTGGTGGAATCTGTAAGCACCTCATGGTAAGATAAAGACTTTTTCATTGGATGATTTTTTAAATAGAGTTTTAATTAGATATATTATTATAAAAACTCTATGAATTTCGTATTACAAGAGTTCATAACATCATTTATTATGTCAAATGCTCCATATTTAATATACATGACAATCTTAACAAAAGGTTGATATATAGGTAACAAATTACAAAAGTATGATTATATTGTTTACTTGCTATATGTGATTTTGTTATAACCTTGTTCTATTGTCATTCGTTATGCTTATTTTTTTTAATTTGGCAAATGGGGTGAGATAACTAACTTCAACTAAATTGATATGAATTATTTTTTGTTGATGACAAAGGGGGAGAGATATTTGGGTATATTTAAATTGATTTGAATTGGTATTCATGTTGATATTGAGATACTATTATGCTGGAATATGCAATAATGGTTATTTGGATAAAGTAATTTTCTTTTGCTCCTTAATATGCATAAATTTAGGGGGAGCCATATACTTAGGGGGAGCATGTTGGTGCATAAATTGTCATCACCAAAAAGGGGGAGAATGTTGGTTTTTGAATTTATGATGTTTTGAATGATGACTAATTTAAGTATATTAGACATGTGCATGGTTCATGGTTTGTTATAATATTATTATTAATATGCATGTGTTATGGTTATTACATGAACACTTGTTGATTTTCTTCCGTTGGTAAGTTGGAATGTTTTAAAATTAAGGAAGATTTGATTTGGAGTTTATTAAGGAAGATTTGATTTGGAGTTTGTTAAGGAAGATTTGATTTGGAGTTTATTAAGGATGAATTGAATTTGAGTTTATTAAGGAATATTGGTATTTATAATTTTTAATGCTATCAAATATTATTAGATGGGTTTATATATGTTATTCCAGCTGGCTCAAATTTCCTTCATCTATTATACAGAGTATTTCGTGAGTACTATAATTTATTTAAGGATATACTCTTGCTTAGTGGGACCCATAACTGTCAGTGGTACTTTGTATTCTAATTGAGAAAGGAGTCTTACTGAAGTTGTTTAGAGTTGGTGGGTCTCATCTTATCTTATCTCCTTGTTCCTTTATTTAAGGTGTTTTGGTTTGACTTTAAAACATATCCTTGATTTACCAAATCTGTTGGACTCTTTAATTGCTAATATCATGGGGTATACCAACTTTGATATGCGTTTCCTATTCTATCTCTTGTTCATAACCGTTGGTCAATATTGTAGTTAATATTATGGGATTTAAATCATCTGATTTCTTGCTATGGGATTTAAATCATCTGATTTATTGCTAACAATTATTTTATAGTCGTTGGGTCTCTCTTTATATATAATCTTATTTTCACGGCTAAGAGAGCAGGAAACAAGAAGCTAATTCACGTTGCTATACAGAAAAGAATCATATTGAGAGCTTTCATTGTTTATTTTCAGCTATTCATTGTACTATCTATAATTCTTTGTGGCTGAAAAATAAGAAGTCTATTGTAATTTCTTCTATCATATTCAAAGTTCAAGGCTTGTTTGGCTTGATCGATCAAGTAGTGGATAGGGTCTGTTCAAAGAGAGCTTTCAAGGTTGCAGAGGTGCAAAGGTCTCAGTGGTGAGAAAGGTTGTAGAGGTGTAAAGGGGGTAGAGGTGTCCATTAGTGGAAAGCTTCTTTGTAACAGGGAGTTCTTTTTATTGTATTTAATTGAATATTAAGTTTAATAAAAAGAGTCTCTAATCCTAGTTGGGATTGGACGTGCATTACGCCACTAGGTAGAGGATAGAGGCTGAACCACGTAAAAATCTTGGTGTGATTTTTACTTCTGTTTATCTCTTTAACTATCATTCACGTTCTGCACTCTTTGTTATTCACGCCACTAATCCAGACACTAAAGCAGACAGGTCTAGCTGTCTGATAATCATAAACGAAGAACAGACACTAAAGCAGACAGGTGTAGCTATCTGAATTAAATATTTAACACAAAATTTCAAAAAGTTTTCAGCGTTTATCACTTTTAGCTTAAACACCTATTCACCCCCCTCTAGGTGTGCACATACATAGAATTACACAAAAATAGTTTTTTGCAAGGTTGAGCTCGACAGCCCAGCAAAATCTAATAGTTTTCATGAATCACGTAGCACATAATAACATGCTCAATATATATCTCATAAACATTGGACTTACATAACATACATGTTTTATTTCATATAACAAGTATAAAGATTGAGTTCCTTACTCAATCAGCATGCTTTACTCAATCAACGTAGTCATAAGTTGACTTTAACATTTCATACATTCAACATATGAATAACACATCATGCTCTTTGCAATAAATATTTAAAACAAGCAAATTCACATAGCAAATTGGAACTGAAAGACTTGCCTTAATCATTGTTTACCAATAACAGTTTAACAGCTTACAGATATCTGAACTTCATGTGCCCCACACAATTATATAATCATTCACATTAACTATTAGTCACATAGCAACGCATAGTAGTTGTAATGTAAACTTTACTTCACATCACATAACCCTTCCTATTATATATACACAATGTTCAATTTTATTATGTTAACTTTCAACTTATATCTCACTGTATTTCATATTCGAAGTTCATTCAAGTGTTTAAGTCTTGGTAGGACTACTTATTGGTTTTATATTAACACTATTAAATATCTTATTATATTCATTTCATTGATTTAAAACACTTTTTACGTTCATTCGTCACACGCCCAATTTGTCTCTCTTGTGTGTGCTTAGTATGTGTATACAACTTATCTAATATATCATTTATTAATGTTAAAAATCATTATAATTCATAATATTCATGTTCCATAACTTAGAACAACATCTTTTATCATCAAGAGCACTACACTTGCATACGTGCATGCATGACGCCCACCGATTGCGTCCGAAAACACAACAGTCCTAAATATGACCATTTTGACCCCTGTTACAGACCTCAAATTGAAAAAATTAAAGAATAAATGTTGTAGGTCTATTCGTCCTCGTTCCGGATACTCTTGAATCACCTCAATCGGAGTTCGTATGAAAACGTTATGACTGTTTTACTAAAATAGGTCAAAGTAGTCATAGTCAGCACACATGGGGCGCGGCCGCGCCCCTTTTCCGTGCGCCCGCGCCATCTAGCAGCACTGGGCAGCGCGCCCGCGCTAAGCTTCTCCTAGAGTACAGTGTTTTGCGATTTTTGACCATTTTCTCCTACTAATCTTCATAACTTGAGTTATACACATTCAAATTAGTCCATTTTTTGATTCTATGGATTCGTAATTTATAGAACTACAACATACTAGAATTCTAACAATTTATAAAAACATTAACCAACCTAAAATTTGACCCAAAACACATGTTCATACTCTATTTTCATGTTTTAAACACATTTAGCGAATTTGATCACCACGTCTTCATTACTTAACCGATTAACATGATTTAAACTACGCCGCTTTTGTTTCTTCACATATTAACATAATCCAATACCAATATACAGATTATAATACCTATTGATCATAAAATTTTGTACTTTCAAAAGTCAATTTTCATGGAAAAATAATGTTATAAGAATTCTTTCTACTACAACCCAACTTCATGTTTTTAATTATCAAATAACACCTACATAGGGTAGATAATAGATTATAAACCCTTTACAACACAATTACCAATTATTCCAAGAAATCATTCTCCCAATTTCTTCCCTTTTCCCAAAAATTCAAGAATATCAATCATAATTTTCATGGATTCTCTTACTACAATGCAAAGTCGACCACTGAACGCAAATTGAGCCTTTTTCTATTAAAAAATTTTGACTTCGAGCCCCAGGCGCCACATGTGCGTTGACTTGCTCACGTGACGCTTACATGGCACATGACGTGGATATTTTTTATTTTATTTTATTTTACACGTAGGCCTGACGTGGCCATTTTAAAATTTTTCGCAAAAATATGTTGTTGCAGATTTAAATTTTAGTCCAACAACCGCAAAGCACCACAAGCCAATCTATTATTATTTTGCAAAGATTAATTTTTATAACTTAAGAATTCATTTCCCCCAAATTAATTAAAAGACAAAACAAAACAGATCCCCAAATTAGATCGGCGCTATGTTTAAGTTTCATTTCCTTCTTTCGTTCATCTGTGGCTTTCTATAAACAGAGAAAACCTAGGGTTTCTAACTTCCTCCTTCTCCTCCACCTACCCCGCCGCCGCCTCAACCCGCGGTGATGTCTCGCCTACAGCATTTAGAGAGAGAGAGTTTTAGAGAGAGTAAATGGAGTGAGGAAATTCATTTGCACTAACAAAATTTTATTTATATTTTTGTTTATATTTTTTTTAGAGAGAAAGTCCAATGAAATAGTGGCTTGCTTATCTTCTTCCAATTGTGAAAATCATATGTTGGGTAGTTGTTATTAATATTTAATGGACTCAGTAGTATAATTTGCTTTCCCACCTATTTTTTTTGTTTTGTATTATTTGGACGAGAAAAGGTTGTGTATAAAATGTACACTGCATTTTTTTGAAGTTTAAGATTAAATATATTTGATAATTTTTTGAGTTCACGGGATCTCAACAGTTCCTTATAAACTTATTTTTGTAATTAGACTTTATAAAGTTGTATCTCGTGTATATACTATATAAATCGTCACCATTTTCTTCAATCTTTTTAGTGACCAATGAATGCCCTTCATTGTGTTAATTTTTGATGTATGTTGATAAAAAGTCAAATTTGCTGGTTCGATCTTTTTAGACATTGAAACGGGTTTTGAAGACTGGCATAATGGTGGTTAACGACCGATTGATCTGGTCCACTATGATAATCCCAGCTCAGCTCATGAGTTTGAGATACTGTCAACTGATTGTAACAAGCTGTATGATGAATGTATTTTGGCAACTGGGTCAGTGTATGGGATGTGAGAAAATAGGAATTACATAATGCCATTACAAGGGGAAGGGGAATAGAAACAGAGGAGAGAAGAGCACCTGGGTTTTTTATTTTTATTTTTAATTTTGTTTTTTCTTTCCTTTTTAATAAAATGATCATTTCTTTTATTTGAATAAATTAATTTATAAAATTTAAATTTTGTCACAAATTTATATATAATGTTTTTTAAAAAATTAATTAGTAAAATTAAAATAACATTAACTAAAATTAATTTACATTATCAAATTTTGATTTTCCATTAATTTGTTTAAATAAATTATTAGTTTTTTTAAGTGTAATTTTTTAATATGTCTAAATAATTTTATTAGTTTTTCTAAGTGTATTTTTTTTAATTTGTTTAAATAATTTTATTAATTTTTCTAATATTTTTCTTTTATGTGTTTTTACTATTTTAATAAGTCAATTACTCTATTTAAATATTATTTGGGAGAAAAGAATTGATTTGGTATAAATATTAATTCTTTTGATAAGATAGTTATAAGTTTTATTTAGCTTAGTTGGTTTGACGACTAATTGGGTTCGAATCTTGGGGAAACAAGTTTGTTAACAATTATTTGGAAAATGCACATGTAAGCAGTTCCACATGGCAAAAATGTCTACGTCAGTGCTGCCACGTGTGCCACGTAGGCAGGTCAACGCTCATGTGGCATATGGGGGTTCAATATCCAAATTTTTGAATAGAAAGGGGTTCGATTTGCGTTGACCAAAAGAAAGGGGCTCAATATCCAAAAACACTTAAAGTTCAGCGGTCAAATTTACATTAAACCCTGTATAAATATAAACCATATATGATGATTATCAATTTATAATCCATATATACGAGTTTATATATCAATTCAATCATAACTACAAGTTTTTAGAGAATAACCACAAAAAAATCAAAAACATATAGGTTAGAAGAAATTTATACCTTAAACCCTTGATTGTATGCTAGCAAAATTGAGAGCAATCCTTTTCCCCAAAACCCCTCTTCTCTAACCAAGCTTTCTCTCTAATATCTGTGTTTCTCTCTTGAAGTTCTATTATCTAGCCTTAGGAAAAAAATAAGAAGCGTAGAAAAAATAACTGACATCCCTCACCCCACGTACTCATTAGTTTTAAAATAAAAGACGTCAGTTGAAAAACCAAAGGCCACAAGGCCTTGTTTGGCTAATCAAAAATTTTCCCAAACTAAATTATTTAAATAATCTTATATTATATAGTTTCATGTCACACCTTTAGTTAATTAAATAACTTTAGCTCAATTAATTTTAATAACTTGTAATGGTAATTAAAATAATTTCTATTATAATTATATTTATGAATAATAAATAATTATATATCTAATTTAATAAATAAATTAGACACATCACTTTATTTATTTTATTTATTTCCTTTTATATTAAACAATTCATTTAATTTACTTATTTTCTTAAATATTAAGCAATTGATTTAATTTAATTATTTCCTTAAATTAAATCCTTCAAATAAAATTATTATTACTCATTAATCAATTTAGTTACTAAATTAATTCTCCACAATTCATCAATTATTTATTTCCTCAATAAATAAATTAATTAAAATATTTATTTAATTCAATAAATATTAAAAATTAATTACTAAATTCATTTAATTCCTTCAATAGTTAACTTAACTATTAAACCTCACTTTCCCAATATATGAATATATATTTTTCTTCACACCCGATCATATATTTCAACATATATAGCACGTATATTTACATACTCAAACTCAAAATATCTCATAATAAGAATTTTAATTATTAAATTCTTATTTTAATAATTTATAAAAATTCGGGTTGTCACATCTTTCCCTCCTTATAAGGATTCCGTCCTCGGAATCAACGAAACCTCCTTTACTCGGTTTTCACAACATCACTTTTCAAAATTCACTTTTCAAAATTTACCATCAAATATCTTCAACACATTACTTTAATATAGGTATTATTTATTAGCACTACCACCATTCTTTCATAATAAACTTTTGTAAGTTTTATTTCATTACCTTTACTTAGACTCAATTATATTTGAGTATTACATATTCTTTGAATACGGATCATTATCATAAACACTCGGGATATTACATTCACTCATTCTTCTAAGAATTTCGTCCTCGAAATTTTATTAATCTTTATTCATTCAATCTATCAAAATTGATTTTACATTAATACCTTTATTCATTCACTAGGTTCTATAACCACTATCTTTCCACAAAGATCTTTCTACAATCATCATATTCATCACCTCTTACGCTTCTAAGAGTTTCACATTTCTCTCATTTTCTGGAATTTCATTTATTTCTTGAAATTATTAAGTTTTGCTTAATTTTCTAATTCTTTCCACTTTCACATTTCAGAATAATAAGAATCTTCCACAATTGCTCAATAATTGGGAAGCGATATGAAAAACAGGAATTTAAAAGATTCCAAATCATGCTGAGGGGTCACAAGACCGAAAACTCTATTCTCGATTTACTAGTACTTCAACTCAATCCTTCACACTGCAAACCAGAGTGTTTATCAATCATAAAGACTGAAAACACCCTCCTCACGTACACTAGGTGTGACACCCCCAAAATAGGTATACAACACCCATTTTGAGTTGCCAAATACATGGTACAGAATCAACTACAACTTTATTAATACAACATAAAAACTGTGAGTGTAAATACAAATATTGTCATCTAGACAATATCCACACTCAAATAAGTCCTCAGTACAATTATTGATTCATTATTTTACAAAAATGGTGAGGACTACTAAAACGACTTCTAGAACCATCATTCCACACCCCGACTAGTACTCGCTACATTCTCGCCTCTTGAGAAGAAAAATGGAACAACAAGGAAAAGGGTGAGCTCAACTAGCCCAGTAAAGAGCATTATGACTAAGATAATATAAAAAAAATTATTGTTAGTCCTCAACAGGGAAAAAATTTAATAGAATACAATAGACAACAAGTTTTAAATCAATATTCGCAGCGAAAATAATAATTCATTAGAAGAGTTAAGTAGAGAATGCAAACTACTATCTTCTATATATGAATTTAAAAGTTCATCGTCTATCTTTTATCCCTGTAACATCAATCAATATATATCTGGAATCAAATATTCATCTTTGCACTACAGGCCAAAGATATTCATCAGTTGGTCATGTTCATCTAAACACCTGTTCATCTTTACACTACGGGCCAAAGATATTTATCAGAAATCATTCATCTTTGCACTACAGGCCAAAGATATTCAGTTATATCATCATTTAGGACTGATGATGATGAAAAATATTTTAAAGAAAACGAATCCAGTGAAACAAAATAATAAATATTAAGGATTCGTATTTCAGCTATTCCATGTCCAAAAATACCTCATAAATAATCAAAGTGGAGTAAAATTCAAGAATGATCAAAACATAGATGCAATCAAAGCTAGTTTTCAGAATATATATTTTGGACAAAAAGAAGAAAATTTTATTTTTCGGTGAATAGTATCGTATTCGTGAATAGTGCCGTATACGTGAATAGTAACTCCGACACTAAAAGATAGAAATTTCATAAAAAATATCATCACGCTTTGTGAATAGTACTCGTGAATAGTAACTCGTGAATAGTAACTCATGAATAGTAACTCGTGAATAATAACTAATGAATAGTAACCCCAACATGAAAAAGTTTCAAATTTGATAAAAAGTTTAAACCAATATTTCAGCATAATGATATTGAAGAAATAATATCATTTATGAAGAAAATAATCTCTCTTACCTCGTAAAGACATTACTTCTAGTTGAAACACCGGATATAAGCTATGACTTGAACTTACACCGTATAGCAACACTCAAAGTATTAAAATACTCACAAAATACGCTCAAATTATAGAGAGAGAAAGAGATAGAAATCTGTAGTTTCTGGTGTGATTTTTAATTCTAACCTAAGCACCCTATTTATAGGAAAATGCTTAGAACACCAAAGCAGAAAATGTAATATATATATATATATATTATATATATATATATATATATATATATATATATATATAACTTAAACAGAAAAGAAAAGATTAAGAAGATGACCGGTGAATCGGTAAAGTAATCTCTTTCTTTTTATTTATAAACAGTTGGGAAGGGATTACAGTAAAGAAAAGATTAAGAAGATGACCGGTGAATCGGTAAAGTAATCTCTTTCTTTTTATTTATAAACAGCTGGGAAGGGATTACATTAATTCCTAGACTAACTGTTTGAGGAAGATCGAAGTATGAAAGACTTCGACTTCATCTTCTAACTAAGAAGATCGAAGCTGGAAGCTTCGTCTCCGGCTAACTTTAGAGAGAAGGGAGAGAGCGGACCTCAGGTGAGGTTTTCTTACAAAAGAAAAGCCTGAAGAACTCTAACACTTCGAGTTCTTTAAATAGAAAACTGAAAAGTAAATTACTATTTGATTCACGCAGGAATCACTACTACAATGACTGGAAGTAAAAGTAATTTACTTAAGTAAAAGTAAAACGTAAGAAACATTTTACATTTACTTTTACATTGGTAAATGTTAAAAACATTTAACTAAGTTAAAAACATTTAACTTAAAGTAAAAGCAAAAGTTATTCTTTTACTTTTACTTTTACTAAAGTAAATGCTTTTGCTTTAAGGAAAGCAAAAGCTGATCTGATGGCTGTCGGCCATCAGTGCTGACTGAAGATGCCTCTGGCGTCTTCGTTGACTGACCGGCGGCGACTGTTGCGTCGTCTTCTCCGGCGGCTTCTCCGGTTGACTTGTCCGTCTCCTCCGGTGCCGGATGGAACTGCTGATCGTCTTCTCCGACGAGTCATCACCTCCATACATTTCCACCTCAAAATTTTTATCCAGGAAATAACCCTTTCACCCCCAAAAATTTTGTTTACAAAAGAAGGAGAGGAAAATTTTCTCACCGAAAAATTGGTCAAAATCTTCAAAATTTCTTAGATTTTGTAAAAGATTTTGTTTAAAAAACAAATCAGATGAAATCTGAAACAAAGGATCACTCGATTGATTCCCGATCTATCAGTGATTCGGTCTAAACAGAAGACTCTGAAAACCGTTTAAACAAAAATTATTTTTCTTGAAGGTCCACTGTAAAGGCCTTACTTGCCGATGAATCATACCCCTTAGATCTAAAGATTCCCTTTGGCCTTACACTGCTCACTTACTTGAGACTTACAAACAGGCACTAATCGGGACTTAAGGCGATCTTGGGTGTTTAACGGCGAAGGTCCGGTTACTTAAAGCGGAGCAAGAAAAATAAAAGTTTGCTAAAACGTTTAAACAGAACGCATACCTCCGTTCTAGATCGAAATCGCCGATAGCATCAAGAACCAACCGTGTGGCTTTGATACCATATAACAGCGGATAAGTTTTTAAAAAGAAAAACTTAAACAGAAAAGAAAAGATTAAGAAGATGACCGGTGAATCGGTAAAGTAATCTCTTTTTTTTTATTTATAAACAGTTGGGAAGGGATTACAGAAAAGAAAAGATTAAGAAGATGACCGGTGAATCGGTAAAGTAATCTCTTTCTTTTTATTTATAAACAGTTGGGAAGGGATTACATTAATTCCTAGACTAACTGTTTGAGGAAGATCGAAGTATGAAAGACTTCGACTTCATCTTCTAACTAAGAAGATCGAAGCTGGAAGCTTCGTCTCCGGCTAACTCTAGAGAGAAGGGAGAGAGCGGACCTCAGGTGAGGCTTTTCTTATATATTATATATATATATATATATATATATATATATATATATATATATATATATATATTGTAACGACCCCAAAATAGGTTCATTCCATCCAACCTATTCTGAGTCGCCAAATACATGGTACAGAAAATAACTACAACTTTATTACAACAATTGTCGTGCAAAATACAACAACACATATGCTGTGAGTTTGGATACAAATATATACCAAATGTGACTCATGTTCCAATCGTGGACATCACCTCACAATGACACCTTACATAAAGGTATAGTCAAAAACTGTTTTGGAAATTAGAATCTTTGGGAAGTGCTTAAGGAAACCTTCGTACATGGGAGGCCATGCTTCTAGGTTGTGATAGATATCATATGGCCACAAAATTATCCTTGGTTTACCCAATAGACCCCAAAGAAAAACGAGAAGATTACTATCATATTCTTCCCAATGGTGAGTCTTCTCTTGACTTATCATTATCTCCACTGTCTCTAATTGAGAATTATACTTCAAACAAACACCAAGATTATATAGGTAGTGCTCGTATATATACTCAGCAAGTGGATGAGCACATCCCTGTCTTATGATGACACGAGGTTGTATGTCGTTAGACATCTTGTATGATAGTGGCAAACCACCCTTCCAACGTTGGGTACACCTTACCCTATTGGATTCACCAAATATAACTACTAAATGAACTTTTCTATACTGCTTCGGGAGAACATCCACAGCTAGAGACCACCGTTCTATTTTCCCGTTACCCTCGCTCGACCCAGCTACACTCTTATTACCTGAAAGGAATTGTGAAGCAAAAGGGTGAGCACAACTAGCTCAGTAAAGAATATCATGACTAAAGATAATTAAATTATCAATAGCCTTCATCAATAATAAATCAGAGATTTAGAACATATGGTAAATGATAAAAATTCAACCATTGTTGCAGCGGAACGAGCAATCCATTAGAAGAGTCAAATAGACTATAAAGTCTATTATCTTCTCCATGTTAAAAATCCATCAACAATGTTTTATCCCTGTAACATCAATCAACAATTCTGGTCCACAATCATATGAATAACTCATAATCATAACTGTAGTTCTAAATTCCTCTTCTCATCCAGAACAAAGATAATTTTCATCACCTGAAACATCAAACATCATGGTTATACCAAATCACAGTTCCTGTTCATAGTCATACTAATAACTTCATCTTTGCACTACGGGCCAAAGATATTCATCAACAAGTCATCTTTGCACTACAGGCCAAAGATATTCGTCAACAGTTCATCTTTGCATTACTGGCCAAAGATATTCAACAACAGGTCATCTTTGCACTACGGGCCAAAGATATTCATCAACAGACCATCTTTGCACTACAGGCCAAAGATATTCATCTACAATTCATCTTTGCACTACAGGCCAAAGATATACCTCAACAATTCATATTTGTACTACATGCCAAATATATTAATATCTCAAAGAAATATATAATCAATTCAGAATTATATAAACAATAATTATAACCATGTTGATCAATTCACCTTTGCACTTAAGCTAAATATATTCAATTATAAATTCAATGGTCATGATCATACTAGTCAACAATTCATCTTTGCACTACTGGCCAAAGAGAACCCATAGTCATGATCATACCAATAATTTACCCATCTTTACACTCAAGCGAAAGAGAATTTCAACATCAAGGTTATAAAAAATGTCATATATAATAGTAACTCATAAATAGTAACTCGTGAATAGTAACCCCGACACAAAAAGATAGAAATTCCACAATAAAATCCATACCAATATTTCGGTATAATGATATTGAAAGAATAACATTTCTTAAGCTTATAAACAATTTATTTAAATTGTTTACACTTACTAAATAATGCATTTAATCATCTTAAAATGCCAAACTCATAATTTCATCACCAATAACCAAAAACCCTCATCAAAAATCTGCATATACCTCATATAGGATTCTCAAGCCATAAAATCCTATTTTTCAATTTTCTTTCCTCACAAAACATATTTAATTCATTTACTCATAACTAGACCATTTTCATAAAAAATACCAAATCAGTTCTAAAAATATTTCTTTTCTGGGATTTAGCATAATATAGTCCCATAGTGAACATATATTTTTCTAAGAATTTTTAAAAGTCATTTACTATTTTTCATATGGCCAAAATAGTCGAATATTTAGACATTTATCAAAAATTGTACTTTTGTCTAAAAATTCTGAAATTTACAGAGTATACTTCTATCATATACATGTACTCCCAATAAAAATTTCATCAATTTTGAAGTTAACCACAAGGAATTATAAGCTGTTACTTTTAAAATAATCTTTTCTCATTAAATTCATAACTCTCAATCTATACATCCAAAAATCACCATTTTTGGACACAATCAAGAAAACTCATCAAAATATCATTTCAAATTTTTCCAGAATTTTTGAAGATCAGAAAAATTACGAAACTGAAAATCATAACAACCCTTAAAATCCCTTAATATCCCTTACAATCCCTTACAATCCCTTACTATCCCTTACTATCCCTTACCTCAAAAGAGCAGTACTTCTGACTGGATATCGGATATGATGCTGAAGGAAACTTGCACTGATGAATAGTAACTCACCAAGTATCTAAAAACTCACAAAATATGCTTCATAATATAGAGAGAGAAAGAGAGAAAGCTTATGTTTCTGGTGTGATTTTCAATTCTAACTTAGCCCTCTATTTATAGGAAAATTTTGGTAGGTTTGACCTGCAACCTGATGGCTTTACCTGCTACTATTCCCACCCACCACATTTGAAATATAATTCAGCACATTTCTTCACCAACCACAAGTGGGGCCCACTAATTCTAGAATTTTCCACCAAAAATGATTTATAACCTGATTTCCGAATCAGCCACCTCTTAAAATTCATAACAAATCATACGTTCATTTTTAACGGTTCAAAATTTATGGACATATACTCAACTTATATATGTATAACATATCCAAAAATTACCACGATCCAACGGTCGGATTAAAAATTATAACCCCGCAAAATATCTCAAAAATCCTGATTTTTAATACCTCCATTCCGACAAAAATACGGATAAAAACCTCAACATTAACTCCTTCATTTTTAACCACAAAAATATATCTCTCATTTATATCCACATAAAATAAATATTTCCTTATCATATGAATCAATAATTAATTATTCACAAATAATATTACAGAATCACATTTATGACAACCAGGCCGTTCCCAGGAAAGAGGGGGCTTTCCAATAAGGATTTTTCCTTACTGACGCGCAATTAGATGACCAAACCTCTCCTTAGACAGAACTTTCTAGACATTGCCAATAATGTTATCTAATAATATTATTCAAATAATATGAATTATTGATCTGATAATGGAAAATACTGTGCAGTGACAATTATTGAACAACAATAATATAAAATTTCAACGTAGCAATTATTGAATCAATAAAATAAAATATTGAACAGTAATTACTGTAACAATTATTGAGTAGTGTCTTCTTACGTAAGAATCAATAATTTCAAAAATACTATGCAATACCGTGTGCTACTGTGCAATAACGCGTATTACTGTATTTTAACCACCGGGTATTTCAACAGTGTTAACGGTAACAACTACGCCGTTATTTGTAAAAACTCAAATTTATCATTTTCTTCACCCGACAGTTATTCTGTTATGGGGCCCACAAATAGCTGCGCCGTCGTACGAATATTCCCCGACAGAAAGAATATTCCACGACCAAACGAATATTCCCGACAACAATGATTATTTTATAACCACTTGCTTATTTTGAAAAAAATCATATTTCACTCATAACTTTAAACTTTTATCAATTTAACCATTTACTGAATAGTAATTATAAGAAAAATTGAATACCTTTATTTCATAAAATTCGGGGTCTTACAATCTCCCCTCCTTATGAAATTTCGTCCCCGAAATTTACGTACCTGGTATTTCAAAGAGTTGAGAATACCTTGCTTTCATTTCAGATTCCATCTTCCCTGTCATCATGATTTCTCCATTGCTAATCTCCTGTATTTTAGATATCATTCTAGAATACAGCTTCAAAACAAGGGTTAATTGAACAAATTAACATATCACATAATATCCCGATATTATGACTGATCAACAAATAAGCTTAGGTAGGACACACTAGCGAAGGATTTACTCATCTCTCCCCTCCTAGTTGTATTTCCCGATCTCCGCCAGAGATCATGTCCCTAAGCTCTGATACCAAATATAACGACCCCAAAATAGGTTCATTCCATCCAACCTATTCTGAGTCGCCAAATACATGGTACAGAAAATAACTACAACTTTATTACAACAATTATCGTGCAAAATACAACAACACATATGCTGTGAGTTTGGATACAAATATATACCAAATGTGACTCATGTTCCAATCGTGGACATCACCTCACAATGACACCTTACATAAAGGTATAGTCAAAAACTGTTTTGGAAATTAGAATCTTTGGGAGTAAGGAAACCTTCGTACATGGGAGGCCATGCTTCTAGGTTGTGATAGATATCATATGGCCACAAAATTATCCTTGGTTTACCCAATAGACCCCAAAGAAAAACGAGAAGATTACTATCATATTCTTCCCAATGGTGAGTCTTCTCTTGACTTATCATTATCTCCACTGTCTCTAATTGAGAATTATACTTCAAACAAACACCAAGATTATATAGGTAGTGCTCGTATATATACTCAGCAAGTGGATGAGCACATCCCTGTCTTATGATGACACGAGGTTGTATGTCGTTAGACATCTTGTATGATAGTGGCAAACCACCCTTCCAACGTTGGGTACACCTTACCCTATTGGATTCACCAAATATAACTACTAAATGAACTTTTCTATACTGCTTCGGGAGAACATCCACAGCTAGAGACCACCGTTCTATTTTCCCGTTACCCTCGCTCGACCCAGCTACACTCTTATTACCTGAAAGGAATTGTGAAGCAAAAGGGTGAGCACAACTAGCTCAGTAAAGAATATCATGACTAAAGATAATTAAATTATCAATAGCCTTCATCAATAATAAATCAGAGATTTAGAACATATGGTAAATGATAAAAATTCAACCATTGTTGCAGCGGAACGAGCAATCCATTAGAAGAGTCAAATAGACTATAAAGTCTATTATCTTCTCCATGTTAAAAATCCATCAACAATGTTTTATCCCTGTAACATCAATCAACAATTCTGGTCCACAATCATATGAATAACTCATAATCATAACTGTAGTTCTAAATTCCTCTTCTCCATCCAAAACAAAGATAATTTCATCACCTGAAACATCAAACATCATGGTTATACCAAATCACAGTTCCTGTTCATAGTCATACTAATAACTTCATCTTTGCACTACGGGCCAAAGATATTCATCAACAAGTCATCTTTGCACTACAGGCCAAATATATTCGTCAACAGTTCATCTTTGCATTACTGGCCAAAGATATTCAACAACAGGTCATCTTTGCACTACGGGCCAAAGATATTCATCAACAGACCATCTTTGCACTACAGGCCAAAGATATTCATCTACAATTCATCTTTGCACTACAGGCCAAAGATATACCTCAACAATTCATATTTGTACTACATGCCAAATATATTAATATCTCAAAGAAATATATAATCAATTCAGAATTATATAAACAATAATTATAACCATGTTGATCAATTCACCTTTGCACTTAAGTTAAATATATTCAATTATAAATTCAATGGTCATGATCATACTAGTCAACAATTCATCTTTGCACACTGGCCAAAGAGAACCCATAGTCATGATCATACCAATAATTTACCCATCTTTACACTCAAGCGAAAGAGAATTTCAACATCAAGGTTATAAAAAATGTCATATATAATAGTAACTCATAAATAGTAACTCGTGAATAGTAACCCCGACACAAAAAGATAGAAATTCCACAATAAAATCCATACCAATATTTCGGTATAATGATATTGAAAGAATAACATTTCTTAAGCTTATAAACAATTTATTTAAATTGTTTACACTTACTAAATAATGCATTTAATCATCTTAAAATGCCAAACTCATAATATTTCATCACCAATAACCAAAAACCCTCATCAAAAATCTGCATATACCTCATATAGGATTCTCAAGCCATAAAATCCTATTTTTCAATTTTCTTTCCTCACAAAACATATTTAATTCATTTACTCATAACTAGACCATTTTCATAAAAAATACCAAATCAGTTCTAAAAATATTTCTTTTCTGGGATTTAGCATAATATAGTCCCATAGTGAACATATATTTTTCTAAGAATTTTTAAAAGTCATTTACTATTTTTCATATGGCCAAAATAGTCGAATATTTAGACATTTATCAAAAATTGTACTTTTGTCTAAAAATTCTGAAATTTACAGAGTATACTTCTATCATATACATGTACTCCCAATAAAAATTTCATCAATTTTGAAGTTAACCACAAGGAATTATAAGCTGTTACTTTTAAAATAATCTTTTCTCATTAAATTCATAACTCTCAATCTATACATCCAAAAATCACCATTTTTGGACACAATCAAGAAAACTCATCAAAATATCATTTCAAATTTTTCCAGAATTTTTGAAGATCAGAAAAATTACGAAACTGAAAATCATAACAACCCTTAAAATCCCTTAATATCCCTTACAATCCCTTACAATCCCTTACTATCCCTTACTATCCCTTACCTCAAAAGAGCAGTACTTCTGACTGGATATCGGATATGATGCTGAAGGAAACTTGCACTGATGAATAGTAACTCACCAAGTATCTAAAAACTCACAAAATATGCTTCATAATATAGAGAGAGAAAGAGAGAAAGCTTATGTTTCTGGTGTGATTTTCAATTCTAACTTAGCCCTCTATTTATAGGAAAATTTTGGTAGGTTTGACCTGCAACCTGATGGCTTTACCTGCTACTATTCCCACCACCACATTTGAAATATAATTCAGCACATTTCTTCACCAACCACAAGTGGGGCCCACCAATTCTAGAATTTTCCACCAAAAATGATTTATAACCTGATTTCCGAATCAGCCACCTCTTAAAATTCATAACAAATCATACGTTCATTTTTAACGGTTCAAAATTTATGGACATATACTCAACTTATATATGTATAACATATCCAAAAATTACCACGATCCAACGGTCGGATTAAAAATTATAACCCCCGCAAAATATCTCAAAAATCCTGATTTTTAATACCTCCATTCCGACAAAAATACGGATAAAAACCTCAACATTAACTCCTTCATTTTTAACCACAAAAATATATCTCTCATTTATATCCACATAAAATAAATATTTCCTTATCATATGAATCAATAATTAATTATTCACAAATAATATTACAGAATCACATTTATGACAACCAGGCCGTTCCCAGGAAAGAGGGGGCTTTCCAATAAGGATTTTTCCTTACTGACGCGCAATTAGATGACCAAACCTCTCCTTAGACAGAACTTTCTAGACATTGCCAATAATGTTATCTAATAATATTATTCAAATAATATGAATTATTGATCTGATAATGGAAAATACTGTGCAGTGACAATTATTGAACAACAATAATATAAAATTTCAACGTAGCAATTATTGAATCAATAAAAAAAATATTGAACAGTAATTACTGTAACAATTATTGAGTAGTGTCTTCTTACGTAAGAATCAATAATTTCAAAAATACTATGCAATACCGTGTGCTACTGTGCAATAACGCGTATTACTGTATTTTAACCACCGGGTATTTCAACAGTGTTAACGGTAACAACTACGCCGTTATTTGTAAAAACTCAAATTTATCATTTTCTTCACCCGACAGTTATTCTGTTATGGGGCCCACAAATAGCTGCGCCGTCGTACGAATATTCCCCGACAGAAAGAATATTCCACGACCAAACGAATATTCCCCGACAACAATGATTATTTTATAACCACTTGCTTATTTTGAAAAAAATCATATTTCACTCATAACTTTAAACTTTTATCAATTTAACTATTTACTGAATAGTAATTATAAGAAAAATTGAATACCTTTATTTCATAAAATTCGGGGTCTTACACACACACACATATATATATATATATATATATATATATATATTATATATATTATATATATATTAAATTCCTATGCCAACCATCCCAGATCTGAATCAGCCACTAACATGTGCAATTGGAGCCAACCAAATGAAAAAAATGTTTTTCATAATAAAAATAATTAAAACTTCCAAAAATCAATTATTCCCAAATTTTGAAACTTCAATAATTCATAATAAATAGCTTTTTTATCAGAAAATTCGAATCTTACGTCTTTTTATAGGAAATTTAATTCTTTACAATTTTACAGAAGAAAGTTTTTCCAAATTCCAAATAGAAATTGACCGAAATTCACAAACGGGCTATTTTACACGCTATAATCAAATTTCAGTCAAGAAATGGGCCCACAGACATGTTTTGTAAGACCCCGAATTTTATGAAATAAAAGTATTCAATTTTTCTTGTAATTACTATTCAGTAAATGGTTAAATTGATAAATGTTAAAGTTAAGGGTGATATATGAATTTTTTTTCAAAATACACAAGTGGTTATAAAATATTCATTGTTGTCGGGGAATATTCGTTTGGTCATGGAATATTCTTTCTGTCGGGGAATATTCGTACGACGGCGCAGCCATTTGTGGGCCCCATAACAGAATAATTGTCGGGTGAAGAAAACGACAAATTTGAGTTTTTACAAATAACGGCGTAGTTGTTACCGTTAACACTGTTGGAATACCCAGTGGTTAAAATACAGTAATACGCGTTATTGCACAGTAGCACACGGTATTGCATATTATTTTTGAAATTATTGATTCTTACGTAAGAAGACACTACTCAATAATTGTTACAGTAATTACTGTGTAATATTTTATTTTATTGATTCAATAATTGCTACGTTGAAATTTTATATTATTGTTGTTCAATAATTGTCACTGCACAATATTTCCCATTATCAGATCAATAATTCATATTATTTGAATAATATTATTAGATAATATTATTGGTAATGTCTAGAAAGTTCTGTCTAAAGAGAGGTTTGGTCACCTAATTGCGTGCCAGTAAGGAGAAATTCTTATTGGAAAGCCCCCTCTTTCCTGGGAACGGCCTGGTTGTCATAAATGTGATTCTGTAATATTATTTGTGAATAATTAATTATTGATTCATATGATAAGGAAATATTTATTTTATGTGGATATAAATAAGGGATATATTTTTGTGGTTAAAAATGAAGGAGTTAATGTTGAGGTGTTTTATCTGTATTTTTGTCGGAACGGATGTATTGAAAATCAAATTAGGGTTTTTAAGATATTTTGCGAGTGTTATAATTTTTAATCCGACCGTTGGATCGTGGTAATATTTGGATATGTTATACATATATAAGTTGAGTATATGTCCACAAATTTTGAACCGTTAAAAAGGAACGTATGATTTGTTATGAATTTTACGAGATGGCTGGTTCAGAAATTGTTAAATTTTTGGAGTTAATCATTTTGGTAGAAAATTCTAGAATTGGTGGGCCCCACTATTGGTTGGTGAAGAAATGTGCTGAGATTTTTTATTCAAATGTGGTGGGTGAGAATAGTAGCAGGTAAAGCCATCATGTTACAGGTTAAGTCTGATTCGGCGTGCTAACATTTTCTATAAATAGAGGGCTAAGTTAGAATTGAAAATCACACCAGAATTCATAAGTTTTCTCTCTTTCTCTCTCTAGATTATTGAGTGTATTTTGTGAGTATTTAGATATTCTGTGAGTTTCTATTCATCAGTGTAAGTTTTCTTCAGCCTTATACCGATCAGAAGTACTACTCTTTTGAGGTAAGGGATAGTAAGGGATTTTAAGGGTTGATATGTTTTTCAGTTTCGTAATTTTTCTGACCTTCAAAAATTCTAAAAAAATTTGAAATGATATTTTGAGGAGTTTTCTTGATTGTGTCCAAAAATGGTAATTTTTGGATGTATAGATTAAGAGTTATGAATTTTATGAGAAAAGACTATTTTAAAAGTAACCGCTTATCACTTCTTGTGGTTAACTCTAAAATTGATGAAATTTTTATTGGGAGTACATGTATATGATAGGAGTACACTCTGTGAATTTCAGAATTTTTAGATAAAAGTACAATTTTTGATAAATGTCTAAATATTCGGCTATTTTGGCCATATGAAAAATAGTAAATGACTTTTAAAAATTCTGAGAAAAATATATGTTCACTATGGGACTATATTATGCTAAATTCCAGAAAAGAAATATTTTTGGAACTGATTTGGTATTTTTAATGAAAATGGTCTAGTTATGAGTAATATTTTTAAGAAATATTATTCTTTCAATATCATTATACTGAAATATTGGTATATATTTTATTGTAAAATTTCTATCTTTTTTATGTCGAGTTACTATTCATAAATTACTATTCACGAATTACTATTCATGAGTTACTATTCACGAGTTACTATTCACGATAAAATTGGTTTCTTTTTCTGACCAAATTATAGTTGATTTATGAATATTACTCTTGAGATTAAATCTATATGTTGATTATATTGATTTTATTATCATATATACCATTTTTATAACCCTGATGTTGAAATTCTCTTTCACTTGGGTGTAAAGATGGGTATATTATTGGTATGATCATGACTTTGGGTTCTCTTTGGCCAGTAGTGCAAAGTTGAATTATTGACTAGTATGATCATGACCATTGAATTTATAATTGAATATCTTCAGCTTAAGTGTAAAGGTGAAATGATCAACATGGTTATAATTATTATTTATATAAATGATTATATATTTCTTTGAGATATTAATATATTTGGCCTGTAGTGCAAATATGAACTGTTGATGAATATATTTGGCCGTAGTGCAAATATGAACTGTTGAGGAATATCTTTGGCCTGTAGTGCAAAGATGAAATATTGATGAATATCTTTGGCCTGTAGTGCAAAGATGAATTGTTGATGAATATCTTTGGCCCGTAGTGCAAAGATGCCATGTTGTTGAATATCTTTGGCCAGTAGTGCAAAGATGAACAGATGTTGAGATAAACATGACCAACTGGTGATACAAATGAATATCTTTGGTCGTAGTGCAAAGATGAAGTTATTAGTATGATTATGAACAGGAAATGTGACTTGGTGTAACCATGATCTTTGATGTTTCAGGTAAAGATAGGTGATAAAAATTATCTTCGTCCTGGATGAGAAGAGGAATTTAGAACTACATTTATGATTATGAGTTATTTATATGATTGTGGACCAGAATTGTTGATTGATGTTACAGGGATAAAATATTATTGGTGGATTTTTAACATGGAGAAGATAATAGACTCTATAGTCTATTTGACTCTTCTAATGGATTGCTCGTTCCGTTGTAACTATGGTTAAAATTTTTATCATTTACCATATGTTCTAAATCTCTGATTTATTATTGATGAAGGCTATTGATAATTTAATTATCTTTAGTCATGATATTCTTTACTGAGCTAGTTGTGCTCACCCTTTTGCTTCACAATTCCTTTCAGGTAATAAGAGTGTAGCTAGGTCGAGCGAGGGTAACGGGAAAATAGAACGGTGGTCTCTAGCTGTGGATGTTCTCCCGAAGCAGTATAGAAAAGTTCATTTAGTAGTTTTATTTGGTGAATCCAATAGGGTAAGGTGTACCCAACGTTGGAAGGGTGGTTTGCCACTATCATACAAGATGTCTAACGACATACAACCTCGTGTTATCATAAGACAGGGATGTGCTCATCCACTTGCTGAGTATATATACGAGCACTACCTATATAATCTTGGTGTTTGTTTGAAGTATAATTCTCAATTAGAGATAGTAGAGATAATGATATGTCAAGAGAAGACTCACCATTGAGAAGAATATGATAGTAATCTTCTCGTTTTTCTTTGGGGTCTATTGGGTCAACCAAGGATAATTCTGTGGCCATATGATATCTATCATAACCTAGACGCATGGCCTCCCATGTACGAAGGTTTCCTTGAGCACTTCCCAAAGATTCTAATTTCTAAAACAGTTTTTGACTATACCTTTATGTAAGGTGTCATTGTGAGGTGTTGTCCAAGATTAGGACATGAGTCACATTTGGTATATATTTGTATCCAAACTCATAGCATATATGTTGTTGTATTTTGCACGACGATTGTTGTAATAAAGTTGTAGTTATTTTCTGTACCATGTATTTGGCGACTCAGAATAGGTTGGATGGAATGGACCTATTTTGGGGTTGTCACATATTTAACATGTTTTAAACAACTTTTACAATAAAAATACCCTCATCCTCGTATACTCATATATCCCACATTCACTGTAAAAATATCACCATTATTATATTATAATAATATAATAAAATATTATTTTATCAGTAATGATAAAAATCAATTTCAACAATTGTCACTTTAAAAATATTTTCTCCATCTATATCCACATAAAATGAATATTTTCCTTATCATATAGATTAATAATTAATTATTCACAAATACTATTATAGAATCACAATAATGACAACCAGGTAGTTCCCAGGAAAGATGGGGCTTTCCAATAAGGATTTCTCCTTACTGGCACGTAATTAGGTGACCAAACCTCTTCTTAGACAGAACTTTCTAGACATTGCCAATAATGTTATCTAATAATATTATTCAGATAATTTGAATTATTGCTCCGATAATGAAAATACTGTGTAGTGACAATTATTAAAACAACAGTAATATAAAATATCAACGCAGTAATTATTGACTCAATAAAATAAAGTACTGAACAGTAATTACTGTAACAATTATTGAGTAGTGCCTTCTTACGTAAGAATCAATAATTGGTACAATACCGTGTGCTACTGTGCAACAACGCGTATTACTGTGTTTTAACCACCGGGTATTCCAACAGTATTAACGGTAACAACTGCGTCGTTATTTGTAAACAACTCATACTTATCGTTTTCTTCATTCAACCGCTTTTCGTTATGGGGCCCATAAAAAACTGCGCCGTCGTACGAATATTCCCCGACACCAAGAATATTCCACGACCAAACGAATATTCCCCGACAACAATGAATATTTTATAAGCACCTGCTTATTTGAAATACTTGCGCATTTTACACATAACTAACCACATTAATCAAATCAACCCTTACTATTTCAAAATAATAAATAGAGGAAGTAAATTTCATTTATTAATAATTTGTGGTCTTACACTTGGTGGCCAGCCTTTTGTACCACTACCTTGGGCCGCAACGTAGTATTTTGTAACGACTATATACGTTACACTCGGAACCATTGTCCCCGAAAACATGTCCCCTTATAGGGTTGTTCACCTCAGCTTTTCAACATCTGAATCCGCACCAAAAAATTTTGGTTTAACATAACTTTTCAATGAACATTTGAATTTCAGAAACATCTTTCCATAATCGTCTAGCTGAATCGAATAGCATAGACTTCTACAATAATTTGAACATCAATCGAAATATACATATACATGTATATATATATATATATATATATATATATATATATATATATATTCCCATATCTAAAAAAAATCTCAAAAATCTTTTTATGACGTCATGATACCGCACTGTATTTACAGACCGTTTGAGGATTCCGTCATTTTGTGACTTTGTCATACTACATCATACCATAGTGGGTTGAAGATCCTTAGACCACATCCAACACTAAGAAATTCTGCATCGATAACTCCATCGTTTTTATCATCTTTGCACCATGTTCCATGATGCATTAATGACATAAAATATATTTTGATATTTTCAAATCATATTTGTCTAGTCGAAACAATTAGCATAGACTATTCTTTAAACAATTCAAAAATATTTGAAAATCAGTTTTAGTGATATCATATCTCAACAGGTAACGATGTGTCAGTGTCCTGAAGTCCACACATACACATTTTTCACCATGCGTTGAGAGTAAAAATTCATTTTTAGAAGGCACATAGTGCGAATTTAGCTTGATGTCAAAAATTTTGAAGTCTAGCATAGATAGAAAATTTGGAAAAACTTATGTCTCCACTTTCTATACTGATCCATTGCTTAATATTTCTATCTATTCCCCTAATCCTCAATTCTTCATTCATAACTTAATTATACCCCAGTTCATCAAACTTACTGCACATTGGAAGTTCAGGAACTTACCACAATAATATGAGTTTAAGAACTTATCCTAGTCAGACCATAGGCATCCATTCGCTGAGGGGTTCAAAACATACCATATTATTATGAGTCACGAACTTACCATATGCATTAGTTTTAAGAACCACACCTAATCCTAATAATATTTGACTAATCTTAATAGTTTCTAACTATCAAACATACCCATGAGAAAAGAATCACCTTTTCACCACATATACATTGATAGCGCGACACCAACATTCCAATGATTATCAATATGATAAACTGAGTGCAAGCACAAAACCCTCGTCCATACAAAGATTTGTACAACTCAGCCATCACATGAGTCCTCAATTGAAATCCCTCCTAACTCTATCTTGCTTATAACTTGCTCTTTGCTCTATACAAATTCCTCGTATCACATCATCTATAACTCCTCGTGAGTTATCTCGTACTATTTCATAGTACACCATCTTTATATCATTAAGCTATAATTATTCAAACATTACAGACCATCTTTCTTCTATAACTTCAACAGATCACGTCGTGATCTTATTCTATAATCATCTCCCTTAAAATTCTTTTCTTAACTCGTGATCGTTTTTTTTACGATCCCCTTTCTTTTCTTTCATTTACGAAATTATTCGTTATCTTGGCTATTGAAGTTAGGTAACTCCCATGCACGAAGGAACCGAAGAAGTAAGAGAGAACAAACAGTCTCTCCTGACACAGCAGTACGAAATGTTCGCTCATGTGCAAGGAGAAAATGTGACTGCCACCTATGAAAGATTCAACATTCTGCTCAACTCTCTACGAGCGTATGGCAAGATCTATCCTAACAAAGATCTGACCATAAAGTTCATGAGAGCTCTACCGAGCAGGTGGGATGCCAAGACCACATCAATAATAGAATCAAAGAATCTTAATGAGATGACAGTTCAACAGCTATATGGCAATCTCCTGGCCTACGAACTGGAGCTGACCCAACGTGCTGAAACTGTGACGCCCCCAAAATTTGGTATACATCACCCATCTTGGGTCGTCAGATACATGGTACAGAAATCAAATACAACTTACTAATACAACTGTCGTGTACAATACGACAAAACATAAACTGGGAGTTTGAATACAAATATTATCTTCTAGAGAGTATTCATACTCAAAAGAAGTCCTCATTACATTTATTAACACACTATTACATAGAATAGTGAGGACTACTAACTAATACTATCATTCGGACCATCACTCCGTTCCTCGACTTGCCCCAGCTACGTTCTCATTTCCTGAAGAGAACAGTGAAAGAAAGGGTGAGCTCAACTAGCCCAGTAAGAAATATTATGACTAAGATAATGCAGAATAAATTATCATTAGTCTTCAACAATGTTAAACTGATAAAATATAATAGACATCAAGTTTAACTGCAGCGGAACAAGAAATCCATTAAAAGAGTCAAGTAGAAAATAAAATCTACTATCTTCTATGATTTAAAAGGTTTTTCAACACTGTTATCGCTGGGACTCAGCTTAATAAAATAATCCACATCATCGAATCACCCCTGCACTACGGCCAAGGATATTCGGGTATTCATTAATGGTCATGGTCATGCCAACAACTGTCCACCAATGCACTACGGCCAATGAGGACTTTTACCACATCATTTGTAACATTACGGCCATGATTATACCGAATAATCCCTGGTCATAATCATACCAAGTCCATCTATGCACTACAGGCCACAGATGACTTTCAGCATTTTATAAACATGAGGATGATGACAATGATATAAGAATTCAATAAAACAAGTTCAAGAATAAATTTATCCCATAATTAACAACGTCCAAATTGTCAACATGATACTACTTTATGGAGTAAAATTCAAGAATGCTTAGAAAAATATTTTCATAAAAAGATACTGGATGAAACACAATTATCAAGGATATTCCAAAAATTTCATGGAGTATAGAAGTCAAAACTTAACCAACTAAGTATAATAAAGAATGGAATAACAAAAGAAATCACCATGCATGCGATAGACCGCACAGACAGGTTATTCCAACAGAATAATAAATAATGGAACCAGGTCCGGCGTAAAACGCACAGACAGGATATTCCAATAGAATAATAATAAAGACGGAACCAGGTCCGGTGTAAAACACACAGACAGGATGTTCCAACAGAATAATAGAAGAATGTCACCAAGTATAGGGCAGACCGCGTATACTGGTTATTCCAACAGAATAATAAAGAATGGAATAACAGAAGTTCTCTTCATGAATATAAAAGAAATAATGTTCCCTACCTTAAAAGAACTGGATATTAGAAAAGTGAAGTAGCAGAATACTTTTATTCTCTCTCTCTTATTCTCTCTATACTTTCTCTCTCTATAGCTTGAATGAATTTGTGAAAAATAATGAAGCCCTAGGCCTCTATTTATAGAAAAACCGAGGGTGGCTCTTGGTCTTAACGAAGGGTTAAATGACTCTTGGTTTTAACGAAGGGTCAAATGACTCTTGGTAATATTGAAGGGACAACTACTATTGACGAAAGTAATTACTATTGACCAAGGTAAATACTATTGATGAAGGTAATTACTATTGACCAAGGTAAATACTATTGACCAAGGTAAATACTATTGACCAAGGTAAATACTATTGACGAAGGTAAATACTATTGACGACGGTAATTACTATTGATGATGGTAATTACTATTGACGAAAAGACTCTTAGATGATGACATATGGCCCCCCATAAAAATAACCAAACTTATCACAACGTCTCAATTATTGATTTAATAATATAACATATTATACAGATGATACTATGACAATAATTTAAGAGATATGATGCAGCAATTACTGTAGCAATAATTGAGTATAGCTGAGTGACTTCTCACGTAAGCATCAATAATCAATACCGTGTGCTACTATGCAACCACGCGCATTACTGTACTTTTACTACCGGGTAGTTCAACAGTTTTAACGGTTTTAACGGTAACACCTCAGCCGTTATTTTTATAGAAAGATAATTTTGTCGTTTTCTAACTACGACTATACTTCTGTTGTGGGGTCCACCAATGATTGTGCCGTCGTACGAATATTCCCTGACAAAAAGAATATTCCCCGAGCAAACGAATATTTTAAAACAACTTGCTTACTTTGCAAAATTTATAAATAATACCCACAACTATAATATTATATCAAATCCACACCATAATTATTTCGAGAAAATTAAATATTTATTCATAAAATCTGGGGTCTCACAATCTCGCCTCCTTATGGAATTTCGCCCTCGAAATTTACGTACATACCTGGTATGCAAAACAGGTGAGGATTCATTGACTTCACTTCAAATTCTAACTCTTGAGGTATATGATCCTTCTTATCCAAGATTTTAACACGTATCTCCTCAAACATTAAATCATCCGCTATCTCATCCGGTTCTAAATTAATAATGTTGTTCGGGCCGTCCACATATTTACGTAACATCGATACGTGAAAAAAAATGTTATGAACACACGACATGCTTGGCGATAAAACGAGTCTATAAGCCACAGTTTCTACTCGATCGAGGATTTTAAATGGGTCAATTACATCGAGGGTTGAGATTTCCTCCCTTTGTCAATTCTAGCTTCTAGAATAACGCCCTCTTGAACCTTCTTACATTCATCAGCTCCGGGTGTGTAGCTTGAACGACTTTAATGTTATCGATTAAAGTCGATTTTACTCGTATATTCGTTATCTTCATATGGGTCCCTCGAGTCTTTAACTCTATCTTCGTCATTTGTAAGTTATACGAAATGAGTCTTTATTTTAACAATATCGCCCTCGTAAACACATACGATCTTCTATTCAACACGTCAGCTACCACGTTCGTTCTTCCACAATGATATTGAATGGTACGGTCGCAATCTTCAACAGCTCGAGCCAACGTCTTTGGCGCATGTTACGTTCGTTTTAGTTGAAGAAATATTTGAGGGTTTAAGAAATGGGTTTTGTACTGGGGTCAATACAAAATTCAATTTTATGCTCTGGGGTAGGCTAAGAAGTCTTCAAGAATATGTCAAGAAATTTATTAACAATAGAAATATCGTTCAAAACTGTGACCCTCATCCAAGACTTGGATAACACGTCACATTGATACCTATCAACTTGCCATCGTCATTTACAACGTCTCCTACGGAAAGTCTAGCTTCGGTGCATTCCACACCAGGAAGTCAACAACGAAAGGAACGAGAATTTTTACTTATGGCTTGATATGACAATGATTGACTTTAGTGATTTGGTTACTTGAATTCGCATAATAGGTTGGTTAGGAATATGAAAGCTAACAACCTTACGAAAAGCATGATGAGCAGTTAACCAATCGTTTCCAAAAATCACATCAATGCAAGTATTTTCAAAGAGATAAGATCAACATGTAACGTGAAAGTGTTGATTTGAACAAGATTTATAAATAGTGGAGGTAACAAAGGTTTCTCCCTACGGAATTTCAACAGATAAATCAAAGTCTAACTTCTCCGGAGTTAAGTTCAAACATTGAACACAACTAGGTGAAATAAAAGAGTGAGTAGAACCGGTATCTAACACAGTATAGACTTCGCAAGAGTTTATGACTAACATACCCGTGATAATTTTATTCAGGTTCCTCGTCACGAAAAAAACGCTCTCTCTTAAACTACTGGCTTTGGCTTTTCTAGGACGGTTTTTGGTGCCTCCATCCTATCTGAACTTGTCTTCGGTGAACGACAAAATCGGGCTAAGTGACCTTCTCTTCCACAATTATAGCATGCTTTGGATGGCATCGCGCAGTTTGGACTGATGTGTCCCTCCCCTCCGCATTTGAAGCATATGATAGGTGGTCGTTCTCCTTTCTTAACAACGGGTGCTGGTGCTGACGTCTTTTCATCATTGTTGAATTTTCTCTTCTTGAAATGTCCATTCTTATTGTTTTGACCATGATTACCATTGAAGTGGTTACCATTTCTGGCATGTTGATTCCCTCCATGCTTATTGTCACCACTTTGATGACTGTTATCACCAGTATTATCATTTTTCCGACTACTCTCTTTGGTTGCGTTGACTCGTTATCGCGTTCTACTAATTGAGCCCTATTTACAACATCTGAATACAGACACAGTTTATGAGAAATAAGATATTGACGTATCTCCGGTTTCAAACCTCTTAAAAATATCCGCGTCATTCTCTCTTCATTATCCACCAAGTGGGACGCAAATTGGGACAACTCGGCAAACTTGGCTTCGTACTGCGACACGGTCATGTTGTTTTGCTCCAACTTGATAAATTCCACCTCCTTCATGTGACGAATACTTTCGGGAAAGTACTTGTCATTGAACAATTCTTGGAACTTCTCCCAAGACATCTTGAGTGCGTCAGGCTGGGTACGTTTTACAGATTCCCACCAGTAATCTGCCTCTTCACGCAACATAAAGGTGGCAAAGGGAACCTTTTGCTCCTCGGAGCATCCCAAGACATCAAATATCTTGGTGATCTGCTTTAACCACGTCTCCGCCTTAAGTGGTTCTGGCTTTCCCAAAAACTCCGGTGGTCCTAACTCCTTGAATTGCTTAGTGGTGACCAACTGTGGGTTGTCATTGTTTCCTCCTTCATTTTGAATAGGAGCCGCTCTCGCCCGTTGTTGCATGAATTGCTCCTTGAACTGCTTAGCGGTGACCATCCGAGAGTTATTTTGTTGTTGCATGAATTGCATAAAGTCTCTGACCATCCCATCATTCACCATTTCATCGATGTTATTATTTTCATTAGGATTATTGTCCTCTGGTTGCACATTACCCTGAGCATTGATCGTTGGTGATTCAATGGTCTCATGTGCTTCATTGTTTATCTCAATATTTTCGGATGCCATTTGCAAATACTACAACAAAACAAGGGTTAATTAACATATAACATATTATCCATATACTTTGACCGACCAATTAAATATCAAATAAACTTAGGTAGGTCATACTAGCGAAGAAATTCCCCATCTCTCCCCTCCTAGTTCTATTCTCACATCCTAGCCAGGGATCATATCCCTAAGCTCTGATACCAACTGTGCCGCCCCCAAAATTTGGTATACATCACCCATCTTGGGTCGTCAGATACATGGTACAGAAATTAAATACAACTTACTAATACAACTGTCGTGTACAATACGACAAAACATAAACTGCGAGTTTGAATACAAATATTATCTTCTAGAGAGTATTCATACTCAAAAGGAGTCCTCATCACATTTATTAACACACTATTACATAGAATAGTGAGGACTACTAACTAATACTATCATTCGGACCATCACTCCGTTCCCCGACTTGCCCCAGCTACGTTCTCATTTCCTGAAGAGAACAGTGAAAGAAAGGGTGAGCTCAACTAGCCCAGTAAGAAATATTATGACTAAGATAATGCAGAATAAATTATCATTAGTCTTCAACAATATTAAACTGATAAAATATAACAGACATCAAGTTTAACTGCAGCGGAACAAGCAATCCATTAAAAGAGTCAAGTAGAAAATAAAATCTACTATCTTCTATGATTTAAAAGGTTTTTCAACACTGTTATCGCTGAGACTCAGCTTAATAAAATAATCCACATCATCGAATCACCCCTGCACTACGGCCAAGGATATTCGGGTATTCATTAATGGTCATGGTCATGCCAACAACTGTCCACCAATGCACTACGGCCAATGAGGACTTTTACCACATCATTTGTAACATTACGGCCATGATTATACCGAATAATCCCTGGTCATAATCATACCAAGTCCATCTATGCACTACAGGCCACAGATGACTTTCAGCATTTTATAAACATGAGGATGATGACAATGATATAAGAATTCAATAAAACAAGTTCAAGAATTAATTTATCCAATAATTAACAACGTCCAAATTGTCAACATGATACTGCTTTATGGAGTAAAATTCAAGAATGCTTAGAAAAATATTTTCATGAAAAGATACTGGATGAAACACAATTATCAAGGATATTCCACAAATTTCATGGAGTATAGAAGTCAAAACTTAACCAACTGAGTATAATAAAGAATGAAATAACAAAAGAAATCACCATGCATGCGATAGACCGCACAGACAGGTTATTCCAACAGAATAATAAATAATGGAACCAGGTCCGGCGTAAAACGCACAGACAGGATATTCCAACAGAATAATAATAAAGACGGAACCAGGTCCGGTGTAAAACACACAGACAGGATGTTCCAACAGAATAATAGAAGAATGTCACCAAGTATAGGGTAGACCGCGTATACTGGTTATTCCAACAGAATAATAAAGAATGGAATAACAGAAGTTCTCTTCATGAATATAAAAGAAATAATGTTCCCTACCTTAAAAGAACTGGATATTGAAAAAGTGAAGTAGCAGAATACTTTTATTCTCTCTCTCTTATTCTCTCTATACTTTCTCTCTCTATAGCTTGAATGAATTCGTGAAAAATAATGAAGCCCTAGGCCTCTATTTATAGAAAAACTGAGGGTGGCTCTTGGTCTTAACGAAGGGTCAAATGACTCTTGGTCTTAACGAAGGGTCAAATGACTCTTGGTAATATTGAAGGGACAACTACTATTGACGAAAGTAATTACTATTGACCAAGGTAAATACTATTGACGAAGGTAATTACTATTGACCAAGGTAAATACTATTGACCAAGGTAAATACTATTGACCAAGGTAAATACTATTGACGACGGTAATTACTATTGACGACAATAATTACTATTGACGAAGAGACTCTTAGATGATGACATATGGTCCCCCATAAAAATAACCAAACTTACCACAACGTCTCAATTATTGATTTAATAATATAACATATTATACAGATGATACTATGACAATAATTTAAGAGATATGATGCAGCAATTACTATAGCAATAATTGAGTATAGCTGAGTGACTTCTCACGTAAGCATCAATAATCAATACCGTGTGCTACTATGCAACCACGCGTATTACTGTACTTTTACTACCGGGTAGTTCAACAGTTTTAACGGTTTTAACGGTAACACCTCAGCCGTTATTTTTATAGAAAGATAATTTTGTCGTTTTCTAACTACGACTATACTTCTGTTGTGGGGTCCACCAATGATTGTGCCGTTGTACGAATATTCCCCGATAAAAGAATATTCCCCGACCAAACGAATATTTTAAAACAACTTGCTTACTTTGCAAAATTTATAAATAATACCCACAACTATAATATTATATCAAATCCACACCATAATTATTTCGAGAAAATTAAATATTTATTCATAAAATCTGGGGTCTCACAGAAACCTTATTAGAAGGAAGAAGGAATGATAAGGGTGTTGCTCTCAAGGCTAATGAAGGTGCATCAAAGGTCAACACTGAGATTGACTCTGATTATGATGAAGACGATGATGAAGACTTCGCTATGCTGGTAAAGAGACTAAGAAGGTTCATGCGACAGGGCAGAATCAGCAAGCCAAAGAAGGTCAACAATTACAGAAGCCAGGAGCAAATGAATGACCTATGCTACAACTGCAAAAAGCCTGGCCACTTCATCGCCAACTGCAACAAACCTATCAAAGAATAACTAAAGAAGAAAACTCATGCAAAGAAGGAATACAAAGGAAACAAGAGGCCTCAGAAAAGAGACAAAGGCCTGGTAGCTGGAGGATCGTGGAGTGATTCAGATAATGACTCAAATGCTGACTCCAGAGATGAAGAAGAACCACAAATGGCCAATCTGTGTCTAATGGCCAAATATGCAAAGAACAACCAAAATCTCAACATAAATGATGTAAGTCTGGATGAGGTATTTGATTTCAACTCTCCTGACGTAGATATGAGTGATTTAAGAACTACTTTTTATGGCATAACCACTGATCTACATCAATACATGAAGTGGTTTAGAGTCTTGTCTAAAGATCATTCACTTCTTCAAGAGGAGAAGAAGAAAGTTCAAGAAGAGCTTGAAACAGCCCTTCTAACTACTAATCTTCTTTCCAAGCTTGAGGCTGAGAATGAAACTTTAAAACACACAAACACACTCAATGCACAAAGAGAGTCTAAGCTAACCTCTAAAATTGAGGATCTAGAGAAGACTATCTCTGCATGGAACAAATCATCATCATCCATGGACTACCTGCTCTCTAGTCAGAGAAGCACGTTCGACATAACATGTTTAGGCTTTGGGGAATCCATCTCAGAGTCATGTGTGGAAAAGACAATGGAAACTAACACTAGTAATGCCTCAAGTTTTGGTAGAGGCATTGCCTTTGTGAAATCCTCAGTTGGAAGAGCCAGTTCAACCTTGTTCTACTATTTCTAGTTATACTCAGAGAAGTAAAGGATCTCACGCTGGCCTGGGCTTCATAAAGGAGAAGAGTAACCCAACCTTTACTCACCAACCTCGAAGAATCGTAGAGTCAAGCAAGACCAACTCTACGAATCAACTGGGAAGGTACAGTAGAGGTAAGGCACACTCATCACTATTTATGAAACCTAAGGATACGTGGATGAAAGAGAATTAGTTTAACAGAAGGTTAACTAAGGAACCACACGAGTCCAAGTGGAAGATGAATCATCATACACACACAGGCATGCATCATAATAGATGTTTTATATGTTATTATAACTCCATGCATGTGAGACCCAAGATTAGACAGATTTGGGTCCCCAAAGGAACTAACAATGAAGGACCCATGCAAATATGGGTACCAAAATGAAGGTTCAAATATTTTGACAGGAAAAGAGCTCCACGACCTCAACATGGTATCTGGACAGTGGATGCTCAAGGCATATGACAGGGAACAAAGCCCTACTATCAAATTACATAAAAAAGGAGGGTCCCTCTGTCATCTTTGAAGACAACGGCTCGAGCAAGACAAGAGGATATGGCTCTACTGGCAATGGTGTAGTATCTTTCAGCAAAGTAACCTATGTGGAAGGTCTTCAACACAACCTTCTAAGTATCAGCCAACTCTGCGATAAGGGTCATCACGTGACATTCCTCAACAACCAATGTCAAGTCTGAGATTTGAAGACATCTGCTGTAAAGCTAACCAGGACAAGAGAAGGAAATGTCTACACAATGGATCTTGGTCAACTAAGCTCAGATGAGACAATATGTTTTCTGGAAAAAACATTAAAAAAAATGAGCTGGCTATGGTATAGACGGTTGTCTCACTTAAACTTCAAAATCATGTCCAAACTGGCATCAAAAGACCTAGTAGCTGGCCTACCCAAGTTCAACTTCGTGAAGGAAAGGCCATGCAATACCTGTCAGCTTGGAAAGTAAACCAGAATCTCATTCAAAAGCAAGACTGCCAACCCTATTAACAAGCCCCTACAGTTACTCCACATGGATCTCTTTGGCCCAATCCCAACAACTAGTCTTAGAGGAAAAAGATACTCTCTAGTCATAGTCGACGACTACACCAGATTCACATGGGTATTCTTCTTAACTTCAAAGGATGAAACAAGCTCCGAATTAATCAAGATGTTCAGACTGGTGATGAACGAGAAAGGAGGGAAAATCAAGGCCATAAGGAGTTATCATGGCAGAGAATTCGATTTCTCAGAAATGGATCAGTTCTGCACAGACAATGGGATCAATCACAACTTCTCAGCTCCACGAACTCCTCAACAAAATGGAGTAGCTGAAAGAAAGAACAGAACCTTGATAGAGGCTGGAAGAACTCTACTAGCTACAGCCCATCTGCCTGAATACTTCTGGGCAGAAGCTATCAACACTGTATGCTACACGCAGAATAGATCACTCATACACTCTACGATCAAGAAGACGCCCTATGAACTGTGGAAAGGAAGAAAGTCAAGTGTCAGCTACTTCCATGTCTTTGGCTGTGCATGCTACATTCTCAACAACGGAAAGAAGTATCTGACAAATTTCCAGCCCAAGTCAGACGAATGGATCTTTCTTGGATATGCCACAGACAGCAAGGCTTACAGAGTGTTCAACAAGAAGACACTGAATGTTGAAGTCTCGATACACATCATCTTTAATGAAACTGACTTAGACAAAACAGTGCCTCAAGACACTACGATCGATAGTGCAGACACTACGAATGAAGTCGTTGAGCTCAACACTACGATCGTAGTACCAGACAGTGAAATCGTAGTGCATGAGAATGTGATCATAGAAAGGGCAATGCAAGACAGCGAGCCTCTACTCCAAGAAGAAGAGATAGACCTTGAAGATTTAAGACAGGAAGGCATCAGGACAGATGTCCTAACCGCTAACAGATGGGCAAGAGATCACACTCAGGATCTAATCATTGGAGATCCGAGTGCCAGAGTCAAAACAAGAGCTGCTGCTCAGAATGAATGCTTTTATCTAAGATTCCTATCACAAATATAACCAAAGAAGATAGAGGATGCTATGGAAGACTCCAGCTGGATAGAAGCAATGCAGGAAGAACTCAACCAATTTGAACGAAGTAAAGTATGGAGATTGGTACCAAGACCAAAGAATCATCTGGTGATAGGAACTAAGTGTGTCTTCAGAAACAAAATAGATGAAGATGGGGTCATAACCAGAAATAAGACAAGATTAGTGGCAAAGGGTTATTCTCAAGAAGAAGGTATCGACTACGATGAGACATTTGCACCTGTTTCCAGACTAGAAGCCATCAGAATCTTTCTTGCCTTTGCTGCCCACATGAAGTTCAAAGTCTTTCAGATGGATGTCAAGAGTGCATTTCTAAATGGAGAACTCCAATAAGAAGTCTATGTAGAACAACCTCCAGGTTTCATCAATCCATCTCTTTCCAATTATGTCTATAGATTAGATAAAGCTTTATATGGTCTTAAACAAGCACCTAGAGCATGGTATGAAATATTGACTAACTTCTTAATCGAAAATGGGTTCACTAGAGGTAGAGTAGATACCACATTGTTTCTTAGAAAGCATAAAGACAAAGTCTTACTAGTTCAAATCTATGTTAATGACATTATCTTTGGTTCTACTGACGAAAATTTATGCAAGAGATTCTCTAAGCTAATGCAAAGCAAGTTTGAAATGAGTATGATGGGGGAGCTGAACTTCTTCCTTGGACTGCAAGTAAAGTAGACTGAAGAAGGAATTTTCATAAACCAAGCCAAGAACATCAAAGACATACTGAAGAAGTATGGCATGAAATCAGCCTCTCCCATGAAAATACCAATTGCTCCTGCAACCAAGCTTGACAAGGATGAGAAAGGTAAAAATATTGATATCACTCAATACAGAGGTATGATAGGCTCTCTTTTATACCTAACTGCCAGTAGACCAGACATAATGTTTACAACATGCATATGTGTTAGATTTCAGGCTAACCCTAAAGAGTCACATTTATCAGCTGTAAAGAGGATCTTTAGGTATCTCAAGGGTACACCCTACTTGGGGCTGTGGTACCCCAAGGAATCCTCATTTGAACTAATAAGATACACAGATGCTGATTTTGCAGGATGCAAAATAGATAGAAAGAGTACCAGTGGCACTTGTCAACTTCTAGAAAACAGACTTGTGTCCTGGTTTAGCAAAAAGCAAAACTCAGTGTCTACTTCAACTGCAGAATCTGAATATATTGCTGCTGGCAGCTGCTGTGCTCAGATCCTATGGATGAGAAATCCGCTAGCTGACTATAGGTTCGATTTCAAATCTATTCCCATACACTGTGATAACACAAGTGCCATAGCAATAACTCATAATCCTGTCATGCATTCTAGGACTAAGCATATAGAAATAAGGTATCACTTCATTAGGGATCATGTGCAAAATGGAACTATATCTTTACAATATATCCCTACTGAAAATCAACTTGCTGATGTTTTTACAAAATCACTAGATGAATCCAGATTTAATAACTTAATAAGTGAGCTAGGAATGCTAAATCTATAACCATGAAATATATGCTCTAGATTGTGCTAACCATGACAGATACAAAGGCTGAACTCAAAATCGTAGACATGATCAAGGAAAGCTCACGATCGTAGAACTGAAACATAAGACTACCTCAACGATCATACCAAAGACTTAACTATTGTAGTGCAGACTCAACGATGACACAAGCCCCATCCACAAAGTAAAAATGTATCCTGTGATGACAAGCTTCATAACAAAGACTCATCACAAGGATCCGATCAGACTCGACGATCGTAGGACAGACTCAACGAATACTGAACAGACTCAATGATCGTAGGACAGACTCAACGAATGATTGATCAGACTCAACGATCATAGGACAAACTCAACGAATGCTGAACAGACTCAACGATCGCAGGACAGACTCGACGATCGTAGGATAGACTCAATGAACATAAGACTACCTCAACGATCGTAGTCTTCCTAAGGACACCTCAGCTCTGAAGAAGCCAAGGGTAAATCAGTACATTCCTACACAGTCAAAATCGTAGAGCCAAGCAAAAATCGACACCTATCCCACTAAGCGAAAAAGAAGAGAGGGAAGTTACAAGTACAAGTTAAAATCACAATTTTAAAATCTGAAGTCCAAAAGATTCTCACTCTCTCTCTCAAAGCAAAAGCCCTAAATCAGCAAAAAGTTCAGACGTATCTCAATTCCAACTATAGAATCAATGGCTGCTTCAAATGTGGTATCCGGCTACAGACTCTATTTTGACGAGTTCAAAACAGCTCCACCAAAATTTTACAAGACCCTAGCGCTGTTGAAGAAGGCGGGTCTCGAGGAGGCTCTGAGCACAGATACCCTTATCTATCCCAAACTGGTGAAAGAATTCTACCAGAATGGTGTGTTTGAAAGCGACACCATCACTACAAGAGTAAGGGAAGTAGAAATTAGACTAAAGCCAGAAGACTTCAATCTGGCCCTAGGTTTCAAGAAAGAAGGGCACCCATTCTTAGATAGCATAGACTTCCAAGAGGGACTAAGAAAAATGCATCACAAGAAAAACCCATCTTCGAAAGGGTACAAAAAGAAGGAGTTCCCAGAAAGGTACGAATTTTTGGCTGACATTATTGGGAAATGCATCTGTTGTAAGAGCTCAGGTCATGACTCGGTGAATGAAGCTCAACTTAAGCTCATGACGGCCATGTTTTATAGTATACAACTCAACTATGGAGCTGTATTGCTCGAGTGGATCGAAAAGTGGATCGTCAACTCGAAGAAATCAAAAAGCCCTCAGAAGATGCTATATGGGCGTTTCTTAAGTATCATTCTACAATCTGCACTAGGTGAAAAAATTAGATATGAAGAGGGAGAAGCCATAAAGCCAAATCGAAGAATGACCCAACAGCTGTTTGAAAACTAGAAGAGAAACCCTGTAGAGTATGTACGAATGATGACTGAGTCCAGTGGAAGAACTGGGGAACTGAAGGACGCAGGCTTTCAAGGAAACATGTCTGTTGTCAGGGAAGCTGAAGAAGAAGGAGAAGCCAACAAGGGAGAACCCTCTGTCCTTACCAGAAAAAGCAAGGGCAAGAGGAAGCTAAGGTCTAGACAAATAGAAAAGCCTCAAGGATCTATAACTGATATTCATGTAGAGTCCTCTGATATAGAGACTCTGAGGATGCTAAGAAGGAAGCAGTAGCAAGATGAAGCTGATGAGGATCAAACCACTGTTGGGGTTTCGATACAGAAACGCACAGCAGAAATTAAAATTTAAAGCAATTTCGAAACCCTAGAACAGGATCCGTGCGAAAAATAATTAATTCACTGGTAAGAAATTATACCGATTGTAAAAGCTAGAATCGATGCGGTCGAATCTCCAACGCAATTCAAACGGACTGCGTCTCTACGGTATCCACACGAACGCTCCACACAAATCGTCCTACGATCTGCAGAAGAAGGAAACGCGGTACTAGCCACCAAGGATGAGGATTTTTAAACTGTTTTTCTCTAGTCTCTCTCTAAGAGCAGCGAGGTTTTTCTTTGTTTTGACGTAAAACCTAAAGTGACTGATATACATCATATATATAGCAGTTAGGAGGAATTAATCAAAACCTAATGTTATTAAAATATGAATTTATATATATTTTAATTAAGTCTTACTTAATTAATATACCTATATATAAATTATCCTATTAATTTAAATTCGTAATTTAAAATTATATCAATCATATTGACATATTTAAATCTTTACAATTTAAATTAATTTCCTTTTAATTACGTTCTTTGTGTGTGACCCTATAGGTTATTATTACGTTGGCAATAGCTTTAAAATCATATTATAAAGTTATAAACGGTGAGCGGCATCTAGTAATGCATCACTGCTACCCAAGTAATAATAAGATCGATGATTCGATGCAACCTTTTTGTGACCAATGTTTCAATGTAATGTAATCCTTTTAACCTTAATATCCTAGATTAAACTCGAGTCATGGAATGTCTCATACTCTTCATAATTTAATCTGAGTTTTCTTGATCAATGAGTAGACTATATGAAACAAATCACTATTTGAGCATGGCCATGCATTTCATAGTCCTACTCAATCAAGAGGCCTATGGATATCACCTATAAAATATAGGATGGTTAAATTCCATCTAGATCACTCATATTTCTCACACGATTCACAATGAACCCAATAATCACCTTTATAGTCTATCCTATTAAAGGTGACATTTGATGATATCAAAGTACATAAATTCTCGTGTAGTAATATAGCGGTTTCAGGTCGGAGGACCATTACATCATTGTCACTATGAGAATTGCTAATGACACTTCGCATAATGCTCCATATAGAATTCTCATGGTGGGTCTATCCAGTACATCGTTCTCTAACATGTACCTATGCATTGACTTAATATCTCATATATTTATGACCAATGTGATTTGGTCATCAGTCAATCCACATACTAGTCTCAATGCATCATTGTTGTCCCATCAACAATGATACTCGACTAGGGACATTTAAGAACAATGATACTAATTGTAATTATATAATCTCATGTTCAAGTCACATACTTGAAACTATATAATTTGTATCACTGTTCTAAGGAATTTTATTATGTTAACAATTATATTACGCAGTAAATAAAACCATAATAAAATCATTTATTTATTCAATCAACAATAATATCAAATGTTAAGCAATTATATCAAATAATTGGCCTCTAGGGCATAAACTCTAACAGTCTCCCACTTGCACTAGAGCCAATCACTCATGTAACTAATACCCATGGAACTAAAGTGACCGTCATGCTTCTGCTGCGACAAAGCCTTGGTCAGTGGATCTGTAACATTATCATCTGTTGGCACTCTTCCTATATGTACATCTCCTCTGTCAATGATTTCACGGATGAGATGGTACCGCCTAAGTATATGCTTGGATCGTTGGTGAGATCTAGGTTCCTTAGCCTGTGCAATGGCTCCATTATTATCACAGTATAAATCAACCGGATCAATAATGGTTGGAACAACACCAAGTTCAGTTATGAACTTTTTAATCCATATAGCCTCCTTGGCTGCACTAGAAGCAACAATATACTCAGCCTCTGTTGTAGAATCAGCTACTTTCTCTTGCTTCGAACTTTTCCAGCTAACAGCACCACCATTAAGGCAAAACACAAAACCTGACTGAGACTTATAGTCATCATTGTCAGTTTGAAAACTAGCATCTGTGTAACCCTTTACTGCCAGTTCGTCTTCACATCCATATACCAAGAATGAATCCTTAGTCCTTTTCAGGTACTTGAGGATATTCTTGACTGCTGTCCAGTGACCTTTACCTGGATTCGACTGGTATCTGCTCGTCATGCTCAAAGCATACGAGACATCCGGACGAGTACATATCATTGCATACATGATAGATCCAATTGCCGAAGCATAAGGGATCTTTCTCATACGCTCCTCATCATCTTGTGATTTAGGACATTGGGCCTTAGAGATCTTTATACTATGAGTCACGGGTAAATTTCCACTTTTCGCCTCTTGCATGCTGAACCGTTTCAACACTTTATCAATATATGTACTTTGACTTAGGCCGAGCATTTTTCTCGATCTATCTCTATAGATCTTGATACCTAAAATATAGGCAGCATCGCCCAAATCTTTCATGGAGAAACATTTTCCTAACCATGTTTTAACAGCCTGTAAGGAAGGAATGTCATTACCAATAATTAATATGTCATCAACATATAATACTAGGAATAAAATGTGACTCCCACTAACCTTCTTATATACATAAGGTTCATCTTCATTTTTAATAAAGCCAAATTCTTTGACTGCTTCATCAAATCGAAGATTCCAACTCCGAGAGGCTTGCTTCAATCCATAAATGGATCGCTGCAGCTTACATACCTTTCCAGCATCCTTTGGAGTGACAAAACCCTCAGGTTGTGTCATATGCACATCCTCAAGTAGATTTCCGTTAAGGAAAGCAGTTTTGACATCCATCTGCCAGATTTCGTAATCATAAAAAGCTGCAATAGCAAGTAAGATCCTGATGGATTTAACCATTGCCACTGGAGAAAAAGTTTCATCATAGTCAACACCTTGAATTTGTTTGAAACCTTTTGCTACCAGTCGGCCTTTATAGGTTTGTACATTACCATCCATGTCGGTTTTCTTCTTGAAAACCCACTTGCACCCGATTGGTTTTACCCCTTCGGGTGGATCAACCAAAGTCCATACTTGGTTAGTATACATGGAGTCCATTTCAGATCTCATGGCTTCAAGCCATCTCTCAGAATCTGGTCCATTCATAGCTTCTTGGTAGGAAGTAGGCTCATCCTGATCTATGAGCATCACATCACTGTTTTGAGTCACAAGATATCCATAATATCTCTCGGGCTCTTGGCGTGTCCTACCAGATCTACGAATTCCTTGTGTAATTTGAGCAGGTTCACTTTTCACAATTTCTTGTGGTTCATGCTCACGTTCCAACTCAGGTTCAATGATATTTTGTGGTTCTCAAATTTCTTTGAGTTCTACTTTCCTCCCACTGTTTCCTTTAGAGACAAATTCTCTTTCTAGAAAAATACCAGTTTGAGCAACAAACACTTTATTCTCAGAAGGTTTGTAGAAATAATACCCTTTTGTTTCTTTTGGGTATCCCACAAAATTACATTTGTCAGATTTGGGTCTGAGCTTATCAGAATCCAGACATTTTATAAACGCCTCGCATCCCCAAATCTTCATGAACGACATACTAGGACGTTTCCCAGTCCACATCTCATATGGTGTCTTTTGAACCATCTTTGTAGGAACACGGTTAAGTATGAATGCAGCTGTCTCTAGGGCATGACCCCAGAAGCTTATTGGAAGATCTGCATGACTCATCATTGATCGTACCATGTCCAACAAGGTTCGATTCCTCCTCTCAGACACACCATTCCATTGTGGTGTTCCAGGTGGAGTGAGCTGTGATATAATACCACACTCCTTTAGAAGGTCATCAAAGTCTTGGCTTAAGTATTCACCTCCTCGATCGGATCGAAGGGCTTTTATGCTTTTGCCAAATTGGTTTTGAACTTCATTCTTGAATTCCTTAAACTTTTCAAAGGATTCGGATTTGTGTCTCATTAGATACATATATCCATATCTACTGAAGTCGTCAGTAAATGTAATGAAGTAATAAAACCTACCTCTTACTAACGAACTCATGGGTCCACATACATCACTATGTATAAGTCCCAATATATCGCTAGCCCATTCACTGTTTCCAGTGAAAGGGGCTTTAGTCATCTTGCCTAATAAACAAGATTCACATTTTTCATATGATTCAAAATCAAATGAATCCAAAAATCCATCTTTATGGAGTTTTGATATGCGTTTCTCATTTATATGGCCCAAACGACAGTGCCAGAGATATGTCGAATTTGAATCATTTGATTTAAATCGTTTTGTGTTTATGTTATAGATAGGCATTTCTAAATCAAGAATATAAAGACCGTTAAACAATTGTGCAACACCATATCAAATATCATTTAAGTAAAACGAACAACGATTGTTCTTAATTATAAATGAAAAACCTTTCTTGTCCAAACAAGAAACAGAAATAATGTTTTTGTTTATAGCAGGCACAAAATAACAATCTTCTAATTCTAATACTAGCCCAGTGGGCAAAGATAAATGATAAGTTCCTACGGCCAGTGCAGCAACTTTTGCTCCATTCCCAACTCGTAGGTCAACCTGTCCTTTCGCCAAAGTCCTACTCCTTCGGAGTCCCTGCACATTAACACAAATGTGAGAACCACATCCAGTATCCAATACCCATGATGTAGAAGTAGACAAATTGACTTCTATAACATATATACCTGAATCAGAAGTCGTACTTCCTTTCCTTTTCTTCACTTCTTCCAAATAAGCATGACAATTCCTTTTCCAGTGTCCAGGTTTTGCACAGAAGTGACATTCACCTTCTTTAGCCACCCCACCTTCAGGTTTTAAAGCCTGTTTGGTTTTGGAATTGGGTTTGGCAACAGACTTAGATCCTATCTTCTTTTTGCCTTTCCAATTTCCCTTAGCATTCCCCTTTTGCACCATCATTATGGGAGCGGGTCCTGCCTTTTTCATGTTGTTCTCGGCAGTTCTTAACATGCTCAACAACTCAGTAAGGGGTTTCTCAATTTCATTCATAAGATAGTTCATAACAAATTGAGAGTAGCTGCTGTTCAAAGATTGTAAAACAAGATCAGTTTGGGCTTCCGGAGTGATTGGAAAACCCAACCTATCAAGGTACTCAATATACCCAATCATTTTCAGCACATGTGGACCAACTGGATCACGTTCACCCATCTTGCAGTGATACAACGCTTTGCTTGTATCATACCTCTCCTGTCGAGCATGTCCTTCGAACAATTTCTTGAGATGCTCGATCATCTCATAAGCATCCATTAACTCATGTTGCTTCTGAAGCTCAGCGTTCATGGTTGCTAGCATGAGACAACTCACGTCCAGAGCATCATCTTGATGCTTCTTGTAAGCATTATGCTCCGCACGTGGTGCAGTGACAGCCGGTGCTGCAGGAATGGGCCCATCATGGACATATAGCTTACGCTCTTGTTTGAGGACAATCCTCAAGTTCCTGTGCCAGTCAAGGAAATTAATCCCATTCAGCTTGTCCTTCTCAAGGACTGATCGTAGTGAAAGACTACTTGTGTTGTTGTTGTTTGCCATTGATATCTACAATTTATAAGTTCCAAAATAATAAGTCAAATTGCAGAGTTGATATTATGTAATTGATAATAGTACATTCAAAATATACCTCTCACTATTTTATTCAAATTAATAGCCCTCACCATTAATTCAAAAAGCATTTTCTATTAAATCTTTCTAGTGAGCCAAGATCCATATTTCATTATGACTTAAGTTAGCTTTGGCTAATCTCTTAAAACATAATTATTTAGGTAGACAACCCTTTGTCAATTATATCATATATAACTCCTGGATAGTTTGGTAAACAACAATTATTTTTAGTCCATCTAATGGTATCTACCAAACTCTATGCCTCTAAGTCCACAATCCTATTGAGATAACTTAGTTAAGTCAGGCCCAATGATTTTAGCAGTTTGGATATCACACTTATCCTATCGCATCTTACCTAGATAAATAGGGTACTTTGCTTTGGCAAACCTACATCTATTGATCAAGGTCTTGATGAGTGTTATTCATTGGAAGGCATCTGATTTAGACTTAATAATTTAATGAGGGATTTTATTAATTAATTTAGATCTCACCAATTTTAATCTTATTAAGAATGCACATTATTTATCATATCATATCGCATACAAGCATAAATAAAGTACAAAATTAAATGTGTCACAGTTATGGCCCAATCCACTGTCAATCTTTTCAAGCTAATGAAAGATTAAAGGTCAATCTAAGGTGGTAAAAGATCTTAAAATAAATAGCTTCCTTGGATCTTCCTCAAGCATGTGCCTCCTCTCCATCATCATCTTTCATCGTGTTCTCCATCTTGACATCTTCATTGATTACAGATTATTACATGACATAAAGAAACCTCGAGTTACATTCGAGGGGATTTAGATGAGAAGAGAATATTACATTAGAATTTATAGAAAGGCACGACATGCAAGCCGTATTTCAAAACCAAAACCACTAACCTATGGGTCAAAAGGCCATAACTGTGCACCATGCATATCACAATAAGCATATAAGAATTTATATAAAATTAAAGAAAAATATATAACAAATTGGGGTCACGACCATCGTGCGCAACGACGGGGGGGTCCAAGGGGGGGTCCCCCCTGGCGGTGGTCCGGCTGATCGATCAGTCGGCGGGTGGTCTCGTTGACCGGTCAGCGAGCGGGGTCGGGGGCAGCGCCCCTGGAAAATTTTTTTCGAACTACAATCTGTATTGCAGAATTTTTCCATACGAATCTCTGAAACAGTTTCAGAATCATACATTTTAATCCACTAAAACGCCCATAATAACAAATCATATATGTCCAATTTCGATTTAATCATATTAAAATGAATAACAGTACACCCAGAATTTATCATATATATCCAGTTTCGATTAATCATATTAAAACGATTCTTCACGCTTCTAATCCGATTAGAACAGTTATATTGTTATTCCACCGATTAAAGATACGATTAACAGTATCATTATATATATTACCAGAATACATATACAACGGAATATCATATATTCAATTTCATATCGGTAAACATGCATCATCATATATCATATATATCGAATACAATTAAAACACGTAATCTAAATTAATCTTTTCGCAAGTAGCTCTGATACCACTGTTGGGGTTTCGATACAGAAACGAACAGCGAAAATTAAAATTTAAGCAATTTTGAAACCCTAGAACAGGATCCATGCGAAAAATAATTAATTCAGTGGTAAGAAATTATACCGATTGTAAAAGCTAGAATCGATGCGGTCGAATCTCCAACGCAATTCAAACGGATTGCGTCTCTACGGTATCCACACGAACGCTCCACACAAATCGTCTTACTATCTGCAGAAGAAGGAAACGCGGTACTAGCCACCAAGGATGAGGATTTTTAAACTGTTTTTCTCTAGTCTCTCTCTAAGAGCGGCTAGGTTTTTCTTTATTTTGACGTAAAACCTAAAGTGACTGATATACATCATATATATAGCAGTTAGGAGGAATTAATCAAAACCTAATGTTATTAAAATCTGAATTTATATATATTTTAATTAAGTCTTACTTAATTAATATACCTATATATAAATTATCCTATTAATTTAAATTCGTAATTTAAAATTATATCAATCATATTGACATATTTAAATCTTTACAATTTAAATTAATTTCCTTTTAATTACGTTCTTTGTGTGTGACCCTATAGGTTATTATTACATTGACAATAACTTTAAAATCATATTATAAAGTTATAAACGGTGAGCGGCATCTAGTAATGCATCACTGCTACCCAAGTAATAATAAGATCGATGATTCGATGCAACCTTTTTGTGACCAATGTTTCAATGTAATTTAATCCTTTTAACCTTAATATCCTAGATTAAACTCGAGTCATGGAATGTGTCATACTCTTCATAATTTAATCTGAGTTTTCTTGATCAATGAGTAGACTATATGAAACAAATCACTATTTGAGCATGGCCATGCATTTCATAGTCCTACTCAATCAAGAGGCCTATGGATATCACCTATAAAATATAGGATGGTTAAATTCCATCTAGATCACTCATATTTCTCACACGATTCACAATGAACCCAATAATCACCTTTATAGTCCACCCTATTAAAGGTGACATTTGATAATATCAAAGTACATAAATTCTCGTGTAGTAATATAGCGGTTTCAAGTCGGAGGACCATTACATCATTGTCACTATGAGAATTGCTAATGACACTTCGCATAATGCTCCATATAGAATTCTCATGGTGGGTTTATCCAGTACATCGTTCTCTAACATGTACCTATGCATTGACTTAATATCTCATATATTTATGACCAATGAGATTTGGTCATCAGTCAATCCACATACTAGTCTCAATGTATCATTATTGTCCCATCAACAATGATACTCGACTAGGGACATTTAAGAACAATATACTAATTGTAATTATATAATCTCATGTTCAAGTCACATACTCGAAACTATATAATTTGTATCACTATTCTAAGGAATTTTATTATGTTAACAATTATATTACGCAGTAAATAAAACCATAATAAAATCATTTATTTATTCAATCAACAATAATATCAAATGTTAAGCAATTATATCAAATAATTGGCCTCTAGGGCATAAACTCTAACAACCACCATATCACAGATCCTAAAGAAGAACAAAGCTGGCCATAAGTCCAAAAGGCCATCAATCTCCTCTATTGTAGAGCCTCTACTGTTCACAGAGGCCAGACCAAGTATGGCAGGCAAGGAAGGAGATGTCTCAAGTATAGTAGGTATTAAACAGGATAAAGCTGAGATTCAAGAGAGTCCTGAAGTTGTGGCTAAACCTAGAAAATAAAGAAGAAAGCTGGTCAAGAAGTACTTTCTTGAAAATGAAAAGGTGCTGAAAAAGGAAGCAAAGAGTGTGGATGCAAAAGAAGAACTGTCCCGAGCAAATCAAGAGGACAGTACTCCAGCTGAGGGGGAGATCCCTGAAATTCTCATGATAGAGGGTACACTGGCTGAGGGGGGAGATGTCTGCAGCTCAATAAGATGTTCTAGCTGAGGGGGAGTTTCTGAACTCTCAAGAAGATAATCATGCTGAGGGGGAGCCTCATGATATCCACATGACAAAAGAAGAGGTCCCTGCACAAAATAAAGATGAACCAGTGCAAGACTATCCAGAGACCATTGAGATAATGGAATCCTCAGAAGAGAACAAAGAAGAAGAACAAGATGATGATGATGATGAGCTCGAAATCACTGGTATGGGTAAAGATGGATATAGAATCTATCTGTACAATCAAATGTTTTCTTACCTACCCATGATGGCATACCATCAAGCTCAAATCCTTAACTCATGGGATCACATGTTCTGGAACTTCCAAGAGTATCCAGCCATCTCAGTTCTGGCTCATGGATTCCCAGGGAAAGTCAACTTTGCCAAGAAGCTGCTTACTGACCATTCTTCATCCAAGGATAAACTTGAGGTACTGACTATCCCTGATCTCTTCAAAGTTAATCATTTGCCATCATATTCATTCAGTCAATTCTATGAATTTCCTCGATGGTTGGAAGTGATTCTTCACCTACTCAATTAATTTCTAGTTGCGCAATCCCAAAATTTTGTAACTAAAGAATCAAATAAAGTCAACCTTACTTTGCTCCCACAAACCACCAACTCTACGATTCCAGACTCTAGACCCATCTTAGAATCCCAAATAGAGATCGTAGAAACACTTGTCCCAAACATCCAAACCCAAGCCCCTCCATCCGATATACCATCCTCCTCATCAAATGACTACTTTAGTCTTGATCTTGCTCTTTACAACTTGCAAGATCAATCCCAGCAAACAACCCCTCCAATCAACAATCCTCAGTCAAATGATACTCTCCAAAATTTGCCCACCAAGGACGACTTAAATGAGGCAACCAAGGACATGGTCAAGAACATCAAAGAAAGTCTGGAATCTCACTCTGGCCTCATTCATATCCGGTTGAATCAAATGATTACAGTAGCAAATAATTTTCCTAGTACTATGAATACTGAGCTTACAAAGAAGCTGAGGGAAATTATTCAAGAAATTCTTAAGAGCATCAAGGATAGAGATGAAATTCATTTCTAGATAGCTGCCAAGCAACGAGAGGTTGTTCTTGAAATGCAGAAAAATCAAGAAGTTCAAAATAAACTTATGTTGGAGAACATAATCAACTTGAAAGCCTTAGTCCAAGACTTCCAGAAATCCTATGTCAATCAGGAACGTCAGAATGACATTGTTCTCACTGCCCTCCGAAACAAAGAAGCAAGATCAGAAAAATAGATCAAGGAAAGTATAGAGGACATTGCTCAGACACAAAGCCAACTGAACAAGCTTGTCCAAGGAGTTAATCGACTGTCTACAGATATTCGAACCCTTGATGCTGACATAAAGGGGGAGAATAAAGGGAAAAGAGTTCAGGAAGGACAAGGTAGAGGCAGAGGAGGTCATGGAACTCAAGAAAGGGGAAGATGACAATATCAAGCTCAAGCGTCAAGAAGTCCTCCTGCACAGAACTTCCACCATCAGACTCAACGATCTGATCAGCAGGGAATTTTAACAGCTATACCTTTAAGCCATCAAGAGTCAACTCCCAGCTCACAAGATGTGTCTACTGTACGCATAAGAATGCCAACTGGAGACCCTGTATTCATGTACAGGCATGAGGAAAATCTAAGACTAAGTCCAAGCGAGCTGGAAGAGTTAGCCAGAAATGAGGAAGCTTGCAGAAAAAGAAGAGCTGAGGAGTATGCCAACCCACCTGTAAGAAAGAGGTCAAAGAAATAGAGATAAGTTTAAATTTCTGATTGATGCAAATGCTAAACTGTAATATCTCTTGATCATCAATAAATTCATGCTTATCCTCTAGAAATTTCATCTGCTCACTGAAATACTAAGTCATGTTTAAATTTCCTACAAATGCATCTAGTCACTAATAATCATGACAACAAATCTCCTTGGTTATGTCAACATCAAATAGGGGGAGATTGTTGGGAGAATGCATATTATGATTTGATGTTTTAATGTATATGCTCATGATTATTTGTAAAGTCCTTCCAAGTAAGATATGTACAAGGACTTAGTGATAGATCAAATTTGTTAGGTTGATCTAAGATCTTAACGTGTATCATTCTATAATATAATGTATAGATAGAAAGATCAACGCTGTTAGGTTGATCTTGAGATGTAATAGATAGGCTTCGAAGAAATCGTAGTGTATCATCTGATCAACATTTCAGAAGTCAAGGCAGAAACGTAGAGCTTAAAGGATCGTAGTGTGTGCCTACCTTGAAGGGACTCTTCAGAAATCGTAGAGTGGTCCCAACGTTTGTCGAGCAACCTCCACGATCATAGTGTGCTGAAGGAAACATGGAGTTTATAAGTCATCGATCATAGTATGCTCTCGGGATCGTAGAGTCAACAACACGAGCAAGTGAAGATCGTAGTGTGCAAAGGTCTAAGGTAAATTGTAGTGCTCTCGACTGATAGCATCGTAGTGTGCAAAGAAGTCAAGACGCTACGATCTGAATCGTAGAGTACCACGATCCAAATCGTAGAGCATCATCTGTCTCATGTCAAAAAATGTCGATCCTCACGATTTGTGTAAAGGTAGATTTCAACATATGAGGAATGGATTCTAGACGTTGCAGTAATCATCAGTCCCAGAGTATATGAAATATCCTTAGTATGCAATAAAGAAACGTATTGAAGAAGCTAAGGATAGTACCATGGGTAAGAGGGACAAAACACCTTTTCATGTGGTAGGTGAGAAAGCAGTTTGCTGTGTCAGCGGGCCAAAATGCAGTTTCAGAAGATGTGCAGAAATGTCTCTATCAAAGATCAGAAAAGTCAAATGCATTTAATGCCTCGATGGATGGATCCAACGGATTGTTTTCAAGATCACATATATACAGATCAGACAGATGAGAGAGATAAGAAAGCATTGAACAAACAATGTGAACATCTCTCTCAAGCTCAACTCTACGATCTGAGATATTGCAAAGCTTGCTCAGCTACTCAGCTCTTTAGAACAAGTGCTTACACAGCAACTGAGTAGCAACCATCAAGAACTCAATATTATCAACCAACTGAAGAAGTGTACCAAGTCTGTTGGACTTGAAGAGTTCGTAGTGAACTATAAGAAAACCAAGTCTGCTGGACTTGAAGAGTTCAAGAGTGAACTAAGAAGTTCCTAGACTATTGGTCTAGAAGGAATCTGTGTGATTCAGAAGTTGTAACAGACATACTTAATGGATATCCTACTAGTTGAGTAGAAGAGTGGGCTAGGAGCTTTAATTGCTCTGAACCACTTAAAAACGACTGTGTCTTTTACGTTCATGCCATAACTTCCATATCTGTTATATCTGCCATAACTACCTCACTCTCATAACTCCACTGCTTGGTAAAGAAGATTAAAACAAATATTAATTTCGCTAAGTTTTAATCATTATCAAAGAACTAGTTTAAAACGAAAAGATTTTTAAATATCTATTAAACCCCCCCTTCTAGATAACTATTGTGCCAACTAGGAACTAACATATACATTACGATTCATTTCTATGTCTTAATCGTTTTGTTTTCCGATCTCCTATCATTGTACTTTTAGTATTTTAGACTCTATCTATTCATTATTACTGTTCACCTTTATTATCAGAGTTAGGAAATTCTGTATCTTTATAACTCGCTGAGATTTGTCTTTAAATCCTATCGATACACTAACTCTATTTGAAATAGTCCTTAACCTAATCACTACGGTTATTAGTCTCAGGTAACCCTACCTAAGGTTTATAACCAACATCTTTGATACCAACTATGAGAGCCCCAAATTCGGGTCCCAAATCACCGCAGATCCGGTACAATCATTCTATCACTATTTCTATTACTATTGCGGAAGCTATAAACATAAATTATTTATACAATAAACTTTACACACTATTTTCCCAAGGTCGAGTAACCTTAATTTATACATAATTCATAAATTGTCTAACATATAACATTATTATCATACTATACTATTACATTTTAGCTGCCCATATTATCCCAAGCTGAACTTGGCTTTGACTTTTCCTGTATCCGAGCGTATTCGGCTTATCTGCAATGTTTATCATGATATAGCAAGGATGAGCAATAAGTTTGCCCATCAAGTCTAAGTTCAATAAATTAAGGATATATCATGATTGAAAGAATTGAACAAAAGCTGGCTACAGTTCTACAATATAATTGCTAACTAGCATGAACAAATTTTACATAGCTTAACGAACATTGACCATGAACATATATATATATATATATATATATATATATATATATATATATATATATATATATATATATCTGGACCGAATGGTAATGAAAGTGATCAACCTTTCATACTTGATGAATATATGTAGTATGCACAGAGTGCGATTTAATAATTCTTAGACATGACAATCAAAAATGATTAACCACAAGTATAATTGAATAATACAACTCGAGGTCGAGTTAAGAAAAACTTGCCTGAACCGTTGATTACCGCTATGAAATTTATTAAGCTTTGTATGAACCTAATATATAAATAATATCGATATACAAATTAGAATAATACCATCACAGTATTTAAAATAATTTAAACACATTATCACATAATCCTATTCGTCTATAACACACATAAGACTTAACCTCAAGTCAAACTTTTACAGTCTGAGTCGAGTTCGGCACAATTCTGACATCCTGGCAGCTTAGTCGATCAAATATCGAGTTTAAGTTCAATTTAACTCTGCCTAAACACTTAACAATTATATTATTAATCAAAATATTTTTCATAAGCTCGTAATAATTTTCAGATAATTATTTTCATTTATCATGATTTTTCAATCATTAAAATCGTATTTATATAATATAAATACCACCTTATTCTCTTATCATTAATATTTATTTAATATTATATATTAATAAAAATGTTAACATAATATTATAATATATCAAAATATTTTTAATACCTTCAAATCATATTTATATGATTTTTAAACAATTAAATCTATTATCCGATAATTGCTTTTAATATTAAAATATTAATATTTTCATGACAAAATATCAAAAGTTATATTTTATAACTTCAAATATTTTTATAACACTTAAATCATTTTTATATGATTTTTAAATCATTAATTCTATTTTTTCATAATTTATTTAATACATTTATTAAATAAACTAATTATCATTAATATTGATTAATTAATGAAATTCCTCACAAAATAGTAAAAGTCACTAAAAATAACTTAAAGTATTTTCTTATACCATAATATAATTTTTTATGTATTAAAATCATTTTTAAATAATTTATTTAATATCATAATTAAATATATTAATTACCATTATTATTCCAAAAATATTAAATATTTATGAAATATATTCAGAATAATTAAAAACTAATTTTTAGTCTTTAAAATAATTTTTAGGAATTTATTTTATATTTTTAATAATTTAAAACTATTTATTTCAATTTATTTATTAAAATAATTAATTTTCTAATTTATCCGTCGCTAAAGGGCCCTATAGCGACGAAACTGTCGCTATAGGTGTTCTTGAGCTGTTCTTGGCCAAACTCAGAAACCCATAGACAATTACAAGGGTGTAGGTTTGACCGATGCTAGATTTGTGATACTTAGTATTTCTGGGCTACTAAAGTGTTATGCTTGTAGTATTAATGTAGTACAATAATTGTAAACAAGTTCCATGTTCATTCTATATCATATCAGAGAGATCTTGGCCTTCAAAAATCTTGTCAGGCCTGTTCTTCATTTTCTGGGTTACCTAGAAATGAAGAACAACCAAGGTACCTACTTTGCAGCTTTAAATCATAGCTTTCTAGACTCGGTTTGTGTGATCTAGTGGTTCAATCTTGTAGAACACATGTCAGTGTACAACGACATAACATCATATCATTACAACAACATCACATATTGTAAGATCCCCAACTTTTATGAATTAAGATTAATTATTCTCGAAATATATTTTTGAATATTATGGTATGGATTAGATATAATGTTATAGTTGTGGGTATTATTTACAATTTTTGCAAAGTAAGTTAGTGGTTATATAATATTCGATTGGTCGGGGAATATTCATTTTAACAGGGAATATTCGTACGACGGCACAATCATTGGTGGACCCCACAACGGAAGTATTGTCGTAGTTAGAAAATGACAGAATTACCTTTTTATAAAAATAACGACGAAAATTTTACCGTTAAACTTTTGAACTACCCGGTGGTAAAAGTACAGTAACACGCGTGGTTGCATAGTAGCACACGGTATTGATTGTTGATGCTTACGTGAGAAGTCACTCAGTTATACTCAATTTTTGCTACAGTAGTTGCTGCATAATATCTCTCCTATTATTGATTCAATTGTTGTCACAGTATCATCTGCATAATATCTTATATTATTAAATTAATAATTGAAACGACAAAGTTATTTATATTTTTATTTACAATATTGATAATGTCTAGAAAGTTCTGTCAAGGAGAGATTTGGTTACCTAATTGCGCGCTAATAGGGAGAAATCCTTATCGGAAAGCCCCCTCTTACCTGGGAATGATCTGGTTGTTAAATATTGTGAGTTATAATATTAATGATAAATAAGTTCGTGTTGATTAAAGATGAAATTGATATTTCCATTATGCTGAGATTATTAGTGTTAGTGGAAATCAACATCTATTTCGATAATAATGGATGTCTAGAGGTTATATTCACCAATCGGGTAATTAATCGGATAAATGAGCAATTAATTGCTATTAATTCACATGCTTATAACTATTTGTTCACATGTGTGTACTATTGATTCACATGCATGTACTATTAGGGGAGGTGGTGCAAGATTGATAATACTTGCATGACTAAATTAAAAATGGAGGTATAGATGAATGTACTATACTGTAATTATTTTTTTTCACATGATTGTACTATTGAGTCACATGATTGTACTATTGATTCACATGATATACTATTAGGGGAGGTGGTGTAAGTTTGATAATACTTGCAGGACTAAATTAAAAATGAAGGAAAAGATGAACGTATTATACTGTAATATTTCGAGCCCAAAAACGTGCAATTATTGAAACTATGTTTTCCTATAAATAGAAACTCATTCTTATTTCATTCTCACCAATTCACTAAGACTCACAAGAGCAATTATAGAAAGAGAAGCTATAGAGAGAGATACTTTAGAGAGAAAGTAGAAGAGAAGTCTGTTACCTCACTATTCAAGTATCCAGTCTTCTTCTGAGGTAAGGGATATTTTTTTTCCAGTATTCATAGGAATAATATTGTCTTCCATACTCTGTAGTATGTGAGTAATATTATTTCATCTCGTATTCCTCATTATACCCTCATTTTGTTAAAGTATTGCTTCTATACTTTGTGAAATTAGTAGAATATCGTTGAAATTTGCGTTTCATCTAGTATCGTTTCACAAGGATTTTTTTTGCACATTCTTGTTAAATTTTAAGCTTTTCATGCCGGAGTACTGTCCATGAGTAGTATTCATTTTTATGGTACTATTCACAAAGTACTATTCATGGGGTACTATTCACAAAGTACTATTCATGGGTACTATTCTCGAAGTACTATTCACTGGGTACTATTCTCGAAGTACTATTCACGGGGTACTATTCACTCGGGTACTATTCACCCGGGGAATTATTCATGACAAAAATTGATTTCTTTGCTGTCCAAATCATTTTTGATACAATATTATTCTTGAATTTTACTCCACAAAGCAGTATCATGTTGACAATTTTGATATTATTGAAAATTCTTGATAAATTAAGTTATAATCTTTAAAAATTTATCATTTGCTTTCTTTTAATTGAATTCTTATATCATTGTCATCATCATCATGCTTATATTGTGATAAAAGTCATGTGGCTTATGTGCATAGATGTACTATTGATTGGTATGATTATGACAAGGGATTATTCGGTATAATCATGACCGTAATGTTACAAATGATGTAGTAAAAATCCTCATTTGCCTGTAGTGCATTGATGGACAGTTGTTGGTATGATTATGACCATGAATTATTCGGTATAATCATGACCATTGATGATTACATGAATATGCTTGGCCCGTAGTGTAGGGATGATTTGATGATGTGGTTTATTTATTAAGCTGAGTCTCAGCGATAAAATTGATGATAAACTTTTTAAATCATAAAATTGATGGATTGATTGTTCCGCTGCAGTTAAACTTGATGTTTATTATATTTTATCAGTTTAACACTGTTGAAGGCTAACAATAATTTATTCTGCATTATCTTAGTTATAATATTTCTTACTAGGTTAGTTGAGCTCACCCTTTTATTTTCATTATTCTCGTCAGGAAATGAGAACGTAGCTGGGACTAGTCGGGAAATGGAGTGACGGTCCAAATGTTTGCATTAGTAGTCCTCACTATTCAGTGAAATAGTGTGATAATAATTGTAATGATGACTTTATTTGAGTTTGGATACTCTCTACGAGACATTATCCGTTTTGAAACTCTCAGCTACGTTTTGTTGTATTGTATAAAAGAAGTTTGTATTTAAATTATGTACCATGTATTTGGCGACTCAAGATGGGTGATGTATACCTATTTTGGGGGCGTCACACATGAAAGAACAAGGACGGTCAAACCTTGTCAGAAAAAATTGCACATAAAGATATGGGTTTCCCAAAAAACCTTCAAGAGACAGTTTGGTCAACCTATTTTAACCATGAGTATCTATGATTCTATTACGGATCTATGTGATCTAAAAGCTTGAAAGTGTAGTCCTCATTTCATACTACAAAGATCAAACACTAACATGGTCATTAACCTTAACAGTAGCAAGATCTGAGCTCTGCAAAAACGCTATCAGAATTTTCTAGGTAAAACTGGGTTGCCCAGAAACTGATTTCGTGAACGGTCAACGCAGTTTGACTGCTTATAACTTTCGACCTACACATGATATGGGCTTGATTCAAGTTCTAGATCAAAGCCCTTACAACAAAGAACAGATCTATGACATAAAACACACCAAAACATTAACAGGTAAACATCTAAGGCCTCTAACATATGGCTGTCAGGCCACTTTTTCAACTTTTTACAGATTTCTAAAAATACTATTTTTGTGCATCTAAGTGTTATAGATCTATGATCTATCAACCCAGATCACTCAAAGACGCCCTAATACACAACTTTAACCAACCAATTACAACATATAACATAAGATCACTGATTTCGAAATTTTAGGGTTTATACCTTTCTAGCTTTGATCTTTAATTTCTGACTTTTGATTCTGATATTGGCTTGCTATGAACTGATCTTAGCTTGGTTTCTCACTCTCTCTCACTCTAGATTTCAAAAAATTGTGGAGATAGAAAGTCTTGGAGAAAATGAAAATTAAAGTACGTATTTTCTCTCTCTTAATCTATATAAATAATATGATTCAATGTATTTGATCTAACAAGTTGGCTGATATTTGACACATGGCTAGGGCTAGGGCTAGGGTAGTTCACCAACTCAAGATCATGGCAAGATTTACAAGTTACTTACAAAATAATACAAAAAGGGTACTTTAGTCATTTTGATTTTAGTTTTAGTGGCATACATGTCAATTGTCCAAACTCTTAGGGTTTAGGGTTTAACCCTTAAGGTTTAGGGTTTAACCCTTAGGTTTGCAATTTAATTTCTATGATTTCCAAATTTCAGTTTTCAAAATAGAAAATTAATATTTCTAAATTATAATTAGAATTTTTTTTATTATATTAAAATTTACTAATCATTATTCAGCTTGCTAATTTAGATTAACATTTCCTAATTAAAATTGCTAATTTAGCAATTAGGGTTTCCAATTCAAAATTAGGGTTTCTAATTATTAGGGTTTCAAGTAAATCATTAGGGTTTTCCCTTATTAGGTTATAATTAATAACGTTTAAACCTTAGGGGTTTCAACTTCCGAATTAGGGTTTTGGGTTCCCGAAACTGAAATTAGGGTTTCCAGAACCAGTTTTAGGGTTTCTTATAAATCGTAAGAATTTTTAAACTGAACGTTGACGTTCTTAATATAATATTAGGGTTTACCGCTGATATAGATTATATGGTCAACCCTTGACCCTTAACCACATACTGTACACATATACAACCATATACACAGAACATATTCACTTATATTCTTAATCCTGAATAATTCATCACATAAATTTTTAAATTCACAAAATTCCTTCTCGGAAATCTCAAATCCATTCACTTATTTTAACCTTAATTCAATATTTTAAGATTTTATAAATATATAAATTCTCGGGTTGTCATAATATCAATGTTGTGTAAGACTATTATTTGTTTATGTTTCTGCATTTGAGAATTAAGGTTAGTATGACATGGGATTGATGTATTTATTCCAGATGATGTAACTCCTTAAGGTGAGGATTTATTTCTATCTATTTATGTTTTCATTTAGTATGGGTAGATAGACATACGTTATTTTTATAGTGAACACCAAAACATGTGGGAATTGAAGTACCCGAATTTAGGGGTGTCACAAGTTGGTATCAAAGTTGTAGGTTATGAACCTTAGGTGGGGGAACAACCTTAGGTAGTAGCCTTATAGGAAGAATATAGTGATGGAAAACTCTTATCGAGTTCTAAGAAATGAATTCCTTAATTCGTTGAATATAATAAAAGACTTTATGTGCTTATGTGATAAATTATGTGCTCGCTAGTACAGCTTAGTAACTAAAACTTAAAACTGTGTTGTCAGGATGTTGGATGTTGGAGGAGCTAGTCGAGCTGGGGAGGAGGAACCCCGAGTACCTATGGAGGAGGAGCTCCGAGACATTCATGTCGTCAGGGAGCAATTGGTACAGAGAGAGCCATCTCCGTTGATCACTATTGTTGGTCAGGAGCATGAGCCTGAGACTCATCCAGAGGAGGATCCTAAGGAAGAAGAGGAAGAAGATGAGTTCCCACCGAACTCTATCAGTGCTGAGATGTACGATGCGTTGTATGGCCATAACGTAGAGTTACGTGACACTTTTCAGGAGCTGAATGAGCGGACGATTATTCAGCAGCTTACCATCAAGCAGAGGGATAGGGAAGTTGTGACTCTTCACACACGTCTAGGAAACGTAGAGTGAGATTTGGTCCACGAGAAGGGTCAAACTAAGGAGAAGTCCAAGGAAATAGAGAAGTTGAAGAATGAACTAAAAGAGAACTCAGCAAGGCTGACCATAGCAGAGGAGGCTTGGGTAAAGGAATCACATCGTGATGATCTTGCAGAAGAGGATTGTCATGCGAAGAAGGCTAAGCTTGGAGAGACGTATTCTACACTTCATAATGCAATGGATGAGGCCCAGGATCGAGTTATGAGATACCCAATTCAGTTTGAAGGACTACCATCGTACATGCTAGATCACAGGACGATGTCCCGCATTATGGAAGAAGAATGTAGCAAGGCTATCCAACGCCTTAGTAGGTAGTGATAGGATTAGTTTAATTATGTGAAAACCTATCTGGTATTTAAAATATAAATTCCGATATGTTTATAAACAAAGGAATATTTTAGTTGTAAGACCCCAACTTTTATGAATAAAAAATAATTTTCTCGAATTATATTTTTGAATAGTATGGTGTTGATTTGATATAATGTTATAGTTGTGGGTAGTATTTACAAATTTTGCAAAGTAAGCAAGTGGTTATATAATATTTGATTGGTCGGGGAATATTCGTTTTAACAGGGAATATTCGTACGACGGCACAATCATTGGTGGACCCCACAACGGAAGTATTATCGTTGTTAGAAAACTACAAAAATACTTTATAAAAATAACGTCGGAAGTTTTACCGTTAACTGTTGAAACACCCGGTGTTAAAAGTACAGTAATACGCGTAGTTGCACAGTAGCACACTGTATTGATTATTGATGCTTACGTGAGAAGTCACTCAGTTATACTCAATTATTGCTACAGTAATTCATATATCTCATATTATTGATTCAATTATTATTACAGTATCATCTGTGACGAACGAGATTTTGTAAATTAATTTTAATATTTAATGAAGTAAATAAATATTTTTTAATGATTTAATTATTGGATTAAATAATTAATTGATGCAATTGTGGTAGATTAATTTAATTATATGTGTTACATTTATTAAATTAATGTAGAGAATTTTTATTATCGAAGTATGTCATTATGTGAGCTTATTGTATTAAAAGAAATATTTAATAAGCCTAATGTTATTTTAATTAATTTAATTATTAGAGAATTAATAATTTGACATTATTTATTAATGAGAAAATTAAATATATGACTATGTGAATTTATGAGAAATTATTATATTTATTTTATATTAAATTAAATAAGATATTTGAATTGGGTGTGACATGATATAAACTATATTATAAAGCTTTTATTAAATTAAATGACTTTGAATCAATTAAGGGTTGCCAAACAAGGCCCTAGTAGTGGTTGGATGCAGTTACCCATGACTGGGATAACTGACCACTTCTGCGTCAGTTCTTTTCTTTTAATTCAGACGTCTTCTTTTATTATTATTATTCTAAGTGTAGAAAACATAACAGAGAGAATTCAGAGAGAAAAGTTAAGAATTTTGAGTGTGTGATTGAAGAAGAGTTTGAGAAGAGTTTCAATTTATCTCCTACATTACACTCTACGCTCTGGGTAATTTCTCCAAACCCAATTTCTAATTTATGTCATTAGTTTTTATAAAAAAATGACTTTCATACATTTTGTAAGATCTCTGTAATTGAGAAAGGGTTTGATTATGAGTTTATATATGGGTTAAGATGTATCAAATCGTATTTGATTATATATATATTATGTGAATTATCATGTCATCAATTTCATAATACTATGAATTGCTATTTCAAAAATTTACAGAGTATGGGTTTTGGCCTTATGGCCTTATACGTGTTATTTCATGTGTTGATCGTATATTATCCCTAAATTTTACACTCGTATATTGTTATGCATGTTGATACGAAGAGACCAAAGTTTAAATAAATGAATTCGGTGTTATAACAAATACGTAGGGACAAATTTTCATGTTTTATTTTCAAAACCTTCAAGAACATCAAAGTCAGTGAAATTGCATGCTTAAATTCTGTAATCAAGTGTTAAAGTCGTTATGTAAATGTTGGGTTATGTTTATGCATGAATTACATCATATGGGTATGTCTAAATTCGAGTAGAAAATAAGAAATTGGAAGAAATTGGCATGTTCTGCGATTTTTCGCGAACTGCCATTTCTGTGTCTGGTACGCCGCGCCGCAGTGCCGACTACCTGTCTATTTCCCGCGCCAAAGTGCCTGTAACATTTCAGAATTTTAAAGTGTAATATTGAATATTTATTGATTTATATAAATATTTAATGGATATGTTTATTATTGAATAAATAATTGTTCAATTTGAGTTGATGTGGTATAGTTAGTTATTTATTGAATAAATAATTAAGGAGCCAAGAAAAATTAATTGTTATGAGATTATATAATAATTTAATTTAATAAGTAAGCTAGAGAGCTTATAGTGATTTTAAATAAATTATAATATTTTAAATGAGAAATTGTAATTTAAAATATTAGTTGGTTAAATAAAATTATAATTATAAAAGAAATTATAGTTATGTGATATTAAATTATGTGCTAAAGTAATTTAATAGATTAATGTTTTCATTGATGTATTAATTGAATAAAAGTGTTACTAATAACCTTGCTATAAAGGAGTTATTAAGATAAATTAGTAATTTTAATTTAGTTTTTGCCAAACAAGGTGTAAGTATATTAATCATTTAATTTTTAATGGTTGCCAAACAAAGCCTATGGCTTTTAGATTTCTTTTGATTTTTAAATTATTAATAAAATAAATAAAACAAGTATATAAATAAAATATATTTTATAAGATTATACGTTATATGTTTGGTAACTGATAATAATAAGTAGGCTTATTATTGCCATATCAGTTTTATTCTACGTATATCAGTTTTGGTTTACGCTCATTGTTAGTACCTAGTTTATTATTGAGAGAAGTAAGAAAAGAGAAAGGAAAAGGTCAAAGAGTTTGAGAAGAAACCAAGTGCAAGATTGTCCAAAACAAGTTTTGATTGACAAGTTTTCTAGAGCAACAAAAAGGTAGGTTCCTAAAACCTTAATGTATGTACGTAGATATGTTTTAAGCCATTTTCCTATGAACTTGGTAGTCTCTGTTTCCTGGTTTTTCACTGTGTATAAGAGTTTTACCAGAATTTATGTAAAAGCTATGTTGGTATAATTGGTTAGGTAATTACGTGTTTATATATAAACCGTTATTCAATTGTCAGTATTTATATATAATTGTATGTTTAATATATAAATATGATGGTATGCTAAATTACGTCACTAAGAAATTGGTTTTCACAGTGAAAAACATGTATGAATAGTATATTTGCAAAATAACAAAATTGGTATGTGATTATGCAAATTGTGAACTAATACTGAGAAATTGAACTACACACGTGAATTGATTTATATGTTGGCATACTTGTATTTCAAAAGAATCAAATTTGGTTGATAACAGTAGAATTTCAGTTCACTGTATTTTTATTTGTCAACCATGGAGTTTTGATCTAATAACAGTGTTTCAAAGAATTAGCCTATGATATTGTTAATTAGTGGTTGGTAATTGGTATATGGATGATTGTTAACTTTTATGTGTAATTTTCATGAAGTTATACATGTGTTAGATGCCATTGGTTGTTAAAAATAAATTAGACAGTAGCTTTGCTCTGTCTTTCGGGGTTGGTTCTGTGAGTTTCGGCGCCCCAACGTCAAAATTCACGCCCCAGCGCCAAATTTCGCGCCCTGGCGCCAAATTTCGCGCCCCAGCGCCAAAATGGGCCAGTAGCTCGCGCCCCAGCGCTGAAGCTCGCGCCCTAGCGCCGTAGCTCGCGCCCCAGCGCCACTGTTCCGCGCCCCGGTGCCGGAAAAGTGGCCTAGTTGGGCAGTTTTGACCTCCTGTAGTAAAACGGCCATAACGTTTTTATAAGAACTCCGATTGAGGTAATTCAAGATGATTCAGAAAGAGGACGAGTAGACCTACAACTTTCATTCTTTAAGTTTTTTAATTTGAGGTCTGTAACAGTAGTCAAAATGGCCATCTTTAGGACTGTTGTGTATTTGGAGCCAATCGGAGGGCGTCGAGATGCACGAATGCAAGTGCAACCCTTTGAGTATTAGTATAACTTAATGATAACATATTGGACATGTATTAGGATGTTGTATCAAGTTGTTAATGTACATGTGGTGCAATGGCATGATCATTTAAGTAGTTGTAATAAAGCTAAAAAGTAATGTTCATGAAAGATGTGGTGTTGTTTAAACTTAAACTTAGTTAGTAGCTATACTAAGAGTAATAAAGGAACTCATAAAGGTAATGTTAGTGTAACTAATGTGTATTGTCAATGCATATGGTATGTGTAGGACTTGGGGTGAACGTGAATAGTAATTGTTTAACCTACACACGAGGCAAGTTCCCTAACCTTTGCTATTTTATTATTCAGCAAGGCTACTTTTCACTGTTATGTTACACTTATGCAAGTTCTCTAACTCTGCTTTCATAATTGTGCAAGTTTTCTTAACTCTAAACTTGTTATATTAGCATGCAAGTACCTTTAGTTTATCGTTCAAGTTATTATTTGTTGTGCATACTTGATATTAAATTCTAAGATGTAACCTTAGCTTAACGTTGTTCAAAGCAAGGTATGATGAGTTATTCAATTGTAATGCTATTAGATTATTCCTAAAGCATGAACTTAGAACGAAATGTTTATTCAGTATGATCATTCAATAACATAGTGTTATTATCTTGTATTCAACTAATCCTTAGTTGATGTCCGTTGAACTCCAAATTACCTTGAAAGCTTATCCAAACCAAACTTACTTTGGTGCGGACTTGTATTCTAAATACTGAGATGAACAACTCTTTTAATAGAGGTTTACGCTTAGCGTTGAAATGGTTGTGCACAATACATTGTACGAAGGGTTGATCCCCCTAAGTACGTGGAGTCCTTATAGTCTTATGACTGTTAAAGTTAAAGTTGAAAGATTACTTATAACTGTGGACATGATTCGTGGTCATTAGACCCTCAGTGAATGTTATAATTTTCAGAAAGTTAATAGAATATATTGTTCAGTTCTATTGAGCCTAATATTGGCAATTGATGTGAAAGTTTAAAGATTTACTTATTGTTATTTCAAGTGGGCCTTGTTTGCTCACTCTTGCCTGTAAAATTTCTTACAGCTAAAGTTGAAACGGGTGACGTACCTAGCACCAGTAAGGGAAAAGAAAAGATGAATAAATACTGAAGACTTGTAATAGTTTTGATAGTTTACTTTTAGAATTTGATTTAAAGATTGTAATGAAGTTATTTAATTTTCCGCATTTGAATGATTGTTGTTAAAGGTTGGATAACCTGGGAGATTTTTTTTATTTAAGTTTAATCCTGTATGGGCAGGTTTTCTTTTATTATTCAATTCTATTATGATTGGGAAGTTAGAAATGAATGTTTTGATTACGTGAACACCAAATCTTGAGGTAATGAAGTACCGGGATTTGGGGGTGTCACAAGTTGGTATCAAAGCCTTAGGTTATGAACCTTAGGTGGGGGAAAAACCTTAGGAAGTAACCTTTTGAAAAGACAGTGGAGTTAACTCTTATCGAGTTTTAAGAAAGAAGTAATAAAACACTTATGTGCTTATGTGTTTATGTTTATGTACTCGTGAGTGTCGAGTAGTAATGATTATTAATTAAAACTTTAAAACTTTGTTGTCAGGATGACTAATGTTGGAGAGTCCAGTCAGGCTAGGGAGGAGGGACCTCAAATGCCTATAGAGGAGGAACCTCGCGATGTTCAGGTAGTTTGGGAACAACTATTGCCACGAGAGTCAGCCCCGTTGGTCACAGTAGTTGAGGATGAGGATGATGATGTGGAGACAGACGAGGAGGATCCCATTGAGTTACCGCAGGAGGATGAGGATGACGAGGATGAGGAGGAAAGGATTCCGCTTAACTCGATAGCTGGCCGTGTATATGATGAAGTGCACGACCTTAACGTGGAACTACAAGATACAGTGGAGGAGTTGCAGGAGATAGTAGCTGAACAACAGACTACAATTACACAAAAAGACGGCGAGATCCAGGATCGTGATGAACGACTGACAAACACCGAAGAGAAACTAACACAGACTGAAGGAGAGAAGGAACAATTGATCGAGATGGTTGCTGAACTGAAGAGCAGGCTGAGAGAAGAAGAGGCTAAGAGGGAAAGAGCTGAAGATGCATACGAGGAAGCTTATCAACGAATTGGAAGAGCAGTAAGGAGCTCACAGGCAAAAAGGATGAAGATAGAAGAAATGGTCAAAGTATTCGACACCGCAATTAATCGAGCTCAAGATCGAGTTATGGGATATCCGATTCAGTTCGAGACGCTGCCATCATTTGTGTTAGATCGAAGAACGATGTTTCGAGTCATGGAGGAAGAACGTGATAAGGCTAAGAAGTATCTTAATAGATCATCGTAGAAAGTGTGCCTGTAATGCACGTAATATGTATTAAATAATGTGTAAATTCCTAGTGTTAAGTAACCATGGGATATGATAATAATGGTGTTGTCCTGAAACTTTGGTAGTTCAGGAAAGGATGTAGATAGCAGAGATGCTATTGTGTTATGTTTTTAAAAAAGTTTATGAATAAATAAAAGTTATTATTTTATTCAAAGTGTTATGTGCTATGTGGTTATTTCTTTTGTAGAGGCAAGTTAATTAGAAATACTTAAAGAAGTTGAGTAATGGTCTAATAGATGTTTTATTTTAAACAGAAAATGCCTCCCAGACGTCAACTAACACGACAGAGAACCACCGAAGAAGCTAACGACAATGTTGATGCGAATCCCGTTCAACAACGAGTGACACTATTGACAGGAGCGTTGCAGAATCAACCTCAAAACCATAGTACAACGTTTAAGGAGTTTAAGGCGGTTGGACCACCTGAATTCCGTGGGTCCATGAATCCAGTTGAAGCTCAAACGTGGATTATGGAGATAGAGAAGGTGTTCGATGTCGCTAGGGTAGGGGATGACCAGAAGACGGCTTTCGTAACTTTCATGTTGAAAGCAGAAGCTAGTTATTGGTGGCAGGCCAATAAAACTCGTGAAGGGCCAGAAGTGATGACCTGGGATAGGTTTAAGGAGTTGTTCTTCGAGACCTATTTCCCGGAGAGTTCAAAGAGTCAGCTAGAAGTACAGTTTCTGGAGCTGAAGCAAGGGACGATGTCAGTATCCGAGTATGCCGCAAAATTCAACGAATTGGCGAGGTTTGCGCCATATCAGGTTAGCACAGACGAACGCAAGGCGAAGAGGTTTGAACAGGGACTGAAGCCCTGGCTGTACAGTAGGGTTTCCCTGTTCCAGTTGAAGACATTTGCAACAGTAATGGAGAAAGCAGTACTCGCCGAAGGTGGAGGCGAGGCGGTAACAAAATTCAACCAGGAACAAAAGAAGAAGAAGAATGAAAATGAGATGAAGAGTGGAGGTGGTAGCGGTGGAAACAACAACAACAACAACAACAACAACAACAACAACAACTTGAAGAGAAAGTGGAATGGAAGTATGGGTATTGGAAACCAGCAGGGTAACCAGCAGAATAAGAAGTTTGAAGCATGTGCGACATGTGGGAAGTTTCACAAGGGAGCGTGTTTGATGGGAAAACGAGTTTGCTACAAATGTGGCCAGGAGGGTCACATCGCCCCAAATTGCACTCAATCAAAAAAAGAATGTGTGCTTCACGTGCGGATCTAAGGATCACTTTGCTCGTGAATGTCCTAAGAAGAAGGAGGGAGTGACAACCAGAAACAATGGAGGAGGTAACAATGGAGGTACGTGGGCTATTACAGGACCTGCAGCATCAAACAAACCCACAGCCAGAACCTTCAACATTACTGTGCAAGATGCTGTGCAATCAAAGGATGTGGTGTCAGGTATTATCCCAATCAATGATATTGATGCATATGTATTATTTGATTCGGGTGCTACTTGCTCGTTTATATCTGATGAATTTGCTAAGAGGTTAGAATTGCCTAGAGAAGAACTGAATTTTCCTTTGAACATAGAAATTGCGAATAAGGAAATAATCCCTGTTAGGTTCGTTTACAAGAAATGTAGGGTGAACATTAAGGGGAATATCTTGTTAGTAGATTTGATTCCGATTAGACTCGGTGAATTTGATGTAATTTTGGGAATGGATTGGTTGTTCAATTATGGAGCAGCAATTGACTGCCAAAAGAAGTGTGTAAACCTTATGGCTCCGTCAAAGGTAGTATTTTATGGTAGCAAGTCGCCAAGACAAATGAAATGTCTGACGACTATGCATGCCAAGAAGTTGTTGAGTCAAGGTTGTGTGGGCTATTTAGCTTACATAGTCGATACTCAGAAGAAAGGTGTGAAATTAGAAAAAATACTGGTAGTGAGAGAATTCGAAGACGTGTTTCCAGAAGATTTGCCAGGACTTCCGCCGGACAGAGAAATTGAATTCGTGATCGACTTAGTGCCGGGAACAGCACCGATATCAAAGGCTCCGTACAGAATGGCTCCGGTAGAAATGAAGGAACTGATGGTACAGTTGTAAGAACTGCTAGACAAGAAATATATTCAACCAAGTGTATCGCCGTGGGGAGCGCCAGTTTTATTCGTAAAGAAGAAGGACGGGTCAATGCGTCTTTGCATTGATTACAGGGAGTTAAACAAAGTCACTATTAAAAACAAATACTCGTTGCCAAGAATAGATGACTTGTTTGACCAGTTGAAGGGTGCTAAATACTTTTCGAAAATTGATTTGAGAAGTGGGTATCACCAGTTGAAAGTGAGGAAGGAGGATATACCACGAACGGCATTCAGAACTCGATATGGACATTACGAGTTTCTGGTGATGTCTTTTGGTTTAACCAATGCACCTGCTGCGTTCATGGATTTGATGAACAGGGTGTTTAAACCATTTTTAGACAAGTTCGTAGTGGTGTTTATCAACGACATTCTGGTGTATTCCAAAACTCAAGAAGAACACGTGGAACATTTACGTCTGACATTGGAGACACTAAGAAAGGAAAAGTTGTACGCGAAGTTTTCTAAGTGTGAATTTTGGCTCGATCGTGTACAATTTTTGGGTCATGTGATTGACAAAGATGGGATTTCAGTAGATCCATCGAAAGTGGAAGCTGTAATCAATTGGGAACAACCAAGAACACCTTCGGAGGTGAGGAGTTTCTTGGGGCTGGCCGGTTATTATAGAAGATTCATTCAAGATTTTTCTAAGATAGCCACTCCGCTAACAAATTTGACAAGGAAAGCTGTAAAATTTGTGTGGACGGAGAAATGTGAAGAGAGCTTCCAAGATTTGAAGAAGAAGCTAAGTATGGCACCTGTGTTAACCCTGCCGGATAATACAGGAAATTTTGTGGTGTATAGTGATGCTTCACACAAAGGGTTGGGTTGTGTTCTTATGCAGAACGGCAAAGTTATTGCCTATGCATCAAGACAACTGAAGGATTACGAGAAAGGTTACCCGACTCATGATTTAGAATTGGCTGCAGTGGTATTAGCTCTTAAGATATGGAGACATTATCTGTATGGAGAGAAATGTGAGATCTACACAGCCCATAAAAGTCTGAAGTATATTTTCAATCAGAAGGACCTGAACATGCGTCAGAGGAGATAGATGGAATTAATAAAGGATTACGATTGTGAGATCTTTTATCATCCGGGCAAAGCGAATGTGGTTGCGGATGCTTTAAGTAGGAAAGGTCGGGAGAAATTAATGCTGATAACAACTCAGGAGGAGCTCATTTTAGCAATGATAAAGTTAGAACTAGAAATCAAATTTCCACAGGAATTCGACGAATAACTATTTCATCTAGAAGCAGGTCCAACTTTACTGTTCAAGGTGAAAAACGCTCAGTTACAAGAAGAAGAATGTGGAAAGATAAAAGAGAATATTGTTAATGGAAACAATACGAAATATAAGGTCGATACCGAAGGATTACTACGGTACGAGGGAAGAATCTGGGTTCCGGCAACACCAGAACTGAAAAACGAAATCCTGACCGAAGCTCATAGCTCAAGATATTCGATTCATCCAGGAAGCACGAAAATGTATCAAGATTTACGCCGACATTTTTGGTGGCCGAATATGAAAAGGGATGTTGCAGAATGCGTGGCTAAATGTTTGACATGTCAAAGAGTAAAAGCTGAACATCAAAGACCCAGCGGATTACTTCAACCGTTGGAAATACCGGAATGGAAGTGGGAACATATCACGATGGATTTTGTGGTGGGTCTTCCAACTACTCAGAAAGGATACGATGCGATTTGGGTAATAGTAGACAGACTGACAAAATCTGCACACTTTTTGCCAATAAAGATTAGATTCAATCTTGATCAGCTGGCAAAACTATATATTAAAGAGATCGTTACAAGACATGGAGTTCCAGTGTCAATTGTGTCAGACAGAGATCCGAGGTTCACATCAAACTTCTGGAAGAGACTACAAGAATGTATAGGAACACAGTTGCGAATGAGTACGGCATATCATCCGCAAACAGATGGCCAAAGCGAACGAACGATCCAGACATTAGAAGATATGTTGAGAGCATGCGTCATGGATTTCAAAGGAAGCCGTTGGTGGAATTTGCCTACAATAATAGTTATCACGCGAGCATCGGCATGCCGCCTTACGAAGCGTTATACGGCAGAAAGTGCAGAACTCCACTGTACTGGGATGAAGTTGGTGAACGTCAACTGTTAGAACCAGAATTGGTGCAACAAACTGCTGAGGTTATCAAACTCATCAGGATAAGATTGGTAGCAGCTCAAGACCGACAGAAGAAGTATGCTAATCAACACAGGCAAGATCGTGCATTTGACGTAGGAAGCTATGTATTCCTAAAAGTTTCTCCTTGGAAGGGGAAAATTCGTTTCGGTAAAAAGGGAAAGCTAAGCCCGAGGTTTATTGGACACTTTGAAGTGCTGCGAAGAGTAGGAGAAGTGGCTTACGAGGTAGCTCTACCTCCAGAGTTGGAAAATATTCATAATGTTTTTCACATTTCGGTGTTACGACCATATAAACCCGACTACAAACATGTGATCGAGTACGAACCGTTGCAGTTCGAGAAAGATTTGTCTTATGAAGAGGTTCTTATCCAGATAGTCGACAGGAAAGAACAAGTGCTCAGGAATAAAGTGATACCTTCTGTGAAGGTGATTTGGAGGAACCACAATGCTGAAGAAGCTACGTGGGAACTCGAAGAGAAAATGTTGAAAGAGTACCCTGAGTTATTTGTTTAAGCTGTGTCTTCGATTCTGGGGACAAAATCTTTATAAGTAGGTAAGAATGTAACGAATGATTTAATTGAGTTGTGATTCTGAGGACAGAATCCTTGTAAGGAGGGAATGATGTAACATTCTAGAATTTTAAAGTGTAATATTAAATATTTATTGATTTATATAAATATTTAATGGATATGTTTATTATTGAATAAATAATTGTTCAATTTGAGTTGATGTGGTATAGTTAGTTATTTGTTGAATAAATAATTAAGGAGCCAAGAAAAATTAATTGTTATGAGATTATATAATAATTTAATTTAATAAGTAAGCTAGAGAGCTTATAATGATTTTAAATAAATTATAATATTTTAAATGGGAAATTGTAATTTAAAATATTAGTTGGTTAAATAAAATTATAATTATAAAAGAAATTATAGTTATGTGATATTAAATTATGTGCTAAAGTAATTTAATAGATTAATATTTTAATTGATGTATTAATTAAATAAAAGTGTTACCAATAACCTTGCTATAAAGGAGTTATTAAGATAAATTAGTAATTTTAATTTAGTTTTTGCCAAACAAGGTGTAAGTATATTAATCATTTAATTTTTAATGGTTGCCAAACAAAGCCTATGGCTTTTAGATTTCTTTTGATTTTTAAATTATTAATAAAATAAATAAAACAAGTATATAAATAAAATATATATTTATAAGATTATACGTTATATGTTTGGTAACTGATAATAATAAGTAGGCTTATTATTGCCATATCAGTTTTATTCTACGTATATCAGTTTTGGTTTACGCTCATTGTTAGTACCTAGTTTATTATTGAGAGAAGTAAGAAAAGAGAAAGGAAAAGGTCAGAGAGTTTGAGAAGAAACTAAGTGCAAGATTGTCCAAAACAAGTTTTGATTGACAAGTTTTCTAGAGCAACAAAAAGGTAGGTTCCTAAAACTTTAATGTATGTACGTAGATATGTTTTAAGCCATTTTCCTATGAACTTGGTAGTCTCTGTTTCCTGGTTTTTCACTGTGTATAAGAGTTTTACCAGAATTTATGTAAAAGCTATGTTGGTATAATTGGTTAGGTAATTACGTGTTTATGTATAAACCGTTATTCAATTGTCAGTATTTATATATAATTGTATGTTTAATATATAAATATGATGGTATGCTAAATTACGTCACTAAGAAATTGGTTTTCACAGTGAAAAACATGTATGAATAGTATATTTGCAAAATAACAAAATTGGTATGTGATTATGCAAATTGTGAACTAATACTGAGAAATTGAACTACACATGTGAATTGATTTATATGTTGGCATACTTGTATTTCAAAAGAATCAAATTTGGTTGATAACAGTAGAATTTCAGTTCACTGTATTTTTATTTGTCAACCATGGAGTTTTGATCTAATAACAGTATTTCAAAGAATTAGCCTATGATATTGTTAATTAGTGGTTGGTAATTGGTATATGGATGATTGTTAACTTTTATGTGTAATTTTCATGAAGTTATACATGTGTTAGATGCCATTGGTTGTTAAAAATAAATTAGACAGTAGCTTTGCTCTGTCTTTCGGGGTTGGTTCTGTGAGTTTCGGCGCCCCAGCGTCAAAATTCACGCCCCAGCGCCAAATTTCGCGCCCCAGCGCCAAAATGGGCCAGTAGCTCGCGCCCCAGCGCTGAAGCTCGTGCCCCAGCGCCGTAGCTCGTGCCCCAGCGCCACTGTTCCGCGCCCCGGCGCCGGAAAAGTGGCCTAGTTGGGCAGTTTTGACCTCCTGTAGTAAAATGGCCATAACTTTTTCATACGAACTTCGATTGAGGTAATTCAAGATGATTCGGAAAGAGGACGAGTAGACCTACAACTTTCATTCTTTAAGTTTTTTAATTTGAGGTCTGTACCAGTAGTCAAAATGGCCTTCTTTAGGACTGTTGTGTATTTGGAGCCAATCGGAGGGCGTCGGGATGCACGAATGCAAGTGCAACCCTTTGGGTATTAGTATAACTTAATGATAATATATTGGACATGTATTAGGATGTTGTATCAAGTTGTTAATGTATATGTGGTGCAATGGCATGATCATTTAAGTAGTTGTAATAAAGCTAAAAAGTAATGTTCATGAAAGATGTGATGTTGTTTAAACTTAAACTTAGTTAGTAGCTATACTAAGAGTAATAAAGGAACTCATAAAGGTAATGTTAGTGTAACTAATGTGTATTGTTAATGCATATGGTATGTGTAGGACTTGGGGTGAACGTGAATAGTAATTGTTTAACCTACACACGAGGTAAGTTCCCTAACCTTTGCTACTTTATTATTCAGCAAGGCTACTTTTCACTGTTATGTTACACTTATGCAAGTTCTCTAACTCTATTTTTATAATTGTGCAAGTTTTCTTAACTCTAAACTTGTTATATTAGCATGCAATAACATAGTGTTATTATCTTGTATTCAACTAATCCTTAGTTGATGTCCGTTGAACTCCAAATTACCTTGAAAGCTTATCCAAACCAAACTTACTTTGGTGCGGACTTGTATTCTAAATACTGAGATGAACAACTCTTTTAATAGAGGTTTACGCTTAGCGTTGAAATGGTTGTGCACAATACATTGTACGAAGGGTTGATCCCCCTAAGTACGTGGAGTCCTTATAGTCTTATGACCGTTAAAGTTAAAGTTGAAAGATTACTTATAACTGTGGACATGATTCATGGTCATTAGACCCTCAGTGAATGTTATAATTTTCAGAAAGTAAATAGAATATATTGTTCAGTTCTATTGAGCCTAATATTGGCAATTGATGTGAAAGTTTAAAGATTTACTTATTGTTATTTCAAGTGGGCCTTGTTTGCTCACTCTTGTCTGTAAAATTTCTTACAGCTAAAGTTGAAACGGGTGACGTACCTAGCACCAGTAAGGGAAAAGGAAAGATGAATAAATACTGAAGACTTGTAATAATTTTGATAGTTTACTTTCAGAATTTGATTTAAAGATTGTAATGAAGTTATTTAATTTTCCGCATTTGAATGATTGTTGTTAAAGGTTGGATAACCTGGGAGATTTTTTTTATTTAAGTTTAATCCTGTATGGGCAGGTTTTCTTTTATTATTCAATTCTATTATGATTGGGAAGTTAGAAATGAATGTTTTGATTACGTGAACACCAAATCTTGAGGTAATGAAGTACCGGGATTTGGGGGTGTCACAGCGCCATGGCACCGCAGTGCCACGTCTCGAGCCGCAGCGCCAAGAGTTCAGCCGCAGCGCCATCGCAGCGCAGCTCGTAGACCAAGTGTTGCAGTGGCGCCGCAGCGCCACTCTCCAGAAAGTTCAGAGATGAAAATTTTAAAATGTTTAAGTCTAGCAATGTGTTAGTAACTTAATGTAATGAACATGTAAACATGTTAGAAGTATAATGAAATGTTAAAATAGTTGTTAACATGTAAATAACATAATTGCATGTGGATTGAATTATTGAATACATAATTAGCTTGATATTCGTGAAGTACAAATTATGTGACAAAGTAGTAATTTGACTAAGTATAGTCAATAATCAAAGTAGACAAAGAAAATGAGTTTTTGATGATTAGTTAACTTATAATTAACTGATATTATGAATGTGAATGGTATGTAGGATTAAATTCAAAGAACGTGCTTAGTTAAAGTGTAATCTACACACGAGTCAAGTTTCTTAACCCTACTTGTCATTATTGTTCAAGTTTATTATTTATCTCGAGTAAATTATCAATTCTATTATTCAAGTTCAAATGTTATATTAAAGATTAATTATCTTTTCAAAGTATGATTCAGTTATAAATAATTGTTCTATTGTATACTTCTTGAGATTATTATTCAAGTTGAATATCATCATTGTTGAACCTTATTAGACTAGTGAACTTTATTGATTCAACTAGTCCTTAGTTGATGAGCGTTCTAAATTTCAGAACTCTTATTGAATTATCCAAACCAAACTTCCTTTGGTGCGGACTCGAATGTCAAACTGAGATGAACAACCCTGCAAAGGGATTTACTTATGCGTTAGCGTTAAGATAGTGTGCACAGTATGGTACTAAAAGATGACCCTCCTAAGTACGAGTAGAAAGGTCCATAGTCTTATGACTGTTAAAGGTTTCAAGTATAATCCTTGATAACCTAGGACATAGTTCAAGATCTTATGACCCTCAGAATTCTTTTGATTCTTGTTATTCATTCTTGATTCAAAAGTTGTGCTTTTATTCAGATGTCTTTGATTCACTCGCATGTTATTATACTGTTATTTCATTGTTTTACTTGTGGGCAATAGTGCTCACTCTTGCTTAATAATAACATTGTAGTTAAGAACGAAAGAACTGATGAACCTTCCACTAGTAAAGGCAAGGGCAAAGTTAGCAAGTGATGAAGACTTGTTGTTTATATGATGATGTATTTTGTTTAAGACTTAAATTAATGATGTTGTTTAAGACTTATTTTTTATATTTCTGCACAGATGTTTAAGGTTAGTTCAACCTGGGATGATGTTTATATTTCGGATGTTGTAACCCCATAAGGGGAAGATTTTATTTCTATCTATTGCATGCTTTACATTTATTATGGGTAGATAGATATATGATATTTGTACAGTGAACACCAAATCCCGTGGAATCGAAGTACCCAGATTTGGGGGTGTCACAAGTTGGTATCAAATCTGTAGGTTATAAACCTTAGGTGGGGGAACAACCTTAGGTAGTAGCCTTATAGAAGAAGATAGTAATGGAAAACTCTTATCGAGTTCTAAGAAATGAATTTTTGTAATTCATTGAAGATAATAAAATACATTATGTGTTTATGTGTTAAAGTATGTGTTAGATGATGCGACTTAGTAACTAAAACTTAAAATTTTGTTGTCATGATGTCTGACGTTGGAGGAGCTAGTCAAGCTGGGGAGGAAGAACCCCGAGTACCTATAGTACCTACAGAGGAGGAACCCTGAGACATTCATGTCATTAGGGAACATCTGGTACAGAGGGAGTCATCTCCATTGATCACCGTTGTTGGTCAGGAGCATGAACCTGAGACTGATCCTGAGGAGGATCCTGAGGAGGAATTTGATGAGGAAGAGGAAGAGGAAGAAGAGGAGTTACCACGGTACACCATTGATGCTGAGATGTATGACGCGTTATATGATTGTAACGTAGAGTTACGTGACACTGTCGGGGATTTGACTGAGCGAACGAATGTACAGCAAACTACCCTCGAGCATAATGAGAGGGAGAATTCAACTCTTCACTCACGACTGGGAAATGTAGAATAGGATTTGGTCCATGAGAAGGGTCAAACCGAAGATAAGACCGAGGAGATAGAGAAGCTGAAGAAGGAGCTGAAGGAAACCTTCGAAAGGTTGAACTTAGCAAAGGAGGGATGGGTAAGAGAATCACGTCGAGCTGATCGTGCAGAAGATGATAGTCGTGCGAAGAAGGCAAAGCTTGAAGAGACATACTCTACACTTAATAATGCAATGCATGAGGCCCAAGATCGAGTTATGAGGTACCCCATCCAGTTCGAAGGACTTCCATCGTATATGCTGGATCGCATGACAATGTCTCGTATCATGGATGAGGAGCGTGGCAAGGCTATTTAGCACCTTGATAGACAGGGATAGAATCTGTTCAATTATGTGAAAGACTTAGTTAGTTTTATATGTAAATTCTGATGTGTTTATGAACGAAGGAATATGTTAATATTTTAAATCCTGTAAATTCTTTATTCCAGGATAGTTGATGTAAATAGCAGTTATGCTATCGTTTAATGTTAAAACTTTTAGTTTGAATGAATATATATATCAAGTTATTTGAGATAATGTGTTAAGTGATATGTTAAATTGTTGAGTAATGCCTTAACTATTTAGAGAAATAAATAAAGTTCTAATAAGCGTTTATTTAACAGAAAATGCCGCCAAGGAGAAGACAACAGCGTCAACCGGCTCAGGAAGAGTCTACCAATAATAACAATAACGCCAATGCTAATCCCGTTCAGCAGTTGGTGAACTTACTGACTGGAGCCATGAATAGTCAATCTCAAGCTCTACCAAATACTACGTTTAAAGACTTCAAGGCGGTGGGACCGACAGAGTTCAAAGGTTCCAGGAACCCAATCGAGGCTCAAACGTGGGTTATGGAAATGGAGAAGGTTTTCGACGTTGCTAGGGTTAGAGAAGACTAGAAGGCCGCTTTTGCAATGTTTATGCTCAAGTCTGAGGCTAGCTACTGGTGGCAAGCAAACAAAGTGCGAGGAGGTGAAGGTGTAATTACGTGGGAGAGATTTAAAGAGATGTTCTTCGAAATGTATTTCCCGACCAGTTCACAGAACCAGATGGAGGTTCAATTTCTAGAGTTGTTCCAGGGAAATATGAGCATACCTGACTATGCGGCTAAATTCGACGAGTTGGCAAGGTTTGCCCCGTATCAAGTACGTACGGATGAGAGAAAAGCCAGAAGATTCGAACAAGGATTAAAGCCTTGGGTATACAGTAAAGTTTGTATGAAAGGAAAAAGAGTGTGCTACAATTGTGGTCAGGAAGGTCACATAGCACCAAACTGTCCAAACCCAAAAAAAGGTGCTTATTTTAGTTGTGGTTCGAAGGACCATCTGGCAAGAGACTGTCCCAAAAAGGGATCAGGAGGGTCAGGATCAGGAGGAAACTGGGGAAATAACAGTGGAAATGCCTTAACCATCACCGGACCAACCGCAACAAATCGACCGACCGCCCGAACTTTCAATATGATGGTGCAAGATGCAGTTCAATCCCATGATGTGGTGTCAGGTATCATTCCGATCAATAAAATTAATGCCTATGTTTCATTTGATTCGGGTGCTACATGTTCCTTTATATCCGATGATTTTACAAAGAATTTAGATTTGCCTAAGAATGAATTAGATTACCCCATGAACATAAAAATTGTGAATAGAGAAATAATCCCTGTTAAGTACGTACATAAGAACTGTAAAGTGGATACTAAGGGTAATATCATGAACGTAGATCTTATCCCTATTCGACTTGGGGAATTTGACGTTATTTTGGGAATGGACTGGTTATTCAATTACGGGGCTGTAATTAATTGCCAAAAAAAGAGTATTAACCTTATGACTCCGTCAAAGGTTGTGTTTTATGGTAGCAAGTCGCCTAGATAAGCGAGTTGTCTGACGATGATGCAGGCCAGGAAGTTATTAAGACAAGGCTGTGTAGGATACTTAGCTTACATAGTCGACAGTCGAAAAGAGAATCCTAAGGTAGAAGAAATACCGATTTTGAGGGACTTCGTCGACGTATTTCCAGACGATTTACTAGGACTTCCACCAGATAGAGAAGTAGATTTCGTGATCGATTTGGCGCCCGAAACTGCTCCAATATCGAAGGCACCATACCGAATGGCACCAGTAGAGATGAAAGAACTAATGGTACAACTACAAGAATTGTTGGAGAAGAAGTACATTCAACCGAGCGTGTCGCCGTGGGGAGCGTCGGTGTTGTTTGTGAAAAAGAAGGACGGATCGATGCGACTCTGCATTGACTACAGAGAACTGAATAAGGTCACGATTAAGAATAGATATCCATTACCGAGGATAGACGACCTGTTCGATCAATTGAAGGGTGCGAGATATTTTTCCAAGATAGACTTGAGGAGTGGTTATCACCAACTGAAGGTGAGGCTAGAGGATGTACCGAAGAAAGCGTTCAGAACGCGATATGGTCACTATGAATTTTTAGTAATGTCGTTTGGTCTAACGAATGCTCCTGCAGCATTTATGGGACTAATGAATGGTGTGTTCAAGCCGTTTTTGGACAAATTCGTGGTGGTATTTATAGACGATATTTTGGTATATTCGAAAACCAAGGAAGAACACGAAGAGCATTTGAGATTAACGTTGGAAGTATTGAGAAGAGAGAAGTTGTATGCTAAGTTTTCTAAATACGAATTCTGGATTGAACAAGTACAATTTCTTGGTCATGTGATCGATAAAAATGGAATCTCGACAGATCCATCTAAAGTAGAAGCCGTGATTAACTGGGATCAGCCGAGAATGCCGTTGGAATTAATCAAGGATTACGATTATGAGATTTTATATCATCCGGGCAAGGCAAATGTGGTTGCCGATGCCTTAAGTAGAAAGGGTCGAGAGAAATTGATGATGTTGACTACTCAGGAGGAGCTAATTGCATAAATGGAGAAACTAGAGTTGGAAGTGAAGTATCCTATAGAAATTGATGAGAAGCTATTTCAGATGCAATCTGGTACAACCCTACTGGATAAGGTTAAGAAGGCTCAGCTTCAGGACGAAGAATGTAAAAAGGTGACAGAGAAGATATCTGAAGGAACTGAACCGAGATTTAAGATGGATAAGGAAGGAATACTGAGATTTGAGAGTAGAATTTGGGTACCGCCAGTACAAGAAATTAAGGAAGACATTTTGAGCGAGGCTCATAGTTCACGATATTCGATTCACCCTGGTAGTACCAAGATGTATCAAGATCTTCGACAACATTTCTGGTGGCCGAATTTGAACCGTGATGTTACAGAATGCGTTGCCAAGTGTCTGACCTGTCAGAAAGTGAAAGCAGAACATCAGAGACCGAGTGGATTGCTACAACCGTTAGAGATCCCAGAATGAAAATGGGAACATATTGCAATAAACTTCGTGGTTGGCCTTCCGACGACTCAGAAAGGCTACGTCGCAGTATGGGTTATCGTTGACCGACTGACGAAATCTACACACTTCCTTCTGATTAAAATAAGATTCAACTTAGATCAGTTGGCGAGGCTATACGTAAAAGGGATTGTTTCGAGGCACGGAGTTCCGGTATCAATTGTTTCAGATAGGGATCCGCGCTTCACATCAAATTTCTGGAAACGTCTTCAGGAATGCATGGGTACACAATTGCGAATGAGTATAGCTTATCACCCTCAAACAGACAGACAGAGCAAACGAACAATTCAAACGTTAGAAGATATGATAAGAGCCTGTGTAATGGACTTCAAAGAAAATTGGGATGATCACCTACCGTTAGTAGAGTTCGGCTACAACAACAGTTACCACGCTAGTATTGGCATGCCACCTTACGAAGCGTTATATGGCAGAAAGTGCAGAACTCCGCTTTACTGGGATGAAGTTGGTGAAAGACAATTGCTAGGGCCAGAATTAGTACTGCAGATGGCAAAAATAGTCAAAGTGATTCTAGCACGACTGGTAGCGGCTTAAGATCGACAGAAGAAATACGCTGATCCACATCATAAAAATATCGAGTTTGAATCAGGTAGTTATGTTTTCTTGAAGGTCTCTCCCTAGAAGGGGAAGATCAGGTTCAGAAAGAAAGGGAAATTGAGCCCAAGATTCATTGGATCCTTTGAAGTACTGAGAAGAATCGTAGAAGTTGCGTACGAGGTAGCCTTACCTCCAGCACTCGAGAATGTCCACAACGTCTTCCATGTTTCCGTATTACGACCATACAAAGCCGATTACAATCATGTAATTGAATACGAACCCCTGTATTTTGAGAAAGACTTATCTTACGAAGAAATTCCTGTCCAAATTTTCCACCGAAAAGAACAAGTTCTCAAAAATAAAGTTATACCTTATGTTAAGGTAATTTGGAGGAACCACAACGCTGAAGAAGCTATGTGGGAACTCGAAGAGAATATGATGAAGAATTACCCTCATTTATTTACGTAATTATGTGTAAGCGATTCTGGGGACAGAATCTTTGTAAGGAGGGAAGAATGTAACGGGTCGAATTTATTGAGTCGTGATTCTGGGGACAGAATCCTTTTAAGGGGGGAAAGATGTGACGAACGAGATTTTATAAATTAATTTTAATATTTATTGAAGTAAATAAATATTTTTCGATGATTTAATTATTGGATTAAATAATTAATTGATGCAATTGTGGTAAATTAATTTAATTATATGTGTTACATTTATTAAATTAATGTGGAGAATTTTTATTATCGAATTATGTCATTATGTGAGCTTATTGTACTAAAATAAATATTTAATAAGCCTAATGTTATTTTAATTAATTTAATTATTAGAGAATTAATAATTTGACATTATTTATTAATGAGAAAATTAAATATATGACTATGTGAATTTATGAGAAGTTATTATATTTATTTTATATTAAATTAAATAAGATATTTGAATTGGGTGTGACATGATTTAAACTATATTATAAAGCTTTTATTAAATTAAATGACTTTGAATCAATTAAGGGTTGCCAAACAAGGCCCTAGTAGTGGTTGAATGCAGTTACCCATGACTGAGATAACTGACCACTTCTGCGTCAGTTCTTCTCTTTTAATTCAGACGTCTTCTTTTATTATTATTATTCTAAGTCTACAAAACATAACAGAGAGAATTCAGAGAGAAAAGTTAAGAATTTTGAGTGTGTGATTGAAGAAGAATTTGAGAAGAGTTTCAATTCATCTCCTACAGTACACTCTACGCTCTGGGTAATTTCTCCAAACCCAATTTCTAATTCACGTCATTAGTTTTTATAAAAAAAAATGGCTTTCATACATTTTGTAAGATCTCTGTAATTGAGAAAGGGTTTGATTATGAGTTTACATATGGTTTAAGATGTATCAAATCGTATTTGATTATATATATATTATGTGAATTATCATGTCATCAGTTTCATAATACTATGAATTGCTATTTTAAAAATTTACAAAGTATGGGTTTTGGCCTTATGGCCTTATACGTGTTATTTCATGTGTTGATCGTATATTATCCCTAAATTTTATACTCGTATATTGTTATGCATGTTGATACGAAGAGACCAAAGTTTAAATAAACAGATTCGGTATTATAACGAATCCGTAGGGACAAATTTTCATGTTTTATTTTCAAAACCTTCAAGAACATCAAAGTCAGTGAAATTGCATGCTTAAATTCAGTAATTAAGTGTTAAAGTCGTTATATAAATGTTGGGTTATGTTTATGCATGAATTACATCATATAGGTATGTCTAAATTCGAGTAGAAAATAAGAAATTGGCATGTTCTGCGATTTTTCGCAAACTGCCATTTCTGTGTCTGGTACGTCGCGCCGCAGCGCCGACTACCTGTCTATTTCCCGTGCCAAAGCGCCATGGCGCCGCAGCGCCACGTCTCGAGCCGCAGCGCCAAGAGTCTGGCCGCAGCGCCATCGCAGCACAGCGCGTAGACCAAGTGTTGCAGTGGCGCCGCAGCGCCACTCTCCAGAAAGTTCAGAGATGAAAATTTTAAAATGTTTAAGTCTAGCAATGTGTTAGTAACTTAATGTAATAAACATGTAAACATGTTAGAAGTATAATGAAATGTTAAAATAGTTGTTAACATGTAAATAACATACTTGAATGTGGATTGAATTATTGAATACAAAATTAGCTTGATATTCGTGAAGTACAAATTATGTGACAAAGTAGTAATTTGACTAAGTATAGTCAATAATCAAAGTAGACAAAGAAAATGAGTTTATGATGATTAGTTAAATTATAATTAACTGGTATTTTGAATGTGAATGGTATGTAGGATTAAATTCAAAGAACGTGCTTAGTTAAAGTGTAGTCTACGCACGAGGCAAGTTTCTTAACCCTACTTGTCATTATTGTTCAAGTTTATTATTTACCTTGAGTAAATTATCAATTCTATTATTCAAGTTCAAATGTTATATTAAAGATTGATTATCTTTTCAAAGCATGATTCAGTTATACAATAATTATTCTATTGTATACTTCTTGAGATTATTATTCAAGTTGAATATCATTATTGTTGAACCTTATTAGACTAGTGAACTTTATTGATTCAACTAGTCCTTAGTTGATGAACGTTCTAAATTTCAAAACCCTTATTGAATTATCCAAACCAAACTTCCTTTGGTGCGGACTCGAATGTCAAACTGAGATGAACAACCCTGCAAAGGGATTTACTTATGCATTAGCATTAAGATATTGTGCACAGTATGGTACTAAGAGCTGATCCCCCTAAGTACGAGTAGAAAGGTCCATAGTCTTATGACTATTAAAGGTTTCAAGTATAACCCTTGATAACCTAGGACATAGTTCAAGGTCTTATGACCCTCAGAATTCTTTTGATTCTTGTTATTCATTCTTGATTCAAAAGTTGAGCTTTTACTCAGATGTCTTTGATTCACTCGCATGTTATTATACTGTTATTTCATTTTTATACTTGTGGGCAATAGTGCTCACTCTTGCTTAATAATAACATTGTAGTTAAGAACGAAAGAACTGATGAACCTTCCACTAGTAAAGGCAAGGGCAAAGTTAGCAAGTGATGAAGACTTGTTGTTTATATGATGATGTATTTTGTTTAAGACTTAAATTAATGATGTTGTTTAAGACTTATTTTTTATATTTCTGCACAGATGTTTAAGGTTAGTTCAACCTGGGATGATGTTTATATTTCGGATGTTGTAACCCCATAAGGGGAAGATTTTATTTCTATCTATTGCATGCTTTACATTTATTATGGGTAGATAGATATATGATATTTGTACAGTGAACACCAAATCCCGTGGAATCGAAGTACCCGGATTTGGGGGTGTCACATCATCTGCATAATATGATATATTATTAAATCAATGATTGAGACGACAAAGTTATTCATATTATTATTTGCAATATTGACAATGTCTAAAAGTTCTGTCAAGGAGAGGTTTAGTCACCTAATTGCACGCCAATAAGTAGAAATCCTTATCGAAAAGCCCCCTCTTTCCTGGGAACGACCTGGTTGTTAAATATTATGAATTATAATATTAATGATGAATAAGTTCGTGTTGATTAAAGATGAATTTTATAGTGTTGGAATTATTTGTGTTAGTGGAAATCGACATTTGTTTCGATAATAATTGATGTCTGGAGGATATATTGTTCAATCTGGTATTCGGGACACTTTTCGTGTCAGAGTACTATTCACGAGTTACTATTGACGAGTTACTATTCACGAGTTACTATTCACCAGTAAAATATATTTCTTTTCGGTCCAAATTACTTTTGGGTACAATATTATTCCATGAGGAGATGTGCTAATTTTTCAGATCGTTGGTTGAAGATATAATAATAAATCAATATGGATCGCTGGTGGATAGTTACAATAGTAAATCAATATGGATCGCTAGTTTAAAGTTTTAATAGTAAATCAGTATGAACCGTTGCTTTAAGTTTTAATAGTAAACCAACATGGACCATCCGTTTAAAAGTAAATCAATCTGGACCGTTCATGAATTAGTTACTATTCAGTCCATTCTCCTATAAATAGAAGCTCATTCCTTCATTATTTCTTACGAATTCACTGAAACTCTAGAGAAAGAAATTATAGAGAAACTATAGAAAAGTATTCTGCTACTTTTCTACTCTTATATTCAGTTTCTTTTACAGTAAGAGGTATTATTTCTTTTGTATTCATGAAGAGAACTTCTATTATTCCATTAATTATTATTCTGTTGGAATAACCTGTATACGCGGGCTACCCTATAGTTGGTGAAATTCTTCTATTATTTCATTCTTTATTATTCTGTTGGAATATCCTGTCTGTGCGTTTTACGCCGGACCTGGTTCCAGTCTTTATTATTTTGTTAGAATATCCTGTTTGTGCATTTTACGCCGGACCTGGTTCCATTCTTTATTATTTTGTTGGAATATCCTGTCTGTGCGTTTTATGCCGGACCTGGTTTCGTTATTTATTATTCTGTTGGAATAACCTGCCTGTGCGGTCTATCGCATGCATGGTGATTTCTTTTGTTATTCCATTCTTTATTGTACTCAGTTGGTTAAAACTTTGACTTCTATACTCCATGAAATTAGTGGAATATCATTGATATTTGTGCTTTATCCAGTATCTTTTCATGGAAATATTCTTCTGAGCATTCTTGAATTTTACTCTACAAAGAAGTATCATGTTGACAATTTGGACATTATTAGTTCATGGATAAATTAATTTTTGAACTTGTTTTATTGAATTATTATATCATTGTCATCATCCTCATGTTTATATTTTGTTGAAAGTCATCTGTGGCCTGTAGTACATAGATGGACTTGGTATGATTATGACCAGAGATTGTTCGGTGTAATCATGACCGTAACGTTACAAATGATGTGGTAAAAGTCATCATTGGCCCGTAGTGCATTGATGGACAGTTGTTGGCATGATCATGACCATTAATGACTACATGAATGTCATTGGCCCGTAGTGCATGGATAATTTGTGATCGTGATACTAAAGAATATCCTTGGCCGTAGTGCAGGGGTGATTCGATGATATGGATTATTTATTAAGTTGAGTCCCAGCGATAAAAGTGATGAAAAACCTTTTAAATCATAGAAGATAGTAGATTTCATTCTCTACTTGACTCTTCTAATGGATTGCTTGTTCCGCTGCAGTTAAACCTGATATTTACTATATTTTATCAGTTTAACATTGTTGAAGACTAACGATAAATTATTCTGCATTATCTTAGTCATAATATTTCTTACTGGGCTAGTTGAGCTCACCCTTTCTTTCACTGTTCTCTTCAGGAAATGAGAACGTAGCTGGGACTAGTCGAGGAACAGAGTGATGGTCCTAGATGGTGCATTAGTAGTCCTCACTATTCTATGAAATAGTGTAATAATAAATGTAATGAGGACCCCATTGAGTTTGTATATTATCTAGATAACAATATTTGTATTCAAACTCACAGGTTATGTTTTGTCGTATTGTACACTACAGTTGTATTATTAAGTTGTATTTGAATTCAGTACCATGTATCTGGCGACCCAAGATGGGTGATGTATACCTGTTTTGGGGGCGTCACAGTTGGTATCAAAGCTTAGGGATATGATCCCTGGCTAAGATGTGAGAATTGCACTTGGAGGGGAGAGACAGGGAATTCCTTCTCTAGTATGACCTACCTAAGTTTCTTTGTATTTAATTGGTCGGTCAGAATATAGGGATAATATGTTACATGTCAATTAACCTTTTTTTGTGGCAGTATCTGAAAATGACATCCGAGAAAGTTGAGAACAGCAATGGAGCACAGGCGACCGTTGATTCACCACATATCAATAATCAGGATAATGTGCATCAGGAAGGCAACAATCCTCATGCAAACAACAACACTGACCAAATGATGAATGATGGAATGTTCAGAGGCTTTATGCAATTTATGCAACAGTTGGAGAGAGCGGCTCCTGTCCAAAATGTAGGTGGAAACACTGGAAACTCTCGGACAGTCACCGCTAAACAGTTCAAGGAGCTGGGACCACCGGAGTTTATTGGAGAGCCAAAACCACTTAAGGCGGAAGCATGGATAAAGCAGATCACCAAGATATCTGATGTCTTGGGATGCTCCTAGGAGAAAAAGGTTTCCTTTGCCGCCTTTATGTTGCGAGGAGAGGCAGATTACTGGTGGGAATCGGTAAAGCGTACTCAACCTACTGCACTGAAGATGTCTTGGAAAAAGTTCCAAGAACTATTCAACGACAAGTACTTTTCCAAAAGTATTCGTCGTATAAAAGAGGTAGAATTCATCATGTTGGAGCAAAATAATATGACCGTGTCGCAGTACGAAGTTAAGTTTTCTGAGTTGTCCCGGTTTGCGTCCCACTTGGTGGATAATGAAGAGAGAATGACGCGGATGTTTTTAAGAGGTTTGAAGCCGGAGATACGTCGATATCTTATTTCTCATAAACTGTGTTTGTATTCAGATGTTGTAAATAGGGCTCAGTTAGTGGAGCGTGATAACGAGTCAACGCAACCAAAAGAGAGCAGCCGGCAAAATGATAATACTAGTAAGAGCAGTCATCGAAGCGGTGACAACAAGCGTGGAGGGAATCAACATGCCAGAAATGGTAACCACTTTGGTGGTAATTCGGGCCAAAACAATAAGAATGGACATTTCAAGAAGAGGAGATTCAACAATGATGGAAAAACGTCAGCACCAGCACCCGTTGTTAAGGAAGAAGAACGACCACCTATCATATGCTTCAAATGCGGAGGGGAGGGACACATCAGTCCAAACTGCGCGATGCTATCCAAAGAATGTTATAATTGTGTAAGAAAATGTCACTTAGCACGATTTTGCCGTTCACCGAAGACAAGTTCAGCTAGGATGGAGGCACCAAAGGTCGTCCCAGAAAAGTCAAAGCCGGTAGTACAAGGAAGAGCATTTGTTGTGACCTCCCAGAAAGCAAGGAACCCAAATGAGGTCATCACGGGTAAGCTTATCATAAACTCTAGCGAAGTCTATACTTTATTTGATACCGGTTCTACCCATTCTTTTATTTCTCCTACTTGCTCTCAACGATTAAATTTGACTCCGGAGAAATTAGACTTTGACTTATCTGTGGAAACTCCGTTGGGAGAACCTTCATTACATCCACTGTTTATAAGTCTTGTTTGGTTTAAATCGGTAACCGCGCATTACCTGTCGATCTTATTTCTTTAAAAATACTTGTGTTTGATGTAATTTTAGGGATTGATTGGTTAACTACTCATCATGCAAAAATTGATTGTTTTCGTAAGGTTGTTAGTTTTCATATTCCTAATCAACCTATTATGTAAATTCAAGCGACCAAACCATTAAAATCAATCACGGTCATTTCAAGCCATAAAGCTATTCTTTTATTGAAAAACAGATGTCAAGCTTTCTTAGCTCATGTCACAGATTTAAACAAAAATACGTCAGATTTGAACAATATTTCTATTGTTAATAAATTTCCTGACGTATTCCCTGAAGAACTTCCTGGCCTACCCCAAGAGCGTGAAATTAAATTTTGTATCGACCTTGAACCTGATACAAAACCTGTGACTCCCCCAAAATAGGTATACATCACCTATTCTGAGTCGCCAAATACATGGTACAGAATTCAAATACAACTTAATAATACAACTGTCGTGTATAATACGACAAAACATAAACTGTGAGTTTGAATAAAAATATTGTCTACTAGAGAGTATACAAACTCAAAAGGAGTCCTCAATACAATTATTAACACACTATTTTATAAAATAATGAGGACTACTAATGTTATTCTCTGGACCGTCACTCCGTTCCCCGACTCGTCCCAGCTATATTCTCATTTCCTGAAGAGAACAATGAAAGCAAAAGGGTGAGCTCAACTAGCCCAGTAAGAAATATTATGACTAAGATAATACATAATAAATTATCATTAGTTTTCAACAATGTTAAACTGATAAAATACAATATACATCAAGTTTAATTACAGCGGAATAAGCAATCCATTAAAAGAGTCAAGTAGAGAATAAAATCTACTATCTTTTATGATTTAAAAAGGTTTTCATCACTTTTATCGCTGAGACTCAGCTTAATAAATAAACCACATCATCCCTGCACTACAGCCAAGGATATTCATTAATATCACGACCACAAATTATCTATGCACTACGGGCCAAGGATATTCGTGTATTCATCAATGGTCATGATCATGCCAACAACTGTCCATCAATGCACTACGGCCAATGAAGATTTTTACCACATCATTTGTAACATTACGGTCATGATTACACCGAATAATCCCTGGTCATAATCATACTAAGTCCATCTATGCACTACAGGCCACAGATGACTTTCAACAAAATATAAACATGAGGATGATGACAATGATATAAGAATTCAATAAAACAAGTTCAAGAATTAATTTGTCCAGGAACCAATAACGTCCAAATTGTCAATATAATATTTCTTTGTGGGGTAAAATTCAAGAATGCTTAGAAGAATATTTTCATGAAAAGATACTGGAAGAAGCGCAAATATCAAGGGTATTCCACTAATTTCATGGATTATAGAAGTCAAAACTTTAACCAACTAAGTATAATAAAGAATGGAATAACAAAAGAAATCACCATGCATGTGATAGATCGCACATGCAAGTTATTCCAACAGAATAATAAATAACGGAATCAGGACCGGCGTAAAACGCACAGACAGGATATTCCAACAGAATAACAAAGACGAAATCAAGTCCGGCGTAAAACGCACAGACAGGATATTCTAACAGAATAGTAAAGATGGAATCAGGTCCGGCGTAAAACGCACAGACAGGATATTCCAACAGAATAATGAAGAATGGAATAACAGAAGTTCTCTTCATGAAGACGAAAGAAAGAAATAATACCCCTTACCTTAAAAAGAAAAGTACTGGATAAAAAAGTAGTGAAGTAGCAGAATACTTTTCTTCTTTCTCTCTATGATTTCTCTCTATAATAATTGGTCTAAAGCTTTTGTGAATTAGTGAGAAATGAAGGAAGAATGAGCTTCTATTTATAGGAAAATATAGTTTTGATAATTGCACGTTTTGGAGCTCGAAAAATTATAGTATAATACCTGCCTCTTTTTCTTCATTTTTAATTTAGTCCTGCAATTATTATCAAACTTGCACCACCTCCCCTAATAGTAAATAATGTGAATCAATAGTACAATCATGTGAATAAATAGTATAATCATGCGAAAAATTTAATTACAGTATAGTACCTTCAACTATACCTCTATTTTTAACTTAGTCATGCAAGTATTATCAATCTTGCACCAACTCCCCTAATAGTACATGAATGTGATTCAATAGTACCCACATGTGAACAAATAGTTATATAAGCATGTGAATTAGTTGCAATTAATTGCTCATTTATCCGATTAATTACCTGATTTATCAATATAACCCCCAGACATCAATTATCATCAGAATAGATGTCGATTTCCACTAACACTAATAATCCCAGCACAATGGAACCTATCAAATTTATCTTTAATCAACACAAACTTATTCATCATTAATATTATAACTCACAATATTTAACAACCAGGTCATTCCCAGGAAAGAGTGGGCTTTTCGATAAGGATTTCTCCTTATTGACGCGCAATTAGGTGACCAAACCTCTCCTTGATAGAACTTCTAGACATTGTCAATATTGCAAATAATAATATAAATAACTTTGTCGTCTCAATTATTGATTTAATAATAATACATATTATGCAGATGATACTGTGACAATAACTCAATTAATAATATGAGAGATATGATGCAGCAATTACTGTAGTAATAATTGGGTATAACTGAGTGACTTCTCACGTAAGCATCAATAATCAATACCATGTGTTACTATGCAACCACGCGTATTACTGTACTTTTAACACCGGGTGTTTCAACAGTTAACGGTAAAACTTTCGCTGTTATTTTCATAAAGTATTTTTGTCATTTTCTCAATCCGACAATAATTTCGTTGTGGGGTCCACCAATGATTGTGCCGTTGTACGAATATTTCCTACTAAAACGAATATTCCCCGACCAATCGAATATTATATAACAACTTGCATACTTTGCAAAACTTATAAATAATACCCACAACTATAACATTATATCAAATCCACACCATAATATTCAAAAATATATTTCGAGAAAAATAACTCTTTATTCAAAAAGTTGGGGTCTTACAACCTCCCCTTCTTATGAAATTTCATCCTCGAAATTAGGGTGCGTACCTGGTATGTCGAAGAGGTGAGGATACCTTCATATCATTTCAGATTCTAACTCCCAGGTCATTTCCTCAACATCGTGGTTTCTCCACAAAACTTTGACCTTGGAGCGTAGAATATATTCCTTCTTATCCAAGATTTTAACAGGAACCTCTTCATACGTTAAATCTTCCTCTATTTCGTCTGGTTCTAACTCAATAATGTGGTTCGGGTCTTTCACATATTTACGTAACATGGATATTGAAAAATGTTATGAACACGAGACATACTTGGCGGTAACGCAAGTCTATAGGCTACAGTTCCTACTCGAACGAGGATTAAAAATGGGCCAATGAATCGAGGATTGAGCTTTTCTCTCTTTCCAAATCTTGTAACTCCTTTCCATGGAGCAACACGTAACAACACATGATCTCCAATATCGAATTCTGCGTCCTTTTGATGAAGATCATCATAACTCTTTTATCGATCTTGTGAGGTTTTTATACGTTGTCGGATCAGTTGAATCTTTTCCGTAGTCATACGTACCAACTCTGGTCCCAACAACGTTGCTTCACCCACTTCATCCCAACATACAGGAGAACGACATTTTCTTCCATACAACGCCTCAAATGGAGCCATGCCAATACTTGCTTGATAACTGTTGTTGTAGGAAAACTCCATCAATGGTAAGAACTTGTCCCAACTTCCTTTGAAGTCAAGGACAATGAGTCTAAATAAATCTTCATGAGTTTGAATAGTCCTCTCCGACTGCCCGTCCATCTAAGGATGATATGCCGAGCTAAAATGTAAATCCGTGCTCATAGCTTTTTACAAACTAACCAAAAATCTTGAAGTGAATCTTGGGTCTCGATCAGAAACTATGGATATTGGCATACTATGCATTCTTACAATCTCGTTTATGTATATACTAGCAAGACGTTCAAGTGTATAAGTTTCTCGTATTGGTAAGAAATGAGCAGACTTGATCAATCTATCAATAATGACCTAAATTGCATCTATACCTTGAGAAACCTTGGGAAGACCAGTAACGAAATCCATAGTAATGTGCTCCCACTTCCATTCTGGAATTTCAAGTGGTTGCAATGGACCTTTTAGTACTTGATGCTCCGCCTTGACTCATTGACAAGTTAAACACCTTGAGATAAACTCCGCTATCTCTTTCTTCATATTACTCCACCAAAATGTATATCAAAGATCATGATACATTTCGGTACTCCCAGGATGGATTGCAAACGGTGTGTTATGCGCCTCCATCATGATTTTATACTTTAAATCAGGGTCGTTAGGAACACAAAGTCTGGAGTTGACTCGAAGTATTCCTTCCTCATCGATTCTTGCTTCTGGCATAGCACCTTCTTGCACTTTCTTCTTCATACGCATTAGCTCTAGGTCTGTAGCTTGAGCAGCTTTAACTTTATCAATTAAAGTCGGGTCTACTCGTATATTTGCCATCATCATGTGGGTCCCTGGAGTCTTTAACTCTATCTTCATCCTTTACAAGTCATACAAAATGGGCCTTTGCATTGACAATAACGCACTCGTACCTGCATATGATCTTCTACTCAATGCGTCAGCTACTACGTTCGCTTTACCAGGATGGTATTGGATGGTATGATCATAATCTTAAAAAAGTTCAAGCCAACGTCGTTGCCGCATGTTGAGTTCCCTTTGGGTGAAGAAATATTTGAGGCTTTTTGATCTGTAAAGATCTCCACTTTCTCCCCATACAAGTAATGCCTCCAAATTTTAAGCGCACAAACGACTGCTGCCATCTCTAGATCATGAGTAGGATAATTCCTCTCATATTCTTTGAGTTGTCTTGAGGCATAGGCTATGACTTTCCCATGTTGCATGAGAACACATCCTAATCCTTTTGCCCGATGCATCACTGTAGATGACAAATCCCTCCGAGCCAGATGGTATTGTCAGAACAGGTGCTGAAATGAGTCTTCTCTTGAGTTTTTGAAAACTCTTCTGACATTCCTCGCTCCAACCGAACTTTGTATCTTTTTGAGTTAGCTGAGTTAATGGAGTAGCGATTCGAGAAAATCCTTCCACGAATCTCCGATAATAACCAGCTAATCCGAGAAAGCTACGTACTTCGGTCACTGATTTAGGTTGCTCCGAGCTTTGAATAGCTTCAATCTTTGCTGGGTTAACATATATTCCATAACTTGATACTACGTGCCCAAGGAATGCTACTTCCTCAAGTCAGAACTCACATTTCTTTAACTTGGCATATAGATTATTTTCACGTAGCGTTTGAAGTATCAGCCTCAAGTGTTGCTCATGATCTTCACGGGTTTTGGAGTATATGAGGATGTCATAAATAAAGACGACCACAAAGTGATCCAAATATTCCTTGAATATACGGTTCATCATATCTATGAAGGCAGCAGGAGCATTAGTCAATCCAAAGGACATGACTAGGAATTCATAATGCCCGTACCGAGTTCTGAAGGCAGTCTTTGGAATATCTTCAGTATTAACCTTCAGCTGATGATATCCAGAACGAAGATCGACCTTTGAAAAGAATTATGCTCCTTGCAACTGGTCAAACAGGTCATCAATGCGAGGTAACGGATACCTATTCTTAATGGTGACATGGTTCAATTTTCGGTAGTCAATACAAAGTCGCATACTCTCATCTTTCTTCTTTACGAATAGAATAGGAGCACCCCAAGGAGGCGTACTAGGACGAATGAAACCGATGTCTAACAATTCCTGCAATTGGGTCTTTAACTCCTGAAGTTCAATAGGAGCCATTCGATATGGTGCTTTGGAAATGGGTTATGTATCGGGTTCAAGGTCGATACAAAATTCAATTTCACACTCTGGGGGTAGGCCAGGAAGTTCTTCAGGGAATACGTCGGGAAATTTATTAACAATAGAAATATCATTCAAAACTGACGTATTTTTGTTTAAATCCGTGACATGAGCTAAGAAAGCTTGACATCCGTTTTTCAATAAATGAATAGGTTTATGGCTTGAGATGACCGTGATTGATTTTAATAGTTTGGTCGCATGAATTTGCATAATAGGTTGTTTAGGAATATGAAAGCTAATAACCTTATGAAAACAATCAATTTTTTCATGATGAATAGTTAACAAATCAATCTCTAGAATCACATCAAATGCAAGTATTTTCAATGAAATAAGATCGACAGGTAATGTGAGGGTACCGATTTGAACCAAACAAGACTTATAAACAGTGGATGTAATGAAGGTTTCTCCCAATGGAGTTTCAACAGATAAGTCAAAGTCTAATTTCTCCGGAGTCAAATTTAAACGTTGAGCGCAAGTAGGAGAAATAAAAGAATGGGTAGAACCAGTATCAAATAAGGTATAGACTTCACTAGAGTTTATGATAAGCTTACCTATGATAACCTCATTCTGGTTCCTTGCTTTCTGGGAGGTCACAACAAACGCTCTCTCTTGCACTACTGGCTTTGACTTTTCTGGGACGGCCTTTGGTGCCTCCATCCTAGCAGAACTTATCTTCGATGAACGACAAAATTAGGCTAGGTGACCTTCTCTTCCACAATTATAACATGCTTTGGACGGCATTGCGCAGTTTGGACTGATGTGTCCCTCCCCTCCGTATTTGAAGCATATGATAGGTGGTCGTTCTCCTTCCATGACAACGGGTGTTGGTGCTGACGTCTTTCCATCATTGTTGAATCTCCTCTTCTTGAAATGTCCATTCTTATTATCTTGGCTATGATTACCACCGAAGTGGTTACCATTTTTGGTATGTTGATTCCCTCCACGCTTGTTGTCACCGTTTCGATGACTGTTACCACTGGTATTTTCATTTTGCCGGCTACTTTCTCTTGGTTGCGTTAACTCGTTATCGCGCTCCAATAACTGAGCCATATTTACAACATCTGAATACAAACACAATTTATGAGAAATAAGATATTGTCGTATCTTCGGTTTCAAACCTCTTAAAAACATTCGCGTCATTCGCTCCTCATTATCGACCAAATGGGATGCAAACCGGGATAACTCTGCAATTTTAGCCTCGTATTGCGACACGGTTATATTGTTTTGTTCCAACTTGATAAACTCCACCTTCTTCATGTGACGAATACTTTCGGGAAAGTACTTGTCGTTGAACAACTCTTGGAACTTCTCCCAAGACATCTTGAGTGCGTCAGGCTGGGTACGTTTTACAGATTTCCACCAGTAATCTGCCTCTTCACACAACATAAAGGTGGCGAAGGGAACCTTTTGTTCCTCGGAGCATCCCAAGACATCAAATATCTTGGTGATCTGCTTTATCCACGCTTTCGCCTTAAGTGGTTTTGGCTCTCCAATAAACTCTAGTGGTCCTAGCTCTTTGAACTGTTTAGCGGTGACCGTCCGAGAGTTTTCAGTGTTTCCACCTGTATTTTGGACAGGAGCCGCTCTCGCCTGATGTTGCATAAATTGCATGAAGCCTCGGAACATTCCATCGTTCATCATTTGGTCAATGTTGTTGTTTGCATGAGGATTGTCACCTTCCTGATGGACATTGTCCTGGTTATTGATCTGTGGAGAGTCAACGGTCTCCTGCGCTCCATTGATGTTCTCAACATTCTCGGATGCCATTTTCAAATACTGCCACAAAATAATGGTTAATTAACATATAACATATTATCCTTATACTCTGACCGACTAATTAAATACCAAATAAACTTAGGTAGATCATACTAGCGAAAGAATTCCCCGTCTCTCCCCTCCTAGTTTTTATCTCACATTTCAGCCAGGGATCATATCCCTAAGCGTTGATACCAACTGGGACGTCCCCAAAACAGGTTTACATCACCTATTCTGAGTCGCCAAATACATGGTACAGAATTCAAATACAACTTAATAATACAACTGTCGTGTATAATACGACAAAACATAAATTATGAGTTTGAATACTAATATTGTCTACTAGAGAGTATACAAACTCAAAAGAAGTCCTCATTACAATTATTACCACACTATTATATAGAATAGTGAGGACTACTAATGCTATTCTCTGGACCGTCACTCCGTTCCCCGACTCGTCCCAGCTATATTCTTATTTCCTAAAGAGAACAATGAAAGCAAAAGGGTGAGCTCAACTAGCCCAGTAAGAAATATTATGACTAAGATAATGCATAATAAATTATCATTAGTCTTCAACAATGTTAAACTGATAAAATACAATAGACATCAAGTTTAAATGCAGCGGAATAAGCAATCCATTAAAAGAGTCAAGTAGAGAATAAAATCTACTATCTTTTATGATTTAAAATGGTTTTCATCACTTTTATCGCTGAGACTCAGCTTAATAAATAAACCACATCATCCCTGCACTACGGCCAATGATATTCATTAGTATCACGACCATAAATTATCCATACACTACAGGCCAAGGATATTCGTGTATTCATCAATGTTCATGATCATGCCAACAACTGTCCATCAACGCACTACGGACAATGAGGATTTTTACCACATCATTTGTAACATTACGGTCATGATTACACCAAATAATCCCTGGTCATAATCATATCAAGTCCATTTATGCACTACAAGCCACAGATGACTTTCAACAAAATATAAACATGAGGATGATGACAATGATATAAGAATTCAATAAAACAAGTTCAAGAATTAATTTGTCCAAGAACCAATAACGTCCAAATTGTCAACATGATATTTCTTTATGGAGTAAAATTCAAGAATGCTCAGAAGAATATTTCCATGAAAAGATACTGGATGAAGCGCAAATATCAAGGATATTCCATTAATTTTATGGATTATAGAAGTCAAAACTTTAACCAACTGAGTATAATAAAGAATGGAATAACAAAAGAAATCATCATACATGCGATAGACCACACAGACAGGTTATTCCAACAGAATAATTAATAAGTGGATTTTTTATACACTTATCCGGTATCTTTTACTTGAATTAGTTGCTTATATTCATGTTTATTAGTTACTTTTCATGTATTTTGTGTTTATTTTGTAGGTTATACGTTTGGGAGCGGTGTGAGCGATTATTGGTAAGGAAAAGTAAAGAAAAGGCAATCTGGACATCATTTGGGCTTTCATGTTACTTCATGTTCTTGGCTTGGAACTTGGACTACATTGAAGAGCATCTTCGTAACTTTCTGGAACATCCTGAATCGCTCTAATCGGAGTTCGGATGCAAGAGTTATGATCGTTGTACCAACGGACGTCAAACTTCATTGTTTTAATGGATTATAGAAGTCAAAATTTAACCAACTGAGTATAATAAAGAATAGAATAACAAAAGAAATCATTATGCATGCGATAGACCACACAGGCAGGTTATTCCAACAGAATAATTGAGAAGTGGATTTTTTATACACTTATCCAGTATCTTTTACTTGAATTAGTTGCTTATATTCATGTTTATTAGTTACTTTTCATGCATTTTGTGTTTATTTTGTAGGTTATACGTTTGGGAGCGGTGTGAGCGATTATTGGTAAGGAAAAACAAAGAAAAGGCAATCCGGACATCATTTGGGCTTTCATGTTACTTCATATTCTTGGCTTGGGACTTGGACTACATTTAAGAGCATCTTCGTAGCTTTTTGGAACATCTTGAATCGCTCTAATTGGAGTTCGGATGCAAGAGTTATGATCGTTGTACCAACGGACGTCAAACTTCGCTGTTTTGGTTAGCCATTTTCATAGCAGTCCCTTCCAGCTTAATTTCAACCTTCATTCGGCCCGAATTTCTCAATCATCAAAGAATGAAAGTTGTAGAGCTCGTCGATATCTTCGATTTGATAGGTGGAAGATCCCGTAACTCTTTTCGGATCAAAAGTTATGGCCATTTTACCAGAGCACACTGCAGCAGAAAATCACCCGCGCGCGGGCGCCCGAATTCCCCGCGGCCGCACGATTTACGCGCGGCCGCGCGACTTACAGTAGCAAAAAGACGCAATTTTTAGCTTTCGCGTGGGCGCTCCCAACTCAGGCCAATTCCTGCGTGGCCGCGCGACTTCGGGTGCTGACCAACGCTGAGTTTTCATTAAACAGTACAATTGACGCGTAACGGAGAGAGAGATTCAATTAGGGCTTATCTATTAGACTTATTTCCATGATGTAAAAGAGATTTCACCCCTTGGGGGACAAAGCTATCATTATTTCTTTTCTTCTCTTTCTTTTTAGATTAGATTAGAACCCTAGAATAACTAAGATTTGGGGATTGAAGCAATTGAAGATCCTCGAAAGTTCAGAAGTGAAAGAAGAGAAGAAACTCAGATTTGCTATTCTTAATCCCTAACTCTCTTTACTTCTATTTGTATCTTTCAATGTATATTTAATTGTGGATGATGGATTTTGATTCTATAACGAGCGAAACTCTATTTTGAGAATACAATTGAATCTATTGCTTAGTTTATTTCGATATACTTCAATGTTAACCTTATTGATTATTATGGGTTTGACTATTAAGATTTATGCTTATTTGCTTAGTTGATTGGCCATCAATTATTGTGATAACCCATATGAACTTGAAAGACGAAGTATGGGTTTAGATTTGATCTTGATAGCTTGTGTTTGTATGTTCTACATGGTGATGGAATATAGGATTCGTGCTTAGGATAGACATATACCGAAGCACCACTCGTAGTCAATTGAGGACTTGAGTTCAAACCCTAATTATTTGTAAATCACATAGACATATAGTGGTTTAGATAATGTGGGTGTTCATTTGTATTCTATCAATTGTGGATTATATGTAATATGAGTATGGTACATCGAGAGATGGCTATATTTCACTTTCGTGTTCTCGACTAACAATCTGTTATAATTAATTTGGTTTAACTAGAATTGTGTTGATTTAAATGATGCAATAGGGGAAATTGTAATCTCATGTCTTTATTATCTAGTCTCATTCTAGGGGTAGTTAGTACTATTTAATTTCATAGTTTAAATATAAAAACTCAAAGCAATTGTTTAAATAAGACTGAAATGGTTATGGGCTAATGCTTGGTGAACTTTATTAATTAATTCTCCATGGGAACGATACTTTACTTACTCTTTATTACTTGTTGACCACGTATACTTGCGTGTTGTGCGTAACTAGAATTTACCCAACAAGTTTTTGGCGTCGTTACCGGGGAATTATTTTAATAATTTTTGCCAACATTAATTTCAATCAAATTAGTCTTAATTTAAACATTTTATTTTATTTTATTTTATTTTAATTCTCTTCCTATACTTCTCTCTTTTCAGGTACCATGGATGACTTTTCTTATCAAGGGCCTTATGCAAATAGGATTCAACCAAGGGACACAAGAACTGAAGGACTCAATGTCAGAGTTGGACAAGTACAGTTTGGGGGTGATTACCTCAACAACTATGTTTATCCCAATTATCCTCAAGGTTGGGGGTATCACCCAGATTCTGAATGGAGTTATAACTATAGAGACCAATATTGTGCCGTGAGTCCAACACATCCATCGAATTTCTCATATCCACCTCCAATGCAACAAGAAGAAAATTCAAGGTTGAAGAAAGTCATGTCAAACAGTATAGCAGACCATGAAGAGATGATGATGAGTCAGGAGTTATCAAGCCAAAATCTTAACAAACAGATGGAACAACTCATTACCTCCTCAATGAATGGTCCTCAATACATGAATTTCAAAACTGAGAAAGATGACTCAAGATTGGAGGATTTGTGGGTCAAATTTGTAGCATCAGCTGAGAAGAAGATGATTGAGCAAAAGAGGTCAATTCAAAATCTTCAGAATCAGATGGATCTAATGTTCGAAGCCTTGAATAATCGCCCTCCAAACAATTGGTGCTATGACATTGACGATGAAACTGATGGAGAGCCAGAAGTGTGCATGCCACGGAATGAACTGAAAGGAGTGGACATAGAGGAGACAACTGGGGGTATGAAAAATGAAGATCATGAGCTGATTTGTATAATACCCCAAGTGCCTTCTCAGTTAGAGTTAAAAAATTCAGTGAAATTTGCACACCCATGTCCCCTTGGTAGTCACATCCAAAGCAAGAATTTTTACGATTATGAGGCCTCTTACAAACCATGGGGGGCTGAGGAAGAGATAATAGAAGAAGAAAATCATGTTATATCTGTCATGCCTCAATGAAAAAATCTATTCACAGATACAACGGGAGAAGCACCTGGCATTGCAATGGAACTAGGGACATCATGTACAGGAAATATGCTAGGTGGCTTCAATTCACAGACTCTCATGATGGGGAACCTACCTACACACATAGCGGTTCTAATGGATGGAGGGTTCTTATCTTATCGTAGAGGAATCGAATAGCGGTGTCAAGAAAAGAGTCTACCTATCGGACTATAAACCAAGCGCTAGATGGGACGCACCCCATCCAATCTTTCTCCCTCCTTGTTTAATTCTTATTTACATTTACATATTTAGTAGATGTTAGATAGTGGTAAATCTTAATAATAGTTTTATTGTTTCTCCTTTCAGGTTCAATCCAATTACTATAAACATTCAGGATCAAACAGAAGTCAAAAACTGAAGCTGTCAGAGTACAGGGTCGCGCGGCCGCGCGACCCTACAAGCCAAACACCACGCAGCCGCGCCATAGCTCAGTCACAGAAAAAAAAAGCTAAATTTTTAGAATTTCTGACTCAAGCATTTGAACAGTTAGAAGCCCACACTCAGTCTCCAACTATAGAATATCTCAAACTTAGCCATCGCCTGATATACCATCGGATCATGAGGAGGCGAACGGAGATGACATTGCCACTTAGGGGAGTATTCTTTCACTTTTAATTACAATGAGGGCATTGTTTATTTTACGTTTGGGGGTATTGGGTTGTAGTGAGTAGTTGTTGCATATAGTTAGTTGCATATAGTTTTATTGCATGTTTAAGTTGCATAGTAGGGGCATTTTAGTATGAAATTTTTATTATTTTTATTTTTATTATTTTTTTTAGTTTTCTTTTGTCTTGTTTATTTAGTATGTGTTTAGTTGCATAACATTGCATAATCCCAAGCTTTTAGTTAGTTGAATTCTAATTTGGCCAATGATGAAATAGAAATTTGATAGATTTTTGAATTTAGTTGATATCTTGAGCTTAGTTATAATTTTATACATGATATAATTCATGCTTGTTGTTTAGATGTTACCAGGTAGCACGACAATGTTCCTATTTGCTTGTTGGTTAAGATTAGCATGTTTGTTTGCTGAGTAGAAAATGTTGTTTTTAAAGATGGAATTGTGTATAACATAGACATAGACTATGAAAACACAGATACTCAAGTTTTGGGGAACGCATGGGTATGCTTGCTTTATAAAAAAAATTGAATAATTACCGTGGCTAGTCTTGTTTCGGGGCCTTTGTTACTTGAGTAAGTACGCCCAAGGGATTGTCTCTACACCTAGCGCCCTAAGGTCTTAATGGTCTGGGAGTCGTTGGTTAAAAGTTCGCTAAGGGGTAGCACTGTTAGCCTAATGGAATGAGGCATTGCACAGTCATGGGAAATATATATATAAAAAAATCAATAAGCACCGCAAGAAAGTGCGAAAATCGCCCTCGCGAGTAAAAATAAAGCAGAATAAACTCATTGTTGAACCTTAGTTTGTATTGATGTGTTGGAGTAGTTGATGTCTCATTAGTATATGCAGTTCTTAATTTAAACTTCAATTTTCTGCCTTAAGCAATAAAGCATGTGGTATCTTCATCTTTGTCAAGCTTATCTGTAAACACATCACACACTCACATCATCTTTATAGCAGGTTAGGATTATCTGATTGTATGTCATTATGCCTTTAGCTTAGTTTGATGCTTTGTTCTTGAATCTTGATATTTCTTTGAGGCATGTCTCACTGGAATTAATAACATGGCTGGAAATCTGGGGATTCATTGTCATAGTAGCGTAGCTTCCATAGCATGTAGATTGCATTATTTTGTGTTGCTTGGGGACAAGCAACGGTTTAAGTTTAGGGGTATTTGATAAGTGGATTTTTTATACACTTATCCGGTATCTTTTACTTGAATTAGTTGCTTATATTCATGTGTCTTAGTTACTTTTCATGCATTTTGGGTTCATTTTGTAGGTTATACGTTTAGGAGCGGTGTGGGCGATTATTGGTAAGGAAAAGCAAAGAAAATGCAAAGAAAAGACAATCCGGACATCATTTGGGCTTTCATGTTACTTCATGTTCTTGGCTTGGAACTTGGACTACATTGTAGAGCATCTTCGTAGCTTTTCGGAACATCTTGAATCGCTCTAATCGGAGTTCGGATGCAAGAGTTATGATCGTTGTACCAACAGACGTCAAACTTCGCTGTTTTGGTTAGCCATTTTCATAGCAGTCCCTTCCAGCTCAATTTTAACCTTCATTTGACCAGAATTTCTCAATCATTAAAAAAGAAAGTTGTAGAGCTCGTCGATTTCTTCGATTTGATAGGTGGCACATCCCGTAACTCTTTTCGGATCAAAAGTTATGGCCATTTTACCAGAGCACATTGCAGCAGAAAATCACCCACGCGCGAATTCCACGCGGCCGCACGACTTACAGCTGCAAAAAGACGCGATTTTTAGCTTTCGCACTGGCGTGCCCAACTCAGACCAATTCCTGCGCGACCGCGCGACTTCGGGTGCTGACCAACGCTGACTTTTCATTAAACAGTGTAATTGACGCGTAACGGAGAGAGGGATTCAATTAGGGCTTATATATTAGACTTATTTCCATGATGTAAAAGAGATTCCCCCCCTTGGGGGCTAAAGCTATCATTATTTCTTTTCTTCTCTTTCTTTTTAGATTAGATTAGAACCCTAGAATAACTAAGATTTGGGGATTGAAGCAATTGAAGATCCTTGAAAGTTCAGAAGTGAAAGAAGAGAAGAAACTCAGATTTGCTATTCTTAATCCCTAACTCTCTTTACTTCTATTTGTATCTTTCAATGTATATTCAATTGTGGATGATGGATTTTGATTCTATAACGAGCTAAACTCTATTTTGAGAATACAATGGAATCTATTGCTTAGTTTATTTCGATATACTTCATTGTTAACCTTATTGATTGCTATGGGTTTGTCTATTAAGATTTATGCTTATTTGCTTAGTTGATTGGCCATCAATTACTGTGATAACCCATATGAACTTGAAAGACGAAGTATGGGTTTAGATTTGATCTTGATAGCTTGGGTTTGTATGTTCTACATGATAATGAAATATAGGATTCGTGCTTAGGATAGACATATACCGAAGCACCACTCATAGTCAAATGAGGACTTGGGTTCAAACCCTAATTATTTGTAAATCACATAGACATATAGTGGTTTAGGTAATGTGGGTGTTCATGTGTATTCTATCAATTGTGGATTATATGTGATATGAGTATGGTACATCGAGAGATGGCTATATTTCACTTTCGTGTTCTCGACTAACAATCCATTATAATTAATTTGGTTTAACTAGAATTGTGTTGATTTAAATGATGCAATAGGGGAAATTGTAATCTCATGTCTTTATTATCTAGTCTCATTCTAGGGGTAGTTAGTACTATTTAATTTCATAGTTTAAATATAAAAACTCAAAGCAACCGCTTAAATAAGATTGAAATGGTTATGGGCTAATGCTTGGTGAACTTTATTAATTAATTCTCCGTGGGAACGATACTTTACTTACTCTTTATTACTTGTTGACCACGTATACTTGCGTGTTGTGCGTAACTAGAATTTACCCAACAATAATAAATAACAGAATCAGGTCCGGCGTAAAACGCACAGACAGGATATTCCAACAGAATAACAAAGACGGAATCAAGTCCGACGTAAAACGCACAGACAGGATATTCCAATGGAATAATAAAGACGGAACCAGGTCTGGCGTAGAACGCACAGACAGGATATTCCAACAGAATAATAAAGACGGAATCAGGTCCGACGTAAAACGCACAGACAGGATATTCCAATAGAATAATAAAGAATGGAATAATATAAGTTCTCTTCATGAAGACGAAAGAAAGAAATAATACCCCTTACCTTAAAAAGAAAAGTACTGGATAAAGAAGTAGTGAAGTAGCAGAATACTTTTCTTCTTTCTCTCTATGATTTCTCTCTATAATAATTGCTCTAAAGCTTTTATGAATTGGTGAGAAATGAAGGAAGAATGAGCTTCTATTTATAGGAAAATATAGTTTTGATAATTGCACGTTTTGGAGCTCGAAAAATTATAGTATAATACCTGCCTCTTTTTCTTCATTTTTAATTTAGTCATGCAATTATTATCAATCTTGCACCACCTCCCCTAATAGTAAATAATGTGAATCAATAGTACAATCATGTGAATAAATAGTATAATCATGCGAAAAATTTAATTACAGTATAGTACCTTCAACTATACCTCTATTTTTAACTTAGTCATGCAAGTATTATCAATCTTGCACCAACTCCCTTAATAGTACATGAATGTGATTCAATAGTACCCACATGTGAACAAATAGTTATATAAGCATGTGAATTAGTAGCAATTAATTGCTCATTTATCCGATTAATTAACCGATTTATCAATATAACCCCCAGACATCAATTATCATTGGAATAGATGTCGATTTCCACTAACACTAATAATCCCAGCACAATGAAATCTATCAAATTTATCTTTAATCAATACGAACTTATTCATCATTAATATTATAACTCACAATATTTAACAAACGGGTCGTTCTCAGGAAAGAGGGGGCTTATTAGGTGACCAAACCTCTCCTTGACAGAACTTCTAGACATTGTCAATTTTGCAAATAATAATATAAATAACTTTGTCGTCTCAATTATTGATTTAATAATAATACATATTATGCAGATGATACTGTGACAATAACTCAATTAATAATATGAGAGATATGATGCAGCAATTACTGTAGCAATAATTGGGTATAACTGAGTGACTTCTCACGTAAGCATCAATAATCAATAATGTGTGCTACTATGCAACCACGCGTATTACTGTACTTTTAACACCGGGTGTTTCAATAGTTAACGGTAAAACTTCCGCCGTTATTTTCATAAAGTATTTTTGTCGTTTTCTCAATCCGACAATAATTCTGTTGTGGGGTCCACCAATGATTGTGCCGTTGTACGAATATTCCCTTCTAAAACGAATATTCCTCGACCAATCGAATATTATATAACAACTTGTGTACTTTGCAAAACTTGTAAATAATACCCACAACTATAACATTATATCAAATCCATACCATAATATTCAAAAATATATTTCGAGAAAATATCTCTCTATTCAAAAAGTTGGGGTCTTACAAAACCCATTTCCAAAGCCCCATATCGAATGGCTCCTATTGAACTTCAGGAGTTAAAGACCCAATTACAGGAATTGTTAGACATTGGTTTCATTCGTCCTAGTACGTCTCCTTGGGGTGCTCCTGTTCTATTTGTGAAGAAGAAAGATGGAAGTATGCGACTTTGTATTGATTATCGGGAGTTGAATCATGTCACCATAAAATATAGGTACCCATTTTCACGTATTGATGACCTGTTTGACCAGTTGCAAGGAGCCAAATTCTTTTCAAAAATTGATCTTCGTTCCGGATATCACCAATTGAAGATTAGAACTGATGACATTCCAAAGACGACTTTCAGAACTCGGTACGGACATTATGAATTCCTAGTCATGTCCTTTGGGTTGACTAATGCTCCTGATGCCTTCATGGATATGATGAACCGAGTATTCAAAAAATATTTGGATCACTTTGTGGTCGTCCTTATTGATGACATCCTTATTTATTCCAAAAGTCGTAAAGATCATGAGCAACACTTGAGGCTGACACTCCAAAAGCTTCGTGAATACAAGCTTTATGCCAAGTTAAAGAAATGCGAGTTCTGGCTTAAGGAAGTAGTATTCCATGGGCACGTAGTATCAAGTCATGGAATATCTGTTGACCCGACAAAAAATTGAAGCAATTCAAAGCTGGGAGCAACCTAAATCAGTGACCGAAGTACGTAGCTTTCTCGATTTAGCTGGTTATTATCAGAGATTCGTGGAAGGATTTTCTCGAATCGCTACTCCATTAACTCAGCTGACTCGGAAAGATACAAAGTTCAGTTGGAGCGAAGAATGTGAGAAGAGTTTTCAAGAACTCAAGAGGAGACTCATTTCAGCACCTGTTCTGACAATACCATCTGGCTCGAAGGGATTTGTCATCTACAGTGATACTTCGGGCAAAGGGTTGGGATGTGTTCTCATGCAATATGGGAAAGTCATAGCCTATGCCTCGCGAAAACTCAAAGAATATGAGAGGAATTATCCTACTCATGATCTAGAGTTGGCAGCTGTTGTCTTTGCACTTAAAATTTGCAGGCATTACTTGTATGGGGAGAAAGTGGAGATCTTTACGGATCATAAAAGCCTCAAATATTTCTTCACTCAAAAGGAACTCAACATGCGACAATGACGTTGGCTTGAACTGTTGAAAGATTATGATCATACCATCTAATACCATCTTGGAAAAGCGAACGTGGTAGCTGACGCATTGAGTAGAAGATCATATGCAAGTACGAGTGCGATATTGTCAACGCAAAGGCCCATTTTGTGTGACTTGCAAAGGATGGAGATAGAGTTAAAGACTCCAGGGACCCATATGATGATGGCGAATATATGAGTAGAACCGACTTTAATTGATAAAGTTAAAGCTGCTCAAGCTACAGACCTGGAGCTGATGCGTATGAGGAAGAAAGTGCAAGAAGGTGAATTGATGGACAGTTGTTGGCATGATCATGACCATTAATGAATACACGAATGTCCTTGGCCCGTACTGCATGGATAATTTGTGGTCGTGATACTAAAGAATATCCTTGGCCGTAGTGCTGGGGTGATTCGATGATGTGGATTATTTATTAAGCTGATTCCCAGCGATAAAAGTGATGAAAAACCTTTTAAAACATAGAAGATAGTAGATTTTATTCTCTACTTGACTCTTCTAATGGATTGCTTGTTCCGCTGCAGTTAAACTTGATATTTACTATATTTTATCAGTTTAACATTGTTGAAGGCTAACGATAAATTATTCTGCATTATCGTAGTCATAATATTTCTTACTGGGCTAGTTGAGCTCACCCTTTCTTTCACTGTTCTCTTCAGGAAATGAGAACGTAACTAGGACTAGTCGGGGAACAGAGTGATGGTCCTAGATGGTGCATTAGTAGTCCTCACTATTCTATGAAATAGTGTAATAATAAATGTAATGAGGACCCATTGAGTTTGTATATTGTCTAGATGACAATATTTGTATTCAAACTCACAGGTTATGTTTTGTCGATTGTACACGACAGTTGTATTATTAAGTTGTATTTAAATTCAGTACCATGTATCTGGTGACCCAAGATGGGTGATGTATACCTATTTTGGGGGCGTCACATTAATGTTTTAAATCATGTAGATTCCTTATCTCAGGATAGTTGATGTAAATAGCAGTGATTCTATCGTAGTTTGATAAAACTTTTGATTAAATAAATATATCTAGTTGTTTGAGAAAGTATATTAAGTGATTATGTTAAATTGTTTGAGTTAAGCCTTAAATATTTAGAGAATTGGATAAAGATCTAATAAACATATATTTTAACAGAAATATGCCACCGAGAAGAAGACCAAACCGTCAACCAGCTCAAGAAGAATCAACGAACATCAACAACAAAAACGCCACCCCATTTAGCAATTGGTGAACTTATTAGCTAGTGCGATTCATAATCAACCTCCAGCTCCATCGAATACAACGCTCAAGGATTTCAAGGCGGTGGGACCGCCAGAGTTTAAAGGCTCCATGAACCCGATAGAAGCTCAGACTTGGGTTATGGATATGGAGAAAGTTTTTTATGTCGCCAGAGTCATAGAAGACCAGAAAACCGCCTACGCGACGTTCATGCTGAAATCAGAGGCCAGTTATTGGTGGCAAGAAAATAAGGTCCGTGGAGGAGAAGGTGTGATTACTTGGGAGAGGTTCAAGGAGATATTTTTCGAGATGTATTTTCCGACCAGCTCGCAGAACCAAATGGAGGTTCAGTTTCTGGAGTTGAAATAAGGGAATATGTCTATACCAGACTATGTGGCAAGATTCAATAAGTTGGCTAGGTTCGCCACATATCAAGTGCACACAGATGAGAAAAAAGCAAGAAGGTTTGAACAAGGACTGAAGCCCTAGTTGTATAGTAAAGTGTCGATGTTTCAGTTGAAGACGTTGGCTGGAGTATTGGAGAAAGCCATACTGCTGAAGGTGGGAGCGATTCGGTAACCAAATATAATCAGGATCAGAAGAAGAAGAAGAAGATTGAAGATGAAGGAATTAATAAGGCTAGTGGAAGTAACACGGGAGGTAGTAATAATCAGAAGAGAAGGTGGTCTAACAACTCGTCAACTGGAAATCAGAAAGGAGGTCAGAAAAAGAGGATTGAAGCGTGCCCGACCTGCGGGAAAGCTCATTTGGGAGTGTGTATGAAGGGTAAACGAGTGTGCTACAATTGTGGTCAGGAAGGCTACATAGCACCTAACTGTCCTAACCCAAAGAAGGGCGCCTGTTTCACTAGCGACTCAAAAGACCATCTGGCAAGAGATTGTCCTAAGAAGGGATCTGAAGGGGTAAGATTCGGAGGAAATAGGGGAAACAGCGGTGGAAGCACTTTAACTATCACAGGACCGTCCGCAACTTTGACGCCCCCAAAACGGGCATACATCTCCCATCTTGAGTCGCCAGATACATGGTACAGAAATCAAATACAAACTTCTTTAATACAACTGTCGTGTAAAAATACGACAAAACATAGCTGAGAGTTTTAAAATGAATATTGTCATGTAGACAATATCCACACTCAATGAAGTCCTCATTACATTTATTTTTACACTATTTCACAGAATAGTGAGGACTACTATAGCCACCATCTCGGACCGTCACTCCATTTCCCGACTAGTCCCAGTTATATTCTCATTACCTGAAGAGAACAGTGAAAGAAAATGGTGAGCTCAACTAGCCCAGTAAGAAATATTATGACTAAGATAATGCAGAATAAATTATCCTTAGCCTTCAACAGTATAACAACTGATAGAATACAAACGAGATTTTATAATTTAATTTTAATATTTATTGAATTAAATAAATATTTTTGATGATTTAATTATTAGATTAAATAATTAATTGATGAAGTTGTGGTAGATTAATTTAATTATATGTGTTATATTTATTAAATTAATGTGGAGAATTTTATTATTCAAAGTATGTAATTATGTGAGCTTATTAAATTAAATGAAATATTTAATAAGCATAATGTTATTTTAATAATTAATTAGAGATTTAATAATTTGACATAATTAATAAATGAGAAATTTAATTATGTGACTATGTGAATTAATGAGAAATTATTATATTTTATTTAAAATAAATTAAATAAGATATTTGATTATTGTGTAAATGGGTGTAACACTATTAAACTATACTATAAAAGATTTATTAAATTAAATGGTTATGATTCTTTTAAGGCTAGCTAAACGGAGCCTTATTGGGAGTTGGGAGCAGTTAACCCATGATCGGGTTAACTGACCACAACTGCGTCAGTTCTTAATTATTATATATGTATTCTTCCTTCTTTATTCTCTAAGTCTGAAAACAAGAAAAACAAGTTTATAGAGAGAATTTGAGTTTTGTTAAGGGAGATTGTGAGTGGGTGATTGAAGAAACAACTGAGAAAAGTTTCCTTACTATTCTACACTCTACGCTTTGGGTAAATTCTTCAACCCAATTTTTATTTACGTCATTTAAAGTTTCATGAAAAATGGCTTTCAAGTTAATTGTTTAAGTCTCTGTAATCGGAAAGGGTAATGATTGTGTGGATGTAATATGTTAATGTAGTATGTTTTTTTTTACTATGACATATGAATCATAACATCAGTTTCATAAAATAGGTCGTATATTGTTCTTCAAAAGTTACAGAGTATGAAAATATGGCTATATGGCCTTACATACCAAATTTGATACGATAATCATAAATTGTATCATAAATTGATACTTATGTGGATGTATGTGTTAATATGTTAACGTAGTATATTTTTTTTACTATGATATATGAACCATAACATCAGTTTCATAAAATAGGACGTATATTGTTCTTCAAAATTACAGAGTATGAAAATATGGCCATATAGCCTTACATACCAAATTTAACATGATAATCATAAATTGTATAATAAATTTACACTTGTATATAATTATGCATGTTAAAACGTAGGAATCAAACTCCAAATGAACAGATTCAGTGTTATAATGAACCTGTAATGTTGATTTTCATGTTTTGTGTTGAAAACTTTCAAGAAAATCAAGAACAATAATTTATATGTTTTGATTCTGCAAAATTATGTATTTTAACATGTTATAATTATGTTAGAAGGGTTAAGTAATAGTTATATGTGTATGACAATGTTTGGGTATGTCTAAATTCGTGTAGAAATAATTTAATTGAAAGTTATGGCCATGTTCTGTGTTCTTCAATAGAACATATTAACTTGTGAGAGATTTTTTTGGCCTTGTTATGCAGAAACTGAAGAAACTGAGTCTGGGTAACCTCGCCCCCAGCAAACGTTACCAAACTAAAAAAAAATAAAAAAATAAAAAAAATAATAAATAATAATAATAATAATAATTAAAAAAATTATTAATTAAAATATTTATCAATTAAAATGAATATTTTAATTGAGATATTTATGGAATAAAATAAATATTCGATGAAAATTATTATTAAAATATTTATAAAATAAAGTAAATATTTTAATTGAGATATTTATGGAATAAAATAAATATTTGATGAAAATTATTATTAAAATATTTATAAAATAAAGTAAATATTTTAATTGAGATATTTATGGAATAAAATAAATATTCGATGAAAATTATTATGAAATAATTTATTCGAGTATAATAATAGTAAGGGAATGAAAATATTCTAATTTAATTAAGTAATTAAATTATAAGGGTAATGATTCGTTAAATAAAGTGGAGTTTATATTAAATAATTAAGTGAAAATGTAACTAATGAATGTCGTAAATACATATGGTATGTGTGTAGAATTTGTGGTGAACGGAAGTAGTAATCGTTATCCTACGCACGAGGCAAGTTCCTAAACCTTGTTTCTTTACATAAAGCAAGTTCCTTAATCTATCTTGTTTATTATTGTTCAAGTCAAGATTTCATATTAGATGTTATCATTCTTTAAAAGCATGATTCCTATTATACAATACTAATTCGATTGTATACATCTTAAACTTTATTATTCAAATTGAATATCAATTATTGTTGAACCTTGTAAGACTAGTGAACCCTTATTGATTCAACTAGTCCATAGTTGATGAATGTTCTAAATTTCAGAACCATTGTTGAGCTTATCCAAACCAAACTTCCTTTGGTGCGGACTCTAATGTCAAACTGAGATGAACAACCCTGTTATAAGGGATTAATAATGTTATAGCGTTAAGATATTGTGCATAATATGGTACTAAGGGCTGATCCTCCTAAGTACGAGAAGAAGAGTCCATAGTCTTATGACTGTTAAAGGTTTCAAGTATAAATATTTGACAACCTAGGACATAGTTCAAGGTCTCATGACCCCCAGAAGTTCTTTTGATTCTTGTTATTCATTCTTGATTCAAAAGCCAAGTTTTCTTATTTCAGAAATCATTGATTCATTCGCATGTTATTATTTTATTGTTATATTATTATACTGGTGGGCAATTGTGCTCACTCTTGCGTAATAATAACATTGCAATTAAGAACGAAAGGTTCGACGAGCCTTCTACTAGTAAAGGCAAGGACAAAGTTAACAAGTGATGAAGACTTGTTGTTTATTTGTTATGTTATGTTTCAGACTTATGTTTAAATTGTGTAAACCTTAATATTTGTTTATGTTTTCGCATTTGAGATTGAAGGTTAGTATGACCTGGGATTGATGTATTTATTTTCAGATGTTGTAACTCCATAAGGAGAGGATTTATTTATATCTATTTATGGTTTTTCATTTATTATGGGTAGATAGATACATGATGTTTGAACAGTGAACACCAAATCCCGAGGACATTGAAGTACCCAGATTTTGGGGTGTCACAGGTTGGTATCAAAGCTGTAGGTTATGAACCTTAGGTGGGGAAACAACCTTAGGTAGTAGCCTTATAGGAAGAATATATTGATGGAAAACTCTTATCGAGTTCTTAGAAATGAATTTCTTAATTCATTGAAGATAATAAAAGACTTTATGTGCTTATCTGTTAAATTATGTGCTCACTAGTACGACTTAGTAACTGAAACTTGAAATTGTGTTGTCAAGATGTCGGATGTTGGAGGAGCTAGTCGTGCTGAGGAGGAGGAACCCTGAGTACCTACAGAGGAGGAGCCCTGAGACATTCATGTCGTCAGGGAGCAGTTGGTACAGAGAGAGCCATCTCCATTGATCACTGTTGTTGGTCAGGAGCATGAGCCTGAGACTGATCCAGAGGAGGATCCTGAAGAGGAAGAGGAAGAAGAGGAGTTCCCATCGAACTCCATTGATGATGAGATGTACGACGAGTTATATGACCGTAACGTAGAGTTGCGTGACACTGTTCAGGATCTGACTGAGCGGGTGATTATTCAGCAGATTACCATCGAGCAGAAGGATAGGGAGGTTGTGACTCTTCACACACGTCTAGGGAACGTGGAGTGGGATTTGGTTCACAAGAAGGGTCAAACCGAGGAGAATTCTGAAGAAATAGAGAAGTTAAAGAAGGAACTGAAAGAGAGCTCAAAAAGACTGACCATAGCAGAGGAGGGCTGGGTAAGAGAATCACGTCGTGCTGATCTTACAGAAGAGGATTTTCGTGCGAAGAAGGCTAAGCTTGGAGAGACGTACTCTACACTTCAAAATGCAATGGATGAGGCCCAAGATCGAGTTATAAGATACCTAATCCAGTTCGAAGGACTACCATCGTATATGCTAGAAAGCCGGACGATGTTCCGCATCATAGAAGAGGAACGTAGCAAGGTTATTCAGTGCCTTAACATGCAGTGATATGATTTGTTTAATTATGTGAAAAACTTATCTCGTGTTAGATGTAAATTCTGATGTGTTTATAAACAAAGGAATATTTAATTGTTTTGAATCCTTTAGATTCTTTATCTCGGGATAGTTTATGTAAATAGCAGTGATGCTATCGTTTAATGTTAAAACTTTCGATTTGAATAAATATATTAGAGTTTATTGAGATAATGTGTTAAGTGATTATGTTTAAATGTTTTAGTTAAGCCTTAAATATTTAAAGGATTGAATAAAGACCTAATAAGCGTATATTCTTATCAGAAACATGCCGCCGAGAAGACGACCAAATCGTCGACCAGCCCATGAAGGGTCAACGAATAATAACAACAACAACAACAACGCCAATGCTGACCTCGTTCAGTAACTGGTGAACTTACTAGCTGGAGCGATGAATAATCCACCTCAAGCTCCACCGAACATGATGTTTAAGGATTTAAAGGCGGTGGGACCGATAGAGTTTAAAGGCTCCATGAACCCGATCGAGGCTCAAACGTGGGTTATGGAGACGGAAAAAGTTTTTGACGTCGCCAGACTCAGAGAGGACCAAAAAACCGCCTACGCGACGTTCATGCTGAAATCCGAAGCCAGTTATTGGTGGCAAGCAAATAAGGTCCAGGGAGGTGAAGGTGTGATTACCTGGGAGAGGTTCAAGGAGATGTTTTTCGAGATATATTTTTCGACCAGCTCGCAGAACCAAATGGAGGTCCAGTTTCTGGAATTGAAATAGGGAAATATGTCCGTACCAGATTATGCGGCAAAATTCAATGAGTTGGCTAGGTTTGCCCCGTATCAAGTACACACGGATGAGAGAAAAGTAAGAAGGTTTGAACAAGAGCTAAAGCCTTGGGTATATAGCAAAGTATCAATGTTTCAGCTAAACACTTTTGCTGGAGTACTGGAAAAGGCCATCCTCGCTGAAGGTAGGAGCGATGCGGTGACCAAGTACAATTAGGATCAGAAGAAGAAGAAGAGTGAAAATAAGGGAAATAACAAAGCCAGTGGCAGCAACACGGGAGGAAGTATCAATCAGAAAAGGAGGTGGACTGACAACTCGTTAACTGGAAATCAGCAAGGAGGTTAGAAGAAGAGGATCGAAGCATGTCTGACCTGCGGGAAAGCTCACCTGGGGGTTTGTATGAAGAGAAAGCGGGTGTGCTACAATTATGGTATGGAGGGCCACATAGCACCTAATTATCTTAACCCAAAGAAGGGAGCCAACACTTGCGGCTTAAAGGATCATCTGGCAAGGGACTGTCCCAAGAAGGGATCTGGAGGGAACAGGGGAAACAGCGGTGGAAGTGCTTTAACTATCACGGGACCAACCGCAACCAACCGACCGACTGCCAGGACATTCAACATGACAGTGCATGATGTTGTGTAGTCTCGTGATGTGGTGTCAGGTATCATTCCGATCAATAAAGTTAATGCTTATCTATTATTTGATTCGGGTGCTACTTGTTCATTTATATCTGATGACTTTGCTAAGAACTTTGAATTGCCTAAGGATGAGTTAGAACACCCCATGAATATAGAAATTACGAATAGAGAAATAATCCATGTTAAGTACGTACATGAGAACTGTAGAGTGGATATTAAGGGTAATATCATGAACGTAGATCTTATACCTATTCGACTTGGAGAATTTGACGTTATTTTGGGTATGGACTGTTTATTCAATCACGGAGCCGTAATTGATTGCCAGAAGAAGCGTATTAACCTTATGACTCTGTCAAAAGTTATGTTTTATGGTAGCAAGTCGCCTAGACAAGCGAGTTGTCTGACGATGAAGCAGGCTAGGAAGTTGTTAAGACAAGGCTGTGTAGGATATCTAGCTTATATAGTCGACAGTCGTAAAGAGAATCCGAAAGTAGAGGAGATACCAGTAGTGAGGGACTTCACAAACGTATTTCCAGACGATTTTCCAGGACTTCCGCTAGATAGAGAGGTTGAATTTGTGATCGATTTGGCACCAGGAACGGTTACAATATCGAAGGCACCGTACCGAATGGCATCGGTAGAAATGAAAGAATTGATGGTACAACTACAAGAATTACTGGACAAGAAATACATTCAACCGAGCGTATTACCATGGAGAGCGCCAGTGTTATTTGTGAAGAAGAATGACGGGACGATGCGACTCTGCATTGACTACAGAGAATTGAATAAGATCACGATTAAAAATAGATATCCATTACCGAGGATCGACGACCTGTTTGATCAATTGAAGGGAGCGAGATACTTTTCCAAGATAGACTTGAGGAGTGGTTATCATCAACTGAAGGTGAGGCCAGAGGATGTACCGAAGACAGCGTTCAGAACACAATATGGTCACTACGAATTTTTGGTAATGTCATTTGGTCTAACGAATGCTCCTGCAGCATTTATGGGCCTAATGAATGGAGTGTTCAAGCCATTTTTGGACAAATTCGTAGTGGTATTTATAGATGACATTTTGGTATATTCGAAAACCAAGGAAGAACATGAAGAACATTTGAAGGTAACGTTAGAGGCATTGAAAAGGGAGAACTTGTATGCCAAGTTTTTGAAATGCGAATTTTGGATTGAACGGGTACAATTTCTTGGACATGTGATTGATAATGATGGAATTTCGGTAGATCCATCCAAAGTTGAAGCCGTGATAAACTGGGATCAGCCGAGAACGTCGTCAGAAGTACGAAGTTTTCTGGAATTGGCAGGGTATTACAGAAGATTCATTCAAGACTTTTCCAAGATTGCAACTCCGTTAACGAATTTGACTCGAAAAGTTGTGAAATTTGTTTGGACGGAGAAGTGTGAGGAAAGCTTTCCGGAACTAAAGAAGAGGTTGAGTACAACACCTGTGTTATCTCTTCCGGATGATACAAGAAATTTTGTTGTTTCTAGTGATGCGTCGCATAAAGGACTTGGTTGTGTGCTTATGCAAAACGACAGAGTCATTACGTATGCATCACGACAGTTGAAGGATTATGAGAAGGGGTATCCGACCCACGACTTGGAGTTAGCTGCAGTGGTTTTTGCTTTGAAAATCTGGAGGCACTATCTCTACGGGGAGAAGTGTGAAATATATACAGATCACAAAAGTCTTAAATATATTTTTACACAGAAGGATTTGAATATGCGCCAAAGAAGGTGGCTGGAGTTAATTAAGGACTATGATTGTGAAATTTTATACCATCCGGGTAAGGCAAATGTGGTTGCCGACGCCTTAAGTAGAAAGGGTCGGGAGAAATTGATGATGTTGACTACTCAGAAGGAGCTAATTTCAGCCATGGAGAAGTTAGAACTAGAAGTGAAGTATCCTATGGAAATTGATGAGAAGTTATTCCAGATGCAATCTGGTACAACCTTACTGGATAACGTTAAGGAGGCTCAACTTCAGTATGAAGAATGTAAAAAGGTGAAAAAGAAGATATCCGAAGGAACTGAACCGAGATTTAAGGTGGACAAGGAAGGAATACTGAGATTTGAAAGCAGAATTTGGGTACCGCCAGTACCAGAGATTAAGGAAGATATTTTGAGCGAGGCTCGTAGCTCACGATATTCGATTCACCCTGGTAGCACCAAAATGTATTAAGATCTTCGACAACATTTTTGGTGGCCAAAATTGAAACGAGATGTTGTAGAGTGTGTTGCCACGTGTCAGACATTCAGAAAGTGAAAGCAGAAAATCAGAGGTCGAGTGGGTTGCTACAACCGTTAGAGATCCCAGAATGGAAATGAGAACATATTACGATGGATTTCGTGGTTGGTCTTCCGACAACTCAGAAATATTTAATATGCATAATGCTATTTTAATAATTAATTAGAGATTTAATAATTTGACATAATTAATAAATGAGAAATTTAATTATGTGACTATGTGAATTAATGAGAAATTATTATATTTTATTTAAAATAAATTAAATAAGATATTGATTATTTTGTAAATGGGTGTAACACTATTAAACTATACTATAAAAGATTTATTAAATTAAATGGTTATGATTCTTTTAAGGCTAGCCAAACGGAGCCTTATTGGGAGTTGGGAGCAGTTAACCCATGATCGGGTTAACTGACCACAACTGCGTCAGTTCTTAATTATTATATACATATTCTCCCTTCTTTATTCTCTAAGTTTGAAAACAAGAAAAACAAGTTTATAGAGAGAAATTGAGTTTTGTTAAGGGAGATTGTGAGTGGGTGATTGAAGAAACAACTGAGAAAAGTTTTCCTACTAATCTACACTCTACGCTTTGGGTAAATTCTTCAACCCAATTTTTATTTACGTCATTTAAAGTTTCATGAAAAATGGCTTTCAAGTTAATTGTTTAAGTCTTTGTAATCGGAAAGGGTAGTGATTGTGTGGATGTAATATGTTAATGTAGTATATTTTTTTTATTATGATATATGAACCATAACATCAGTTTCATAAAATAGGTCGTATATTGTTCTTCAAAAGTTATAGAGTATGAAAATATGGCCATATGGCCTTACATACCAGTGACACCCCCAAATCCTGGTACTTCATTTCCTCAAGATTTGGTGTTCACTTCAAATTAAAACATTCATTTATAGCTACCCAATTATAATAAAATTGAATAATGAAAACCTGCCCATACAGGATTAAACTTAAATAAAAATCTCTCAGGTTATCTAACCTTAACTACAATCATTCAACTGCGGAAATTAAATAAACTTCATTACAATCTTTAAAACTAAAGTCTGAAAATAAAACTATCAAACTATTACAAGTCTTCAGTACTTGTTCATCTTTCCTTTTCCCTTACTGGTGCTAGGTACATCACCAGTTTCAACTTTAGCTGTAAGAAATTTTACAGGCAAGAGTGAGCAAACAAGGCCCACTTGAAATAACAATAAATAAATCTTTAAACTTTCACATCAATTGCCAATATTAGGCTCAATAGAACTGAACAATATATTCTATTAACTTTCTGAAAATTTTTAACCTTTACTGAGGGTCTAATGACCACGAATCATGTCCACAGTTATAAGTAATCATTCAACTTTAACTTTAACAGTCGTAAGACTATAAGGACTCCACGTACTTAGGGGGATCAACCCTTCGTACAATGTATTGTGCACAAACATTTCAACGCTAAGCGTAAACCTCTATTAAAAGAGTTGTTCATCTCAGTATTTAGAATACAAGTCCGCACCAAAGTAAGTTTGGTTTGGATAAGCTTTCAAGGAAATTTGGAGTTTGACGAACATCAATTAGGGAGTAGTTGAATAAGACTAATAACACTATCATATAATAATAGTGATTTAATCACTCCTAGTAAGTCATGCATTAGGAATAATCTAATAGCATAAACATAGAATAATCATAACATTCAAGGTTATTGAGAATTTGGGTACTAAGCATGCATATTGAATAGTAATTTGAACGATAGAGTTGTTCAATACTAGACTATTAAAATAGAAACTAGAATGCTAAATCACAAGTTACATATTAAAGAACCTGCTCAATAATAAATATAAGATTTGGAATACTTGTATTCTCATAAACCAATAGATACAAGAGCTTTATCAACAATCCAACTCTACGAAAGTGTAAAGTTAGCAATTTGTATTATTGAAATGGAATTAAAAAGCAATAATGTGCTCAATGAAATTTAACTTGTACAACGAAGTTTTAGAGTTAGAAGACTTGCCTTGCTTGTAGGCTAAACCGAAACAATACTATTCACAATATCCTATAAACATATGTTATCATGACATAGTTAGCCATTAACACATTACAAACATAACTAAGTACGTTCATCATTTTAGGTTTGATTATATAATCACATAATCAAATTATAACACAAGTTAATATGTAATAACATAATTATTAATAGTATAGAAATACTAACATCGATATTTTACAGTTCCACTATCATTTTAAAATGTTTTCTTAAATTTTTGTGTACAAAAAGTACGCTGTCAGACCATTCTGCTAGCTCGTGCTGCGGCGCTGAGCTGGCACTGCGGCGTGGTGAATGCACTACGAAACCGCGCTGCGGCGTGAGTATGGCGTTGCGGCGCCACCAATATACTGCTGGGCCGCGCCGCGGTGCGAAGCTTCAGCGTCGACTGACAGCTTCGGCAACAGCATAAGAAAAAGCCAAATTGGCCAACAAGCTCGTTTCTAACAGACTAATTATCATGTAAATTACATATAGACTTCATATAAACATATTGTGAAGACTCCTAACATGTTTCTATCCATCAATTATCACAAACATCAATTATACAACACCCAATTTCAATGGTTTTGGCAAAAACTCCATTTTTGATATTTTCCATGAAAATCAACACTGTGATTTTGTTATTCAACCAAAACAGTAAATTTAAAACATCATAATTACAATTATACATACTCTATCAATTCCAATAATCAATTTGTCAATTCAACAACAAGTAAAATCTTAATTTCTATTTTAAATTAAGCTATATTCATATATATTTTTCATATGAACACTATAATATGTTTTCTTCCACAAACTCATATATACATGAATTGCTATATCTGTAATCATATATAAACTCATATAAACCTTTTATAACAATTATCATACCAATTTATACATGATTATCAACAATTCATCTTACAAAATATTTTACAGAGAACTTTTTGGGAAGAAGAAAAATATTAAACTTTTAGAGAAAGGGATTGAGCTCCTACCTTGGATTGGGAAGATGATAACTACTCTTTTCTCCAAATTCTTTTCTCCAAAACCTGTTAGAAACACTCACTATCTCTCAATTTCTCTCTAGTTTTCTTCTTCTTCTTCTCTGAGTTTTCTTTCTTTCTCTCTAACCTTTCTCCTCTATTCTTACGTATAATAATATAAAGTATAAGATATAATATATCTATTAAATATATGATATAAATATAAAACTTATAACTGATATCAGTTATTTGAGTTTTGAAAAAATCAAAAGCCATAAGGCTTGTTTGGTTAAGCTAATAAAATATAATCCTTTAATCCTTATGCCTTGTTTGGTAAACTGAATTAAAATAAATGGATTAATCCTTATACCTTATTTGTTAAAACACTATTAGATTAAAGACTTATTATGCAATAAGACATGTTTGGCAAAACTAAATTAAACTCTTTTAATTTATTTTAATAACTCCTTTATAGTAAGGTTATTAGTCACACCTTTATTAAATAAATCAATTAAATCATTAATCTATTAAATTACTTTAACACATAAATCATTATCACATAATTATAATTTCCTTTATAATTATAAATTTATTCAACCAACTAACACTTTATTTTAATCACAATTCCAATTAAAATATTATAATTTATTTAATCCTTATAAGCTCTCTAGCTTACTTATTAAATTCAATTATTATAAAATCTCATAACAATTAATTTACTTAGCTCCTTAATTATTTACTCAACAAATAATTAATTGAATCACATCAACTCAAATTGTCATATAATTCAATAAATATTTAATATTGCCAATAAATATTTAATTATTTATTCAACAAATAATCAAATAATTAACTAAATCACATCAACTCAAATTAAACAATTATTTATTTAATAATAGCATATTCATTAAATATTTAAATAAATCAATAAATATTTAATATTGCACTTTAAAAATATGGAATGTTACAATACCAAATTTGATACGATAATCATAAAGTGTATCATAAATTGACACTTATGTGGATGTATGTGTTAATATGTTAACGTAGCATGTTTTTTTTACTATGAAATGAACCATAACATCAGTTTCATAAAATAGGTCGTATATTGTTCTTCAAAAGTTACAGAGTATGAAAATATGACCATATGGCCTTACATACCAAATTTAACACGATAATCATAAGTGGTATCATAAATTTACACTTGTATATAATTATGCATGTTAAAACGAAGGAATCAAACTCCAAATGAACAGATTCAATGTTATAATGAACATGTAATGTTGATTTTCATGTTTTGTGTTGAAAACTTTCAAGAAAATTAATTTATATGTTTTGATTCTGCAAAATTATGTATTTTAACATGTTAAAATTATGCTAGAAGGGTTAAGTAATAGTTATATGTGTATGACAATGTTTGAGTATGTCTAAATTCGTGTAAAAATAATTTAATTGAAAGTTATGGCCATGTTATGTGTTCTTCAAGAGAATATATTAACTTGTGAGAGATTTTTTTGGCCTAATTTGGCCTTGTTATGCAGAAACTGTAGAAACTGAGTCTGGGTAACCTCGCCCCCGGCGGGCGTTACCAAACTAAAAAAAAATAAAAATAAAATAAAAATAATAATAAAAATAAAAATAAATAATAATAATAATTAAAAAAATTATTAATTAAAATATTTATCAAATAAAATGAATAGTTTAATTGAGATATTTATGGAATAAAATAAATATTCGATGAAAATTATTATTAAAATATTTATAAAATAAAGTAAATATTTTAATTGAGATATTTATGGAATAAAATAAATATTCGATGAAAATTATTATTACAATATTTATAAAATAAAGTAAATATTTTAATTCAGATATTTATGGAATAAAATAAATATTCGATGAAAATTATTATTAAAATATTTATAAAATAAAGTAAATATTTTAATTAAGATATTTATGGAATAAAATAAATAATCGATGAAAATTATTATGAAATAATTTATTCGAGTGTAATAATAGTAAGTGAATGAAAATATTCTAATTTAATTAAGTAATTAAATTAGAAGGGTAATGATTTGTTAAATAAAGTGGGGTTTATATTAAATAATTAAGTAAAAATGTAACTAATGAATGTCGTAAATACATATGGTATGTGTGTAGAATTTGTGGTGAACGAAAGTAGTAATCGTTATCCTACGCACGAGGCAAGTTCCTAAACCTTGTTTCTTTACATAAAGCAAGTTCCTTAATCTATCTTGTTTATTATTGTTCAAGTCAAGATTTCATATTAGATGTTATCATTCTAAAAAAACATGATTCCTGTTATACAATACTTATTCGATTGTATACATCTTGAACTTTATTATTCAAATTGAATATCAATTATTGTTGAATCTTGTAAGACTAGCGAACCCTTATTGATTCGACTAGTCCATAGTTAATGAACGTTCTAAATTTCAGAACCATTGTTGAGCTTATCCAAACCAAACTTCCTTTGGTGCGGACTCTAATGTCAAACTGAGATGAACAACCCTGTTATAGGAGATTAATAATGCTTTAGCGTTAAGATATTATGCACGATATGGTACTAAGGGTTGATCCTCCTATATACGAGAAGAAGTGTCCATAGTCGTATGACTGTTAAAAGTTTTAATTATAAACATTTGACAACCTAGGACATAGTTCAAGGTCTTATGACCCTCAGAAGTTCTTTTGATTCTTGTTATTCATTCTTGATTCAAAAGCCAAGTTTTCTTATTTCAGAAGTCATTGATTCATTCGCATGTTATTATTTTATTGTTATATTATTATACTGGTGGGCAATTGTGCTCACTCTTGCGTAATAATAACATTACAGTTAAGAACAAAAGGTCCGACGAGCCTTCTACTAGTAAAGGCAAGGGTAAAGTTAACAAGTGATGAAGACTTGTTGTTTATTTGTTATGTTATGTTTCATACTTATGTTTAAATTGTGTACGACTTAATATTTGTTTATGTTTCCGCATTTGAGATTTAAGGTTAGTATGAACTAGGATTGATGTATTTATTTTCAGATGTTGTAACTCCATAAGGAGAGGATTTATTTATATCTATTTATGGTTTTTCATTTATTATGGGTAGATAGATACATGATGTTTGGGCAGTGAACAACAAATCCCGAGGAAGTTGAAGTACCCGGATTTGGGGGTGTCACAATAAACAACAAGTTTTAGATCGACAACTGCAGCGGAATAAACAATACATTAAAAGAGTCAAGTAGAACATAATGTCTACTATCTCCTCTAGATTAAAAGTCCATTATTAATATTTCATTCCTGCAATACTTATCAACAGTTCTTTATTATACCCAAGACAAAAAGAATTCTCATCACCTGTCTTCACCTGAACCACTAACGATTATAGTTAAATCCACAATTTATACTTATAATCATGTAAATCAACAATTTCTCTTTGCCGCAAAGGCTTAATAGAACGTTTACTCAATATCCTTACCCCAAAGGCTAAAGACATTCAAGTGTAATAACAATTATCATACCAATTAGTTGTCTATCTTTGAACTACGGGCCAAAGATATTCAACTATAAAACCAATGGTCATGATCATACCAATCAATTGCTTGTCAGTGCACTACGGCCAAAGATATTCAACTGTTAACTAATGGTCATGATCCTGCCAATCTTATCATCAAATTATCCGTGCACTACGGCCAAGGATATTCGTTAGTATCACCAGTGGTCATGATCATGTCATACACCTGTCCATCTTTGAACTACATGCCAAAGCTATCAATTAACAGTTCATCTTTGTACTATGACCAAAGATATCAATCAATTGTTCTTCTTTGCACTACGGGCCAAAGACATACAACTGTAAAACTAATAACTAACAGTCCATCTATGCACATAAGCCACAGATGACTTTTATCACAATATAAGCATAAGGATGATGACAATGATATAAGCATTAATCCAACGAAATCAAATCAAACGAAATCAAGGATAAATATTAAAGACTTTAAATTTTTCCAGAGTTTGAAAATATCCAAATTGTCAACATGATACTTCTTTGTGGAGTAAAATTCAAGAATACTATTCATGTACCAAAAATAATTTGGACAGAAAAGAAATATATTTTTTGGATAAATAGTACCACATGAATAGTACTCCATGAATAGTACTTCGGGAATAGTACCTCGTGAATAGTATCCCGACATGAAAAGTACCCCAAAAACCCGAGTGAATAATATTCGGGTGAATAGTAACTCGTGAATAGTACTCCGACACGAAAAGTGCCCCGAATACCCGAGTGAATAATACTAGAGTGAATACTAACCGGGTGAATAGTAACCCGTGAATAGTCACTCGTAAATAAAATACCAAATAAAATGATATTTCATGACGATTACAAAAGAAATGATATCTCATACGAGTATAATAGAATATATGAAATTGCAAATGGATTTTCATCCGCCATGCAGTGATCTACATAGACAGATCATTTCCACAATTTAATAAAGAATGAATATGAAAGGTCATTCACCATGCATGCGGTAGTCCGCGTAGACAGGTAATTCCAACAGAATAATAAAGAATGGAATAACAGAAGAATTCACCATGCATGCGATAGACCGCACAGACAGGTTATTCCAACAGAATAATAAAGAATGGAACCAGGTCATGCGTAATCCGCACAGACATGATATTCCAACAGAATAATAAAGAATGGAACCAGGTCATGCGTAATTTGCACAGACAGGATATTCCAACAAAATAATAAAGAATGGAATAGCAGAAGAATTTCACCATGTATGCGGTACTTCGCATAGACAGGTTATTCCAATAATAAAGAATGGAATAACAGAAGAATTTTATCATGTATGTGGTACTTCACATAGACAGGTTATTCCAACATAATAATAAAGAATGGAATAACAACCCTTATGAGTATTGAAAGAAAATAACTCTCTTCATGAATACAAAAGAATAATACCCCTTACCTCAGAAGAAATTGGATACTAGAATAGTGAGGTAGTAGACTTCTCTTCTTCTTTCTCTATATAATAATTGCTCTATAGCTTTAGTGAATTGGTGAGAAATAAAGGAAAAATGAGCTTCTATTTATAGGAAAATATAGTTTTGATAATTGCACGTTTTGGGGGCTCAAAATATTACAATATAATACCTTCCTCTTTTTCTTCATTTTTAATTTAGTCCTGCAAGTATTATCAAACTTGCACCACCTCCCCTAATAGTAAATAATGTGAATCAATAGTTCAATCATGTGAATTAATAGTTATAATCATGTGAAAATACGAATTACAGTATAGTACCTCCATCTATACCTCCATTTTTAACTTAGTCATGCAAGTATTATCAATCTTGCACCAACTCCCCTAATAGTACAAGAATGTGAATCAATAGTACATACATGTGAACAAATAGTTATAAGCATGTGAATTAATAGCAATTAATTACTCATTTATCCTGTTAATTATTCGATTTATCAATATAACCTCCAGACATTAATTATTATCGAAATAAATGTCGATTTCCACTAACACTAATAATTTCCACACAATGGAACTATCAATTTTATCTTTAATCAACACTAACTTATTCATCATTAATATTATAATTCATAATATTTAACAACCAGGTCGTTCCCAGGAAAGAGAGAGCTTTCTGATAAGGATTTCTTCTTATTGGCGCATAATTAGGTGACCAAACCTCTCCTTGACAGAACTTTTAGACATTGTCAATATTGCAAATAATAATATAAATAACTTTGCCGTCTCAGTTATTGATTTAATAATATAACATATTATACAGATGATAATTGAATCAATAATATGAGAGATATGATGCAGCAATTTACTGTAGCAATAATTGAGTATAACTGAGTGACTTTTTACGTAAGCATCAATAATTAATATCGTGTTCTACTATGCAACCACGCGTATAACTGTACTTTTACTATCGGGTAGTTCAACAGTTTTAACGGTAACACTTTCGCCGTTATTTTTATAAAATGATAATTCTGTCGTTTTCTAACTATGACAATACTTCCGTTGTGGGGTCCACCAATGATTGTGTCGTCGTACGAATATTCTCTGTTAAAACGAATATTCTCCGACCAATCGAATATTATATAACAACTTGCTTATTTTAAAAAATTTATAAATATTACCCACAACTATAACATTATATCAAATCCACACCATAATATTCAAAAAAATATTTCGAGAAATTTAAATCTTTATTCAAAAAATTTGGGGTCTCACAATCTCCCCTCCTTATGAAATTTTGCCCTCAAAATTTACGTACATACCTGGTATGCCGAATAGGTGAGGATACCTTGACTTCACTTCAAATTCTAAATCTTGAAGTATAACCTTTGAGTGTCGAATATAATCCTTCTTATCCAAGATTTTAACATGTATCTCCTTATACGTTAAATCGTATATTATCTCGTCTAATTCCAATTCAATAACGTGTTTCGGGTCGTCCACATATTTACGTAACATCGATACGTGAAAAAGAAGTTATGAACACGCGACATACTTGGCGGTAAAATGAGTCTATAGGCCACAGTTCCTACTCGATCAAGTATTTCAAATGGGCCAATTAAATCGAGGGTTGAGATTTCCTCTCTTCATCGATTCTTGCTTCTAGAATAACGCCCTCTTGAATGTTCTTCTTCACATTCATCAGCTCTGAATATGTAGCTTGAGCGGCTTTAACTTTATCGATTAAAGTCGATTATAATCGTATATTTGTTATCTTCACGTGGGTTCCTAGAGTCTTTAACTCTATCTTCATCATTTCTAAGTTATACAAAATGGGTTTTTGTGTTAACAACATCGCACTTGTAAACGCATACGATCTTCTACTCAATGCGTCAGCTACCACGTTTGCTCTTCCACGATAATATTGAATGGTATAGTCGTAATCTTCAACCGCTCGAGCCAACGTCTTTGGCGCATTATACGTTCGTTTTGGTTGAAGAAATATTTAAGGGTTTTGTACTAGAGTCAATACAAAATTCAATTTCACGCTCTAAGGGTAGGCTAAGAAGTCTTCATGAATACGTCAGGAAATTTATTAACAATAGAAATATCATTCAAAACTATTACCCTCATCCAAGACTTGGATAATACGTCACATTGATATCTATCAACTTGCCACCGCTATTCACGACGTCCCCTACGGATATTCTAGCTTCGTTGAATTCCAAGACTTGGAAGTCACCAGCGAAGGGCTCGGGCGTCTTTTCTTATGGCTTGATATGACAATGATTGACTTTAGTGGTTTGGTTGCTTGAATTCGCATAACAGGTTGGTTAGGAATATGAAAGCTAACAACCTTACGAAAAGCATGATGAGTAGTTAACCAATCGATTCCTAAAATCATCTCAAAGGAAAGTATTTTCAAAGAGATAAGATCGACAGGTAACATGAAAGTATCGATTTGAATCAACAAGATTTATAAACAGTGGAGGTAACGAAGGTTTCTCCTAACCAAGTCTTAATCGATAAGTCAAAGTCTAATCTCTCCGGAGTCAAATTTAAACGTTAAGCGCAAGCAAGAGAGATAAAAGAATGGGTAGAACTGGTATCTAATAAGGTATAGACTTCGCAAGAATTTATAATTACTAACCCGTGCTAACTTTGTTTGGGTTACTCGTTTTTTGAGAAGTCACGAAAAACGCTCTCCCTGAAACCACCGACTTTGTTTTGTCCGTATCCGCCTTTGGTGCCACCGTCCCAGCTGGACTTGACTTTGGTGTTTCCCTTTTTTCAACGACCGCCTACTGTTCTTCACCCTGCTCTTCTAACTCACGAATACGATCTTACAGTTCTATATTTCGATCATAAAATTCTCCTTAATTCATTACTTAAAACTCTATATGAGTTCATCTCTTGATTTTAAGATTTCATTTTCTAACACTGCCACAAAACTAGGGTTAATTGACATGTCACATATTATCCCTATACTCTGATCGACCAATTAAATACGAAATAAACTTAGGTAGGTCATACTAGCGAAGAAATTCCCCGTCTATCCCCTCCTAGTTCTTATCTCACATCTTAGCCAGGGATCATATCCCTAAGCTTTACTGACTGTAACGCCCCCAAAACAGGCATACATCACCCATCTTGAGTCGCCAGATACATGGTACAGAAATCAAATACAAACTTCTTTAATACAACTAACGTGTAAAAATACGACAAAACATAGCTGAGAGTTTTAAAATGAATATTGTCTTCTAAACAATATCCACACTCAATGGAGTCCTCATTACATTTATTGTCACACTATTTCACAGAATAGTGAGGACAACTATAGCCACCATCTCGGACCGTCACTCCATTTTCTGACTAGTCCCACCTATATTCTCATTTTCTGAAGAGAACAATGAAAGAAAAGGGTGAGCTCAACTAGCCCAGTAAGAAATATTATGACTAAGATAATGCAGAATAAATTATCCTTAGCCTTCAACAGTATAACAACTGATAGAATACAATAGACAACAAGTTTTAGATCAACAATTGCAACATAATAAACAATCAATTAGAAGAGTCAAGTAGAACATAATGTCTACTATCTCCTATAGATTAAAAATCCATTATTAATATTTCATTCCTGCAATACTTATCAACAGTTCTTTATTATACCCAAGACAAAAAGAATTCTCACCACCTGTCTTCACCTGAACCACCAACGATTATAGTTAAATCCACAATTTATACTTATAATCATGTAAATCAATAATTTCTCTTTGCCACAAAGGCTTAATAGAACGTTTACTCAATATCCTTACCCCAAAGGCTAAAGACATTCAAGTGTAATAACAATGATCATACCAATTAGTTGTCTATCTTTGAACTACGGGCCAAAGATATTCAACTATAAAACCAATGGTCATGATCATACCAATCAATTGCTTGTCAGTGCACTACGGCCAAAGATATTCAACTGTTAACTAATGGTCATGATCCTGCCAATCTTATCATCAAATTATTCGTGCACTACGGCCAAGGATATTCGTTAGTATCACCAGTGGTCATGATCATGTCATACACCTGTCCATCTTTGAACTACATGCCAAAGCTATCAATTAATAGTTCATCTTTGTACTATGACCAAAGATATCAATCAATTGTTCTTCTTTGCACTACGGGCCAAAGACATACAACTGTAAAACTAATAACTAACAGTCCATCTATGCACATAAGCCATAGATGACTTTTATCACAATATAAGCATAAGGATGATGACAATGATATAAGCATTAATCCAACGAAATCAAATCAAACGAAATCAAGGATAAATATTAAAGACTTTAAATTTTTCCAGAGTTTGAAAATATCCAAATTGTCAACATGATACTTCTTTGTGGAGTAAAATTCAAGAATAATATTCATGTACCAAAAATAATTTGGATAGAAAAGAAATATATTTTTTGGGTAAATAGTACCCCATGAATATTACCCCGTGAATAGTACTTCGGGAATAGTACCTCGTGAATAGTACCCCGACATGAAAAGTACCTCAAAAACCCGAGTGAATACTATTCGGGTGAATAATAATTTGGGTGAATAGTAACTCGTGAATAGTACTTCGACACAAAAAGTTCCCCGAATACCCGAGTGAATAATACTAGAGTGAATAGTAACCGGGTAAATAGTAACCCGTGAATAGTAACTCATAAATAAAATACCAAATAAAATGATATTTCATGACGATTACAAAAGAAATGATATCTCATACGAGTATAATAGAATATACGAAACTGCAAATGGATTTTCATCTGCCATGTGGTAATCCACGTAGACAGATCATTTCCACAATTTAATAAAGACTGAATACGAAAGGTCATTCACCATGCATGTGGTAGTTCGCGTAGATAGATTATTCCAACATAATAATAAAGAATGGAATAACAGAAGAATTCACAATGCATGTGATAGACCGCACAGACAGGTTATTCTAATATAATAATAAAGAATGGAACCAGGTCATGCGTACTCCGCACAGACATGATATTCCTACAGAATAATAAAGAATGGAACAAGGTCATGCGTAATCCACACAGACAGAATATTCCAACAGAATAATAAAGAATGGAATAACAGAAGAATTTCACCATGTATGCGGTACTTCGCATAGATAGGTTATTCCAACATAATAATAAAGAATGAAATAATAGAAGAATTTCACCATGTATGTGGTACTTCACATAAACATGTTATTCTAACAAAATAATAAAGAATGGAATAACAACCCTTACGAGTATTGAAAGAAAATAACTCTCTTCATGAATACAAAATAATAATACCCCTTACCTCAGAAGAAACTGGATACTAGAATAATGAGGTAGCAGACTTCTCTTCTTCTTTCTCTCTATAATATCTCTCTATAATAATTACTCTATAGCTTTAGTGGATTGGTGAGAAATGAAGGATGAATGAGCTTCTATTTATAGGAAAATATAGTTTCGATAATTGCACGTTTTGGGGCTCGAAATATTATAGTATAATACCTTCCTCTTTTTTTTTATTTTTAATTTAGTCCTACAAGTATTACCAAACTTGCACTACCTCCCATAATAGTAAATAATGTGAATCAATAGTTCAATCATGTGAAAATACGAATTACAGTATAGTACCTCAATCTATACCTCAATTTTTAACTTAGTCATGCAAGTATTATCAATCTTGCACCAACTCCCCTAATAGTACAAGAATGTGAATCAATAGTACACACATGTGAACAAATAGTTATAAGCATGTGAATTAATAGCAATTAATTACTCATTTATCCGGTTAATTACCCGATTGGTCAATATAACCTCCAGACATTAATTATTATCGAAATAAATGTCGATTTCCACTAACACTAATAATTCTCACACAATGGAACTATCAATTTCATCTTTAATCAACACGAACTTATTCATCATTAATATTATAATTCATAATATTTAACAACCAGATCGTTCCCAGGAAAAAGGGGACTTTCCGATAAGGATTTCTCCTTATTGGCGTGCAATTAGGTGACCAAACCTCTCCTTGACAGAACTTATAGACATTGTCAATATTGTAAATAATAATATGAATAACTTTGTCGTCTCAATTATTGATTTAATAATATAACATATTATACATATGATACTGTGACAATAATTGAATCAATAATATGAGAGATATGATACAGCAATTACTGCAGCAATAATTGAGTATAACCGAGTGACTTCTTACGTAAGCATCAATAATCAATACCGTGTGCTACTATGCAACCACACGTATTACTGTATTTTTACTACCGGGTAGTTCAACAGTTTTAACGTTAACACTTTCGCTGTTATTTTTATAAAATGATAATTCTGTCGTTTTCTAACTACGACAATACTTATGTTGTGGGGTCCACCAATGATTGTGCTGTCGTACGAATATTCCCTGTTAAAACGAATATTCTCCAACCAATCGAATATTATATAACAACTTGCTTACTTTGCAAAATTTATAAATATTACCCACAACTATAACATTATATCAAATCCACACCATAATATTCAAAAAAATATTTCGAGAAATTTAATTCTTTATTCATAAAATTTGGGGTCTCACAGCAACCAACAGACCGACCGCCAGGACATTCAACATGACAGTGCAGGATGCAGTGCAGTCTCGTGATGTGGTGTCAAGTATCATTCCGATCAATAAAGTTAATGCTTATGTATTATTTGATTCAGGTGCTACTTGTTCATTTATATCTGATGACTTTGCTAAGAACTTAGAATTGCCTAAGAATGAGTTAGGATAACCCATGAACATAGAAATTGCGAATAGAGAAATAATCCTTGTTAAGTACGTACATAAGAACTGTAGAGTGGATATTAAGGGTAATATTATGAACGTAGATCTTATCCCTATTCGACTTGGGGAATTTGATGTTATCTTGGGAATGGACTGGTTATTCAATTACGGGGCTATAATTGATTGCCAGAAGAAGTGTATTAACCTTATGACTACGTCAAAGGTTATGTTTTATGGTAGTAAGTCGCCTAGACAAGCAAGTTGTCTGACGATGATGCAGGCCAGGAAGTTGTTAAGATAAGACTGTGTAGGATATCTAGCTTACATAGTCGACAGTCGTAAAGTGAATCTAAAAGTAGAGGAGATACCAGTAGTGAGGGACTTCCCAGACGATTTTCCAGGACTTCCGCTAGATAGAGATGTTAATTTGTGATCGATTTGGCGCCAGGAACGACTCCAATATCGAAGGCACCATACCGAATGGCACCGGTAGGGATGAAAGAATTGATGGTACAACTACAAGAATTACTAGACAAGAAGTACATTCAACCGAGTGTATAACCATGGGGAGCGCCGATGTTATTTGTGAAGAAGAAGGACGGGACGATGCGACTATGCATCGACTATAGAGAACTGAATAAGGTCACGATTAAGAATAGATATCCATTACCGAGGATCGATGACCTGTTTGATCAATTGAAGGGAGCGAGATACTTTTCAAAGATAGACTTGAGGAGTGGCTATCATCAACAGAAGGTGAGGCCAAAGGATGTACTGAAGACAGCATTCAGAACACGATATGGTCACTACGAATTTTTGGTAATGTCATTTGGTCTAACGAATGCTCCTGCAGCATTTATGGGCTTAATGAATGGAGTGTTCAAGCCGTTTTTGGACAAATTTGTAGTGGTATTTATAGATGACATTTTGGTATATTCGAAAACCAAGGAAGAACATGAAGAGCATTTGAAGGTATCGTTAGAGGCGTTGAGAAGGGAGAAGTTGTATGCCAAGTTTTTGAAAGGCGAATTTTTGATCGAGCGGGTATAATTTCTTGGACATATGATTGATAAAGACAAAATTTCGGTAGATCCATCAAAAGTCGAAGCCATGATAAACTGGGATCAACCGAGAACGTCGTCGAAAGTACAAAGTTTTCTTGGATTGGCAGGATATTACAGAAGATTCATTCAAGACTATTCCAAGATCGCAACTTCGTTTAACGAATTTGACTCGAAGAGCTGTGAAATTTTTTTGGACGGAAAAGTGTGATGAAAGCTTTCAAGAACTTAAGACGAGGTTGAGTACAGCACCTGTGTTATCTCTTTCTGATGATACAAGAAATTTTGTTGTTTATAGTGATGTGTCGCATAAAGGACTTGGTTGTGTGCTTATGCAAAATGGTAGAGTCATTGCGTATGCGTCTCGACAATTGAAGGATTACGAAAAGGGGTATCCGACCCACTACTTGGAGTTAGCTGCAGTGGTTTTTGCTTTGAAAATCTGGATGCACTATCTTTACGGGGAGAAGTGTAAAATATATACAGACCATAAGAGTCTGAAGTATATTTTTACACAGAAGGACTTGAATATGCGCCAAAAAAGGTGGTTGGAGTTAATTAAGGCCTATGACTATGAGATTTTATACCTTCCGGGGTAAGGTAAATGTGGTTGTCGACGCCTTAAGTAGAAAGGGTCGGGATAAATTGATAATGTTGACCACTCAGAAGGAGCTAATTTCAGTCATGGAGAAGTTGGAAATAGAAGCGAAGTATCCTATAGAAATTGATGAGAAGCTGTTCCAGATACAATCTGGTACAACCCTACTCGATAAAGTTAAGGAGGCTCAACTTCTGGACGAAGAATGTAAAAAGGTGAAAAAGAAGATATCCAAAGGAACCAAACCGAGATTCAAGATGGACAATGAAGGAATACTGAGATTTGAAAGTAGAATTTGGGTACCGCTAGTACCAGAGATTAAGGAAGACATTTTGAACGAGGCTCATAGCTCACGATATTCGATTCACCCTGATAGTACCAAGATGTACCAAGATCTTCGATAACATTTCTGGTGGCCAAATCTGAAACGAGATGTTGCAGAGTGTGTTACCAAATGTCTTGACATGTCAAAAAGTGAAAGCAGAACATCAGAGACCGAGTGGGTTTCTACAACCGTTGGAGATCCCAGAATGGAAATTGGAATATATTACGATGGATTTCGTTGTTGGCCTTCCGACAACTCAGAAAGGCTATGACGTAGTATGGGTTATCGTTGACCGACTGACAAAATCCGCACATTTCCTTCCGATCAGAATCAAATTTAACTTAGACCAGTTGGCAAAATTATCTGTAAAAGAGATTGTTTCGAGACACGGAGTTCCGATGTAAATTATTTCCGATAGGGATCTGCGCTTTACATTAAACTTCTGGAAGTGTCTAAAGGAATGCATGGGTACGCAGTTGCGAATAAGTACGGCATATCACCCTCAGACAGATGGGCAGAGTGAAAGAACGATTTAGACATTAGAAGATATGTTAAGAGCTTGTATAATGGACTTTAAAGGAAATTGGGATGATCATCTACCGCTCGTAGAGTTCGGCTACAATAACAGTTACCACGCTAGTATTGACATGCCGCCTTATGAAGCGTTATACGACAGAAAGTGCATAACTCTGCTATACTACGATGAAGTTGGCGAAAGACAATTACTAGGTCCAAAACTGGTACAGCAGACAGCAGAGATAGTCAAAGTGATCCGAACAAGACTGGTAGCAGTTCAGGATAGCCAAAAGAAATATAACGATCCACACCGTAAAAATGTTGAGTTCGAATCGGGTAGTTATGTGTTTTTGAAAGTCTCTCCCTGGAAGGGAAAGATCAGGTTCGGAAAGAAAGGGAAATTAAGCTCAAGATTCATTCGACCCTTTGAGGCATTGCAAAGGATCGGAGAAGTTACGTCTGGGGTAGCCTTACCTCCAGCACTCCAGAATGTACACAACGTTTTCCATGTTTTAGTTTTACGACCCTACAAACCCGATTACAAATATGTAATTGAATATGAGCCCCTACATTTTAAGAAAAATTTATCTTATGAAGAAATTCATGTTCAGATTCTAAGAAATAAAGTAATACCTTCTGTTAAGGTAATCTGGAGGAACCACGACGTTGAAGATGCAACGTGGGAACTCGAATAGCATATGATGAAGAATTATCCTTATTTATTTAATTAATTAATGTGTAAGCACTTCTGGGGACAGAATCTTTGTAAGGGGGAGAATGTAACGGGACGAATTGATTGAGTCGTGATTCTGAGGACAAGATCCTTTTAAAGGGGGAAAGATGTGACGAACGAGATTTTGTAATTTAATTTGAATATTTAATGAATTAAATAAACATTTTTTTTGATGATTTAATTATTTGATTGAATAATTAATTGATGAAATTGTAGTAAATTAATTTAATTATATGTGTTATATTTATTAAATTAATGTGGAGAATTTTTATTATTCAAATTATGTATTTATGTGATCTTATTGAATTAAATAAAATATTTAATAAGCATAATGTTATTTTAATTAATTTAATAATTAATTAGAGATTTAATAATTTGACATAATTAATAAATGAGAAATTTAATTACGGAACTATGTGAATTAATAAGAAATTATTATATTTTATTTAAATTAAGTTAAATAGGATATTTGATTTATTGCCTAAATAGGTGTGACACAATTAAATTATATTATAAATAATTAATTAAATTAAATGGGAATGAGTTTTATAGGAATAGCCAAACAAGGCCCTATGAGAAGATAGGAGCAGTTAACCCATGAAAGGGGTTAACTGACCACCACAATGCCAGTTACAAAGCGCATTAGTCAGTCTTAATTTATTACGTATGTTATTTTTGAAACAAAAAAACCTGAGAGTTCAGAGAATTCAGAGAGAGTTTAAAGGAAATTGTGAGATTGAAGAAGAATCTAAAAAGGGACTTCACTCTTATTCTTCTGCAATAAGGTAATCTCTTCAACCCATTTTTATTTACGTTATTAAAGTTCTCATGAAAAATGGCTTTCGAATCTCTGTTCAAGTCTCTATAATTGATAAGAACAATAATTGTGTGTATATATATATATATGATAATATGCTATCATAACATGTTACCTACCATCTTCGTATGTTTTCAAAGCATTAAATCCATGCAAATATATAGTAATTAGACTTTTTAAAAAAGTTACAGAGTATAAGAGTGTATATATGGCCCTTACGTATAAATTTAATGCTTTAATCATATGTTGTATCAAAACTTTTCACTTGTGTATCCTTATGTATGTTAAAACAAAGAAATCAAACTTCGAATGGACAAATTTGGTGTTATAACGAACCCGTAGTGTCAATTTAATGTTTTATCTTTAACAACTTTCAAAATCACCAAGAACATAAAATTACATGATTTGATTCTGGAAATTGTATGTTTTAACTTGTTAAAATCATGCTAGAAGGGTTGGGTAGTAGTTATATGTGTATTACAATGTCAAGGTATGCTTGTGAATAAATTAATTGGGTGTTTTGGCCATGTTCTGCAATTTTTCGCGAATTGCAATTCTAGTACTAGTATGCCGCGCCGCAGCGCCAGCTGCAGGCTTAAGACCCACGCCGCAGCGCCAGCCACGCTGTAGCGCCATTGTCCAGGCCGCAGCGCTGGCCGCGCCGCAGCGCCAAGAACAAGTTTGATGATGGCGCCGCAGCGCCACTCTGCAAATTGTTCAGAAATGATTTTTCTTAAATTATTAATGTCCAGGAATGTAATAGTAACCTAATCTAATGAACATAAAAATGTGTTAGACACATAATGAGATGTTAAAATAGGTTCTTAACATGTCAATAAGGCATTTACATGCTAATTGAATTGTTGAACGCGTAGTTAGCTTGTTGTTCGTGTAGTGTAATGTTATGTAAAAATAAGTGTGGTAGTTTGACTAAGTATAGTCATAATCAGAGTTTAGACAAAAAGAATGAACTTGTGATGACTAGTTATGTTATAATTGACTAGTATTGTGAATGTAAATTGTATGTAGGATTAAATCGAGGAACGTGTATAATTAACATGTAACCTACGCACGAGACAAGTTTCCTAACCCTACTCGTTATCATTATATAAGTTTATAAACTTACCTATTTACATTGAGCAAATTCTAGACCGAGCAAGTTCTTATTATTTATTGATCAAGTTCAATTTTTATATTAAAGGTTATTAATCTTTTCAAAGTATGATTCTATTGTACAATACTTATTCTATTGTATACCTCTTGAGTTTGTTATTCGATTTAAATATCAGTTATTGTTGAACCTTGTAAGACTAGCGAACCCTTATTGATTCGACTAGTCCATAGTTGATGAACATTCTAAATTTCAGAACCCTTGTTGAATTATCCAAACCAAACTTCCTTTGGTGCGGACTCTAATGTCAAACTTAGATGAACAACCCTGTATAGGGGATTACTTATGTGTTAGTGTTAAGATATTGTGCACGGTATGGTACTAAGGGTTGATCCCCCTGCGTACGAGTAGAAAAGTCCATAGTCTTATGATTGTTAAAGGTTTCAAGTATAACCCTTGATAACCTAGGACATAGTTCAAGGTCTTATAACCCTCAGAAGTTCTTTTGATTCTTGTTATTCATTCTTGATTCAAAAGTTGAGTTTCTTATTCAGAAGTCTTTTATTCAGTCGCATGTTATTATATTGTTGTTACATTATTATACTTGTAGGCAATCGTGCTCACTCTTGCGTAATAATAACATTGCAGTTAAGAACGAAAGGTCCGATGAGCCTTCTACTAGCAAAGGCAAGGGCAAGATTAACAAGTGATGAGGACTTGTTACTTATATGTTTATGTATTTATGTTTCAGACTTATGTCAATGTTGTGTAAGACTATTATTTGTTTATGTTTCCGCATTTAAGAATTAAAATTAGTATTGTAACGCCCCGAAATCCGGTCTACTTTTAGACCCGGACTCCGTGCGTCACGATTCCATTTCCTTCCAAATATACCTCATTATATAGTTAAATATAATAGCATATATTCTCAAATCTCAGGTTCTCGAAACCTTAAAACCTCTTTCATTACAAATAATGATAATTACATTATTATTTACATCGCACAAGAGTAACTTTTATCCGCCACCAAGGATACATATCGGTTCATTAAACTAATCTATAGTTCAATTAAACTATTTTACATTACAAGTCTTCACTTGATCTTCACGCTCATTCATCCAATGAATGACACTTCGTCTGGATACCGATCAGCTTGACCTTTACGGGATCCTTAAGTTCTTTCTAACATCGTACGTTGAAAATGTTTTTCATTTAAATCAAGTGTGAGCATACAATTGCCCAGCAAGCCATAACAGTTGAACAAACAACTTCAAGAGTTTGAACATTCTTTAAAACTTCAATAACCGAACAAAGGCTATGAAGCAGCTTGAATAATAGGAATAGTCTCGATTCCTATCATCTTAAAACATTAGTCATATTCACTTAAATACTTTCATTCCTCTACCTTTTTCATACACATTCTGTCTGGCTAGAATCATTAGCACAGACTTCACAATAACGGTTCATGTATAAATCGAACATACTTATATTAAACAGTTCAATCACATAACAGTTCATCTCGTAGAAACACCGAAGTGCTCACATTGTAGCACACGGCCTCATACATTCTACCACCTTGTACAAATATCACACATTTGCACATAGACACAACTTCTCAAGTTCAACATCTAAAAAGTTTAAGAAACTAACATTCATGTAATATGAATGAAGTTAGGAAACTTGCCTTACGCACAGCTACAGCTGACGCTGAACTGCTCATTTTAAATCCCTATATAATACATAAGGAAATACACGTACACCAATTAGTCATATACTTGACTTACGCATTAGTTTACTTAACTTTACTTCTTAGGGTTCGCGTTCTTGTAATATAAGTTTACGCGACTAACTTTCATTACCGGTTTATGGCTTCATGACCTACAGAGATGTCTTACTCAAAACGATCATCATCTTTTATGATTTCCATTCTTATATTATTCTTATAACTTCTATAGGACTCAGTACACATCGCTTCTCTACTAGTAGTCCATATGGTACTCTGAGTGGTTTCCCACAAACAACCAACAAACAAGTTCCCGTCTCATCTACACTGCTCACACCAGTGAGTTTGATCGGGTGCCAGTTTTGTATATACCGTCGCTCTCTGAATAAATTGTGTAGCCCAGCTCCCATATGTCAGCCATCAAAGGTTACGATTGTACCACAACCTAACTTATCGTAACTTATTCGAACCGTTAAACTATAACGTTCATTAAGTCAACTTCTTATTCCTTGTGGCTTTCTGGCAACTAAATGTCATACCTCAGGATTCATTTCTTTATCGTCTAAGTCATACAGTCTTTTGTACTCTCAGAACGATCATTCAATGTCAATACTATGAGATTATAGCGTTAAACCTTTTATATTAACTTATTCATATCTTACAACGTCCAGTTTATTCAACTCGGAACGTTGTACAAGTTATACTTATTAACTCGGCTTCTTAATGTTATACGTTATTGTCTTCAATTTAGTTTCTTCACCGTTCACGGTTAATCAACATTCTTCATTACCTTACGGTTAAACCATACACGAAGGGTAGGTTTTACCAGTTTAATATTCACGTACACTCAACCCTTACGTTGGTTAAAGTGTCTAACGCTTACATTCATTCTAACATTCTCTATCCGACTCACACTCGGACTTTCTTTAATCTTATAACCGTTCGTTACGGCTTTCCTTGATAAATCATATCTTACTTACTACCTTCGTCAACGTCTAAGTCATACAATCATTGTATACTTAGAACGTTCGTCCGAAGCGAATACGATTCACGAGAATCGTTTACGTATTCAACGTTCACGTTGTTCATCTCTTAATCTCTCAATCAACCTTTACTCAAGGTTTTACTTTCTTTGAATCGTTATCCAACACATGAACCACATGTTCATTACTCTTTCTTACTGTCGAAGCCATACCGTTCGTTGTATGCTAAGACCGATCGTTCATCGCAACAACATTGCATTCACAGCGTCTATACGCTTTACACTTATCTCTCATTACCATGACATAACATCGAAATGTTATTCATTACCTTCATCACTCAATGTCTAAGGAATCACAATCATAGCAATCCCTCACGTTCGTTCATTACGACTTCGGTCCCCGGATATCGGTTACGTAATCTAGCGTTTACATTCTTCGTCTTTTAATCACGTTAAATCTTTTCGATCAACCTTCACTAACGATTTAAATCACTTGCTTAAGTGTTACATTAGGTGAACTACATGTTCATATTTCTTTCTTACACATCCCCCAGTAATTGAGAAATAAAAATCTCATTTCTGGGCATTGCCCTGCACCGGCGCTGTGACACCCCCAAATTCCGGTACTTCATTACCTCAAGATTTGGTGTTCACTTAATCAAAACATTCATATCTAGCTACCCAATTATAATAAATTGAATAATAAAAACCTGCCCACACAGGATTACTTAAATAAAAATATTATCTCCCAGGTTCTCTAACCTTTAATACAATCATTCAAGTGTGGAAATAAATTATTACATCACATCATTATTAAAAGTCTATCATCCATGATAAAACAAAATTTCAAGTCTTCATCACTTGTACATTTTTCCCTTTCCTTTGCTAGTTGTAGGTTTATCTACCTTCTCATTCATAGCTGCAATAAATATATAAATATGCAAGAGTGAGCAAACAAAGCTCACTTGAGATAAGAATAAATATCTTTACAACATTTGCCAAATAATAGGCTCAACAGAACTGAATAATATGTTCTATTAACATTACAACATTTGCCAAATAATAGGCTCCATAGAACTGAATGATATGTTCTATTAATATTTCAACATTTGCCAACTCATAGGCTCAATAGAACTGAATAATTTGTTCTATTAACACTCTTAAATAAACTACTGAGGGTCAAATGACCACGAACCATGTCCACAGTTATAAGTAATCTTTCAAATTTAACTTTAACAGTCATATGACTATAAGGACTCCACGTACTTACGGGGATCAATCCTTCGTATACTGTATTGTGCACAACCATTTCAACGCTAAGCGTAAACCCCTAAACATAGGGTTGTTCATCTCAGTATTTAGAGTATAAGTCCGCACCAAAGAAAGTTTGGTTTAGATAAGCTTTCAAGGGCAATTGAAGTTTAATGATCATCAACTAGGGAACTCGTTGAATCCACAATGCTTGATAATACAACAGTTGTTTATTAACAACATAGCTTAGAACATTTGAGAATCATAGGTGAACTAACTATATTCTAGACTAATGCTTGAAATAACTAGAGAGCATAAGTATTGATCAAAATAAAGAAATGGTAAACCTTGGCTTGAACAATAATAAGCTAGGTCTATAATCTAGTCAAATTAGAATTTTAGTTATCGAACATGCATTAGTTGATAGCAAGCTGGAAACAATGCTTACTTCACATGTAATAAAATATACGAAGTGATTGAACCATTCAACATAAGGAATTAAGGTTCAAGAACATTTATTGTAAAAGATTAAACTAAAGAAACTTGTTAAACTATAAACAAGTTAGAGTAAGTCAATAATGATTAGAATTCAAATAATTTAGAATTAAAACATGCTCAATGTAATAGATAGATTTAGAAGCTTTCTCAATCAAAAGAATGAAGTTATACAATGTAATAATAGAACCAACTCAACGAAAGTGTAGAGTTAGAAAACTTGCATCAACATAACAAACTAACTCAATGAAAGTATGGAGTTAGAAGACTTGCCTTGAGCGTAAGCAATAAAATTAAACTCACGATCACCTACACATAATTTTAGAACCACAATACTTATTAGACATTCTAACATATCATAACATGTTCATTACCATTCACATTTCAGAAACTCTAAGTGTTTTACTTCACAACACTTGTCTAACTTTCATTATGTATACTAATTACCACATAACGTGTTTTCGATTTACTAATCACTTTTACAACTTTGATCATACTAATCACAACTCACTATGTTATGTTAACCTTAACATTACACATTTAACATGTTAACACAATTTCAGACCATGTTGTGACACTTTCCCAAGTCTGCTAAAATAGCAGAAGTTAGAATCTCAAACCAGGGTATGGTGCAGCTGCGCCATACAAAGGCGTGGAACCGGTCCAGCTGCGCCGTTTTTTGCCTTGGCACCAGCGCAGCTGCGCCAGTGTTCAGACAGACGCAGAGAAGGCTATGAACAATAGCCGACTTTAGCCCAACAAACACAAATTTCACCCAATAGACAGTAATATTAACACGTATAATAAATATACAACTATCCTAGACATGATTGCTCAAATTTACATCCAATTAGCACAATTTAACATTAACTAAAACTATTTTAATTTCTCAAAATTCAAGTTTTCATACAAAAACTCCATTTTCGAGTTCCTTCACAAAATTGAACACTGTGATTTCAATTCTTGTCCAAATCACCTCATTCAAATTACGTTATACTCATATCTCATTGAACTAACATATACAAGCTCCAATTTATAATATAACATAAAATTTAGCCACTAGAATTGATGCTTTTCATGAACATATGAAATTTCCATATACTCTCAAAATTCCTACTGTCAAACCGAAATTAGCATGCGATTTTCTTGACTGACATAAACTCTAGCATCATGAGCATGTATAATCACAATAACTAAATTACATAACAAAATTCGGAAGAAAAATAATTCACTGAACATGCAATTTTATTTTTCCGTAATACTCATAAACATAAATAATATCCGATTATGAACATACCTTTTGTTGCTTGACAGAAATTCTTGTTAAACACACTGGAATTGTAGTGAAGATTTACTAGTTTCCTCTCAAATCTCTTAAGCTCTCTATCACTCTCTCTGAACTCAGACTAAGCCAATATTCAACTGACCAACTAGTATGCGTAAAGATATAAAAAACTGACATAGGCTTAATACTCATCATAAGTAATATCAGTTATTAGGATAAATGTATATAACATAAATATATTATATTTATTATTTTATTTTATTTATTTATCTAGAAATCTCAAAAGCTATAAGGCTTGTTTGGCAAATCATTTAAATTTAAAGAATTTATATAATAAGCCTTGTTTGTTAAAAACTAAATTAAACTATTTTAATTTATTTTAATAACTCCTTACAATATAGTTATTTGTCGCACTAATCAAACTTTCATATTTATTTTAAATTAATTCAAATAACAATTAATTAAATAACTCCTTTAATCACATAACACAATACAAATAATTAATCATTTAAATTAAAATATCAATATAATAATCATTTCCTTAATTCATCAATTATTTATTTAACAAATAATTCTCCAAATAATATTAAATCAATTAAACAAATATTCATTTACCGATAATCACATCCATTAAATATTTATATAACTCAATAAATATTTAAAATTACATTTAAAAATTCTAGAATGTTACATCATTCCCTCCTTAAAAGGATTCTATCCTCAGAATCACAATTCAAACAACCAAATCGTCACATTCTTCCCTACTTACAAAGATTTTGTCCCCAGAATCGAAGGCATAGACTAAACAAATAACTCAAGGTAACTTTTCATCATTTTGGTTTCGAGTTTCCACGTTGCCTCTTCGATATTGTGGTTTCTTCATATCACCTTCACAGAAGGTATCACTTTATTTCTGAGCACTTGTTCTTTCCTGTCGACTATCTAGATAGGAACTTCTTCATAAGACAAATCTTTATCGAATTGCAATGGTTCGTACCCGATCACGTGTTTGTAATCGGGTTTATACAGTCGTAACACCGAAATATGAATAACATTATGAATGTTTTCCAATTCTGGAGGTAGAGCTACCTCATAAGCCACTTCCCCCACTCTTCGTAGTATCTCAAATGGTCCAATAAATCTTGGGCTGAGCTTTTCTTTCTTTCCAAAACGAATTTTCCCCTTCTAAGGAAAAACTTTTAGGAAAACAAAAATTTCCTACTTCAAATTCGCGATTCTGCCTATGTTGATCGGCATACTTTTTCTGTCGGTCTTGGGCTGCTACCAATCTTGTCCTGATGAGTTTGACAACTTCAGCAGTTTGCTGTACCAGTTTTGGTCCTAAAAGTTAGTGTTCACCGACTTCATCCCAGCACAGTGGAGTTCTGCACTTTATGTCGTACAATGCCTCGTAAGGTGGCATGCCAATGCTCGCGTGGTAACTGTTGTTGTAGGCAATTTCTACCAATGGTAAATGTTCATCCCAGCTTCCTTTGAAATCCATGATGCACGCTCTCAACATATCTTCCAACGTTTGGATTGTTCGTTCGCTTTGCCCGTCGGTTTGCGGGTGGTATGCTGTACTCATTCGTAATTGTGTTCCCATACATTCTTGTAGTCTCTTCCAGAAGTTTGATGTGAACCTTGGATCTCTATCTGACACAATTGACACTGGAACTCCATGTCTTGACACGATCTCTTTAACGTACAGTTTCGCTAGCTGATCAAGATTAAATCTAATCTTTATTGGTAAAAAGTGTGCAGATTTTGTTAATCTGTCCATTATTACCCATATCGCATCGTATCCTTTCTGAGTCGTTGGAAGTCCTACCACAAAATCCATTGTGATATGCTCCCATTTTCATTCCGATATTTCCAACGGTTGAAGTAACCCGCTTGGTCGTTGATGTTCAGCTTTCACTTTCTGACACGTCAAACATTTTGCAACGCATTCTGCAACGTCTCTTTTCATATTCGGCCACCAAAAATGTCGCCGCAAATCTTGATACATCTTTCTACTTCCAGGATGAATCGAATATCTTGTGTTGTGTGCTTCGGTCAAGATTTCTTCTTTAAGCTCTGGTACTGCTGGAAACCAAATTCTTCCCTCGAATCGTAGTAGTCCTTCGGTGTTGATCTTGTAGTTTACATCGCTATCCTCAACCACTTTCTCTTTGATCGTTTCGCATTCTTTATCTAGTAGTTGAGCACTCTTCACTTTGTCCACCAAAGTTGGATTGGTATCTATCTAGAATAGTCGTTCATCGAATTTCTTTGGAAATTTGATTTCCAATTCTAGCTTCGTCATTGCTGAAATAAGCTCCTCCTGAGTAGTTATATGCATCAACTTCTCCCGACCTTTCCTACTTAAAGCATATGTAACTACATTCGCTTTGCCCGAGTGATAAAAGATCTCACAATCGTAATCCTTTATCAATTCCATCCATCTCCTTTGTCGCATATTCAAGTCCTTCTGTGTGAAAATATACTTCAGACTTTTATGATCTGCGTAGATTTCACATTTCTCTCCATAAAGATAGTGTCTCCATATCTTGAGAGCAAACACTACTGCAGCCAATTCCAAATCATGAGTCGGATAACCTTTCTCATAATCCTTCAGTTGTCTTGATGCATACGCAATAACTTTGTCGTTCTGCATAAGAACACATTCCAACCCTTTATGTGAGGCATCACTATACACCACAAAGTTATCTGTATTATCTGGTAATGACAACATAGGTGCCATGCTTAATTTCTTCTTCAAATCCTGGAAAATTTCTTCACATTTCTCCGTCCAAACAAATTTCATAGCTTTCCTGGTCAAATTTGTTAATGGAGTAGCTATCTTAGAAAAATCTTGAATAAATCGTCTGTAATAACCGGCCAGTCCCAAGAAACTCCTCACTTCCGACGGTATTCTTGGTTGTTCCCAATTGATTACAGCTTCCACTTTTGATGGATCCACGGAAATCCCATCTTTGTCAATCACGTGCCCAAGAAATTGCACGCGATCTAGCCAAAATTCGCACTTATAGAATTTTGCGTACAACTTTTCCTTTCTTAGTGTTTCCAATGTCAAACGTAAGTGTTCCACGTGTTCTTCCTGAGTTTTGGAATACACTAGAATGTCGTTGATGAATACCACTACAAACTTGTCTAAGAAAGGTTTAAACACCATATTCATCAAATTCATGAATGCAACATGTGCATTGGTTAAACCAAAAGACATCACCAGAAACTCGTAATGTCCATACCGAGTTCTGAATGTCGTTCGTGGTATATCCTCTTTTCTCACTTTCAATTGGTGATACCCACTTCTCAAATCTATTTTCGAAAAGTATTTAGCACCCTTCAACTAGTCAAACAAGTCATCTATTCTTGGTAATGGATATTTTTTTTAATAGTGACTTTGTTTAATTCTCTATAATCAATGCAAAGACGCATTGACCCATCCTTCTTCTTCACGAATAATATTGGCGCTCCCCATGGTGATACGCTTAGTTGAATATACTTCTTATCCAACAATTCTTGTAACTGTACCATCAATTCCTTCATTTCTACTGGAGTCATTCTGTACGGGGCCTTCGATATCGGTGTTGTCCCCGGCACTAAGTCGATCACGAACTCAATTTCTCTGTCAGGCGAAAGTCCTGGCAAATCCTCTGGAAACACATCCTCAAATTCCCTCACCACTGGTATCTCTTCCAGTTTCACATTCTTTTTCTGAGTATCGACTACGTAAGCTAAATAACCCACACAGCCTTGACTCAACAATTTCTTGGCTTGCATAATCGTCAGACATTTCATTTGTCTAGGTGATTTGCTACCATAGAATACTACCTTTGACGGAGTCATAAGGTTTACACACTTCTTTTGGCAATCAATTACCGCTCCGTATTTGAACAGCCAATCCATTCCCAAAATAACATCAAACTCTCCCAATCTAATCGGAATCAAATCTACCATTAGGATATTCTCCTTAATGTTCACCCTACAGTTCTTGTATACGAATCTAACAGGGATTATCTCTTTATTCGCAATCTCTATGTTCAAATGAAAATTCAGTTCTTCTCTAGGAAATCCTAACCTCTTAGCAAAATCATCAGAGATAAACGAGCAAGTAGCACCCGAATCAAATAATACATAAGCATCAATATCATTGATTGGGATAATACCTGACACGACATCCTTTGATTTCATAGCATCTTGCACAGTCATGTTGAAGGTTCTAGTTGTGGGTTTGTTTGATGTTGTACCTCCATTGTTACCTCCATTGCTTCTAGTTGTCACTCCATCCTTCTTCTTAGGGCATTCACGAGCAAAGTGATCCTCGGATCCGCACGTGAAGCACACATTCTTCTTAGGTTGTGTGCAATTTGGGGCGATGTGACCCTCCGGGCCACAATTGAAGCATACTCGTTTCCCCACGAAGCACGCACCCTTGTGAAACTTACCGCATGTAGCACATGCTTCAAACTTCTTGATCTGTTGGTTACCCTGCTGGTTTCCAGCACCCACGTTTCCATTCCACTTCCTCTTCAAGTTGTTGTTGTTATTGTTGTTTCCACCACTACCACCTCCATTCTTGATTTCCACCTCGTTCTTCTTCTTCTTCTTCTTCTGTTCCTGATTGAACTTTGTCACTGCCTCGCCTCCACCTTCAGCGAGTATCCTGATTGAACTTTGTCACTGCCTCGCCTCCACCTTCAGCGAGTATTGCTTTCTCCATTACTGCTGCGAAAGTCTTCAATTGAAATAGGGAAACCTTACTGTACAACCAGGGCTTCAGTCCTTATTCAAACCTCTTTATCTTGCGTTCGTCTGTGCTGACTTGATAAGGCACAAACCTCGCCAACTCGTTGAATTTAGCGGCATACTCAGATACCGTCATCGTTCCCTACTTCAGTTCTAGAAACTGCACTTCCAACTGACCCTTCGAACTCTCGGGAAAATAGGTCTCGAAGAATATCTCCTTAAACCTATCCCATGTCATCATCCCTGGTCCTTCTCGAGTTTTATTGTCCTGCCACCAATAACTAGCTTCTGCTTTCAACATGAATGTTGCGAAAGCAGTCTTTTGATCATCTCCTACCCTTGCAACATCGAACACCTTCTCTATCTCCATAATCCAAGTCTGTGCCTCGACTGGATTCACAGACCCACGAAATTCAGGTGGTCCAACCGCCTTGAACTCCTTAAACGTTGTTCCTTGGTTCTGTGGTTGATTCTGCAACGCTCCTGTCAGTAACGTCACTAATTGTTGAACTGGGTTAGCATCCACATTGTCGTTATTGTTGGTTCCTTCGTTGGTTCTCTGTCGTGGTGGTTGACGTCTGCGAGGCATTTTCTGTTTAAAAATACACCCATTCGATTATTACTCAACTCTTTTAAGTAATTTCTACTTAACTTGCTTCCACAAAAGAAATAACCACAAATCACATAACACTTTGAATAAAATAACAACTTTTATTTATTCATAAGCTCTTTAAAAACATGAAACAATAGCATTACTGCCATTTACATTACTTCCTGAACTACAAAAGTTTCAGGACAACATCATCATCATATCCCATAGGTTTCATAACACTTGGGATTTACAATTTATTTAACCTTCTATTCATCGTACAACAACTACGATGTTCTACTAAGATACTGCTTAGCCTTACTACGTTCTTCCTCCATGACTCGGAACATTGTTCTGCGATCTAATACGTATGATGGCAGCGTCTAGAACTGAGTAGGATATCCCATAACCCGATCCTGAGCTCGATTAACCATGGTGTGTGACACCCCCAAATCCCGGTACTTCATTACCTCAAGATTTGGTGTTCACGTAATCAAAACATTCATATCTAGCTACCCAACTATAATAAATTGAATAATAAAAACATGTCCATACAAGATTACTTAAATAAAAACATTATCTCATATGCATCCTCGGTTCTTGTCCTCTTCGTAGCTTCTTCCCTTAGCTTATTCTTCAATTCAGCGACCTCCTCGACCAGCTGGTCTTTCTCTCCTTCAGTCTGTTCTAGCTTTTCCTCGACATTAGTGAGTCGTTCCTCACGATCTTGGATCTCATCGTCTTTCTGTGTCATTGTTGTCTGTTATTCAGCTACTATCTCTTGCAATTCCTCGACTGTATCCTGAAGTTCCACGTTATGGTCGTAGACTTCATCGTACATTCGAGCATCTATCGAGGTTAGTGGACTCTCCTCCTCCTCGTCCTCATCATCCTCATCCTCCTGTGGCAACTCAACGGGATCCTCCTCATCCGTCTCCACATCATCATCTTCATCTCCAACCACTGTGACCAACGGGGCTAACTCCCGTGGTAGTAGTTGTTCCCAACTAACATGAATGTCTCGAGGCTCCTCCTCTATAGGCATCTGAGGTCTATCCTCCCTAGCCTGACTGGATTCTCCGACATTAGTCATCCTGACAACAAAATTTTAAGTTTTAATCATTAATCATTACTACTCGACATTCACGCGCATATAAGTATAAACACATAATCACATAAGTGTTTTATTATTTCTTCCTTAAAACTCGATAAGAGTTAATCACCACTATCTTTTCAAAGGTTACTTCCTAAGGCTTTTCCCCACCTAAGGTTCATAACCAAAAGCTTTGATACCAACTTGTGACACCCCGAAATCCCGGTACTTCATTACCTCAAGATTTGGTGTTCACGTAATCAAAACATTCATATCTAGCTACCCAATTATAATAAATTGAATAATAAAAACCTGCCCACACAAGATTACTTAAATAAAAACATTATCTTCCATGTTCTCTAACCTTTAATACAATCATTCAAGTGCGGAAATAAATTATTACATCACATCGTTATTAAAAGTCTATCATCCATGATAAAACAAAATTACAAGTCTTCATCACTTGTACATTTTTTTCCTTTCCTTTGCTAGTAGTAGGTTTATCTACCTTCTCATTCATAGCTGCAATTAATGTATAAATATGCAAGAGTGAGCAAACAAAGCTCACTTGAGATAAGAATAAATATCTTTACAACATTTGCCAAATAATAGGCTCAACAGAACTGAATAATATGTTCTATTAACATTACAACATTTGCCAAATAATAGGATCCATAGAACTGAATGATATCTTCTATTAATATTTCAACATTTGCCAACTCATAGGCCTAATAGAACTGAATAATTTGTTCTATTAACATTCTTAAATAAACTACTGAGGGTCAAATGACCATGAACCATGTCCACAGTTATAAGTAATCTTTCAAATTTAACTTTAACAGTCATATGACTATAAGGACTCCACGTACTTACGGGGATCAATCCTTCGTATACTGTATTGTGCACAACCATTTCAACGCTAAGCGTAAACCCCTAAACATAGGGTTGTTCATCTCAGTATTTAGAGTATAAGTCCGCACCAAAGAAAGTTTGGTTTAGATAAGCTTTCAAGGGCAATTGAAGTTTAATGATCATCAACTAGGGAACTCGTTGAATCCACAATGCTTGATAATACAACAGTTGTTTATTAACAACATAGCTTAGAACATTTGAGAATCATAGGTGAACTAACTATATTCTAGACTAATGCTTGAAATAACTAGAGAGCATAAGTATTGATCAAAATAAAGAAATGGTAAACCTTGGCTTGAACAATAATAAGCTAGGTCTATAATCTAGTCAAATTAGAATTTTAGTTATCGAACATGCATTAGTTGATAGCAAGCTGGAAACAATGCTTACTTCACATGTAATAAAATATATGAAGTGATTGAACCATTCAACATAAGGAATTAAGGTTCAAGAACATTTATTGTAAAAGATTAAACTAAAGAAACTTGTTAAACTATAAACAAGTTAGAGTAAGTCAACAATGATTAGAATTCAAATAATTTAGAATTAAAACATGCTCAATGTAATAGATAGATTTAGAAGCTTTCTCAATCAAAAGAATGAAGTTATACAATGTAATAATAGAACCAACTCAACGAAAGTGTAGAGTTAGAAAACTTGCATCAACAAAACAAACTAAATCAATGAAAGTATGGAGTTAGAAGACTTGCCTTGAGCGTAAGCTATAAAATTAAACTCACGATCACCTACACATAATTTTAGAACCACAATACTTATTAGACATTCTAACATATCATAACATGTTCATTACCATTCACATTTCAAAAACTCTAAGTGTTTTACTTCACAACACTTGTCTAACTTTCATTACGTATACTAATTACCACATAACGGGTTTATGATTTACTAATCACTTTTGCAACTTTGATCGTACTAATCACAACTCACTATGTTATGTTAACCTTAACATTACACATTTAACATGCTAACACAATTTCAGACCATGTTGTGACACTTTCCCAAGTCTGCTGAAATAGTAGAAGTTAGAATCTCAAACCAGGGTATGGCGCAGCTGCGCCATACAAAGGCGTGGGACCGGCGCAGCTGCGCCATTTTTTGCCTTGGCACTGGCGCAGCTGCGCCGGTGTTCAGACAGACGCAAAGAAGGCTATGAACAGTAGCCGACTTTAGCCCAATAAACACAAATTTCACCCAATAGACAATAATATTAACACTTATAATAAATATACAACTATCCTAGACATGATTGCTCACATTTACAACCAATTAGCACAATTTAACACTAACTAAAACTATTTTAATTTCTCAAAATTCAAGTTTTCATACAAAAACTCTATTTTCGAGTTCCTTCACAAAATTGAACACTGTGATTTCAATTCTTGTCCAAATCACCTCATTCAAATTACGTTATACTCATATCTCATTGAACTAACATATACAAGCTCCAATTTATAATTTAACATACAATATAGCCACTAGAATTGATGCTTTTCATGAACATATGAAATTTCCATATACTCTCAAAATTCCTACTGTCAAACCGAAATTAGCATGCGATTTTCTTGATTGACATAAACTCTAGCATCATGAGCATTTATAATCACAATAACTAAATTACATAACAAAATTCGGAAGAAAAACAATTCACAGAACATGTAATTTTATTTTGCCGTAATACTCATAAACATAAATAATATCCGATTATGAACATACCTTGTGTTGCTTGACAGAAATTCTTTGTAAACACACTGGAATTGTTGGGAAGATTTACTAGTTTTCTCTCAAATCTCTCAAGCTCTCTATCACTCTCTCTGAACTCAAACTAAGACAATATTCAACTGACCAACTAGTATGTGTAAAGATATAAAAAACTGACATAGGCTTAATACTCATCATAAGTAATATCAGTTATTAGGATAAACGTATATAACATAAATATATTATATTCATTATTTTAATTTATTTAAATTATTTTATTTTATTTATTTATCTAGAAATCTCAAAAGCCATAAGGCTTGTTTGGCAAATCATTTAAATTTAAAGAATTTATATAATAAGCCTTGTTTGTTAAAAACTAAATTAAACTATTTTAATTTATTTTAATAATTCCTTATAATATAGTTATTTGTCGAACTATATTAATCAAGCTTTCATATTTATTTTAAATTAATTCAAATAACAATTAATTAAATAACTCCTTTAATCACATAACACAATACAAATAATTAATCATTTAAATTGAAATATCAATATAATAATCATTTCCTTAATTCATCAATTATTTATTTAACAAAAATTCGCTAAATAATATTAAATCAATTAAACAAATATTCATTTACCGATAATCACATCCATTAAATATTTATATAACTCAACAAATATTTATAATTACATTTAAAAAATTATGGAATGTTACAGGCACTGCGGCGCCGTGCCCCTTCCTCTCTCTCTCTCTCTCGCTGCAGCGCGACCTACATTTACCTCTTCCCTTGGTCTAGCGCTGCGGCGCCAAACTCTTTGTTATCAATCGCGCTGCGGCGCCAATTAACAGTACTTGAGGCCCGAGCTCGCGCTGTGGTGCCACTTCTCAAAGCTCAGTCGGTGCTGCGACGCCGAGCCTAAACCTAGAAAATTTCTCTATGTGTTAACTCAATTTTGAGATGCTTACTTCGCGATCTCATAACTCCATCGTTATAACTCGGAACGAGGTCATTCTAAAGCCATTATATTCCTTATCTTACGTACTTTAATACCCCTTGAGCAGAAATTCATTCTAAATCCGTTTATGTGTCATTCGATTGGCTTGATCTTCACCCTTTGTTCATTATACGTTTTTAACGCTTTTCATTCGTTCGTCCGTAATTCGGTCAACCGAACTCGGAACTCGTTCGTTCTTGAGTCTACGACTCACGTTTTCTACGTTATCTTACTTCTTTATGAAACCCTACACGTTCTGTTCATTCTCTAACTTTCTAATTCGCGTTCGTCTTTTACGAAAATTTCGACATAACTCCGTTATAGCTAAGTTTTAATCCGTTCTTCATGAACGTTTCTACCGTTCCTAACCAAGCAATAAGCAACTAACTTATACGCGATGATTTTAAGCTTGTCCATCAATAACAATTATCCTATGATGGTTTTAAATTTGTCCATCAACAACAATTATCCTATAATGGTTTTAAATTTGTCCATCAACAACGTTCTTCGTGTTCTTCGCGTTTTCTTCGTTCGTTCTTCATTTTAATCGATATTTTGGATTACGATTCCACTTTTTATTGGAATTTGATGTTATAGAACACCATTCCTTACTTATTTCACCTACTCATTCATAAGATTCATTCGGATCGCTCAAAATCCTTACGAATCTTATACTTCCTTAAGAATTTTATAAACTAAATTTCTAATTCTTCTTTCTTCGTTTTCTCATGATTTCAACCATATGAAATCATTTCTAACATCATCTTCTCCCTATTCTCATTAAGCTATGTTTTAAGCATAAAAACTTAAAGAAAATATTAGAAGAAACTAGGGTTTGGATTACCGTTCTTCTTTAATCCTTTTCCGTTATACAAAGCCGGCGATTTGTAAGCTTTTCTATTTCATGATCACTTTTGATCCGAGCATTCATGCTCAAACTCTTCCTTCTCCCTCTTCATTGGTTTACCCATGGGTTGCTCCATTGGTTATTACCCATCCGTTTATCCATCGGTTCGATCCGCGATTTATCTTCTTGGTTTGGGCCTTAACCCTAATTCTTCTTGGGCCTATCTTGGGCTTGATTTCACAAAGCATTGGGCTTAACATAATACAAGTCCAATTGGATTCTACAAAGTCCATGAATTCAAAGTCCATTAAGACTAATCGTATTCTACGCATTCCATTCTCGTATTCTCTTCGTATATCGTTCGTACGATATTCGTATTATACGTCGTAACAATCCTCTTACTATACTCGTATAATAACTCGTATCATACTCGTATTTCTCACGCATAATAACCCTAATTATTATACATGATCATTGAAATTCTCAGAACTCACTTTTCCTAACCCTTAGGTTTTGAGTCCGCAGGCGAAAACTTCGTTATTATTGAATATTCCATCACGTCTCAAAATTATACGTAATCATTAACTTCTCGGAATTCCAAAATAAATATCCAAGCAGAAACTGATGAATAGTGCATATTTCGCCTTTTTCCCCGAAAAATATTTTGTTCCCGAAAAAATCTTATTTTTGTCTTGAAAATTCTTACTCGTTCAATCTAGCTCGTAGCCAGAATACTCCTGATTTATAATCATCCTAGGTTATAGAACGATTAATAAACACATAGCACATAATAGTATTAATAAAAATTCATTTTATTAATAATAAATTCTTTAAACCTAAATTCTGGATAATCCAAAATTCTGGGTTGTTATATTCTTCCCTCCTTATAAAATTCCATCCTCGGAATTTCTTAAAACCAAACCCTTACCCGGGTTCTCACATTCTCCCCTTCTTCACAGAATTTCGTCCTCAAAATTTTAGCTTACTCTTCTTCTCAACTTCTCTTCAAAGAAGTTCTTATCTTTTCATCATTCCTAACCTCCATAACCTATCCAGAATCATAAAGTAGAAGGAATAGCGAGGAATATAAAATTTTCCTTTAAAACATTTCATACTTTTGCTAAGGGGTCAAATTGACCATGAACTCTTACTAGGTTAAAAAGCCTTTCGCCGTAAACCCTTCTTTAACGGTTAGTTTACAATCACAAAGAAAGTAAACTACCTCTTCTATACGTAGGTGATCAACCTATCGTATAACCCCATTTTGAGGTATGTTCACCTCAGACTTAATACCAAAAATTTTGGATATCACTTGAAACATTCGTCTAGTCAACTCAATTGACATCGACTACTTCTTGAAATTCTTTTCACAATACATCAAAACGTTTCATGACATCATGATGCCGCACTTTTCACGGTACGTTGAGGACTTCGTCATTATACATCATACCATAGTGGGTTGTTGATCCTAAGATCACATCCAACACTAGGTTCAATTGCATTAACAACTCCATCTTTTTACCATCCTTGCATCAAATGCACGGATGATATAAAATTTCTTTTGATATTTTAAATCAATTTCAGTCTAGCCGAAGAAATTGGCATAAACATACCAAGAATAGTTCTTTTAAAATCCATCGGTTCCAAAAGTTGAACCAATTATTTCCTTTTCAAAATGTACTTATCAGCACGATTTTAATAAACTTTGAAATCTAGCATAGCTAGATGATTTGGAATATCCTATTTCTCCATCTTCCTTCATTGTCTTACTACGACAATACTTAATCTTCTCTAGCACCTTCAATGCTAAGTCTACTGAAAATACTTCGTTTTCAGTCTAAACATTCATATACCATAGTACAGTCCATCAACTTACCACACATTATGAGTTCAGGAACTTTCCACAATAGTATGAGTTTAAGAACATCCAGAAAGACCTTAGGCGTCCATTCGCTGAGACGTTCGTAAACATACCATATTATTATGAGTCACGAACTTACCATAAGTATGCGTTTCAAGAACTCGTACATACCTTATCGTTCTCTACCTATTAAGTATATACATGAGAAAAGATTCACCTTCTCTTCATATACATCTTAATAGCACGACCAATTCCAATGATTATCACTGTAATAAACTGAGTAGTTGTTACACCAAAGCACAAACCTCTGCCCATAACAAAGGTTCATACAATTCAGCCATCACATGAGTCCTCAATTGAAATCTTACAACTTCTAAATTTCTCTTTACTTAATACAAATTTTTTTTAATTCGTATGCTATCCTTTACAACTCAATCTGAGTTCTTCTTCGCGTACTACTTCGTAGTACCATTCATTCATAGCATTAGCTATAAATCAATCATCGTTTAACAGCTCATCTGCTACTACGATTTACTATGACCACGTGGTTATCTTCTTATCCTTCTCTCTACGATTATAGTCTTAGGTACTCTTACCTAAGGTTTATAACCTATTAGCTTTGATACCACTCTGTAACGCCCAAAAATCTGGTCTACTTTCAGACCCGGACTCTGTGCGTCACGATTCCATTTCCTTCCAAACATACCTCATTATATAGTTAAATATAATAACATATATTCTCAAATCCCAGGTTCTCAAAACCTTAAAACTTCTTTCATTACAAATAATGATAATTACATTATTCTTTACATCGCACAAGAGTGACTTTTATCCGCCACCAAGGATACATATCGGTTCATTAAACTAATCTATAGTTCAATTAAACTATTCTACATTACAAGTCTTCACTTGATCTTCACGCTCATTCATCTAATGAATGACACTTCGCTTGGATACCGATCAGCTTGATCTTTACGGGATCCTTAAGTTCTTTCTAACATCGTACGCTGAAAATATTTTTCATTTAAAGCAAGTGTGAGCATGCAATTGCCCAGCAAGTCATAACAGTTGAACAAACAACTTCAAGAGTTTAAACATTCTTCAGAACTTCAATAACCAAACAAAGGTTATGAAGCAGCTTGAATAATAGGAATAGCCTCGATTCCTATCATCTTAAAACATTAGTCATATTCACTTTGAAATACTTTCATTCCTCTACCTTTTTCATATACATCCTGTATGGCTAGAATCATTAGCACATACTTCACAATAACGGTTCATGTATAAACCGAACATACTTATATTAAACAGTTCAATCACAGAACAGTTCAGCTCATAGAAACATCGAAGTGCTCACTTTGTGGCACACGGCCTCATACATTCTACCACCTTGTACAAATATCACACATTCGCACATAGACACAACTTCTCAAGTTCAACATCTGAGAAGTTTAAGAAACTAACATTCTTGTAATATGAATGAAGTTAGGAAACTTGCCTTACGCACAGCTACAGCTTACGGCTGCTCATTCCAAATCCCTATATAACACATAAGGAAATACACGTACACCAATTAATCATATACTTGACTTACGCATTGGTTTACTTAACTTTACTTCTTATGGTTCGCGTTCTTGCAATATAAGTTTACGCGACTAACTTTCATTACCGGTTTACGGCTTCATGACCTACGGAAATGTCTTACTCAAATCGTTCATCAGCTTATATGATTTCCATTCTTCACCGTTCACGGTTAATCAACATTCTTCATTACCTTACGGTCAAACCATACATGAAGGGTAGGTTTTACCAGTTTAATATTCACGTACACTCAACCCTTATGTTGGTTAAAGTGTCTAACGCTTACATTCATTCTAACATTCTCTATTCGACTCACACTCGGACTTTCTTTAATCTTATAATCATTCGTTACGACTTTCCTTGATAAATCATATCTTACTTACTACCTTCGTCAACGTCTAATTCATACAATCATTGTATACTTAGAACGTTCGTCCGAAGTGAATACGATTCACGAGAATCGTTTACGTATTCAACGTTCACGTTGTTCATCTCTTAATCTCTCAATCAACCTTTACTCAAGGTTTTACTTGCTTTTAATTGTTATCCAACACATGAACCCCATGTTCATTTCTCTTTCTTACTGTCGAAGCCATACCGTTCGTTGTATGCTATAACCGATCGTTCGTCGCAACAACGTTGCATTCAAAGCGTCTAATACGCTTTACACTTATCTCTCATTACCATGACATAACATCGCAATGTTATTCATTACCTTCATCACTCAATGTCTAAGGAATCACAATCATAGGAATCCCTCACGTTCGTTAATTACGACTACGGTCCCCAGATATCGGTTACGTAATCTAGCGTTTACATTCTTCGTCTTTTAATCATGTTATATCTTTCTGATCAACCTTAACTAACGATTTAAATCACTTTCTTAAGTGTTACATTAGGTGAACTACATGTTCATATTTCTTTCTTGCACATCCCCTAGTAATTGAGAAATAAAAATCTCATTTCTGGGCATTGCCCTACACCGACGCTGCAGCGCCGTGCCCCTTCCTCTCTCTCTCGCGCTGCAGCGCGACCTACATTTCCCTCTTCCCTTGGTCTGGCGCTGCGGCACCAAACTCTTTGTTATCTATCGCACTGCGACACTAATTAACAGTACCTGAGGCCCGAGCTCGTGCTGCGGCGCTACTTCTCAAAGCTCAGCCGGCGCTGCGGTGCCGAGCCTAAACCTAGAAAATTTCTCTAAGTGCTAACTCAATTTTGAGATGCTTACTTCGCGATCTCATAACTCCTTCGTTATAACTCGAAACGAGGTCATTCCAAAGCCATTCTCTTTCTTATCTTACGTACTTTAATACCCCTTAAGCAGAAATTCATTCAAAATCCGTTAATGTGCCATTCGATTGACTTGATCTTCACCCTTTGTTCATTTTACGTTTTTAACGCTCTTCATTCGTTCGTCCGTAATTCGATCATCTGAACTCGGAACTCATTCGTTCTTGAGTCTATGACTCACGTTTTCTATGTTCTCTTACTTCTTTATGAAACCCTACACGTTCTGGTTCATTCTCTAACTTTCTAATTCTCATTCGTCTTTTACAAAAATTTCGTCATAACTCTGTTATAGCTGAGTTTTAATCCGTTCTTCATGAACGTTTCTACCGTTCCTAACAAGGCAATAAGCAACTAACTTATACGCGAAGGTTTTAAGCTTGTCCATCAACAACAATTATCCTATGATGGTTTTAAATTTGTCCATCAACAACAATTATCCTACGATGGTTTTAAATTTGTCCATCAACAACGTTCTTCGTGTTCTTCGCGTGTTCTTCGTTCGTTCTTCATTTTAATCGATATTTTGGATTACGATTCCACTTTTTCTTGGAATTTGATGTTATAGAACACCATTCCTTACTTATTTCACCCACTTATTCATAAGATTCATTCAGATCGCTCAAAATCCTTACGAATCTTATACTTCCTTAAGAAATTTATAAACTAAATTTTTAATTCTTATTTCTTCTTTTTCTCATGATTTCAACCATATGAAATCATTTCTAACATCATCTTCTCCCTATTCTCATTAAGCTATGTTTTAAGCATAAAAACTTAAAGAAAATATTAGAAGAAACTAGGGTTCGGATTACCGTTCTTCTTTAATCCTCTTCCATTATACAAAGCCGGCAATTTGCAAGCTTTTCTATTTCACGATCACTTTTGATCCGAGCATTCATGCTCAAACTCTTCCTTCTCCCTCTTCATCTGAGCTCTCTCTCTCTCTCTCTCTCATAAGTTATAGGATTTTCAAAATCCTAAAAAAATGAAATCTAGCTTCCTATTTATAGAAAACCAAAGCATAGGGCAAATTGGTCATTTCACCCCCACCTCCTTACTATTCCCATCTCCTCCAACACTTAGTCACCTAGTAAACTTGGCCTCCACCCTTACTTGGTGGCCAAGTGGCCGGCCCACATGCCCATGGGTCACCCCATGGGTTGCCCCATTAGTTATTACCCATCCGTTTACCCATCGGTTCGATCCGTGGTTTATCTTCTTGGTTTGGGCCTTAACCCTAATTCTTCTTGGGCCTATCTTGGGCTTGATTTCACAAAGCATTGGGCTTGACATAATCCAAGTCCAATTGGATTCTACAAAGTCCAACGCATTCCATTCTCGTATTCTCTTCGTATATCGTTCGTACGATATTCATATTATACGTTGTACCAATCCTCTTGCTATACTCGTATAATAACTCGTATTTCTCACGCATAATAACCCTAATTATTATACGTGATCATTGAAATTGTCGAAACTCACTTTTCCTAACCCTTTGGTTTTGAGTCCGCAGGCAAAAACTTCGTTTTTGCCATAACTGAAATATTATTGAATATTCCATCACGTCTCAAAATTATACGTAATCATTAACTTCTCGGAATTTCAAAATAAATCTCCGAGCAGAAACGGATGAATAGTGCATATTTCGTCTTTTTCCCCGGAAAATATTTTGTTCCCGGAAAAATCTTATTTTTGTCTTGAAAATTCTTACTCGTTCAATCTAGCTCGTAGCCAGAATCCTCCTGATTTATAATCATCCTAGGTTATAGAACGATTAATAAACACATAATACAGAATAGTATTAATAAAAATTCATTTTATTAATAATTAATTCTTTAAACCTAAATTCGGGATAATCCAAAATTCCGGGTTGTTATAAGTATGACCTGGGATTGATGTATTTATTTTAGATGATGTAACTCCTTAAGGAGAGTATTTATTTCTACCTATTTATGTTTTCATTTATTATGGATAGATAGACATACGTTGTTTGTATAGTGAACACCAAAACATGTGAGAATTGAAGTACCCGAATTTGGGGGTGTCACACCGTAGAAGCGCAGTTCTGTTGTATTGCATTGGGCATTCGAAGCCGTTTCTGAATTTTTCCTTAATCAGTATAATATCTAAACCACTGAATTATTATGTTTTCGCATGGATCCTGTTTTAGGGTTTCAAAAATTGTTTTGATAATTTTAATTTTCGCTGCTTTTATGTGCCGAAATATCTACACCATTGATTCCACCTGCATTTTGAACAGGAATCTCTCTCGTTTGGTGTTGCATGAATTGCAGGAAGTTCCTAAACATCCCATCGTTTATCATTTGGTCAATGTTGTTGTTTACAAAAGGATTATTGCCTTTCTGGTGCACATTATCCTAGTTATTGATTGACGGTACCTCAACGATCTCATGTGCTCCATTGCTTATCTCAAAATTTTCAGATGCCATTTTCAAACACTTCCATAAAAGAAGGGTTAATTAACATGCCACATATTATCCCTATATTCTAACCGACCAATTAAATAACATATAAGCTTAGGTAGGACACATTGGTGAAGGATTTATTTGTCTCTCCCCTCCTAGTTCTAGCCTCAGATATCCGCCAGGGATCATATCCCTAAGTTTTGATATCAACTGTGACGCCCCCAAAATAGGTCCATACAACATATTCTGAGTCGCCAAATACATGGTATAGAATTCAAATACAAACTTAATTTACACAATTATTAATTGTCATGCAAAATACGACAAAACATAAGTTGAGAGTTTTAACACGAATATTGTCTCGTAGACAATATCCAAACTCAAATGAAGTCCTCATTATAATTATTATCACACTATTTCATAAAATAGTGAGGACTACTATAGTCACCATCTTGGATCATCACTCCAATCCCCGACTAGTCTTAGCTATATTCTCATTTATTGAAGAGTATAATGAAAGAAAAGGGTGAGCTCAACTAGCCTAGTAAAGAATATTATGACATTGATAATGTAGAATAAATTATCATTAGTCTTCAACAGTATAAAAATTAATAGAATACAATAGACAATAAGTTTAACTGCAGCGGAACAAGCAATCCATTAGAAGAGTCAAGTAGAGTATGATGACTACAATCTTCTATGATTTAAAAGTTCATCGTCAATATTTTATCTTTGTAACACAACTCAATAAATAATCCACATCATAGAATTATTCATGCACTACGGGCCAAGGATATTCGTTAGTATCACCAGTGGTCATGATCATGCCAAACAACTATCCATCAATGCACTACGGGTCAATGAGGACTTTCACCACATCATTTGTCTATAACATTACAGGTCATGATTATACTAATACATAATTTCTGGTCATAATCATACCAATCAACAGTCCATCTATTCACTACGGGCCAAAGATGAATTTCATCGCAATATAAGCATGAGGATGATGACAATGATATAAGAATCAATCAAGTGAGATCAATGATAAATATTAAAGATTTTTAATTCAATTTATCCAGAGTTTTAGAATGTCCAAATTATCAACATGATAACTAATTTGTGGAGTAAAATTCAAGAATGATATTCATGTATCAAAAATAATTTGGACAGAAGAAACTAATTTTGTCGTGAATAGTACCCCGGGTGAATAGTACCTGAGTGAGTAGTACCCCGAGAATAGTACTTCGTGAATAGTACCCCATGAATAGTATCGTATGTATAAATAGTATCGTATGAATAGTACCGTATGAATAGTACCCCGTGAATAGTATCCTGGCATGAAAAGATTAAAATTTAACACGAATGTTCAGAAAAATATTTTAGTGAAACGATACTAGATGAAGCGCAAATTTCAAGGATATTCTACTAATTTCAAGGAGTAGAGAAGCAATACTTATCGAAATGAGTGTAGATTTAGGAATATGAAACGAAATAATATTACTTACATACTACAGAATATGGAAAAAAAATATTATTTATTACGAATATTGAATGAAATAATATCCCTTACCTTAGTAGGAGAGTATTTCTGACTGGTATAGCGGAGATATTCTTGAAGAAAACTTGCACTGTTTTCTATACTCAAAGTATTCTTATGCTCAAAAAAAATACGCTCAATATTATAGAAGAAGAATTCTCTGATTCTGGTGTGATTTTTATTTTTTAACTAAGCATCTTATTTATAGGAGAATGGCATGGTACTATTTAAGAAAAAATCACGGGTGAACAGTAAAGGAAAACTCACGGGCGCAATTGGCTGAAAATTTTGGTTTCACTATTTATTACTATTCATTACTGTGCAATAAAATATTCTAATAAAACAGAAACTTTATATAAAATATAATATATTCTATTTATAATCTAATAAAACGAATAACTTTATATATAATATAAAAAATATTTTGTTTTATATAAAATTTTTATGTTTTATATAAAAAGTTTCCTGTTTTATTACTATTATAATAATAATAAAACAAAAATTGAGATAATTTTCTACCGGCAATTTTGAAAAATGAGTAAGTGGGGGTCCATGTAATAAGTCAAACTTACAACAAATACTTCATGAACAACCCCTCTATTTATCACAAATCACTTGTCTTCAATAAACACATTTTTTAATCTTTCAACATTTATTCATCATTAATATTATAACTCATAATATTATCAACCAGATCATTCCCAGGAAAGAATGGGCTTTCCGATAAAGACTTCTCCTTATTGGCGCGCAATTAAATGACCTAACCTCTTTCCTCGATAGAACTTTCTAGACATTGTCGATAATGCAAATAATAATATATATGAATAACTGTGTCGTCTCATTTATTGATTTAATAATATAAAATATTGTGCAGATGATATTGTGATAATAATTGAATCAATAATATGAGATACTATGCAACAACTACTATGGCAATTATTGAATAAAACTGAGTGACTTCTTAAGTAAACATCAATAATTAAAGATATTATACAATACCGTGTGCTACTGTGCAACCACGCGTATTACTGTACTTTTATCACCGGGTATTTAAACAGTTAACGGTAAAAATTTTGTCGTTATTTTTATAAAAATGTTATTTCTATCGCTTTCTATATCCGACAGTAATTCTGTTGTGGGGTACATCAATGATTGTGCCGTCGTACGGATATTCCCTGATAAAACGAATATTCCCCGACCAAACGAATATTTTATGATAACTTGTTAACTTTGCAAAATTTGTAAATATTACCCACAACTATAACATTATATTAAATCCACACCTTATTATTCATAATAACATTTAGAGAAAATTAAATCTTTATTCATAAAAGTTGGGGTCTTACAATCTTCGTGTATTATCTTAACCCACTCTTTTATGAATTTCAATATCATTTTCAAATCATTTAAACCTCATTCAATTTTATAAATAACATTTCCTTTTCTTTCCCATCTATCTGGTTGAGGGTTATAGCATAAGGTACGTTTACCTAAGGTTTATAACTCATAGCTCTGATACCACCTTATGACGATGTGACACCCCCAAAATCAATCATTCTGAGTCGCCAAATACATGGTACTGAATTCAAATACAACTTAATTATACAACTGTCGTGCAAATACGACAAAACATAGCTGAGAGTTTTAACACGAATATTGTCTTCTAGACAATATCAAAACTCAAATGGAGTCCTCATTAAAATTATTATCACACTATTTTATAAAATAGTGAGGACTACTACAGCCACCATCTCGGATCGTCACTCCATTCCCCGACTAGTCCCGGCTACGTTCTCATTTTTTGAAGAGAATAATGAAAGCAAAAGGGTGAGCTCAACTAGCCCAATAAGAAATATTATGACTAAGATAATGCAGAATAAGTTATCTTTAGCCTTCAACAGTGTTAAACTGATAGAATATAATAAACGACAAGTTTAACTGCAGTGGAACAAACAATCCATTAGAAGAGCAAAGTAGAGCATGATATCTACTATCTTCTATGATTTAAAAAGTTTATCATCGATTTTATCGCAGAGACTCAGCTCGATAAATAATCCAAATCACTGAATTATCCATGCACTACAAACTAAGGATATTCATTAGTATCACATCCATGAATTATCCATGCACTTCGGGCCAAAGATATTCGTGTTATCGCCAATGGTCATGATCATGCCAACAACTATTCATTAATGCACTACGGGCCAATGAGGACTTTTACCACATCATTTGTAACATTACGGGTCATGATTATACCGAATAATCTCTGGTCATAATCATACCAATCAACAGTCCATCTATGCACTACGGCCAAAGATGACTTTCATCACAATATAAGCATGAGAATGATAAAAATGATATAGGAATTCAATTAAATGAAAGCAAAGCATAAATTATAAATATTTATAATTTAATTTATCCAGAATTCAATAATATCCAAATTGTCAACATGATACTGCTTTGTGGAATAAAATTCAAGAATAATATTGTATCAAAAATGATTTGGATAGAAAAGATATTAATTTTATCATGAATAGTACCTCGGGTGAATAGTACCACGTGAATAGTACTTTGAGAATAGTACCCCATGAATAGTACCCCGACATGAAAAGATTAAAAATTATCAAGAATGTTCAGAATAATATTTTCATGAAAAGATACTAGATGAAGCACAAATTTTAAGGATATTCTACTAATTTCACGGAGTATAGAAGCAATACTTTAACAAAATGAGTGTAGAATTTAGAATCTGAAACGAAATAATATTACTTACATACTTCAGAGTATGGAAGAAAATATTATTTCATACGAATATTGAACAAAAATAATATCCCTTACATTAAAAAGAAGAGTATTTAAACTGGCATAGCAGGGATATTCTTGAAGAAAACTTGCACTGTTTTCTACACTCAAAGCTTTCTTAAACTCTAAATAAATACGCTCAATATTATAGAAAAAGAATTCTTTAATTCTGGTGCGATTTTTAATTCTAAACTAAGCATCCTATTTATAGGAGAATGAAAATGATACTATTTGAATAAAATCACAAACGCACAGGGAAAAGAATCACGGGCAAAATTGAATTTGTCTGATTTTTTTTCCTGATTTTACTATGCAAACACTATGCAGACACTATGCATAATAAAATATAATATATTCTATTTTTCATAAAAACCAAGACTTATTTATAATATATATATATATATATATATATATATATATATAATAATCAATTCCCTACCGACCAAGTTTACTCCCCCCCCCCATTTAAATTAATATATATATATATATATATATATATATATATATATATATATATATATATAACAAAACAGAGATAACATTCTTCCGACTATTTTTGAAAAATGGGTAAACGGGGGGTCCAATTAATACATCAAACTTACAACAAATATTTCATAAAAATTTCTTCAATATATCTCAACTCACTTGGCTTCTCGAAACACATTTTTAACAATATTTATCATTAATATTATAACTCACATTATTAACAACCCGATCATCCCCAGGAAAGAGGGAGCTTTCCGATAAGGATTTCTCCCTATTGGCACACAATTAGGTGACCAAACCCCTTTCCTCGATAGAACTTTCTAGACATCAACAATAATACAAATAATAATATAAATAGCTTTATCGTCTCAATTATTGATTTAATAATATAAAATATTGTGACAATAATTGAATCAATAATGTGGGATACTATGCAGTAATTACTATAGCAATAATTGAGTATAACTGAGTGACTTCTCACGTAAGCATCAATAATCAATACTGTGTGCTACTATGTAACCACGCGTATTACTGTACTTTTATCACCGGGTATTTCAACTGTTAACAAAAAAACTTTTGCCGTTATTTTTATAAAAAGATATTTCTGTCGTTTTCTAACTTCGACAGTAATTCCGTTGTGGGGTCCACCAATGATTGTGTCATCGTACGAATATTCCCTGATAAAACGAATATTCCCCGACCAATCGAATATTTTATGACAACTTGATTTCTTTACAAAATTTATAAATATTACCCACAACTATAATATTATATCAAATCCATACCATAATATTCAAAATTATATTTCGAGAAATTAAATCTTTATTCATAAAAGTTGGGGTCTTACACCCTTCCCTTCTTATAAAATTTTATCCTCGAAATTGGTTTACGTACCTGGTATGACAAAGAGGTGAGGATACCTTGATTTCATTTCAGATTCTAACTCCCAGGTCATTTCCTCAACATCGTGGTTTCTCCACAAAACTTTGACTTGAGGTATAACCTTGGAGCGTAGAATATGTTCCTTCTTATCCAAGATTTTAACAGGTACATCTTCATACGTTAAATCTTCCGCTATCTCGTCTGATTCTAAATTAATAATTTGCTTCAGGTCTTCCACATATTTACATAACATAGATATGTGAAAAACGTTATGAACACGAGACATACTTGGAGGTAAGGCGAGTCTATAGGCCATAGTTCCTACTCGATCGAAGATTTCAAATGGGCCAATGAATCGATGATTGAGCTTTCCTCTCTTTCCAAATCTCGTAACTCCTTTCCATGGAGCAACACGTAACAACACATGATCTCCAACATTGAATTCCACGTCCCTTTGATGAAGATCAGCATAACTCTTTTGTCGATCTTGTGAGGATTTTATACGTTGTCGGATCATTTGAATATTCTTTTTCGTTATCATGCGTACCAATTCTAGTCCCAACAACATTTCTTCACCCACCTCATCCCAACATACTGGAGAATGCCACTTGTGTCCATACAACGCCTCGAATGGATCCATGCCTATACTTGCTTGATAACTGTTGTTGTAGGAGAATTCCAGTAATGGAAAGGATTTGTCCCAACTTCCTTTGAAGTCAAGGACACATAGTCTTAATAGATCTTCAAGAGTTTGAATAGTCCTCTCCGACTGCCCGTCCGTATGAGGATGATATGCCGGACTGAATCATAAATTTTTGCCCATAGCTTTCTACAAACTGACCCAAAACTTTGAAATGAATCTTGGGTCTCGATCAGAAACTATGGATAATGGCATACCATGCAATCTTACAATCTCATTTATGTATATACGAGCAAGACGTTCAAGTGAATAAGTTTCTCGTATAGGTAAGAAATGAGCAGTTTGGTTAATCTATCAACAATGACCCAAATTGCATCTATGCCTTGAGAAACCTTGGGCAGACCAGTAACGAAATCCATGGTAATGTGCTCCCACTTCCATTCTGGAATTTCAAGTGATTGCAATGGACCTTTTGGCACTTGATGCTCCGCCTTGACACGTTGACAAGTTAAACACCTTGAGATAAACTCCGCTATCTCTATCTTAATATTGCTCCACCAAAATATATGTCGAAGATCACGATACATTTTGATACTCCCAAGATGGATTGCAAACGGTGTGTTGTGTACCTCCATCATGATTTTATACTTTAAATTAGGGTCATTAGGAACATAAAGTCTGGAGTTAACTCGAAGTATTCCTTCTTTATTGATTCTTGCTTCTGGAATAGCAACTTCTTGCACTTTCTTCCTCATACGCATTAGCTTCGGGCCCGTAGCTTTAGCAGCGTTAACTTTATCGATTAAAGTCGGTTCTACTCGTATATTTGACATCATCACGTGGGTCCCTGAAGTCTTTAACTCTATCTCCATCCTTTGTAAGTCATACAAAATGGGCCTTTGCGTTGACAATATCGCACTTGTACCCGCATATGATCTTCTACTCAACACGTCAGCTACCACTTTCGCTTTTCTGGGATGGTATTAAATGGTATGATCATAATTTTTCAACAGCTCGACCCAACGTCGGTGTGGCATGTTGAGTTCTTTTTGGGTGAAGAAATATTTGTGGCTTTTATGATATGTATAGATCTCCACCTTCTCTACGTACAGGTAATGCCTCCAGATTTTAAGCGCAAATGACTACTGTCAACTCTAGATCATGAGTAGGATAATTCCTCTCATATTCTTTGAGTTGTCGTGAGGCATAGGTTATGAATTTCCCATGTTGCATGAGAACACATCATAACCCTCTGCCTGAAGCATCACTGTAGATAACAAATCCCTCCGAACTAGATGGTATTATCAGAACAGGTGCTGAAATGAGTCTCCCTCTTGAGTTCTTTAAAACTCTTCTCATATTCCTCGCTCCAACCGAATTTTATATCTTTTTGAGTTAGCTGAGTTAATGGAGTGGCAATTCGAGAAAATTCTTCCATGAATTTCTGATAATAACCAGCTAAGCCTAAAAAGCTACGTACTGATGAGTGAGATTTATACACCCGCGAATCGGATCCTTTATTGCTTAAATAGTTTCTTGATCTTCGTAGATTTTAAATAGCATTTATATAATTATAGTATTATTTTGCTTAACCAATATGTTGCAGGGCTTAATAGGTCTTTTCCAGCTTTCAAGGGGCAAAACGGTCCATTTCTGTTCCCAGGTAGTAAAGAGCTGGATTGGACCTAGCTTGCAACTGATATAAATATATATATATTAATTAATATATATATATATATATGAAAAGCCCCAGCCTATAAGATATAACCGGATAGACCCCTCTCTGGGATACTCTCTCTCTCTCCTTTGTAATTTCTCTCTCTCCATCTCTTAGGTAATGTCTGTACATATAGTTTAGGTAGATTAGGGAGAAGTTTGGGGATTCCTTAAAGCTTAAGAGCAGTGATCAATACGGATTGGAAAACTTAAAAGAAGTGGAATTCTTGGAGACTGATGAGCTTTGACAGAGTTTATTGTTATCCATTTGTTTCCTTTGATTTTGTAATCCCTAAATGTTGTCTTTATTGCTACTTATATTTTGTTCAAGAGCTATGAACTAATTATTGGATCTAAGGTTATAGTGGAACCCTTTGTTAAGTTGAATTGAATGTCTTATCTCTTTGGTTGGCACTATATGATTTGGTTTAATATATTCATGCTTAATGATTATTGCTAAGATATTAGTGGTGATTTTGGTAATCTATATGATGTTGAAAGATGGATTGTAGATTTACACCTTAATATATTGGCATGCGATTATGAGTTGTTGACTTGATTCGACTGCATAAGTTGTATGGAATAGACATATATATGTGCACCACGTGTGACCTAATTGAGAACTTAAGCTTTAAATCCTTGTTATGGGTAATTCACATAGACATGTGTAGGATTATCACCTAGCTTGGATGTTCTTTTATGTTCTATTCCATATCGGGTAGATCTAGAGAGGGTATGTTTGTATATACCTTGAAAGAGGTGAATGAGCACTTGTGTGTTCTCGGTCAAAAAACTGTCATGACCACTAAGACCAAAGAGAGAAGGGTATGAAGTTTGATGAAGCATAGCACACCAGGTGCTTGACAAAATGTCAGTGTGGGGTGAAGTTATGACCTTAGCTTGTAGCACCTTTGATACCATTCATTATCCATTTACTTGCTTTGATAGTTAGATATAACTAGGTTAATCACAATTCTATTAGTCTGCTGTTCGAATAAGACTTAAGCGATACAAAGTCGGTATTTGGTAAATATTAGTGACAGTTCCTCGTGGGTACGACACTTTCCTTATCACTGAATTATTTGTTAGACTGTGTATATTTGCGCGTGTTTAGTGGTCGGTTTTTCGACCAACACGTACTTCGGTTACCGACTTAGGTTACTCCCAACTTTGTATTACTTCAATCTTCGCTGGGTCAACAGATATCCCGTGATTTGATATCACGTGCCCAAGGAATGCTACTTCCTCAAGTTAGAACTCACATTTCTTCAACTTGGCATATAGCTTGTTTTCACGAAGCTTTTGGAGTATCAGCCTCAATTGTTGCTCATGATCTTCACGACTTTTGGAGTATATAAGAATTTCATCAATAAAGACAACCACAAAATGATCCAAATATCCCTTGAATACTCGGTTCATCATATCCATGAAGGCAGCAGGAGCATTAGTCAATCCAAAAGACATGACTAGGAATTCGTAATGCCCGTACCGAGTTCTGAAAGCAGTCTTTAGAATGTCATCTATTTTAATCTTTAACTGATGATATCCGGAACAAAGATCGATCTTTGAAAATAATTTAGCGCCTTGCTACTGGTCAAACAGGTCATCAATGTGAGGCAATGGGTACCTATTTTTGATGGTGGCATTGTTCAACTCCCGATAATCAATACAAAGTCGCATACTTCCAACTTTCTTCTTTACGAATAGAATAGGAGCACCCCAAGGAGACGTACTAAGACGAATGAAACCGATGTCTAACAATTCCTGCATTTGGGTTTTTAACTCCTGAAGTTCAATAGGAGCCATTCGATATAAGGCTTTTGAAATGGGTTTTGTACTGGGTTCAAGGTCGATACAAAATTTAATTTCACGCTATGGGGGTAGACCAGGAAGTTCTTCAGGGAATACGTCAGGAAATTTATTAACAATAAAAATATCATTCGAATCTGACGTATTTTTGTTTAAATCTGTGACATGGGCTAAGAAAGCTTGACATCTATTTTTTAATAAATGAATAGCTTTATTATTTGATATGACAGTGATTGACTTTAGTGGTTTGGTTACTTGAATTCGCATAATAGGTTGGTTAGGAATATGAAAGCTAACAACCATACGAAAATAATTAATTTTAGCATGATGAGTAGTTAACCAATTAATCCCTAAAATGACATCAAATACAAGTATTTTCAAAGAGATAAGATAGACAGGTAATGTGAGGGTGCCGATTTGAATCAAACAATACTTATAAACAGTGGATGTAATAAAGGTTTCTCCCAACGGAGTTTCAACAGATAAGTCAAAGTCTAATTTCTCTGGAGTCAAATTTAAACGTTAAGCGCAAGTAGGAGAAATAAAATAATGGGTAGAACCAGTTTCAAATAAGGTATAGACTTCGCAAGAGTTTATGATTAGCTTACCCGTGATAACTTCATTCGGGTTCCTCACTTTTTGGGAGGTCAAGACAAACGCTCTACCTTGAACTACCGACTTTGACTTGTCTGGGACGGCCTTTGGTGTCTCCATCCCAGCTGGACTTGACTTCACTGCACGATAAAATTGGCCTAGGTGACCTTCTCTACCGCAATTATAACATGCTTTGGACTGCATCGTGCAGTTTAGACTGATGTGTCCCTCCCCTCCGCATTTGAAGCATACAATCGGTGGTCGTTCTCCTTCCTTGAAAATAGGTGTTGGTACTGATGTCTTTCCATCATTATTGAATCTTCTCTTCTTGAAATTTCCACTTCTATTGTCTTGGCCATGATTACCACCGAATTGGTTACCATTTATGGCATGTTGATTCCCTCCACGTCTGCTACCACTTGTATTATCGATTTGTCGGTTGCTCTCTCTTGGTTGGGTTTACTCATTATCGCGCTCCAATAACTGAGCCCTATTCACAACATCTGAATACAAGCAAAGTTTGTGAAAAATGAGGTATTGACGTATTTCGGGTTTCAAACCTCGCAGAAACATTCGCGTCATTCTCTCCTCATTATCTACCAAATGGGATGCAAACCGGGACAACTCGACAAACTTAGCCTCATACTGCAATACGGTCATATTTTTTTGCTCCAGCTTGATGAACTCTACCTCCTTCATGTGACGAATACTTTCGGGAAAGTACTTGTCGGTAAACAATTCTTGAAACTTCTCCCAAGACATCTTGAGTGTGGCAGGCTGAGTATGTTTTACAGATTCCCACCAATAATCTGTCTCTCCTCGCAGCATAAAGGTGGCAAAAGGAAACTTATGCTCCTCGGAGCATCCAAAGACATCAAATATCTTGGTGATCTACTTTATCCACGTCTCTACCTTAAGTGGTTCTGGCTTTCCCAAAAACTTTGGTGGTCCCAGCTCCTTGAACTGCTTAGTAGTGACCATCCGTGAGTTATCAGTGTTTTCACCTGCATTTTGAACATGAATTTCTCTCACCTAATGTTGCATGAATTGCAGAAAGTCTCTGAACATCCCATTTTTCATCATTTGGTCGGTGTTGTTGTTTACATGTGGATTGTTGCCTTCCTGATGCATATTATCCTAGTTATTGATTTGTGGTGACTCAACGATCTCATCTGCTCCATTGTTTATCTCAACATTTTCATATGTCATTTTCAAACACTGCCACAAAACAAGGGTTAATTGACATGCAACATATTATCCCTATATTCTGACCGGCCAGTTAAATAACAAATAAACTTAGGTAGGTCATACTAGCGAAAGAATTACCCGTCTCTCCCCTCCTAGTTCTAGTGTCACATCTCAGCCAGAGATCATATCCCTAAGCTCTAAAAACAAACTGTGATGTCCCCAAAATAGGTATACATCACCCATTTTAAGTTGCCAAATACATGGTACTGAATTCAAATACAACTTAACTATACAATTGTCGTGTAAAATACGACAAAACATAGCTGAGAGTTTTAACACAAATATTGTCTTCTAGACAATATCCAAAATCAAATGAGTCCTCATTATAATTATTATCACACTACTTTATAAAATAGTGAGGTCTACTACAGCCACCATCTCGGACCGTCACTCTATTCCCCGACTAGTCTCGGCTAAGTTCTCATTTCTTGAAGAGAACAATGAAAGTTAAAAGGTGAGCTCAACTATCCCAGTAAGAAATATTATGACTAAGATAATGTAGAATAAGTTATCGTTAGCCTTGAACAGTGTTAGAATGATAGAATATAATAAACAACAAGTTTAACTACAACGGAACAAATAATCCATTAGAAAAGTCAAGTAAAGCATGATATCTACTATCTTCTATGATTTAAAAAGTTTATCATAAATTTTATCGTTGAGACTCATTTCGTTAAATAATCCATATCACTTAATTATTCGTGCACTACGGGCCAAGGATATTCGTGTTATCACCAATGATTATGATCATGCCAACAACTGTCTATCAATGCAATACGGACCAATGAGGACTTTTACCACATCATTTGTAACATTATGGATCATGATTATACCGAATAATCTCTGTTCATAATCATACCAATCAACAGTCCATCTATGCACTACCGCCAAAGATGACTTTCATCACAATATAAGCATGAGGTGATGACAATGATATAAGAATTCAATTTAATGAAAGCAAAGGATAAATTTTAAAGATTTATAATTCAATTTATCTAAAATTCAATAATATCCAAATTGTCAACATGATACTGCTTTATGGAGTAAAATTCAAGAATAATATTCTATCAAAAATTATTTGGACAAAAAAGAAATCACTTTTTGTCATGAATAGTACCCTGGGTGAATAGTACCCGAGTGAATAGTACTTCAGGAATAGTACGCCGTGAATAGTACCCCGACATGAAAAGATTAAAAATTATCAAGAATGTTCAGAATAATATTTCTGTGAAAAGATACTAGATGAAGCGTAAATTTCAAGGATATTCTACTAATTTCACAGAGTATAGAAGCAATACTTTAACAAAATGAGTGTAGAATTCAGAATCTGAAACGAAATAATATTACTTACATACTACAAAGTATGAAAGAAAATATTATTTCATACGAATATTGAACAAAAATAATATCCCTTACCTTAAAAAGAAGAGTTGTGACGCACCCAAATCTGGGTATCTTCCAACCCGACAGATGGTGTTATACGGTGCTACAGTTCACACATACATTCAATTGAAATACCTCAAAAGTGTGAATATGTCTTCTTTATATTCCAAAACAATATTACCATTCCCAGGTTCTTTATAACTATTACATAGATTCTTTGTCATAATATCAAATAATTACAACATTCCTACTATAATATTACAAAGGAAATTTATTTGTCTGCCTTAGCCTTTCCTTTATCTTTACCGGATCCTTCCGTCCGTTCGGTCTTAACTGCATTCATATAGTTCAAGTAAGAGTGAGCATAACTAGCTCAGCAAGTATGACAATTTCATTTACACAAGAGGTTTAAATCATATGAATCATATATCTTCTATAACGGAATCAATAGTTATGAAGAACTATAGATAATTCAAAATAGCACTTCTCTTTTCCTTAAAACATTTCACAAATAACAACATTCATTAAACATAAATTTTAGTCCAAGACCTTGAGCATTTCACGCTTTCTTTGAAAAGGACACCCCGACACCAAGTCCGTAAGTCCGGCATATCTTACGAGCACGTCTAGGTGATTAGTATATAGTACTCTATGTTGTACAACACTACTTCTTTAAACGTATATACGTTTAAGTGTTTGCAACCTCACGTGTCTGTCGTTTGACGATAAAACATTTGTTTATCATACTCAGTCTTTCTTTGAAATCAATACCAAAACAGTTTGGCAAAAGATAACAACATTGACAATATTTTGATAGATTATATTGAAATCTACAAAACACACTAAGTCTAGCCGAAGGAATTGGCTTCGACTTCATTATACATCAATTCATGCGTAAGATACATGAATAACAAAACTTGTCCAGAAGAACTTAGACAAGGGTTAGAATACTTATCTTCAGAGCCTTCTATAGTTAATATACTTTTCTTTTGAGTCTTTAAGGATTCTACAATACATGATCACATAACATACCACATTAGGTCATATATAATCAAGTATGGTTACTACTATATCTTACCCTTCTTCTCAATCTAATCATCCCTTAGATTGGTTAACGTTCGTTACGATTTATCGTATTACCTTGTGTTTACGTTTAAGTAATCTTTTGTCAACCTTTAGTTATAATTCTTAAGGTTATAATCATCTTTAATGATGTTACTTTAGGTTTATTAAGTATATAATTCATCATCAATTAGCTTTCATTTACTTTACATACATGAGGATTCTTTACTGTGCCTTTCCTAGTACTAGCGTTGTGGCGCTAGCTTTCTTTATAAAGCTCGCGCTGCGGCGCTTCTTGATAGTGCATATGCCTTGACCTTGTCGTTGCGGCGCCACGCTCTGTACTAATGGTCGCGCTGCGATGCCACTCTTCAGTGTGTTGGGGTTCAGCCTAGCGCTGCGGTGCCGACTTTACCTCTTTAGGCCGTACTGCAGCGCCGGCTTTGCCTCCTTGGGTCGCGCTGTAGTGCCGGTCCTGCCTCAGAGAAAATTTCACAATTCTTCTTAGTCTGTGAACTTTTTGGGCTCATAACTTATTCATTCTAAGTCCGAATTGGCTCGTTCAAAAGCCATTAGCTCACAAATCACATGAACTATGATGTCATTAGAAAATCTTTCATTTTCGAATCTTTTACCTTGGAATTCACCGATTAGTTCTTTATTACGCATTCGTTAAACGTTCGTGAACGTTCAAAGCTCGTTTCTTAGTTCTAAGTCGGAATTCGACCAATTTCGAGTCTGCAACTCTAAAATGCAAACTTAGACTATTCCCCATCGAAAACCAATGTTTCCGAGTTCAATGGTGACTTTTGACTTTCATTCCAAGAATTTTACGATTTCAACGATTATCGTCTAATCTCGTAAATTTCGCCATAACTTCGTTACTTGAGATTTTTACACCGTTCAAAATGGATTCATTTCATCATTCTAAATGATTTCGATGGTTTTCAACTTGTCCATCAAACAACAATATGACAATTCTTCAATGTTCTTTATTAGTTCATAATTCCTATGATTACAATTCACTTGTTACATGGCTTATTAAGGTTTAAGTCAACTTATTAGCCATCCTTATCACTTCTTATGATACATACTCCACCAATCATCACTTCTCTATCAAACTATAATTGAAGAGATGGAGAATCATGGTTTATGATTTCATTACCTTTGAAGTTCTTAACTTGGTTCTTCTTCTTCCTTCTTGAATTAGCAAGACGCTTCTCTTACTTTTCTCTCAATGTATAAGCTTTTAAGATGTTGGTGAATTTTGTTAAGGCAATAATGAAGACAAAACTCTTCTGTTTATAGGAATTACAAAGTTAGGGCATAATGGTCAAAATGTCATCCCACCTCCTTTCCTCCACCTCCTTACTATTCATAACTTGGCCACCACATATCTTATCCCTTGCTTGGCCACCACACATGGTCAGCCATGACTCACCTATGGGGCCCACATGGGTTGCCCCATGGGTTTTCTTACCCGTTGACCCATCAGTTCGATCCATGGGTCCAGTTCTTGGTTTGAGTTTTGATTTAATTACTTTAGGCCTAACGTTGGGCTTGCATTAATAATCTTTGGGCCTTAACATAATACGAATTGGGCTTGCACAATTCCTACACAAATCCTATAAGTCCATTGTAATAGGATTTAAGCGTTTAACGTAAAATCCTCGTATTCTACACGTATACCAATTCGTATAATCTTTCGTCATACACGTTATTCTATATTTCATATATACTTGTACGATACGTCGTATCATACTCGTTTTCATTGCTTCGTATAATACTTGTGTATCATACACTCATCATTCATTCATTCTTTACTTTCCTTAACATTCTTAAACTTAGTACACAAGCGAAAAACTGCGTTTGTCATAACTGAATTATTATTACATAATCCATCCTCCCTTATTATTCTATCATTACGTATTTCTCGGAAGTTCAAAAATAATTCCCAAACAGAAATTGGTGAATAGTGTTTTTCGGATAATTTCTCGGAAAGCTTTTATTTTCTTCTTGGAAATTCAAACACTTTAACTCTACCACATAGCCAGAATACTATGACATTACGCCATATTTAGGTTATAGAACAACATTCATCTTGCTTACTCAACATAATAACATATATTAAAATTATATTCATTATTTAATCAAATAAAATTATTTTACAATTAATCTGATTTTTTTGGTCGTTACAAGAGTATTCCGACTGGTATAATGGAGATATTCTTGAAGAAAACTTGCACTGTTTTCTACACTCAAGCTTCCTTTAAACTCTTAAGAAATACGCTCAATATTATAGAAGAAGAATTCTCTGATTTTGGTGTGATTTTCAATTCTAAACTAAACATCCTATTTATAGGAGAATGGAAAAGATACTATTTGAATAAAATCACAGACGCTTTGGGAAAAGAATCACGGGCGAAATCGAATTCGTCTGATTTTTTTTGATTTTACTATGCAAACACTATGCATAATAAAATATAATATATTATTTTTTATAAAAAACAAAACTTATTATATATATATATATATATATATATATATATATATATATATATATATATATATATATATATATATATATATAAACAAAACTGAGATAACATTCTCTCGACTATTTTTGAAAAATGGGTAAGTGGGAGTCCAATTAATACGCCAAACTTACAACAAATATTTCATAAAAATCACATCTATTTATCTCAACTCACTTGGCTTCTTAAAACACATTTTTAATAACATTTATCATTAATATTATAACTCACAATATTAACAACCAGATCATTCCCAGAAAAGAGAGGGCTTTCCGATACGGATTTTTTTCTATTGGCGCGCAATTAGATGACCAACCCCCTTTCCTCGACAGAACTTTCTAGACATCGTCAATAATACAAATAATAATATGAATAATTTTGTCGTCTCAATTATCGATTTAATAATATAAAATATTGTGATAATAATTGAATCAATAATGTGAGATACTATGCAGCAATTACTGTAGCAATAATTGAGTATAACTGAGTGACTTCTCACGTAAGTATCAATAATCAATACCGTGTGCTACTATGCAACCACGCGTATTATTGTACTTTTATCACCGGATATTTCAACAGTTAACGGGTAAAACTTTCGCCGTTATTTTTATAAAAAGATATTTCTGTCTTTTTTTAACTTCGACAGTAATTCCGTTGTGGGATCCACCAATGATTGTGTCATCGTATGAATATTCCCTGATAAAACGAATATTCCCCGACCAATCGAATATTTTATGACAACTTGCTTACTTTGTAAAATTTATAAATATTACCCACAACTATAATATTATATCAAATCCACACCATAATATTCAAAAATGTATTTCGAGAAATTAAATCTCTATTAATAAAAGTTGGGGTCGTACAGACGACCCTAAAATCGGAACCAACTTAACCAAATATTAAGATTAAAATTAGTCTCGACCTTGTTCGTTCAATAATATTTCGATTTAGCATTAAATCATACAAGGATGATATAACAACTTAAATTACGGATAATAAAAAAATTTCTTTCTTCTTTCCTACGTTCCTTGAATCACAACTTTTATGATCCCATGTATTAGCGTAGTAAGTGAACTATGAAAGGTCAAGTACCAATGCTTATTATCTTTATATATTAACGTCCTACCTGTATAATTTACATTCAACAACCACCACAATACATTCTTATTCGAAACAAATACTCTTTATTAAACATTTCAGAAGTTTACATATTTATATCTTGTACATCATCATCATAGCACCATCTAAGTTTTAACTAAAGGAAGCAGTTTTTCCGTGTATGTCTTCTTATCCAAATCATCCAGATAACAAGTATTATCGCATTGTACCATTAACCTACAAAAAGCTTATTTTTGCAAAATTGAGCACGATAGCTCAGCAAATCTAATAGTTTTTATACTTCACATAGCACGTAATATCATGCTCAGTTCATAATCATACTAAACATACATTATAACCTCGAAGGATAAGATTTAGCATATCACATATCAGTCGAGACTGAGTATCAAAACTCAATATGTTTAAGTCATAACTTGACTTTCATAGTTTAATGGCATAGTAGATAAATCATATAATCATGTCAGGTTTAAAATTTTTGTAAAACCATGAAAAAATAATTCAAATTCATCATAGCTAGGCTTGACCTCAAGTTGGACACATAAGGGTCTCTAATACATGTCCTAAAGCTCAGCACATAAAACAAACATCTTGGGATGACTGCAACACAACGCGGGTCTCAGGCCTTGGAAGTGGCGCGGCCGCCCCACTTCGGATTCAAACGCAGATATGCCCTGTTTCAGCTAAACCCAAAATTTTTCCACTAGGTTCATTTCTTTTGCTTCCTAGCTTCTGTAATTCAAGTCTTTATGACTTGGGACAAGTTTCTTCTCCCAATTCTTGTTACACAATACACTTACATCATTCAAATACTATTTTAATTTCCAAATTTTGTAAATCTGTTTCCATATAGACATTTTCTCAAATAATTAGAAGGCTTGATATTTAGTACTTATAATCATGGCTTGATAAACACATGCAAACCTAGAATTCACATAGAAATCTAATATAATTATAAACAGCCCAAGCACCGTCATCACACAATTCTAATGAATTTCTTAAAATACCTCTTAATTTCTTTGAATTGCTTGCTTCTACCTTCTTTAATTCAGTTCTTCTTTGTCAAGTAAAAGCTTGCTTTGAATTAGATGATCTTATAGTTTCTTAAAATCACTTCGATCAGTTCCTTCCTCGCTCGACTTAATCAACCCAATAATTCACTTTGATTTCTTGCCCAATTCGGTTAGTCGAGCTGAGAAGAGAAGTTGGCTATACTATAGTGTACGATTGCTATAAAGGAATGAGAGAAAAGAACGGAGCAAGCAGAGGCGGAACTAGGGGGGGCGGGGGGCATTTAACCCCGGTAGGGAGGCGGTCAGGCGGAGCTAGGAAGGGGGCGGGGCGGGGGGGGCAGCAGCCAGGCGCCGCCGAGCCGGCGAGGAGCTCACTGCTCCGGTCTTCCATCTTCTTCTTCTCCGACTGTGCAATTTTTTTTTTCCTTCCTCTTAACATTAGGACTTACGAATTAGACATTTCCCGACTAAATATCTTTTTTGCTAGCTGTAATAGGCATGCTTTTTGAAAAAACTGAGTGCGATTTGCAGGAAAAAAATGAATATTATGGGGAGTAGAACATTGGCGGGAAGAAGGTAAAAAAGATTCTGGGTGTTATATCTCTATGAAGACACAAAACTGTATTATTTTTTTATTGCGAGTATGAAGTACAATTGAGTTCTTTTGTATACTGAAAGCCATTGTAATTACTTCAGTTGATGTTTTTGTTGCATTTGTTTGATGAGTTTGTTCCTAATTACTATAATTAGGTATTATATTCAATCTCATTTATATAAAAAAAATCATGTTCAAAACTATGGAGTATAGTTGTTAGTGTGCGGAGTAATAAGGATGGCGAATTCGGGTTAGAACACAAAGAAATGGCTAAAAAATCTGATTGTTAAAGTGACACACATAACATGTTCGCTAAAAGTCCTCTTATGACTGTGTTTTCCTAAAAACTAGGAATTAAGCAAAGTCAAAACCTAAACTATATACATATATGCTTTATATAGCTAATTAAAGAGTTTGGGCAAATCGAATCATGAAAAGGCATTTTAAAATCAAAATAAAAAATTAGTGTGTCCGGTCATTTTTGGGATCTGTTATGACCTGTCAAACGAATCTAAAATAACAATTAGTCCCTTGCACATTCGTTTTGCCAAGAAGTTTGTTGATCATAATTGGAAAAATAACAATTCTATAATTTAACGTATTAGCTAGCTTTTAATTTCCTTTCATATTTTAGGCTAAGGCCTAAAGCAATGCTTCTGCTATTAAATTTTTCAACAATCAAACACCCACGACCCACCTGCTAGCTAGCTCTTCCAATACAGTTTACCAGTTTAGTTTGAACAAAATAATTAAAAGCTCATTTTAGTCTTATATTTTAGAACAAATAGAATATCATATATTTTTAACAATTAACAAGTTCCGCAAGTAGTGGTATTAATAATTTCGGCTCACTTGGTTTAAAATTTTTGACCCCCCTATAAAATCGTTCTGGTTCCGACACTGCGTGGGAGACCCAACATAAAGGAAGAGCGGAGAAAACTTACATTTTAGATTTATACTACTAATTTATCCTTATATTAGTTTTTATTGTGTTTGTAATATATATAGAGGGTATGATAGCAATATTAAAAGATGTGTTTTTGTTATTTAGTTTTTCATCTCAATTCGTCCATTTTTAGACTAAATACTTTAACAAGAAAAGTGGACAATTTTTTTGTTTTTTTTTTCATTAAAAGAACTCAATAACAAAAAAACTAGACATAAAAACTAAATTTTTTATCCATTTCTTTTTTTTTTTGGTCCATCTAAAATCACAATAACACTGTGTCAAGTGCATTCATAACTTATTAGTTGACTCGACTAGACTGTTGTTTTAGTACTTATAAATTAGCAACGTAAAGTGTTTAAATCTCTCAATTTTAGAGCTTAATTTTTAATTTTTATCAAATACCCAGAAAACTTCTTGAAATGGAAAACAAAAATAAGACGCTTAAAATGTATCCTAAAAGTTTTGAAATAGTCAAACTATTTTCCATCCGTAAAACTAGTTTATGTTCCCCCCACAAACATTGTCATTGTGTGACCTGGTGTTGTGCATAATTTGCGCTTATGTTGCTTACCATACCGCATATTATCTTGCAAGATTTGTCTTTTGGTCTTCCTTATACATTAAGCATATGAAATGCAAATTCCTTGGCTTTATTAATTTTCTCTTCTGTGAAAGAAGCACTCGTTTTGCTTGACAGGTACTCTCTCTCTCTCTCTCTATATATATATATATAAACATGTGTATATTGTTCAAAGGATTCTAGTCTCTAGATAAGTATTATTGTGCTTCTTTATGCGTTTGCTGGGATATGATATTGCTGCAATGGATTTACCATATATATATATATATATATATATATGTATATATATATAGAGTCCGGATAAGGTCCGGACTTCTGGACCGGACCAAAATCTGGATTATTTTTTTTTTGCTTTTTTTTAAAAAAAAAACTAAAAAACAACTAAATAAAATATTATGGAATTGAATTTTTTTTATAATACAGTGTTTTTGCCGTGATTTGGGTACGTATAACAAATCATGTATGTAAAGTCTGTGCAGACTGTACCACCATTTTTTGGTATAGGTATCCAAATCACGGTCAAAACATTGTATTATGGAAAAATTTGAGTTCCATAAAATATTAAATAATTTTTTTTAGTTGTTTTAAAAAAAAGGTCCGTTTTTTATCAGGTCCGAACTCCCAGACCTGATCCATTTTGTATATATATATATATATATACACACACACGATAATGATCTATAACATGTATTTTTATGTATCAAGAATGAAGATATACACCAACGACCAATATTATAATTGAAAATTTTACGTCCGCTACTAATAACGAAAGACGGTACTATTTTCAACAATATTAAGTACTATTACTAGCGGACAACACCCGTCAACCGTCCAACTATTTACGTCCGCTACTATTCATAATCTAATATTTCTTTAAATAAAAATATAGGACTCTTTTTCTTGAGATAAGAATTTGGTAAAACTTTTGAACTATGTAAAACGAAATTTCTAATTTCTATCTATTTTTTAATATTATATCTACCTAATTAATAGGACATAAATTTATACCTTCTTAACTCATTAACATGTCATGCATTATACTTATATTAGTTTTAACTCATTCATATAGGTTTTATAAAAATTTCAAATTTAAATATTTCTGTAAATTAATAACCATTTGGGTGAACCAATCAAAACTAATGGTCCGCACCAGTACCACTCCCTAAGCACGAATTGTTTATGTATTTTAACCCAAAAATTATAGATAAATTTATAGGTAAATGAGAAGTTTGAGAATTTATATTTGTTTAAGAATTTAGGAATAAATTCGTACTTTATGTTTCTATCAAAAATACCCTAGCCAATATTATAATGTTATAATTCGTAAATATTTTTTTCTAATAGTATCTGTAACTTATTAACCTGTTATGTATAATATTTGTTTTAGTTTTAAATCATCAATATAGGTTTAATAGAAATTTTAACTTCGTTAAATTAATAACGGTCTGGCTTAAAACTAAAAGGAAACAAGCATAAGTTAATGTTGACTACTCTAGTCAAAGTTAGACTAAATTTCAATTTAGACCTTAAACTTTAGCTCTAAAATCATTTTGCATCATAAAATTTATTTTAAATTAAATGCACGCTATTATTTTATTGAAAAAACAAAATGCATACTGTTAACGCCAAGATCTTCTCCTGCGTCCCAATCACGTAAGACGCTATGATCCTGCACAGTTCAACGAGTCAACACCAGAAGCTTGACGGCCTGACCGTCGGGGGATAGCTCCGGCGTGAGAGTCAGTACAGGCGATCACAAGGTTAACAATGGAGGAAAAATACTGACTAGTGTCTGAGAGAGAGAGAGAAAATAATAATGTTGTGTGTTGTGTTTTGTTACCTCTTTCTTTTTGTGATCCTTGCCCCATACGTTTCCTAGACCCGGTTTACCGTGCCACCCACTATCTCCTGACACCTCCTCTCACCCCCCGTCATCTCAGCCGAAAGTATGTAGCTTATTTCCATACATGCTACCACTGTTACCTCCCGCCGGTAATCGGAGTCCCATCCTCATTAATGTCATGCAGAAAGGTGGCAGACATAACAGTCAACTACTACCTTTTGTGATGATTACCGGTCAAAGGTAGGATAAGTGACAGCTTACATAATGGACCAATCCAATGACTAAGCTCAATATTATAGTCAAGTAACGGGACCCAAGTCATTTGACCCAATATGACAAAAGTGACATAGTCCAAAGGACAAGCCCATTCGGCCTGGTCCAGTATGAAAAGTATTATGGCCCAACATTGCCCCCCAGTCTTTTATTAAACAAGATGTTTAGTGGAAGACTGTAAATAGTGTAAGCCCATAGTGAAAGGGATTTGTAATAAACCAAAGGGGCAGAAATGAACCTCACCGAGGTCTAACTGATAAGTAAGAGTCGCTAATTCAAGTGGGTCCAGAAGCCCAAATGACACATGTCCAACAGCCTTAAGGACGAAAAAATGAAGATCCAATGAACGCTAGCCCACTCTGGATAACCCATTAAAATCAAAATCGGACGTTGCCCCTTCCTCTTTCACATCATTACCTCCAATTAATGCGCCGCCCTTGGTTTTCGTGTAAAATTTGAAAAGACCACTATAAAAGCCAATTTTTCCCAATTCTGACGACTTTACCAGCTTAATTTTAATTTGATACACACAGTGTTCTCTCCTTCTCTCCGATTTCTTTCTTACCTGCAAGATCTTAGTAGCAATGACGACCCAAGATTCTGACAACACCACCCCCATTCTTGCAGTTCCGATTTCCATCACTCCTCCCAGTCACAACCTTACCGAGACGGTTTTAAACCCAAACCCCCAAATCACGGCTATCCCTGCCGGGAACCCCTCAAACCCACTACCCAACCCCTCAGAGTTTTTTGAGAGTGAAGAACAATACCCTCACGCCAATACCCCTTCTATCATCACCGAGATCGAGTTGCGTGCCATCAGAAGTCGTTATCAGATTCCGGACACTCATCTGGTGAGAGCTCCAGTATCACACGAGCGAATGTACCAACGACCGGATGGGTGGACTGCCGTACCGGTAACTGTTTTAGAGAAGGGAGTTAGATTCCCTCCTCACTCTTTCCTTATTACTCTTCTGGGGTTCATCGGAGTGGGATTCGCCCAACTGGTGCCGAATTCATACATCCACATCCTGCCTTTCATAGCATTCTGTTATGAGTTGGGGATACCCCCAACAGTTGATTCCTTTTTCACTCTCTTCTCTGCTGGGAAGTCTCGGGAACGAGGCTTCAAAGTGCTGAGCAAATAGTCTCCCAAGCCCAACACCAAGTTCGAGAAACGATCCTTGATGGATACTCCTTCGAGCAACAAGGGGTGGCACAGAGAATGATTCTTCGTGAAGGGACCTGAAATCCCATCTATCCCGGAATGGACCACCTCCGAGCGGATTTCTGCAGACTTCGGGGACATCTCAGAGGAGCGTGTAAAAGAAATAGCGGGCATTCTCGAGAAGATTCCCCTGAAGGAATGGAGCTTCGGACTCTTGAGCAAGCAAGCATGGTTGTATGACCATAAATGTGAGTTCTAAACTCTTACTGGTATGTAATTTACTGAGATTTCTTTTAGTGAACTGGTCTAAAGGGTTACGTGATTTGTTAATTTGTAGTGTCTTTGATAAAACCAACATCGATCGACCGAAGGGATTTGGAAAAATTCCTTTCGGGTAAATTGTCATCATCTCCCACTGACATCCCACAGGAAGAACTCCCGGCTTCGGAAGCCCATGACGCTGAAGTCTTCCCTGGATCAGAAGCGGCGGAGGAATCTAGTCGACCTCGACAAAAGAAAAGGGATGTTCGGAAACCAAGATCGGTCCCTCAAGAATCTCAACAAACCTCTACCACCAGTCTGATTGACATGCCGGCTAGAGAGCAGATGCAAGCTCTTCGTACCAAAAAGAGGAAGACCGAAGTGATTCCTTTATCTGCTGATGAGCTTCGGGTTCCCCCTGCTGAAGTTGATCCTCTGACCGTCATTCCTGTGGAGATCCGTGTTTCCGAAGACGAGCTCGAAAACCCAACCGAGTCTCCACTTTTGTCTCGTAAAAGGAAACAACCTTCCGATGATCAACCACCACCGCCCCCCGAACCATCCATGCCCTCTTCAACAAGATCTTCCCCCTCCGCCTTCAGGCGAGAATCCGCATCTTCTCCCACCGTATGGCCAGAGTTTAACGCGAACTTTTCCTTTCAGCTGTTCGATTCCTTTGTTCGGGAGACCGATGATCATCGGTTCGGAAACAGCTCGATTAGGGATTTGATCGAGGAAGACATGAGTTACCAGGCTAAGGTTAGTTTGTTCAATTGAAATATTTGAGAATTATCTGTTTCTTCTAATAATTCACCGGCTGTCTTTGAATGTCTATAGGCCAATGCTGTCTTCGGGAGGCTTCTTCCCCGATACAAAGAGTCCGAAGCCGAAGAAGACGCAGCCAGTCGAGAGAACGCTATTCTGGCTTCGGCTCTGAATAAAGAGAGAAGGGACCATGGTACCACTCTCTTCAATAACGAATGCCTTCAGAAGGATGTGAATAAGTTAAAAGAAAAACTGGAGACAGCTGAAGCCATACACCGAATCACCATTAGTACGAACGTAGATTTGGTTAGTAGAAATGAAGTTCTTGTGGGGAAGAACGAAACAATGGTGAAAACCAACAAGAGCCTGACGATGCAAGTAAATGAACTCGAAGCTAGGGACTTGAGACATCTGAAGGAGCGGTCAAAGCTCGAAGAGGAGCTTCAAGAACTTCGTGCTTTGAGAGATTTGGGTCCCCCTCTGACCGAAAATCTTCGGAGAGAAGTTCAACAAGAATATCGAAAATCAGCTGAGTTGAACGAGGAGATCGTCCAAATGTTCTCGGATTGATATGATGAATGCCGAAGCAAAGACAAGGCAAGACTTGTCACAACCAAGGTTGATCCCACCATTCTCGACTCTTCGGAAGACGAAGCTGATTCCTGAAGATGATCCTCTTTTCCCTTAGCTGTAGGATTTCTGTAAAAGTTTCTATCGTTTTGTAAACAGTATTATGTAAATGAAATATCAACATTATTCCTTATGACTTCGGTGCATTTACTGTTTATCAACACTTCAATATCGATTCAACTTGAAAAATATACAAGCTCCTTCGTGAACTTAACTTAAACTGTTAATTAACAACTAGGCAAGTCGTATAACAGACAAGATGAAGTTAAAGAATGTGGCCTTCCGAACTCAACACTTAGAAAAAATTAGGTAATAAAGTAAAGGAATACTTATTCGTTACCAAAGTGTGAGGTAGATGCCGTGAAGGGCCTGACGAAGTCTAAAGGATGACACTTGCCTACCACGAAGGGCCTGACAAGGTCTTAAGGATGACACTTGCCTACCACGAAGGGCCTGACAAGGTCTAAAGGTCGACAATCGCCTACCACGCAGGGCCTGACAATGTCTTAAGGATGACACTTGCCTACCACGAAGGGCCTGATAAGGTCTAAAGGTCGACAATCGCCTACCACGCAGGGCCTGACAATGTCTTAAGGATGACACTTGCCTACCACGAAGGGCTTGACAAGCTCATAAGGACCACCTACCGATGAGGCTACCATCGAATGGTCAGCGAGTCCACCCGAACCTCCTTACACCAATGACATTTGCCTACTACGCAGGGCCTGACAAACTCATAAGGACCACCTGCCGATGAGGCTACCATCGAATGGTCAGCGAGTCCACCCGAACCTCCTTACTCCGATGACATTAACAGTAACGAAGGCAAGACTTGTTTGAAAAGAAAGGAATTTTTATTGATGATGACTTAAAACCATTTACAGACTTCTGGTGTACTGACATTGTAGCTACTGAAAATACTTTCGAAGCCTGCCTGCATGCCAAGTATTCTTGATCTCTGATCCGTCCAAGGCCCTCAACCGATAAGTCCCCGGCTTTGGTACTTCTATGACTTCATACGGCCCTTCCCAATTCGGCATCAGCTTTCCCAAATTCTGGGGTGCAGATGCTTCGACTTCTCTGAGAACGAAATTCCCTACTTCGAACTTGCAAAGCTTTATCCCTTTGTTATAATGCTTAGCTACTCGTCGATGATAGGCTGCTAGTTTGATCAGGGCCGTTTCTCTGACTTTCTCGAGTAAATCAAGATTGGCTTTCAGCCCTTCGTCATTGTATATCTCTTTGAACTGACTAACTCGAAGACTTGGGGATCCAATTTTAATTGGGACTAAGGCATCAGTACCGTAGGCCAGTCTGAAAGGTGAATCTCCTGTTGTGGTCCTCGGAGTGGTCCGATAGGCCCATAATACGCTGAGCAGCTCTTCTGGCCATCTTCCTTTTGCTTCGTCCAATCTGCGCTTGATTCCATTCAGCAGCGTTCTGTTGGTCACTTCGACTTGTCCATTAGACTTAGGATGAGCTACCGAAGTCTTTCTGTGCTGGACCCCCAGTTCTTTCAAAAATGCTTCGAATTTTGATCCAACAAACTGATGTCCATTGTCTGAAATCACCACCTTAGGAATTTCGAACCGAAATACTACCGACTCCTTGATGAACTTTAAGCATTCCTATTCCGTTATTAACCTAAGCGGTTTTGCTTCTACCCACTTGGTCATGTAGGCAATGACAACTATAACGAAGCTGACCTGACCTTTTGCTTTCAGTAACGGACGTAGTATATCAACCCCCCAGACAGCAAAGGGTATGGAGATAAGATTGAGTATAACTCTTCTGGTGGCTGATGTGGGATTGGACTGTTGAGCTGACATTTCTCGCACTTCTTGACGTATTCAGTCGCTTCCTTGAAGATGGTAGGCCAGTAGTACCCCTGACGAAGTACTTGTAGGCTAATGACTTGGCAGCCATATGGTCGCCGCAGATGTCCTCATGAACTTCTCGAAGAGCATATTCAGCTTCGGACGAAGTCAAACATTTTAACAGTGGAGACGAGAAGGCCTTTCGAAACAGATCCCCATCTATCAGAACGAAATTAGCACTCTTGTACTTGATTTTCTTGGCCAGCATCTGATCCGAAGGTAAAACGCCATCTGCCAGATACTCAAGATATGGAGTCAACCAGCAGTTGGTTCGGTCAATGCACATTACTGATTCATGATGAACACTAGGATGTTGCAAAATTTCCAAGTAAACCGACCCATAAAAAACGTTAACATCCGTAGTGGCTAATTTGGAGAGTGCATCGACAATGGAATTGTCGTTACGTTCGACCCCCTGAAATTCGTAGAACTGGAAATACTGAAGTCGTTCTTTCAATTCCGCCAAATACTTGATCATTCTATGACCTCGGGCTTCGTATTCCCCGGAGACTTGCTTAATGACTAACTGAGAGTCGCTGAAGATAACTATTCTTTGCACTTCGAGACTCTTAGCTAGTCGCATTCCCGCCAACACTGCCTCATACTCCGCCTCATTATTCGTCGCTTTAAACTGAAATCTGATGGCATGTTGTACCTTGAATCCCTCCGGACTGGTCAGAATAATCTCTGCTCCGCTGACGTCCGTGGTAGAGGACCCATCCGCATACAGTGTCCACGAACTCTGCTTCTGTTGAAGAACCGCGACTATGCTGTCAGACCCTTCAGCTTCTGCCACAACTTCATCAGCTTCAGAAAACGAACACTCAACCACAAAATCTGCCAAGGCCTGTCCCTTGATGGCGGTTCGGGGATGATATTCAACGAAGAATTACGATAACTCCATCGTCCATGCAGCTAATCTCCCCGATACCTCAGGTTTGCCCATAATTTTCTTCAAAGGCTGATCTGTGTAGACTATTACCAACCTACCCTGGAAGTACTGCCTAAGCTTTCGACTAGCAGTTATTAAAGCAAAAGCAAACTTCTCAATGTTTGGGTACCTTGTTTCAGCATCCCGAAGGACATGACTTACATAATAAATCGGGTGCTGCTTACCCCCAACTTCTCGCACCAAAACTGCTCCTACTGCCAACGAACTAGCTGCTAAGTACAAATACAAAGGCTCAGCAGGAGCGGGCTTCACCAACAAAGGCGCCGAAGATAAGTAGGACTTGATGTTCTGAAAAGCATCTTCGCATTCCGAAGTCTATTGGAACGTCTTGGCATTCTTCGACCCTTTCAACGTATCAAAAAATGGCAAACACCTTTCTGCCGATTTAGACATAAATCTCCTCAAAGCTGCAATCCTTCCAATCAGACGCTGAACATCTTTAAATGACTGAGGAGTCTTCATATTCAGGATCGCTTGAATCTTTTCTGGATTGGCTTCAATTCCCCTCTGACTGACCAGATAACCCAGAAACTTGCCAGCCCCTAATCCGAAGGTACACTTGATAGGATTCAGTCTCAAGTTGTGATGACGGGCTGTCTGGAAGCATTCTTCCAGGTCATCTAGATGTTTGTGCACCAACATACTCTTAACAATCATGTCATCCACGTATACTTCCATATTCTTGCCCAACTGATGCCTGAAAACATAGTTCATCATCCTCTGGTAAGTGGCTCCGGCGTTGATGAGACTGAAGGTCATTTTCTTGTAGGCATATACCGAACGATGCGTAATGAACGTCGTCTTTGGTATATCCTCTTTACACATAGAGATCTGATGATAGCCAGAGAATGCATCCATGAAACTCAACAAGGCATACCCCGAAGTTGCATCGATGAGATGGTCAATGTGGGGTAACGGGTAAAAATCCTTTGGACAAGCTTTATTCAAATCTGTGTAGTCGATGCAGACTCGCCATTTCCCGTTCTGCTTCTGGACCAGCACCACATTTGCCATCCACTGCGGATAGTCGATCTCAAAGATGAAGTTAGCAGCTAGCAGCTTCGCAATTTCTTCATCGATGATTCTTTGGCGCTCAGGCGCAAAGATCCTCCTCTTTTGCCGAACTGGCTTCTTCGACGGGTCTACTTCTAACCGATGCTCTACAATATCCCTACTCACTCCCGGCATATCTTGAGGCTCCCATGCGAAGATGTCAGCATAACATCGTAGGAGTTCCATGAGGTTTGTCCGGAGAGGTTCCGACAGGCCCGAACCTATTTTCACCGTCTTGTCTGCCTTGCCCGGGACGAGCTCTATTTCTTCTGTTTCTTCAGCTGGCATGACCAATGGCTCTGAGCTGCTTTCCGTGAAGGGTTCGATCTCTATTGCCATGGTCTATTTTTACTTTGACAACCCTACGCCCGAAGTGATCACGACATTTCTATAACATCTTCTGGCCAGATCCAGATCTCCTTTTACCTCCCCAACCCCATGAGCCGTAGGAAATTTGATTTTGAAATGAGGGATTGAGGTTACAGCTTGTAAAGCAGTTAAAGTGGGCCTCCCCAAAATAGCATTATAAGCGGAATCTACATGCACAACATAAAATTTGTAAATAATTTCTACCTGTTGGGGGGCCGTACCGAAGATAACTGGCAGTTCGATGGTTCCAGCTACTTTGATCGGATCGTTGCTGAAGCCATATAAAGGGGCCTCATGCTCGATCTCCATCTTCTGCCCATCAAGATGCATCCTCTGGTAAACATGGGCATATAAGATATCCACAGAAGACCCATTGTCGATCATCATTCGTTTCATATCCACCGAACCCACTTGTGCCGTCACCACCAATGATCCCTCATGCGGTTCGATGATTTTCGAAGGGTAATCCTCATCTGTAAAGGAAATTACCATACCCGAGAAGGGTCTGTTAGTCTTCGAGAGAGTACCCGCCACCGACATGACCGAATCCAGATAACTTCGGCGCTTCTTTCCAACAAGCTTGCCCGAAGTTCCCCCAGTGATGACATCTATCACTTGCCTTGCTGGCGGTCCAGGAGCGGGGAACACTTGCTGAACTGGTTGGGCTGCCTGAACAGGTCCTCTATCTTGCTGTTGATTCGTTCTGGCCGCCACATAATGAACTAAAGCCCCGTCTTGCACCTTTCTCTCAATAAAATCTTTCAAACTAGCACAGTCGTTCGTATCGTGGCCCGAGGCTTGATGATAGTCACAATACTTACGAGAATTCCCTTTCCCGGGCTTAATGTTATCTCGAGGTGGCTCGAAAATAGGTTAATTCTTAATCTGATCCAAGATAACAGTCCTGTCAGCGTTGAGTGCAGTATATGTCATATTTACCCTCTGAGCGGGAGCGGATGAGCGTTCTCCACCCTGTCTCCAATTGTTGTTGTATTTCTTTGACCTGCCGTCGTGACGACCTTTATTTCCTTCATTCTTACTCTGGTCCCCCTCTGTTCTGTCCCGATCTGTCTCCTTAAGCCGATCTGAAGAAGGGCGTTTGAGGCTATTCATGGCTTCTTCTACCACAATATAACCTTTCGCTTTGTCGAAGGCTTCTGCGAGACTCTTCGGGTGATGAAACATCAACTTCTTCACCAACTTTTCCGATTTGATCAGATCTAACCCATTCTGAAACAGTCCTACGGCTTGTAGATCGTTCAGGTCTGTCACTTGGTCGACTGCTTCATGGAATCGCTTTACATATTGGCCCAAAGACTCATTCGAATACTGTCGAACCTGAGCCAACGAGCCAGTTGGTTTCCCCCTCCTTTTGTTGCTCCCGAAGCGAGCGTGGAATTTACTGCACATATCCGCCCAAGATGAAATCGAATCCGAAGGTAAAGTCCCCATCCACTGCCTGGCATCCTTTCGGAGTGTCGTGACAAAAGTATGACACTTAGCGGCGTCGCTAAAGTCGTAATAATCCATCAGTCGGTCGAACGCCTGACTATGGTCATAGGGATCCCCCGATCCGTCATAACTTTTAATGTGAGGCAACTTCTTGGTGAGGTCAGCTTTTTCTTTCAAAATCTCCGCGGAAAAAGGGGATGCCTTCTTTCCCGAAGTATCTTTCGTTTTCTGTACCTCGACAAGCTGCCTCCGAAGCTCCTTTACCACTTTAACCAAATACTCCACGCCCTCGGGTTGGGACGATGCTACTTTTTCCAGTGACTCCTCCCTCCTCTGAATGGACCGGTCTCTTGCCATAGAACCCCCAACTTTCGAGGGGCTTTTACAATGACGATGGTCCACAGGGCGGAGTGCCCTCGGTGGACTTTCGGGTGTACGACCCCTAGATCTGCTTCATCTCTGAACCCGGCTGCCGTGGTGGGAATGTGCAACAACGAGCGCCTTCATAGTATTCTCCGGAGTACGATCCCTGGATCGACCTCTTCGTTTGCTTCGACCCTGCTCCTTAGAACCGACAGGGTGATGTGCCCTCTTCGATCTTTGAGGAGTAGGGCTTCTGGAACTTCTTCTTTCTCGAGGTTTACCCCGAGACTCACACCCTGAATGAGCAGGTTCTTTCCCACTTCGATGCCCACGTTCTTCAGATTGGACATAGTTGGACGCTTCGTCCCACAACTCTGCCATTCGAGACATCTGCTCAGCTATATCCTGCCGTTGCTTCACCAGTGCCTCCATGGCCCTATCAGCTTCGTCTGCCATCTTAGCTAAGCGGACAGCCTTTTCGTCTTGGTTATCCCGGTATCGAGTTCTAGGCGAGGTGCCTTCTACTCGTCTCCGGCCATGACCAGACCCTTTCTCTGCTGTGAAAACTAGCCTTCTCTTGACTTTGCTCACAGCCCCTGGACGAGAATCTCCATGCGATCGTTTGGACGCCGTGCTGGCATGAACACTTAGTGCAGGTCCCAAACGGTCCTTGACAGATACTCGCGGTATTGATTCACTAGCAGCCATCGGCTGCCCCTCCGGCGTAGGTGTCCTACTCTTCCCCATGAACACCGACGTAGAACGAACACAGTTTGTGATTGAAAAATACTCAGGACACTAGAACTCAGCCCTCCTTCTAGCGCCAATGTTAATGCCAAGATCTTCTCCTGCGTCCCAATCACGTAAGACGATGTGATCCTGCATAGTTCAACGAGTCAACACCAGAAGCTTGACGGCCTGACCGTCGAGGGATAGCTCCGGCGTGAGAGTCAGTACAGGCGATCACAAGGTTAACAATGGAGGGAAAACACTGACTAGTGTCTGAGAGAGAGAGAGAGAAAATAATAATGTTGTGTGTTGTGTTTTGTTACCTCTTTCTTTTTGTGATCCTTGTCCCATACGTTTCCTAGACCCGGTTTACCGTGCCACCCACTATCTCCTGACACCTCCTCTCACCCCCAGTCATCTCAGCCGAAAGTATGTAGCTTATTTCCCTACCTGCTACCACTGTTACCTCCCGCTGGTAATTGGAGTCTCATCCTCATTAATGCCATGCAGAAAGGTGGCAGACATAACAGTCAACTATTACCTTTTGTGATGATTACCGGTCAAAGGTAGGATAAGTGACAGCTTACATAATGGACCAATCCAATGACTAAGCCCAATATTATAGTCAAGTAACGGGACCCAAGTCATTTGACCCAATATGACAAAAGTGACATAGTCCAAAGGACAAGCCCATTCGGCCTGGTCCATTATGAAAAGTATTATGGCCCAACACATACTTTTCATCATTTTTCGACCCAACTTGCATCGAAAACTGCAGTCATGTGAAATATTCAAGGCATTCCTTTAGATTTTCAGATTATAGAGACCGTTCATATAAGAAATCAAGAGGTAGGGTGTGCATTTTTTCAATGAATGTTTGGCCAAAAAATGATACAAAGTGTGCATTTTATTTTTTTCTAAAATATAGGGTGTATTTAATTTAAAATAAAATTTATGATGCAAAATCAATTTTATACCTAAAGTTTAGGATGCAAATTTGAATTTAATCATCATAGTTAACAAAAATGAAAATATCACTTTCGCTATTAGCATATAGAAGATATTTGTACTCATTAGTTTTGCACATGGATGGAAAGTGACTGCACCCTATAGAGAATACTTGTTTATTTTAACCCAAAAAATTAATGAGAAATTTATAAGTAAGTGTGTGGTATGAGATTTTATATTTGTTTATGAATTTAAGAATAAATTTGTAATATATGTTTCCTTAAAAAATATCCCTGTCAAAAAATTTAATTTATTAACTTTTGCAATATTATTTCTAACAAATTTATAGGAAATAATTTCAAACTTTGTTTACTCATTAACATGTCATGTATAAAATTTATATTAGTTTTAAATCATCAATATAGGTTTTCTAAAAATTTCAAATTCATTAAATTAATAACCCTTTGGCTTAACCAAAAAGGAAAGCTAAACAGAAACAATCAAAAGTTAATGCTGACTAATGGTGTAAGTTAATGAAAATGAAAAAAAAAATCACTTTTATTACTAGTATAGGGGTATTAGTGCTCATTAGTTTTGCACATGGATATAAAGTGACTACACCCCTAGCACAGGGAGTTCTTGTGTAACTAAACCCAAATATTAATAGTAAGTTTATGGAAATGATTAGTATGAAGTTTATTTTGGGGTAAGTTGGTCAATTGACTAATAGAATATTGACACGCAAGCGAAGTTGTATGTGTGTCAGTATTCTATTGGCCAATTAACCAACTTACCAAAAAAATAACTCCATGCTAACCGAATCCGTAAGTTTATAGACAAGCGATATATGAGATTTTAAATTTATTTAAAAATTTAAAAATAAAGTTGCACTTTGTGTTTCTATCAAAAATACCCCGGCTAAAAGTACAAGTCCAAATCACTATATGTTTTAAATGTTTTAGGAGAATCAACAAAAAAAATATAAAATCAAATTTAATTCAAAAGTACATTCTAATCCCTAAAAAGTCCCACCAAACAGCTCTAGAATTTGTTGTCAAAATGGGGTCCAAGGTTTTACAAGAGGAAATATAATAGCAAAAATTGAGTGTCACAGCCCTGTCCAAATGCAAACAACAATTTGGGATCTAGATTTTTCTGAGTTCCAGTCTACAACAGGATTGGAAATTTTACTTCCATAAAGGTTATTCCTTTTTAAATTCTACTTTTCGATTTTTTGATTTGGCAATATAAGTTCCGTTTAATATCTACACTAATTTTCACAATACAATTTCATGTTCTGCCAAAAAGCACAAAATAAAATAAAAAGAAAAGAATATATAGGATTAATTTGCTTATTAAATATATCTTTTGATATCCCTCCATCTAATTTTCACAAATTTATTACTTCCACTATTTTAAAATTAGAGATCAAATTTTCGTTTTCATTTTGGTCCAAAAAATACGAATACATTTTTATTTTTAAATTATTTAATGGCATTAAATTTTTAACATGTCATTACTTAACAATATTAGGTGAAGTGAGTATTATTTTTGTACACGATAAATATTGCTCGAGCAAACATGAAGTTTTCAGTGCAGTAAGTATCCCTTAATAGGTTAAGGGGGTGTTTGATTAAAATTGGCCAAAACAAACGCACTAACTGATTCAACCATTCAGATTCAGCTCTATTCAACTCTAAACAAATACCCTAAGTATAGTTAGAATAATTAAAAAAATATTATTAAATATATATTTACTCTAACACCATTATTATCCTCCGGATCTTTAAATTTGGAGTAAAGCAAGAATTTCGTAATTACTCCCATCTGGCTTTGAAAGCAGGAGCACTTAATTAAAAAGTCCATTAATGGCAACAAAAGCGAAGGAGAGTAGTCAAGTTAAGGCAAAGAGGGGAACGTCTCCTTCTCTTCCTCGTAACGCCGACACCACACAACGCAAAAAAAGTCTCAACCCAGGTACAGCCTCTCCTGATCAACAGAAACATGGTAAAACCTCATCATCATCAGATACTACTAAACCTGTTCCAAGCTACCTTAGAGCTACCAAAAGTTCAACCCTCGATCCCTTTAAGCAGCAAGCCAACAAAAAGCCCACTAGCACAGCCGGAACCGCCCAAAAGCCAGCCGCTCTATCTAGAAGAAGATCCTTTGACAAGCCTCCTACATCAACTTCTCAAGTACAAAAACCAGGAGGCACTACTACTAGAGAGAGAGTTCTCCGTTCTTCGTCTTTCACATCAACCAATAATTTGCCAAAACCAAAAACGCCCTTCAATGATGTTGGGAGACCTCAATCTGAGATCTTAAGACGTGGGAATACAAAGAAGATAAGTACCACTACTATCCAGAAGCAGCAACGCGACGTAGGTACTACTTCAAAATCGAAGACTAAAACTGCTCATTCGCCTTGTACTACTGCTATGAATGAAGCTGAAAATGTAAGTCCAAGGTTTGAGGTTGAACCTCATCAAGATGATCAAGAATCATCAGTTACTGAAGTTGGAGAAGATAATAGTATTGTAGTAAATGACGAGAACAACAATGAATTGTCGGGTAATGACATATTAGTTTTTGACGATAAGGATCATCTAGATACGCTAGACGATGAAGTACTGGAGAGCGATGAAAGCAGTGAAATCAAGGTCTGTGAGGCGTCCACTTTGATTTCTAAAGAAGATAAAACTAAATCCCCAGCAGTTGAAGCCGAAGATGAAATACCTATCGAAGAAATAGTAAACGATATTGAAGAAGAAGTAGAAGAACAACAAGACAACATTGAACAAAATGAAAATAATAAACACCCTGAGTTGATTTCTGTCAGTGGGTCAAAAGGAGAATCTACAGAAACATCACAGCAACTGGAAGAAACTGAAACTGATGGGAATGGAGAAGAAAATGCATTGGATGAAAAGGATGAAATTGATGAAGGAAAAGTAGTTGAATCTACAAAAATACCAGAACAAATAGTTGAAGTTACCGAAGATAATCATGTGAAGAGTGAGAAGAATAATTCTATTTCTGCAGCAAAACCTCAAGGTGGAGGTCAAGGGCATAAGAAGGATTTGGCAGCATACAATGACGTGATTGAGGAGACTGCAACTAAACTTCGCCTGCAGAGGAAAAACAAGGTGTTAGCACTGGTTGGAGCCTTTGAAACCGTTATATCCTTACAAGATCCAGAGTCTTAATTAACACAGAAGCCAAATACGCGCCTGCGCGCATATATATATATATACATCGTATATTGTATATCATATATCCTGATGGGAGATTCAAATTGAATATTAGGATATTCAACAAAATAATCAGGTGAAATGAGAATAAAATGCTTGCCCTAATTTACAATGGACTTCAAAATGCATGACTTTAATCTCTGATTTTCTTTATGGATAATTGGTTATATGATATACTCCACGACACATTTGCTCTGATCTTTTTTAGCAAACTATGAAGGTGAATCGTTTATAACAACTTAACCCCTTGCTTATATGTAATCTTGATACAATTGCTCGCGTTAAGAAATCCGCGTTGAATGGACACCAACCCTCGCTTATATGTAAGCGGCAATCTTGGTACAATCAACGATTGATGCGGTAGAAGACGCCACACACAACTATGTATTGTTGTATGATAAGTCAAATATGAAAATCACCGAAAACTATGAACAGTTCAAGAGTTCTCAAAGAACCAAAGGAGAATAATCTCCCCATAATTTTATTAATCAAAAGTTGTCTATCAATTATATCAGCTATGTATCATATTTATACTAGTTACAATAAACCTTAACTCTATACGGAATAAGAAAACAAAAATGAATTAAAAACCCTAGCTTACAAATCATCTTGGAAATCAAATTTTATCTAATATACTTCCTAGATACAATAGAATTATAAAAGAGATCTAAATTCCCTAAAATAATGGAAATATATGGAATAGGTTTGCTGAAAACGAGTAAAAACGCGTTTTTGAAAATCACGCATCGGCGCGGCCGCTCCAGTTTTGAACTGGGTAACGGCGCGACAACGCCCAAACTCTAAAGGCGTTTTTTGGTTTGTAGAACAGCGCGGTAGCGCCCAGTTTGGCCTACATCACAGCGCGGCCGCGCTGGTCTGAACTCTGCTACACTAATGATCTTTTTAAGTCTTGAATTTGTTTGCCTTTGCTTGTACCAAGTTAACGAACTTAGATCCCAACTTGAATGACACATATATAGGTAAACTTATGTTGTCGCGTGATAGATTGCAAGATCCTATCCATGTTTGGATATTCATATATATTGTCGGGCATAAGCTTGTAATCTCTCCATGAATTGGAACATAACCTTGTCGCAGATTAGACGACACAAACGATCACGGCTATGATGACCTGACTGGCGTAGAGATTTGGTCTCACTAAATAGATTATATCTAGCAATCTCAAATCAAATGAACGATCCTTAAGCTCCATTCCATGAATCCTCAAACCAATTTCAGTCCGCTTACTCAATATCATTATGAACCCTTGGAACTTGAGGTGAGTGGATCGATGTTTGATACGAGCCCGATCAGGATCGTGTCATCCCCCTCCTTTTGAAAAGGATTTGTCCTCAAATCTGGTATCCCCTCATCTGGAAAAGGACTTGTCAACTTTAATATCCGTGAATTTTATGAATATTATTAATAATTTAATTAATAAAAGTTTTGAGTATTTATGTTGAATACATATATAGTTTATGTCTTGAACTGTGATCATTCGAATTGAATTAAATAAGGTATGTGATTAAGTACGTAAAGTGGTGGAAATGATGATAAGCTTAATTAAGTTTATGTGATATGACTAGTGTGGCATAACTGTGGACCAAGTAATTCATTAATTAAATTAATGAGGAAATAGTTAAATAATGCGATGGACTAATTAGTGTTATTATCTTAATTAGTTATTTGTTAATGTGTAGTTATACATGTTATGTGAGCATATAAAAAAATAGCATCATGTATAATATATAAGATGGGTTATTAAGGGTAATATTATAATGTGAATATTATTCCGTGAGACTATATAATAATAATCTTAATTTATGTAATTTCTACTAACTTGAATAAAAGAGCCTTGTGTGATATAATGGTAAACCAATTAAATATGTATTTTAAATGTATGGGAGAAAATAAATGTAACTAAATAAATATTTGCTATTAAATGTTTATTTCCTTATTTATGTGTAATTGGGATAATAAGTTTATGGGAAATAATGGGTTGTTAATATTCTACTAATTTATATTTTAACCCAATTCAAATATTATTTGGATGAACCAATTGTACATGGATTATATGATTATGTGTCTATGTGTCCATAACTAAAGCCTAGAAAATAGCATTAAGTCATCACATGTAAACTAGTAAGCCAAAAAGGAAATAAACCTAAGTGTATTAGCAACCATTTTGCTATTACAGACTAAACAAACTCCTTGTCCCATATTAAGTGTCTCAACAGTATTATAACAATAGCCTACCCTCTTCTTTACGTGAACTCAGTGATGCAAATGATGGCTAGAGAATGGAGTTGGTAGTGGCTTTTCACCAAATTCCTCATATCTAATGGCTTCTTCATCTTCCCTTTGGTGTCATTCTTAAGGAAAAACTCAAATGTTGGGTAATAGCTTGGCTATAAATTAGAAGCTTTCCCTTCTCTAATTGAGTTGCTAGAATCTCTGTTAAGTTCAAATTAGAGTGTTAGTGTTGTTGAATTGAAGAGCAATATGAAATTTGAAGCAAGAGTTAACATTTCATCTTCAAAGAGGTAATATCCTGTAGCATGTTCATGATTTCAAAGTTTTATAAATTCTTAGGAATTTCATGAATTGTATGTATGTTATGGATAATGTATGTCTGGTCTGAGTGTAAGACCCCAACTTTTATAAATAAAGATGAATTTTCTATAAATATCATTTTTGAATATTATGGAGTTAATTTGATATAATGTTATAGTTGTGGGTAATATTTATAAATTTTGCAAAGTACGCAAGTTGTTATATAATATTCGATTGGTCGGGGAATATTCGTTTTAACAGGGAATATTCGTACAACGACACAATCATTGGTGGACCCCACAACGGAATTATTGTCGGATTGAGAAAACGACAAAAATATTTTATTAAAAATAACGGCGGAAGTTTTACCATTGTTACTGTTGAACTACTCGGTAGTAAAAGTACAGTAATACGTGTGGTTGCATAGTAGCACACGGTATTGATTATTAATGCTTATGTGAGAAGTCACTCAGTTTGATTAAATTATTGTCAGTTAATAATATGAATTATTTAGCGATAATGACGTTTTGTTTTATTCGTATTATTAACGTAATAAAACAGAAACATCTTTTTATATAAAACAGAATACTTTACTAAAGTTATTCTATAAATAGATTATATTATATTTTATTTAAAAGATTTTTCTTTAAATATGGACCGCCAGATTAAAGTAATCAATCTGGACCGTTCATGGATTAGTTACTATGCATTCTATTTTTCTATAAATAGCAGCTCATTCCTTCATTATTTCTTACGAATTCACTGAACTCTAGAGAGAGAAACTATAGAGAGAAACTATAGAGAGAGAGAAGAAGAGTATTCTGCTACTTAACTACTTCCTTATTTCAGCTCTTCTTTAAAACGGTAAGGGGTGTTATTCTTTCTTATTCATGAAGAGAACTGTTGTTATTCCATTTCTTATTATTCTGTTGGAATAACCTGTATACGTGGTCTACCCTATACTTGGTGACATTCTTCTATTATTCTGTTGGAACATCCTGTCTGTGTGTTTTACACCGGACCTGGTTCCGTCTTGTTATTATTCTGTTGGAACATCCTGTCTGTGTGTTTTACACCGGACCTGGTTCCATTATTTATTATTCTGTAGGAATATTTTGTCTGTGTGTTTTACACCGGACCTGGTTCCATTATTTATTATTCTGTCGGAATATCCTGTCTGTGCGTTTACGCCGGACCTGGTTCCATTATTTATTATTTTGTCGGAATATCCTGTCTGTGCGTTTACGCCGGACCTGGTTCCATTATTATTATTCTGTTAAGAATAACCTGTCTGTGCGGTCTATCGCATGCATGGTGATTTCTTTTGTTATTCCATTCTTTATTATACTTAGTTGATTAAAACTTTGACTTCTATACTCCATGAAATTAGTGGAATATCCTTGACATTTGCGCTTCATCTAGTATCTATTCATGAAAATATTCTCCTGATCAGTCTTGAAGTTTACTCCACAAAGCAGTATCATGTTGACAATTTGGACGTTATTAATTCCTGGATAAATTAATTCTTGAACTTGTTTTATTGAATTCTTATATCATTGTCATCATCCTCATGTTTATATTCTGTTGAAAGTCATCTGTGGCCTGTAGTGCATAGATGGACTTGGTATGATTATGACCAGGGATTATTCGGTGTAATCATGACCGTAATGTTACAAATGATGTGGTAAAAGTCCTCATTGGCCCGTAGTGCATTGATGGACAGTTGTTGGCATGATCATGACCATTAATGAATATACGAATATCCTTGGCTGTAGTGCAGGGGTGATTCGATGATGTGGATTATTTTATTAAGCTGAGTCTCAGCGATCACAGTGTTGGAAAATCTTTTAAATCATAAAAGATAGTAGAGTTTATTTTCTACTTGACTCTTTTAATGGATTGCTTGTTCCGCTGCAGTTAAACTTGATGTCTATTATATTTTATCAGTTTAACATTGTTGAAGGCTAATGATAATTTATTCTGCATTATCTTAGTCATAATATTTCTTACTGGGCTAGTTGAGCTCACCCTTTCTTTCACTGTTCTCTTCAGGAAATGAGAACGTAGCTGGGGCAAGTCGGGGAACGGAGTGATGGTCCGAATGATAGTATTAGTTAGTAGTCCTCACTATTCTATGTAATGGTGTGTTAATAAATGTAATGAGGACTCCTTTTGAGTATGAATACTCTCTAGAAGATAATATTTGTATTCAAACTCACAGTTTATGTTTTGTCGTATTGTACACGACAGTTGTATTAGTAAGTTGTATTTATATTCTGTACTATGTATCTGACGACCCAAGATGGGTGATGTATACCTAATTTTGGGGGCGTCACAGTTGGTATCAGAGCTTAGGGATATGATCCCTGGCTAAGATGTGAGAATAGAACTAGGAGGGGAGAGACGGGGAATTCCTTCGCTAGTATGACCTACCTAAGTTTATTTGCATGGTATTTAATTGGTCGGTCATAATATAAGGATAAAATATGACATATCAATTAATTTTTATTTTGTGGCAGTATCTGAAAATGGCATCTGAGAATGTTGAGAATAGCAATGGAGCACAGACGACTGTTGATTCACCACATATTAATAATCAGGATAATGTGCATCAGGAAGGTGACAATCCTCATGCAAACAACAACACTGACCAAATGATGAATGATCAAATGTTCAGAGGCTTTATGCAATTCATGCAACAACAGGTGAAAGCGGCTCCTGTCACAACGTAGGTGGAAATACTGGAAACTCTCTGGCGGTCACCGCTAAACAGTTTAAGGAGTTGGGACCACCAGAGTTTAAGGGATAACCCAAACCACTTGTAGCTGAAACATGGATAAAGCAGATCACCAAGATATTTGATGTCTTGGGTTGCTCCGAGGAGCAAAAGGTTCCCTTTGCCGCCTTTATGTTGCGAGGAGAGGCAGATTACTGGTGGGAATCGATAAAGCGTACTCAACCTGCCGCACTGAAGATGTCCTGGGAGAAGTTCCAAGAGCTGTTTAACGACAAATACTTTCCCGAGAGTATTCGTCACATGAAGGAGGTGGAGTTCATCAAATTAGAGCAGAATAATATGACCGTGTCGCAGTACGAGGCAAAATTTGTGGAGTTATCCCGGTTTGCGTCCCACCTGGTGGATAATGAAGAAAGAATGACGCGGATGTTTTTAAGAGGTTTGAAGCCGGAGATACGTCAACATCTTGTTTCTCATAAACTGTGTTTGTATTCAGATGTTGTAAATAGGGCTCAGTTGGTGGAGCGCGATAACGAGACAACGCAACCAAAAGAGAGCAGCCGACAAAATGATAATATCAGTGAGAGCAGTTATCGAAGCGGTGACAACAAGCGTGGAGGGAATCAACAGGCCAAAAATGGTAACCACTTCGGTGGTAATCAGGGCCAAAACAATAAGAATGGGCATTTCAAGAAGAGGAGATTCAACAATGATGGAAAGACGTCAGCACCAGCACCTGTCGTTAAGGAAGGAGAACGACCACCTATCATATGTTTCAAATGCGGAGGGGAGGGGCACATCAGTCCAAACTGCGCGATGCCGTCCAAAGCATGTTATAATTGTGGAAGAGAAGGTCATTTAGCCCGATTTTGTCGTTTACCGAAGACAAATTCAGCTAGGATGGAGGCACCAAAGGCCGTCCCAGAAAAGTCAAAACCGGTTGTGCAAGGGAGAGCGTTTGTTGTGAACTCCCAGAAAGCAAGGAACCCGAATGAGGTCATCACGGGTAAGCTTATCATAAACTCTAACGAAGTCTATACTTTATTTGATACCGGTTCTACCCATTCTTTTATTTCTCCTACTTGCGCTCATCGATTAAATTTGATTCCGGAGAAATTAGACTTTGACTTAGCTGTTGAAACTCCATTGGGAGAAACCTTCATTACATCCACGGTTTATAAGTCTTGTTTGGTTCAAGTTGGTACCCACACATTACCTGTCGATCTGGTTTCATTAAAAATACTTGCATTTGACGTGATTCTAGGGATTGATTGGTTAACTACTCATCATGCAAAAATTGATTATTTTCGTAAGGTTGTTAGCTTTCATATTCCTAATCGACCTATTATGCGAATTCAAGCAACCAAACCATTAAAATCAATCGCTGTCATCTCAAGCCATAAAGCTATTCGTTTATTGAAAAACGGATGTCAAGCTTTCTTAGCTCATGTCACAGATCTAAACAAAAATACGTCAGCTTTGAATGATATTTCTGTTGTTAATAAATTTCCTGACGTATTTCCCGAAGAACTTCCTGGCCTACCCCCAGAGCGTGAAATTGAATTTTGTATCGACCTTGAACCCGGTACAAAACCCATTTCCAAAGCCCCATATCGAATGGCTCCTATTGAACTTCAGGAGTTAAAGACCCAACTGCAGGAATTGTTAGACATTGGTTTTATTCGTCCTAGTACTTCTCCTTGGGGTGCTCCTGTTCTGTTCGTGAAGAAGAAAGATGGAGTATGCGACTTTGTATTGATTATCGGGAGTTGAATCATGTCACCATCAAAAATAGGTACCCATTGCCACGTATTGATGACCTGTTTGACCAGTTGCAAGGAGCACAATTCTTTTCAAAGATCGATCTTCGTTCTGGATATCATCAGCTGAAGGTTAGAACTGAGGATATTCCAAAGACTGCCTTCAGAACTCGGTATGGGCATTATGAATTCTTAGTTATGTCTTTGGATTGACTAATGCTCCTGCTGCCTTCATGGATATGATGAACAGGGTATTCAAGGAATATTTGGATCACTTTGTGGTCGTCTTTATCGATGACATCCTTATTTATTCCAAAAGCCGTGAAGATCATGAGCAACACTTGAGGCAGGTACTCCAAAAGCTTCGTGAATACAAACTTTATGCCAAGTTGAAGAAATGCGAGTTCTGGCTGGAAGAGGTAGCATTCCTTGGGCACGTAGTATCAAGTCGTGGAATATCTGTTGACCCGACAAAGATTGAAGCAATTCAAAGCTGGGAGCAACCTAAATCAGTGACCGAAGTACGTAGCTTTCTTGGTTTAGCTGGTTATTATCGGAGATTCGTGGAAGGATTTTCTCGAATCGCTACTCCATTAACTCAGCTGACTCGGAAAGATACAAAGTTCGGTTGGAGCGAAGAATGTGAGCAGAGTTTTCAAGAACTCAAGAGGATACTCATTTCAGCACCTGTTCTAACAATACCATCTGGCTCGGAGGGATTTGTCATCTACAGTGATGCTTCGAGCAAAGGGTTGGGATGCGTTCTCATGCAACATGGAAAAGTCATAGCCTATGCATCAAGACAACTCAAGGAATATGAGAGGAATTATCCTACTCATGATCTAGAGTTGGCAGCTGTTGTCTTTGCACTTAAAATTTGGAGGCATTACTTGTATGGGGAGAAGGTGGAGATCTTTACGGATCATAAAAGCCTCAAATATTTCTTCACTCAAAAGGAACTCAACATGCGACAACGACGTTGGCTTGAACTGTTGAAAGATTATGATCATACCATTCAATACCATCCTGAAAAAGCGAACGTGGTAGCTGACGCATTGAGTAGAAGATCATATGCAAGTACGAGTGCGATATTGTCAACACAAAGGCCCATTTTGTGTGATTTGCAAAGGATGGAGATAGAGTTAAAGACTCCAGGGACCCATGTGATGATGGCGAATATACGAGTAGAACCGACTTTAATCGATAAAGTTAAAGCTGCTCAAGCTACAGACCTGGAGCTGATGCGTATAAGGAAGAAAGTGCAAGAAGGTGCTATGCCGGAAGCAAGAATCGATGAAGAAGGAATACTTCGAGTCAACTCCAGACTTTGTGTTCCTAACAACCCTGATTTAAAGTATGAAATCATGATGGAGGCGCACAACACACCGTTTGCAATCCATCCTGGAAGTACCAAAATGTATCATGATCTTCGTCATACATTTTGGTGGAGCAATATGAAGAGAGAGATAGCGTTGTTTATCTCAAGGTGTCTAACTTGTCAACGAGTCAAAGCGGAGCATCAAGTACCAAAAGGTCCATTGCAACCACTTGAAATTCCAGAATGGAAGTGGGAGCACATTACCATGGATTTCGTTACCGGTCTTCCTAGGGTTTCTCAAGGTATTGATGCGATTTGGGTCATTGTTGATAGATTGACCAAGTCTGCTCATTTCTTACCGATACGAGAAACTTATACACTTGAACGTCTTGCTCGTATGTACATAAACGAGATTGTAAGACTGCATGGTATGCCAGTATCCATAGTTTCTGATCGAGACCCAAGATTCACTTCACGATTTTGGGTTAGTTTACAAAAAGCTATGGGCACAGATTTACGATTTAGTTCGGCATATCATCCTCAGACGGACGGACAATCAGAGAGGACTATTCAAACTCTAGAAGATTTATTAAGACTCTGTGTCTTTGACTTCAAGGGAAGTTGGGACAAGTTCTTACCATTGGTGGAGTTTTCCTACAACAACAGTTATCAAGCAAGTATTGGCATGGCTCCATTCGAAGCATTGTATGGAAGAAAATGTCGTTCTCCAGTATGCTGGGATGAGGTGGGTGAAGCAACGTTGTTGGGACCGGAGTTGGTACGTATGACTACAGAAAAGATTCAAACGATCCGACAACGTATAAAAACCTCACAAGATCGACAAAAGAGTTATGCTGATCTTCATCGAAAGGACGTGAAATTTGATGTAGGAGATCATGTGTTCTTACGTGTTGCTCCATGGAAAGGAGTTACGAGATTTGGAAAGAGAGGAAAGCTCAATCCTCGATTCATCGGTCCATTTTTAATCCTCGATCGAGTAGGAACTGTGGCTTATAGACTCGCTTTACCGCCAAGTATGTCTCGTGTTCATAACGTTTTTCACATATCCATGTTACGCAAATATGTGGAAGACCCGAACCACATTATTGAGTTAGAACCGGACGAAATAGCGGAGGATTTGACGTATGAAGAAGTTCCTGTTCAAATCTTGGATAAGAAGGAACATATTCTACGCTCCAAGGTTATACCTCAAGTCAAAGTTTTGTGGAGAAACCACGATGTTGAGGAAATGACTTGGGAGTTAGAATCTGAAATGAAATCAAGGTATCCTTACCTCTTCGACATACCAGGTACGTACCCTAATTTCGAGGGCGAAATTTCATAAGAAGGGGAGGTTGTAAGACCCCAACTTTTATAAATAAAGATGAATTTTTTATAAATATCATTTTTGAATATTATGGAGTTAATTTGATATAATGTTATAGTTGTGGGTAATATTTATAAATTTTGCAAAGTACGCAAGTTGTTATATAATATTCGATTGGTCGGGAATATTCGTTTAAACAGGGAATATTCGTACAACGACACAATCATTGGTGGACCCCACAACGGAATTATTGTCGGATTGAGAAAACGACAAAAATATTTTATTAAAAATAACGGCGGAAGTTTTACCATTGTTACTGTTGAACTACTCGGTAGTAAAAGTACAGTAATACGTGTGGTTGCATAGTAGCACACGGTATTGATTATTAATGCTTATGTGAGAAGTCACTCAGTTTGATTAAATTATTGTCAGTTAATAATATGAATTATTTAGCGATAATGACGTTTTGTTTTATTCGTATTATTAACGTAATAAAACAGAAACATCTTTTTATATAAAACAGAATACTTTATTAAAGTTATTCTATAAATAGATTATATTATATTTTATTTAAAAGATTTTTCTTTAAATATGGACCGTCAGATTAAAGTAATCAATCTGGACCGTTCATGGATTAGTTACTATGCATTCTATTTTTCTATAAATAGCAGCTCATTCCTTCATTATTTCTTACGAATTCACTGAACTCTAGAGAGAGAAACTATAGAGAGAAACTATAGAGAGAGAGAGAGAAGAAGAGTATTCTGCTACTTAACTACTTCCTTATTTCAGCTCTTCTTTAAAACGGTAAGGGGTGTTATTCTTTCTTATTCATGAAGAGAACTGTTGTTATTCCATTTCTTATTATTCTGTTGGAATAACCTGTATACGTGGTCTACCCTATACTTGGTGACATTCTTCTATTATTCTGTTGGAACATCCTGTCTGTGTATTTTACACCGGACCTGGTTCCGTCTTGTTATTATTCTGTTGGAACATCCTGTCTGTGTGTTTTACACCGGACCTGGTTCCATTATTTATTATTCTGTCAGAATATCCTGTCTGTGTGTTTTACACCGGACCCGGTTCCATTATTTATTATTCTGTCGGAATATCCTGTCTGTGCGTTTACGCCGGACCTGGTTCTATTATTATTATTCTGTTGGAATAACCTGTCTGTGCGGTCTATCGCATGCATGGTGATTTCTTTTGTTATTCCATTCTTTATTATACTCAGTTGGTTAAGTTTTGACTTCTATACTCCATGAAATTAGTGGAATATCCTTGATATTTGCGCTTCATCTAGTATCTATTCATGAAAATATTCTCCTGATCATTCTTGAATTTTACTCCACAAAGCAGTATCATGTTGACAATTTGGACGTTGTTAATTCCTGGATAAATTAATTCTTGAACTTGTTTTATTGAATTCTTATATCATTGTCATCATCCTCATGTTTATAAAATGTTGAAAGTCATCTGTGGCCTGTAGTGCATAGATGGACTTGGTATGATTATGACCAGGGATTATTCGGTGTAATCATGACCGTAATGTTACAAATGATGTGGTAAAAGTCCTCATTGGCCCGTAGTGCATTGATGGACAGTTGTTGGCATGATCATGACCATTAATGAATATACGAATATCCTTGGCCGTAGTGCAGGGGTGATTCGATGATGTGGATTATTTTATTAAGCTGAGTCTCAGCGATCACAGTGTTGGAAAATCTTTTAAATCATAAAAGATAGTAGAGTTTATTTTTTACTTGACTCTTTTAATGGATTGCTTGTTCCGCTGCAGTTAAACTTGATGTCTATTATATTTTATCAGTTTAACATTGTTGAAGGCTAATGATAATTTATTCTGCATTATCTTAGTCATAATATTTCTTACTGGGCTAGTTGAGCTTACCCTTTCTTTCACTGTTCTCTTCATGAAATGAGAACGTAGCTGGGGCAAGTCGGGGAACGGAGTGATGGTCCGAATGATAGTATTAGTTAGTAGTCCTCACTATTCTATGTAATGGTGTGTTAATAAATATAATGAGGACTCCTTTTGAGTATGAATACTCTCTAGAAGATAATATTTGTATTCAAACTCACAGTTTATGTTTTGTCGTATTGTACACGACAGTTGTATTAGTAAGTTGTATTTGTATTCTGTACTATGTATCTGACAGCCCAAGATGGGTGATGTATACCTAATTTTGGGGGCGTCACACTGAGCATGCTAAATTAAGTATATATGTTGTATGGTCTGAGTTATGCAGAAGTAGAGCCAATACTGGTGTTGTACTGAAGTGGCGCTGCCGCGCCACTTCCCAGTACAAACCCAGCGCGGTCGCATTCTCTGCCAGTCTTGAAATCTAATTTTTGTTTGCTTCTAATATTCTAAGCATGTTTGGTTGACATCAACATGAATATAAATAGGTATTACATATGAATCAAGTTTCATTTGCATGACATGAGTTGATTTAGTTTACGTAAAGCTTGGTTTAGTAGCATTTTTGAAAGAAAATTTAGAAGTTAAAAACCAATCTTGATAAACCGTATGCCTTTGATTTTTGATCTTGTTAGCATGTGTATGTGGCCTAGTTGTGTATACAAATGAGTATGGAATGTGGATTCAAAGTTGCTTTGCATGTTTAGTTTGGTTTAACATGAGATTTTCAAGAAAAACTTAGAGGTTTGAAAACCAACTTTGTTGAAAACTATCATACTCATATTTTGACCTTATGTACAAACATATCAAGCTCTTTCATGCCTTAACACGTGACTAATATGTTGGTTTATATGGTTAGGCGTAATATAAACTATTCAAGCATGATTTAAAATGAGCTTTCAAGTAGAGGACCATACTAACTATGTGCAAATGAATTGGATATATGTGAGTAAGCGTATTAGTGGTTCATTTAGCCTCATGATGTGATCAATGGTTATCATAGTTAGCTTTTGTGTTATAAACTTATTTAACCTTGTTAATTGAGACGTTTTAAAAAAAACTATGAAATTTGAAAGTAAGACTAAATGGTTTGAAATTAAACTTAGGGTTAAACCAAAACCTGATTTACAACTGAATATGCTCTGTGTTAGAACTTCAGTAATGATCTATGCAATCAAAAACTCAGTCTTGGTTTTGACAGGGAGCAATGCGACCGCGCCACTCCCTAGTCATAATGTAGCGCGACCGCGCTACATGCCAGTGTTGTCTGACTTTTTAAACTATGATATGAGAATTGTAGCATGTATATATTAATGTTTTAAGCTATAATACATGATGAAAGTGACGTTCTATGTGTTTAAGTGTATAATGGCTACATTGAATCAATACTTAACAATTTTTAAAAGGTTTTTAGATAAAGTTTTCAAAGACAAATCAATGTTGATGTTGTTACTATATGGTCTAATCGTGTAACTAAGATAGGACTTACTGTGTGTGCTTAACATACGTATTAAGTATGTGTATAAGATAGTTTATGTATCGAGCTTGTATAACTAATGTGTGTGTGTATATATATATATATATATATATATATATATATATATATATATATATATATATATATATATATATATACATAAATAGGATACTATAAGACCTTGCAGTGACGTTAAGCTTTAAGATTTGTAATATACGCAAAAGGCAAGTTCCCTAACTTACACAACTTTAAATATTGTGCAAGTTTAAATTATTGTTATATCAATTATATATTTGGGCAAATACCTTTATTGATTGCATAATCGTTTTATTGAATAACTCTTGTGTTATCAAAATTCTTAGAAGTTATTATTAATGCTCTTGAAATGAAATCACAATTATATTCTTGAAATCATGTTGTATACCTTGAACTGGCGAATCATTCTAAAGTGTATTGAGAAAAGGTGTCTAAGCCATTTGATTCAACTAGACCATTATCTATGAATTTGAAAAGATATCCAAACTAATTGACTCGGTGCGAACTCTTATAATTGTTGAGATGAACAACCCTCTTAGCAGGGGAAATTTTATATTGTCGGGGAACCGGCGTGCGCACAAACAACATATTTAAATGTTATGCATAACGTAGGGCACTATAGGCTGATCACCTGTTGTACTTATTTATATTTAATTGTCAGCTATATACTGTTAATTCTAGTGGAAGTTCTTGGTTCATAGTGACTACTCAGTATTCAATATTCTTTAAATTGAAAAGTTGAAACCTTTGAATTCCGCTAATAATCTTTGAGTCCTTAGTGACTCTTATTTCAATTCAAAGGACAGATTTTGAATTGTTAATGCTTCTTTGTTTACAACATTATTCTTTAAACTCTCGAATTACCGTTATACTTTCGAGATTAATATCTTAATACTTATGCCTGTTCACCCTTATTGCTATATTACTTACTAAACAAATTTGTTGCTCATTCTTGTTTTTCTTAAACATTTCAGTTAAGGCAGAGCTAGGTGGACCCTCAGGCAAAGATAAGGGAAAGGGCAAGGCTATGGATTAACTTTAGTCCTATATGCTAGAAGCTTATTATTATTTTATAATAAGACTTGTTTAATATTATGTGTTAAGCTATATTTGGATTTAAGTTATGTATTAAGTTAGTCATAGTTGCAAGACCTTGGGACGAGAATATTTTATTAGGTTTGTAATATTCATGAACGCAATCAAATTGCACAAATAAAGCGAAAACGTGATAAAATAGAGTTTTTAAATTTTTATACAAACTATATACCCAGATCATCCTTTATGCACAATTATTAATTGAACGAAAAAGAAAGAACAAGAATCATACCCTTGAAGATTCGAGCTTCCTCAGGTACAAGTTCACCTCCAATCTTTTTCGCATTCAACTTGAATCCACCGGGTTTGGTTCCTTCCTTTGATCAACGTTAGCCACCCAAGTGTTTGGCCTCTAGAGGTGATCCACCAAAGAAGAAGAAAGATTCAAGAAGATGGGTATTTGGCTAAACCCTAGTTTTCTATCTCTATAGAAAAGAACGTACTCTCCAACTATTGGAATTGCGTATATTGATATCTGATATAAGACTCACCTTATAAAGATATCAGGTAACCCTATTTAATTAAAAATAAGGTATTATTTATTTAATTAAACTCTTTTAATTAAATGGGCTCCCTAATCTTATTAGGGATAACTAATTAAACTCCTTTAAATAATTTTCCCTCCTAATCCTATTAGGAATAAATGAGAGTACTTATATTAAATTAATTCCTAAACTCTTTTAGAAATTAAAATAATAATAATTGTAATAATATTAATAAGACTCCTCTTATTAATTTATATTTAATATTTCTAAAATATTAAATAATAAATATTAAGCTATTTAATTTATTCTATCACCATAGATTAAATTAAATATACTTAACATATTATTACGATTATGCCATTAACTTCTTAAATAATAATTCTTCCTTTTATGGTGTGACCCTTTAGGTTCTCCATATTAAACCGGTTGTGAATAAATCAATTAGAACAATTCTAATCTTATTTAAATAAATACATAAAATAATTTATTTATTTAAATAAATAATATTTATTCTACAATATGGATAAGTCTCCCTAGCGATCAACGAATTTTCGGATAATATAGATTTTAACATTAATCATAAAAGAACCTTTGAGCAAATAGTTACCGTACAATTCAATCCTTCCACCATACAATGTCCCAATTAAATATAAGACATGTAATTACTGTCAAGTCTTATTTTATTTAATTATATGTATTTCGACTCTTAAATGCACAACACCAAATAATACAAATTAGAAACTCCTTTCTAATTTCATTCTGCCTTGGCCAAGGACTACTAGGTTGTCATTTATCGAATCACATAGGACATTTCTCTTCTTTTACTAGAAGTGGTAGATTCTTTTTTTGATCATACATTATCTTCATGTACGACTTATTACACCCAAGCATACCCTTTAATATACCCTAAGGGTCTTAAGGAATAAGTCAAAGTATAATTCATCATACACAAGATACTATGATGATCTCAAGTCCAAGGATCAGTTGTACTACTATCACTACAGGAATTTCTATTGACAGGCAAGTCAAACTCCATTAGGTATTCCTTAGCGAGCCACGTTCAGTGAACTTATTCTCTAATAGCACCTATATACTTGCTTTAGTGTCTCCACACAAATGATCATGAGATCAATCACCCTCATCCAATGAGCAAGCAACGTATGTACCACCAATCTATCCGGATTCATTAATCCCCAATTTAGTAATCCAACGATTGTGAACAATTTTAGTTTTAAGCTTTCTAAGAATTTAGATATCAGTAGAATGATCATCATCATTATTCTAAAAGCATTGCTTAAAACTATGGGTTAATCACATATTATAAAACAACATCATGTAGATAATTAAAAGCCTTTAATAAATTAATACTTTTTATTAATAAATTAATAAGACTGTTACAAAGTATATGCTTTATCATCAAACATGATTGACTTGTGTGTATACTACTTTTAATCTCCCACTTGCACTAAAGCCAATCGCCATGGTATCTCATACCCTTCTTCTTTAAGTGACGATTATTCTGCTGTTGAATAAACTTTAGTTAATGGATATGTAATGTTGTTCTTGAGAGTCCACTATCTCTATAGTGATTTTCCTTCTTTCAATGATTCCTATAATCAAATGAAAGTGCCACAACACATGTTTAGATCCAAGATGAGACTTAGGAACTATTCCTAGTTCTGTAATGAACTTTTCATCCAAACAATCAACTTGCAGTTTTATTTACAGCTATATACTTTGTTTTTATCACAAAACCAGCAACACCTTGCTGTTTGGAACCTTTCTAATTCACTGCACCACCGTTCAAGGTAACCCTTTACCTTAAAGTGGAATTTCTGTTGTCATGGTCTACCTAAAAAACTTGAGTCTGTTAAGCCCTTTAGTTTTAATTTAAACTCACCATGATATTATCACATCCTTAGTGTCAGTTAAATACTTTAAGATGTTTTTCACTTACTCATAGTGATCTTCTCCAGAATATGACTGATCAACATCAGGTCTCGTACATTTCATTGCATACATGATAGTTACTCATGCGATCTCTCTTTTATGAGTCTATGGAGACTATTAAGAGAGATATACTCTATGGCTCATCAACATGAGACAACTCTTGGAGTTTGCCATGCTAAACGAATTTAGCATCAAATGAATATACGTTCCTTGGGTTAAGTCGAGCATCCTCTTGAATCTATCTATAAAAATTTATATTTTCAATTGAGATACTCTTCCCAAATCATTCATGGAGGAATGTTTCGACAACTTTATCTTTACTGATTGTAGCATTAATATGTCATTCCTTATCCATAGTATATCAACATATAATATTAGGAATGTTACGGTTCTCCCACTAACCCTTTTGTACACACTAAGTTCATTCTTATTTGTGATAAAATCAAACTCTTTTGATTTGTTTCATCAAAACAAATGTTCCATTTTTGAGAAGCTTACTTCAATCCATTTCTCCGAGTGTCTAAAACTCTTACCACATCGTATGTAACTGAATCATCATCTTCTATAATGCGTACCTCATCATCATCATTTATGATGAATCCATACCTCCCAGGAATCTTTAGTACTATTCCAGATTTACGATTTGGTTGTGGTACAATAGGTCTATCTACAGGTTCTTCTTATTTGATTTATAGTGTTTTGTAGTTCTTGAACTCTTCAAGATCTATTATCCTCCCACTAGCCCTTTTAATGATAAACACCTTTATCTTATAAGGTAACGTGTTTCGAAATGAACACCTTTTCCTAAGTAGTATTATAGAACATATACCCTAAACTTACTTTAGGATATCCCACAAATCTACACTTGTCAAATCTTGTACCAAGCTTATCCTTTGAAACTTTTTCACATAAGTTGGACAACCCCTTATCTTAACATACTTAAGATTAGGAATCCTCCCTGTCCATAACCTTTATGGAGTCTTGGGGCCAGATTTTGAGGTTACCTTTTCGTAGATATGTAGCCATTTGTAGGGCATGACCCTGGAATGATACTAGAATGTCGGTAAAATCATTATGGACCGTACCATGTCCAACAAGGTATGATTTTTCCTTTCAGATACATCAATTATTACGTATTAGGAGGTGTCCATTGTGAGAAAACCATTTGAGATAATAAAGAAACTTATTGCACAAGTATTTATTCCTTGCTCTAATCAAAGAATCTTAATACTTTGCCAATTTATTTCACTTCTGAATTCTTTGAACCTTTCAAATAATTCATACTTGTATTTCATCAAATACAAACATTCAACTCTTTGAATGATCATCTCCTTTTCTTATACTAATTTATTCAATATGCAAAATAATTTTTTACGTAAGTCAAGTATATAAAAACCACAAGTAATATTCCAGTTCTATACAAAACATTATTATTATAAATAGAACAACAATTGTTCTTAAATATAATACCAAAGATTTTATTGTCCAACAATAAAATGAAAATAATGTTTCTAGCAAGAACTGGAATACAATAGCAACTTATTGACTTAATAGATTTTCCCGTAGGCAGTGCTAAACTATAAGTTCCTATGGCTAATGCAGCAACCTTTGCTTCATTTACCAGACATAGGATTTCTTATCCTTTGTTTAGCTTTCTACTTCTGCTTGGTTCCTTCATAAATCTATATTTATGATAACTAAAGCGGGTATCCAATACCCAAGTAGAACCTTGACTTAAAGAAAAATTTATTTTAAATCATGAACAAAATTATTTTTGTAACCAAAACTTCACTAAGCTTCTTCTGGTTAGCCTCTACAAGATGCTTCTTGTAGTTTCTTTCCAGTGTCCAGGCTTATTGCAGTGGAAGCAAACTCCTTTACGATCTGTATCAGTTTTGTTCTTATTATCCTTTGTTTTTGCCTTTTTCTATTTACCTTCTTAGAGTCTTTCTTCTTTTCAGAAGATCCTTTGGCCCCTACCGGTAAGACTTGGTCTTTCTTGGTTGGAAAGTGACTCTCAACATTTTTTAACATGTTAAGCAAATCAGCGAAGCTGATATCTAGCTTGTTCATATGAAAAATTCACAACAATTGTGAAAAGGAGTCCGGGAGTAACTGCAAGATCAAATCTTAGCTCAACTCTCCATCCATGACAAAACTCGTTATCTTAATTGATCAATCAAATTGATTATGTTAAGGACATGTGTCTATACTGTAGTGTCGTTGATCATTCTAGATCGGAAGAGCTCCTTAGATATCTGATATCTATCAGTCCTACTTTCCTTACCATCAACTTCTTGATATGAAGAAATATAGTAGGAGCATCCATAGTTTCATGCTGACGCTGAAGCTCGTTACTTATAGATGCGAGCATGAGGTATTGAGCCAACTGTGCATCATCATATCTTGCCACTTTCTAAGAGTAGAAATCTCTTCTTCAGAGGCATTGTCTGCAACCATTGCAGGGATAGGCGCATTAAGGACATAAGATAGCTTTTCAGCCGTGAGAACTATTCTCAATTTCCTTAACCAATCCATTTAATTCGGTCCGATTAATTTAGAATCTAATATGCTACGCAGTGATAGTAATTTAAACATTGTAAAATTCTGCAAATGAATTTGTTCTTAACAATATTTTAGCATACATTATTTTATTAATTACCAAAATAATTTAGGTCTTGTTTTAAATTGGTATCTCCCACTATTTTCATCAAACTATATTACCCTCACTTATGTAGTTCGACAAAATCTAATTAAAGATTTGCTAGTGAGAATAAGGATCTCATTTCAAATGTATATAGCCTTGTGGTGACACAACAAACTATATATAAATAAATAGGTAGACAACTCTTGTCAATTACATCAACTATGCAACTCCTTGTATTTTTCCTCTTAGATTATTTTGATCACGTGGTGGCACATCCGAATCAAAATTATCCAAGTTAAGTCCAACCTAGCACTCCATATATTCAAAAAAGAAAAATATTGTCCTTGTGGTGACACAACAAAACAATATTGTTCAATTTTCTTTATAAGCATCAAATGTGATAAAATTAACATATCAAAGAATTAAGATAAGCCTTGTGGTGACACAACGAACTTATAATAATTAATTAATACTCTATTATTTTTATCATGCTAGAAGGCGACGTTCGATATTCCAAATATCTTTGAACGCTTAGGACTTAATATAAAAAATTTGAGGGTTTGTTATTAATTTGTCTCATATTGTTTAGCGCGCATGCACACACACACACACACACACACACACACACACACACCACACACACACACACACACACACACACACACACACACACACACACACATATATATATATATATATATATATATATATATATATATATATATATATATATATAATGCGCATCATATTAATTAACATGCGAAGAATGTTTGCATAATATATAATATATATAGTATAAGCATGCACATATAGAATACTATATTCTACCTGGATTGATTATGGACTTTTATTTTAGTTTGGTTCACTAGAGCCACCAAGTGAACCAAAAGGTCAAACCCTAGGGGTGCAAGAATTAATATTTAAATATAACTATTACATTTAAACCCGGGCTCCATTACAAACGGGTCTTTAAGCGCTCATTGCCCCTTGATCTCTAATTTTTCAAAATTAATTCTAACTATTTCTATTACAAAACTATTTAATATAAATAGAAACCTTGATCAGTAGTCAAGGGGAAGTACATAGGAGGGGAGAAAGAATTTACATTAAGAAAAATTAGAGAAGACGAGGCACGCAAACCCCATTTAATAAAACTCATACATTCATGTATCTAACTAAAATAAAATCCAATCACATTGGTCAATAGTCCATAATCAATCCCATTTATTATCATACACATCACCATATGCATCAATAAATAATATTCATCTCATGAATAATAAATATTCAATATATATATTGATATCATTTAATGGGCAAATTTAGTTAGTATAAAATCTAATTTTGAATCAAAATAAACTCCTTTATTTTAATCCAAATTTAAATCAAAATAAACTCTTTTATTTTAATTTATCCTATTTTGAATAAAATAAACTATTTTATTTTAATCAAAATTTTTAATCAAAATAAACTCATTTATTTTAATTAATTATGGAATCCAATTCCAAGGAAAAAAAAATAAGACTCCTTTATTAAAAGAAATACGGATTCTCTTTCCTATTCACAAATAAACTCTTTTATTTTGAGTAACATCAAATCTTATTTCATATCTAAATAAACTCCTTTATTTAAGGAAAGATGGATTCACTTTCCTATTCACAGATAAACTCCTTTATTTTAGGAAATATGGAATTCAATTTCAACTTCAATTAGTTATCATGGAATCCAATTCTAACTCTAATTAGTTAGCATGAAATCCACTTTTAAAATTAAAATAAACTTTTTTTATATTTTAAGATTAAAATAAACCTTTTATTTTAAATATAAAATTATTAAGAATATTATATACATATATATATATCTGCTCCACAACTACGGAACATGATCTAGAGGGTTTCGCTACTTTTTTTTTTTATAAATTTTATACAATAAAATTATGTCAAATTAAATTGTTCTAAACACATATCAACATACATGTTAAATTTAAACAATTAATAATTCGCATAAAGGTTTGACTTTGATACCACTGTTAGGTTTGTAATATTCATGAACGCAATCAAATTGCACAAATAAAGTGAAAACGTGATAAAATAGAGTTTTTAAATTTTTATACAAACCATATACCCGGATCATCCTTTATGCACAATTATTAATTAAACGAAAAAGAAAGAACAAGAATCATACCCTTGAAGATTCGAGCTTCCTCATGTACAAGTTCACCTTCAATCTTTTTCGCGCTCAACTTGAATCCACCGGGTTTGGTTCCTTCCTTTGATCAACGTTAACCACCCAAGTGTTTGGCCTCTAGAGGTGATCCACCAAAGAAGAAGAAAGATTCAAGAAGACGGGTATTTGGCTAAACCCTAGTTTTCTATCTCTATAGAAAAGAACGTACTCTCCAACTATTGGAATTGCGTATATTAATATCTGATATAAGACTCACCTTATAAAGATATCAGGTAACCCTATTTAATTAAAAATAAGGTATTATTTATTTAATTAAACTCTTTTAATTAAATGGGCTCCCTAATCTTATTAGGGATAATTAATTAAACTCCTTTAACTAATTTTCCCTCCTAATCCTATTAGGAATAAATGAGAGTACTTATATTAAATTAATTTCTAAACTCTTTTAGAAATTAAAATAATAATAATTGTAATAATATTAATAAGACTCCTCTTATTAATTTATATTTAATATTTCTAAAATATTAAATAATAAATATTAAGCTATTTAATTTATTCTATCACCATTGATTAAATTAAATATACTTAACATATTATTACGATTATGCCATTAACTTCTTAAATAATAATTCTTCCTTTTATGGTGTGACCTTTTAGGTTCTCCATATTAAACCGGTTGTGAATAAATCAATTAGAATAATTCTAATCTTATTTAAATAAATAAATTAAATAATTTATTTATTTAAATAAATAATATTTATTCTACAATAGGGATAAGCCTCCCTAGCGATCAACGACTTTTCAGATAATATAGATTTTAACATTAATCATAAAAGAACCTTTGAGTAAATAGTTACTTACAATTCAATCCTTCCACCATACAATGTCCCAATTAAATATAAGACATGAAATTACTGTCAAGTCTTATTTTATTTAATTATATGTATTTCGACTCTTAAATGCACAACACCAAATAATACAAATTAGAAACTCCTTTCTAATTTCATTCTGCCTTGGCCAAGGACTACTAGGTTGTCATTTATTGAATCACATAGGGCATTTCTCTTCTTTTACTAGAAGTGATAGATTCTTTTTTTGATCATACATTATCTTTATGTACGACTTATTACACCCAAGCATACCCTTTAATATACCCTAAGGGTCTTAAGGAATAAGTCAAAGTATAATTCATCATACACAAGATACTATGATGATCTCAAGTCCAAGGATCATTTGTACTACTATCACTACAGGAATTTCTATTGACAGGAAAGTCAAACTCCATTAGGTATTCCTTAGCGAGCCACGTTCAGTGAACTTATTCTCTAATAAGCACCTATATACTTGCTTTAGTGTCTCCACACAAATGATCATGAGATCAATCATCCTCATCCAATGAGCAATCAACGTATGTACCAATCTATCTGGATTCATTAATCCCCAATTTAGTAATCCAACGATTGTGAACTATTTTAGTTTTAAGCTTTCTAAGAATTTAGATCTCATTAGAATGATCATCATCATTATTCTAAAAGCATTGCTTAAAACTATGGGTTTATCACATATTATAAAACAACGTCATGTAGATAATTAAAAGCTTTTAATAAATTAATACTTTTTATAATAAATGAATAAGATTGTTACAAAGTATATGCTTTATCATCAAACATGATTGGCTTGTGTGCATACTACTTTCATATTTATGTTATAACAATGTAATTATTCTATTATTATGTTGTTTGAGATTTTAGTATGTTATTAGAGTTAGTTCGTGATGCACCGAATTCGAGATATAAGTATCTGAATTTGGGGCCTTCACATCCACAAAATTGACCCTACATAAAAAAAGTAATTTAGTAGCATCAAACAAATTATAATTTCAAAACTCAACTTGCAAGTGATATATATAGGAAATATCAACACCACAAGTAAGGATATGAAAAGAATCATCAAAAGTTTCAACCTCGCAAGGAACATAGCAACATTTGGCATTTTCCTCGTAATAACATGAACATGACAATTTTCTTCCAAGCAAAGCTTGAAGTGGCATATCACTATGCAAAATTTTCATAACATAACTTGAAAACTTATACTTTCGATCTTCTTTAATTAAAAACATGTCCACACTATCACGATGTTCTTCCACTCATAGATCAAATACTTCCAAAAACACTAACTACATCAAAACAAATGAAATTAGCAACTATTGCAAAAATGCAATCTAACTTATTATCTAATAAAATAAGCGTAAATGCAATAAAATAAATGAAAGTAAAAATCTGAAAAGTTCTATATCCTCCTGGATCAAATATCAATACGTAGAACTTTTCATGATGCACTTTCACCTATTTACGAATTCCTGGATCAAAAGTCAACTGGATGATCTCGATCATTCGCATGAATACACACTTCAAAGCACCTGGATCAAATATTAATATTTGAAACTTGTCATACCGTGTATGCAAATGCTCTTAAATTCCTGGATTAAACACACAAAAACCAATCAACATGTATCTTTAGTCTAATTACTAAGAATTTACAAAACTCAAATTCGTATGCATAATCTACTAGCACAAAAATCAAAACACTTCACTGTAAACTCTCAATACTATTAGGTTGTACAAACAATATCTAAGCATACAATCATATTGTAAAGCAGCAAAAAATGTAAGGACGGAATTAAAATTTTTTTTTTTCTGCAATCTAGGAATCACCTTATGCAATATTATTAATCGATTAACAAAGGAGATAGAGAATCATACCCTTGTAAAACAAAGTTTCCTCAGGTACGAGTTCTGTAACCCAAAAATTTATGAGACTTGTCTTGAATAATTAAATGAAGGTTTAAATAATAAAACCTAGATTGGAAGTAGATGAACGATTAATTTTTTTAAGAAAAACCTATATGGTTTGATATTTGAAAGAATGTAAAGAGAATTAAATGTGAATGATATAAATTTTAAAGAGTAAGAAATGATAAGATGAAGAGTAAGAAGTGAGAAGATTGTTGAATAAAGTTTTGCAATTAAAAGAATGTATTACATCACACTGACAATAATAAAAAGAGTATTAAAGAATAAAATTTACTTTTGAGCATACGAGATATACAGACGAAGATGTTAACCTAAGAATAAGCAGGTAGTCATGAGCCAAAGTAAGTCAGATGAGACTTGGGCTAAGAATATATTTTTGTCTATAAATTAGATAGTAAAGGATAAAGGAAAGAGATAGTAAGAAAATACCTATGATGAGGTAAGTTGATGAGATGAGTTGTTAAGAGAAATTGTGTAAGAGTTTAGTAATAAACTAAATTAGAACGTTACGGTAGTAGTGATTCCGGGAATGAAATCCTTGTAAGTGAAAAAGAATGTAATAACTAAGGAATGAAAATATAAGCGAATATAATTAATTGAGTTAAGTATATGAGAAACAAGATAAAACTATGTTATAAATTAACATAGCTTGAATGTTGGTCTTGAATGGAAAATAAGAAGATGAATAAGTATAAAATGATTAGCTAGTATAAAGAGAAGCAAGTTAAAACTCAAAAAAATTTAAGTTCAGATTAGAATTTTTGAAGCACGGACTGCTCGGTTGAATCCGAAATGTCAAGTGTAGAAAGTAAAGACAGTAAACCTGATATGGTTTTAGAGTTAACTTTTTGGTCAAAGTCAATTGTGACGAACGAGATTTTGTAATTTAAAATTTCTATATTTATTGATTTACATAAATAATTTTCGACGATTTAATTATTGGATTAAATAATTAATTGATGAAATTATGGTAGATTAATTTAATTATATGTGTGAAATTTATTAAATTAATGTGGAGAATTTTTATTATTCAAAGTATGAATTTATGTGAGCTTATTGAATTAAATGAAATATTTAATAAGCATAATGTTATTTTAATTAATTTAATAATTAATTAGAGATTTTATAATTTGATATAATTAATAAATGAAAATTTTAATTTTATGACTATGAGAATTAAGGAGAAATTATTATATTTTATTTAAATTAAATTAAATAAGATATTTGATTTATTGTGTAAATAGGTGTGACAATATTAAACTATGGTATAAGAGGTTTATCAAATTAATGGGAAAACTTTCTAATAAGTGAACCAAACAAGGCCTTAGTGGAGGTTGAGGGCAGTTAACCCATGATTGGTTAACTGGCCACAACTGCATCAGTTTTATAAATTATACGTCTTCTTCTTTCATTTTTTTTTCTAAGTCTGACAAAACTAGTCAGAGAGAAATTGAGAAATTGTTGAGGGAATTGTGAGTGTGTGATTGAAGAAGTATCTGGGAAAGGTTTCATCTCTACTAATCTATACTCTTGGTAATCTCTTCAACCCATTTTAATTTTACGTCATTGAAGTTTTCATGAAAAATGGCTTTCAAGTTTTTGATAAAATCTCTGTAATTGGAAAGGGTAGCGATTATGTGGATAGATGTGATAATATGTTATCATAGTATGTTTTACTATGGCTTAAATATGAATTAGTACTCTAAACTATATGCCATATTTCACTTCGGTGATCCACCTTTCAATTTTGTCAATTAGATGATTAAACAATCAATTTTTTCTAATTACAAATAATTGAACACGCCACGTCAGAAATTACTGACGTGGCTAACTGTGTGGGGCCTTAAGACTATTATGTGGCAAAAAAAACTATAGTTTATTCATTACATAAACAAATCTGTATAAATCATGGGCAAAATAGTCAAAACTTAATTTAACAATTCTAATTAAAATAAAATAAACATTAACCTAAATATATCATCAGTACCCTTACATTACATTCGATCATGACAAAAGCCCAAATCGCTCGACAAACCCTAGCTCAACTGAAGTGTATGTCCCCACTTTCAATAGTTTGGATGAAATCTACCGAAATTAGCAAGCTTCCGTGATCTGTTCGGGCAAAACGCCGACGCAACGCCAAGAAGGCTTCACCGGATCCCTAACTTCGTCAGGGATTGCAATTTTCGGTTGTATTCCTTTCTGGTTCCAGTGCCGATTTGGACTCGCACGCACCAACGAACGCAAACAGAAGGCCAGCCCGAAGCCATTCCGAGCCGGCGAATAAGCTGTCGTCAGCAAAGAAGCCGTAGAATACGATTCTCGAGATTTCAAATCCAAACTCGCATCCAAATCGAATTTATGCGTTTTGGATCTAAACAAATTCGAGAAGAGCGAGAATTTATGCGTTTTTTCATTCAATTTGGGGCTTTTGTCTTGTGGAAGGCTACTGATATATTTAGGCTAAATGTTTGTTGTGTTTTAATTTGTTATGTTAAATTAAGTTTTGACTATTTTGCCCATGATTTATACATATTTGTTTATGTAATGAATAAAATATAGTTTTTTAGCACATAAGAGTCTTAAGGCCCCACACAATTAGCCACGTCAGTAATTTCTAACGTGGCGTGTTCAATTATTTGTAATTGAAAAAAAATGATAGTTTAGTCATCTAATTGACAAAATTGAAAGGTGGATCACCGAAGTGGAATATGGCCTATAATTTAGGTTACTAATTCATATTTAAGCCTTTTACTATATATTGTATGTTTCCATAACATCAATTTTATAAAAATATGTTGTATATAGTTTCTTCAAAGTTACAGAGAATAAAATATGGCCATATGGCCCTTACGTACAAATTAAATATGTTAATCATATGTTGTATCATATATTTACACTGGTGTATCCTTATGTATGTTAAAACGAGGAAATCAAACTTCGAATGGACAGGTTTGGTGTTATAACAAACCCGTAATGTCAATTTTAATGTTTTATTTTCAAAACTTTCAAAAACAACAAGAACAATGAAATTATATAATTTGATTCAAGTAATTGTGTGTTTTAACTTGTTAAAATCACTCTATAAAGGTTGGTTAATAATCATGTATGAATTCTAATATTTGGGTATGCTTAAATTAATGTATGGACAAGTAAATTGGAAGTTATGACCATATTATGTGTTCTTCACAGAACGTATAATTGAACTTGTGAGAGATTTTTTGGCCTAATTTGGCATTGTTATGTTCGCGAACTGCAGAAACTGAATCTGGGTAACCCCGCCCTCGACGGGCGTTACCAAACTAAATTACCCCGCCCCGGCGATCAAAAAATAAATAAATAATAAAATAATAATAATAATAATAAAATAAATAATAATAATTACTTAAAATATTTATCAAATAAAATAAATATTTTAATTGAGATAATTATGGAACAAAATAAATATTCGATAAAAATTATTAATTAAAATATTTATCAAATAAAATAAATATTTTAATTGAGATATTTATGGAATAAATAAATATTCAATGAAAATTATTATTAAAATATTTATAAAATAAATTAAATATTTTAATTGAGATATTTATGGAATAAAATAAATATTTGATAAAAATTATTATTAAAATATTTATAAAATAAAGTAAATATTTTAATTGAGATATTTATGGAATAAAATAAATATTTGATGAAAATTATTATTAAAATATTTATCAAATAAGATTTGATAAATATTTTAGTTGAAATATTTATGGAATAAAATAAATATTCGATGGAAATTATTATGAAATAATTTATTCGAGTGTAATAATAGTAAGTGAATGAAAACATTCTAATTTAATTAAGTAATTAAATTAGAAGGGTAATGATTTGTTAAATAAAGTAGAGTTTATATTAAATAATTAAGTGAAAATGTAACTAATGAATGTCGTGAATACATATGGTATGTGTGTAGGATTTGTGGTGAACGAAAGTAGTAATCGTTTAGCCTACGAACGAGGTAAGTTTCATAACCCTACTTGTTATCGTTATTCAAGTTATAAACTTACATCGAGCAAATTCTCGTTATTATTAATCATGTTCAATTTGTTGTATTAAAGATTACTAATCTTTTCAAAGTATGATTCTGTTATACAATACTTATTCTATTGTATACCTCTTGAGATTTTTATTCGATTTAAATATCAGTTATTGTTGAACCTTGTTAGACTAGCGAACCCTTATTGATTCGACTAGTCCTTAGTTGATGAACGTTCTAAATTTCAGAACACTTGTTGAATTATCCAAACTAAACTTCCTTTGGTGTGGACTCTAATGTCAAATTGAGATGAACAACCCTGTATAGGGGATTACTTATGCATTAGCGTTAAGATATTGTGCACAATATGGTATTAAGGGCTAATCATCCTAAGTACGAGTAGACGAGTCCATAGTCTTATGACTGTTAAAGTTTTCAAGTATAACCCTTGATAACCTAGGACATAAGTCAAGGTCTTATGACCCTCAGAAGTTCTTTTGATTCTTGTTATTCATTCTTGATTCAAAAGTTGAGTCCTTATTCCAGAAGTCTTTGATTCACTCGAATGTTATTATATTGTTATTTCATTATTATACTTGTGGGCAACCGTGCTCACTCTTCCATGATAATAACATTGCAGTTAAGAATGAAAGGTCTGACGAACCTTCTACTAGTAAGGGCAAGGGCAAGATGAACAAGTGATGAAGACTTGTTATTATTGTTATTGTGATTATGTATTTATGTTTTAGACTTATGTTAATGTTGTGTAAGACTATTAATTTTTTATGTTTTCGTATTTGAGATTTAAAGTTAGTATGACCTGGGATTTATGTATTATTTCAGATGATGTAACTCCTTAAGGAGAGGATTTATTTTTATCTATTTATGCTTTCATTTATTATGGGTTGATAGACATATGCTGTTGTATAGTGAACACCAAATCATGTGGGAATTGAAGTACCCGGATTTGGGGGGTGTCACAGGTTGGTATCAAAGCTGTAGGTTATGAACCTTAGGTGGGAGAACAACCTTAGGTAGTAGCCTTATAAGAGATCAAGAACATAGTGGTGGTAAACTCTTATCGAGTTCTAAGAAATGAATTCTTTAATTCATTGAAGATAATAAAAGACTTTATGTGTTTATGTGATAAATTACGCGTTCGCTAGTACCGATTAGTAACTAAACCTTAAAACTGTGTTGTCAGGATGTCAGATGTTGGAGGAGCTAGTCGAACTGGGGAGGAGGAACCCCGAGTACCTACGGAGGAGGAGCCCCGAGACATTCATGTTGTTAGGGAACAGTTGGTACAAAGAGAGCCATCTCCATTGATCACTGTTGTTGGTCAGGAGCATGAGCCTGAGACTGATCCAGAGGAGGATCCTGAGGAAGAAGATGTGTTCCCACTGAACTCTATCGATGCAGAGATGTACGATGAGATTTATGACCGTAACGTAGAGTTACGTGACACTGTTCAGGAGCTGACTGAACGGGAAGTTATTCAACAAATTACCATCGAGCAGAGGGATAGGGAGGTTGTGACTCTTCACACACGTCTAGGAAACGTGGAGTGGGATTTGGTTCACGAGAAGGGTCAAATCGAGGAGAAGTCCGAGGAAATAGAGAAGTTGAAGAATGAACTGAAAGAGAGCTCAGCAAGGCTAACCATAGCAGAGGAGGGTAAGAGAATCACGTCGTGCTGATCTTGTAGAAGAGGATTGTCGCGCGAAGAAGGCAAAGCTTGGCGAGACGTACTCTACACTTCAAAACGCAATGGATTAGGCCCAAGATCGAGTTATGAGATACCTAATTCAGTTCGAAGGACTATCATCATACATACTGGATCGCAGGATGATGTCCCGCATCATGGAAGAGGAACGTAGCAAGGCTATTCAACTCCTTAGCAGGCAGTGATAGGAATAGTTTAATTATGTGCAAACCTATCTGGTATTTAAAATGTAAATTCCGATGTGTTTATAAGCAAAGGAATATTTTAATGTTTTAAATCCTATAGATTCTTTATCTCGGGATAGTTGATGTAAATAGCAGTGATGCTATCATAGTTTGTTAAAACTTTTGATTAAATAAATGTATCAAGTTGTTTGAGAAAATTTGTTAAGTGATTATGTTAAATTGTTGAGTTAAGCCTTAACTATTTAGAGAATTGGATAATGATCTAATGAGCATATATTCTTATCAGAAACATGCCGCCGAGAAGACGATCAAATTATCGACCAGCCCAGGAAGGGTCAACGAATAACAACAACAACAACGCCAATGCTGACCCTGTTTAGAGGTTGGTGAACTTACTGACTGGAGAAATTAACAATCAACCCCAAGCTTCACTAAATACAATGTTCAAGGATTTCAAGGCGGTGGGACCGCCAGAGTTTAAAGGATCTATAAACCCGATAGAGGATCAAACTTGGTTTATGGAGATGGAAAAAGTTTTTGATGTCGCCAAAGTCAGAGAGGACCAAATAACCGCCTACGCGACGTTCATGCTGAAATTCGAATCCAGTTATTGGTGGCAAACAAATAAGGTCCGGGGAGGTAAAGGTGTGCTTACCTAGGAGAGGTTCAAGGAGATATTTTTCGAGATGTATTTTTCGACCAGCTCGCAGATCCAAATGGAGGTCTAGTTTCTGGAGTTGAAATAGGGAAATATGTCCGTACCAGATTATGCGGCAAAATTCAATGAGTTGGCTAGGTTCGCCCCGTATCAAGTACACACGGATGAAAGAAAAGTAAGAAGGTTTGAACAAGGACTGAAGCCCTGGTTATATAACAAAGTATCAATGTTTCAGCTAAACACTTTTGCTGGAGTACTAGAAAAGGCCATCCTCGCTGAAGGTGGGAGCGCTGCGGTGACCAAGTACAATCAGGATCAGAAGAAGAAGAAGAGTAAAAATGAGGGAAATAACAAAGCCAGTGGCAAAAACACGGGAGGAAGTATCAATCAGAGAAGGAGGTGGACTGACAACTCGTTAACTGGAAATCAGCAAGGAGGTCAGAAGAAGAGAATCAAAGTATGCCCGACCTACGGGAAAGCTCACCTGGGGGTTTGTATGAAGGGAAAACGGGTGTGCTACAATTGTGGTCGGGAAGGCCATATTGCACCTAATTGTCCTAACTCAAAGAAGGGCGCATGCTTCACTTGCGGCTCAAAGGACCATATGGCAAGGGACTATCCTAAGAAGGGATCTGGAGGGGCAGGATCAGGAGGGAATAGGGGAAACAACGGTGGAAGTGCTTTAACTATCACGGGACCAACCACAACCAACCGACCGACCCCCAGGACATTTAATATGACATTGCAGGATGCTGTGCAATCTCGCGATGTGGTGTCAGGTATCATTCCGATCAATAAAATTATTGCTTATGTATTATTTGATTCAACTGCTACTTGTTCATTTATATCCGATGACTTTGTTAGAAAATTAGAATTTTATAAAGATGAGTTAGAATACCCCATGAACATAGAAATTGCGAATAGAGAAGTGATCCCTGTTAAATACGTACACAAGAACTGTAGGGTGGATATTAAGGGTAACATTATGAACATAGACCTTGTCCCTATCAAACTTGGGGAATTTGACGTTATCTTGGGAATGGATTGACTATTCAATTACGGGGCTATAATTGATTGCCAAAAAAAGCGTATTAACCTTATGACTCCGTCAAAGGTTGTGTTTTATGGCAGCAAGTCGCCTAGACAAGCGAGTTGTCTGACGATTATGCAGGCCAGGAAATTGTTAAGACAAGGCTGTGTAGGATATTTAGCTTACATAGTCGACAGTCGTAAAGAGAACCCAAAAATAGAAGAGATACCAGTTGTGAGAGACTTCGCAGACGTATTTCCAGATGATCTACCAGGATTCCCGCCAGACAGAGAGGTTGAGTTTGTGATCGATTTGGTGCCAGGAACGACTCCAATATCGAAAGCACTGTACCGGATGTCCCCAGTAGAGATGAAAGAATTGATGGTACAACTGCAAGAGTTACTGGACAAGAAGTATATCCAACTGAGTGTATCGCCGTGGGGAGCGCTGGTGTTATTTGTGAAGAAGAAGGACGAGACAATGCGGCTTTGCATCGACTACATAGAACTAAATAAGGTCACGATTAAGAATAGATATCCATTACCAAGGACTGATGACCTATTTGATCAATTGAAGGGAGTGAGATACTTTTCAAAAATAGACTTGAGGAGTGATTATCATGAACTGAAGGTGAGGCCAGAGGATATACCGAAGACAACATTTAGGACTCGATATGGTCACTATGAATTTCTGGTGATGTTATTCGGTCTAACAAATGCTCCTGCAGTGTTTATGGACACGATGAACAGGGTATTTAAACTATATTTGGAAAAATTCGTAGTGGTCTTTATCGATGACATTTTGGTATATTCGAAGACCAAGGAAGAACACATAGATCATTTGAAAGTAACGTTAGAGGCGTTGAGAAGAGAGAAGTTGTATGCCAAATTTTCAAAATGTGAATTCTGGATTGAAAGAGTACAATTTCTTAGACATGTGATCGATAAAGATGGAATTTCGGTAGACCCCTCTAAAGTAAAAGCTGTGATGAACTGGGATCAGTCGAAGACGCCGTCAGAAGTAAGAAATTTTCTTGGATTAACATGTTATTATAGAAGATTCATTCAGGACTTTTCCAAGATCGCGTCTCCGTTGAAAAATTTGACTAGGAAATCGGTGAAATTCGTTTGGACGGAGAAGTGTAAGGAAAGTTTCCAAGAGCTTAAAAAGAGGTTGAGTTCGACACCTGAGTTATCTCTTCCGGATGACACAGGAAATTTTGTGGTTTACAGTGATGCATTGCATAAAGGACTAGGTTGTGTGCTTATGCAAAACGGCAGGGTCATTGCGTATGCGTCACGACAATTGAAGGACTATGAGAAGGGGTATCCGACCCATGACTTAGAATTAGTTGTGGTGGTATTCGCTTTGAAGATCTGGAGACACTATCTCTATGGGGAGAAGTGTGAAATATATACAGACCACAAGAGTCTTAAATATGTTTCTACACAGACGGACTTGAATATACGCCAGTGAAGGTGGTTGAAGTTAATTAAGGACTATGATTATGATATTTTATACCATCTGGGTAAAGCAAATGTGGTTGCCGACGCATTAAGTAGAAAGGGTTGGGAGAAATTGATGATGTTGACCGCTCAGGAGGAGCTAATTTCAGTAATGGAAAAGCTGGAATTGGAAGTGAAGTATCCTATAGAGATTGACAAGAAGCTGTTCCAGATGCAAGCTGGTACAACTTTACTGGATAAATTTAAGGAGGCTCAACTTCAGGACGAATAATGTGAGAAAGTGAAAAAGAAGATATCTGAAGGGACTGAACTGAGATTCAAAATAGACAGTGAGGGACTACTAAGATTTGAAAGTAGAATTTGGGTACCGCCAGTACCAGAGATTAAGGAAGACATTTTAAGCAAGGCTCATAGCTCACGATATTCGATTCACCCTGGTAGTACCAAGATTTACCAAGATCTTCGACAACATTTTTGGTGGCCAAATTTGAAACGAGATGTGGCAGAGTGTGTTGCCAAGTGTCTGACATGTCAGAAAGTGAAAGCAGAACATCAGAGGCCGAGTGGATTGCTACAACCGTTGGAGATCCCAGAATGGAAATGAGAACACATTACGATAGATTTCGTGGTTGGCCTTCCGACAACTCAGAAAGGCTATGATGCAGTATGGGTTATCGTTGACTGACTGACAAAATTCGCACACTTCCTTCTGATCAGAATCAAATTCAACTTAGACTAGTTAGCAAGGTTATATGTGAAAGAGATTGTTTCAAGACACGGAATTTCGGTGTCAATTGTCTCCGATAGGGATCCGCGCTTTACATCAAACTTCTGGAAACATCTGCAGGAATGCATGGGTACGCAGTTGAGAATGAGTACGGCTTATCACCCTCAGAAAGACGGGCAGAGTGAAAGAACGATTCAGACATTAGAAGATATGTTAAGAGCTTGTATAATGGACTTTAAAGGAAATTGGGATGATCATCTACCGCTCGTAGAGTTCGGCTACAACAACAGTTATCACGCTAGTATTGGCATGCCGCCTTATGAAGCGTTATACGGTAGAAAGTGCAGAACTCCGTTATACTGGGATGAAGTTAGCGAAAGACAATTATTAGGTCCCGAACTGGTACAGTAGACAACAAAGATAGTCAAAGTGATCCGAATAAGACTAGTAACAACTCAAGATAGGCAGAAGAAATACGCTGATCCACATCATAAAAATGTTGAGTTTGAATCGGGTAGTTTTATATTTTTGAAAGTCTCTCCCTGGAGGGGAAAGATCAGGTTCGGAAAGAAAAGGGAAAAATTAATCCCAAGATTCATTGGACCCTTTGAGGTAATGCGAAGGATCGAAGAAGTTGCGTATGAGGTAGCCTTACCTCCAGCACTCGAGAATGTCCACAACGTTTTCCATGTTTCAGTTCTACGACCCTACAAACCCGATTACAAGCACGTGATTGAATATGAACCCCTACATTTTGAGAAAAACTTATCCTATGAAGAAATTCCTATTCAGATTGTCGACAGGAAAGAACAAGTTTTCAGAAATAAAGTAATACCTTCTGTTAAGGTAATTTGGAGGAACAACATCGCTGAAGAAGCTACGTGGAAACTCGAAGAGAATATTATGAAGAAGTATCCTTATTTATTTACTTCAATTATATTAAAGCGATTCTGGGGACATAATCTTTGTAAGGGGGGATAATGTAACGGGACGAATTGATTGAGTCGTGATTCTGAGGACATAATCCTTTTAAGGGGGAAAAAATGTGACGAACGAGATTTTGTAATTTAAAATTTCTATATTTATTGATTTACGTAAATATTTTTTGACGATTTGATTATTGGATTAAATAATTAATTAATGAAATTGTGGTAGATTAATTTAATTATATGTGTGAAATTTATTAAATTAATGTGCATAATTGTTATTATTCAAAGTATGAATTTATGTGAGCTTATTGAATTAAATGAAATATTTAATAAGCATACTGTTATTTTAATTAATTTAATAATTAATTAGAGATTAAATAATTTGACATAATTAATAAATAAAAATTTTAATTTTATGACTATGAGAATTAAGGAGAAATTATTATATTTTATTTAAATTAAATTAAATAAGATATTTGATTTATTGTGTAAATAGGTGTGACAGTATTAAACTATGGTATAAGAGGTTTATCAAATTAATGGGAAAACTTTCTAATAAGTGAACCAAACAAGGCCTTAGTGGAGGTTGAGGGTAGTTAACCCATGATTGGTTAACGAGCCACAACCGCGTCAATTTTATAAATTATACGTCTTCTTCTTTCATTTTATTTTTCTAAGTCTGACAAAAAATAGTCAGAGAGAAATTGAGAAATTGTTGAGGGAATTGTGAGTGTGTGATTGAAGAAGTATCTGGAAAAGGTTTCATCTATACTAATCTATACTCTGGGTAATCTCTTCAATCCATTTTAATTTTACGTCATTGAAGTTTTCATAAAAAATGCCTTTCATGTTTCTGTTAAAATCTCTATAATTGGAAAGGGTAGCGATTATATGGATAGATGTGATAATATGTTATCATAACATGTTTTACTATATATTGTATGTTTCCATAACATCAATTTCATAAAAATATGTTGTATATAGTTTCTTCAAAGTTACAGAGTATAAAATATGGCCATATGGCCCTTACGTACAGATTAAATACGTTAATAATATGTTGTATCATAAATTTACATTGGTGTATCCTTATGTATGTTAAAATGAGGAAATCAAGCTTCGAATGAGAAGGTTTGGTGTTATAACAAACCCGTAGTGTCAATTTTCAGGTTTTATTTTCCAACCTTTCAAAAACAACAAGGACAGTGAAATTATATAATTTGATTCAAGTAATTGTGTGTTTTAACTTGTTAAAATCACTCTATAAAGGTTGGATAATAATCATGTATGAATTATAATATTTGGGTATGCTTAAATTAATGTATGGACAAGGAAATTGGAAGTTATGTCCATATTCTGTTTTCTTCACAGAACGTATAATTGAACTTGTGAGAGATTTTTTGGCCTAATTTGGCCATGTTATGTTTGCGAACTGCAGAAACTGAGTCTGGGTAAACTCGCCCCCGGCGGGCGTTACCAAACTAAATTGCCCCGCCCCGGCGAGCAAAAAAATAAAAATAAAATAATAATAATAAAAATAAATAAATAAATAAATAAATAATAATGATTAATTAAAATATTTATCAAATAAAATGAATATTTTAATTGAGATATTTATGGAACAAAATAAATATTCGATGAAAATTATTAATTAGAATATTTATCAAATAAAATGAATATTTTAATTGAGATATTTATGGAATAAAATAAATATTCGATGGAAATTATTATTAAAGTATTTATAAAATAAATTAAATATTTTAATTGAGATATTTACGGAATAAAATAAATATTCGGTGAAAATTATTTTTAAAATATTTATAAAAAAAGTAAATATTTTAATTGAGATATTTATGGAATAAAATAAATATTTGATGAAAATTATTATTAAAATATTTATCAAATAAGATTTGATAAATATTTTAGTTGAAATATTTATGGAATAAAATAAATATTCGATGGAAATTATTATGAAATAATTTATTCGAGTGTAATAATAGTAAGGGAATGAAAACATTCTAATTTAATTAAGTAATTAAATTAGAAGGGTTATGATTTATTAAATAAAGTGGAGTTTATATTAAATAATTAAGTGAAAATATAACTAACGAATGTCGTGAATACATATGGTATGTGTGTAGGATTTGTGGTGAACGGAAGTAGTAATCGTTTAGCCTACACATGAGGCAAGTTTCCTAACCTTACTTGTTATCGTTATTCAAGTTATAAACTTACATCGAGCAAATTCTCGATATTATTAATCATGTTCAATTTGTTATATTAAAGATTACTAATCTTTTCAAAGTATGATTATGTTATACAATACTTATTCTATTGTATACCTCTTGAGATTGTTATTCGATTTAAATATCAGTTATTGTTGAACCTTGTTAGACTAGCGAACCTTTATTGATTCGACTAGTCCTTAGTTGATGAACGTTCTAAATTTCAAAACACTTGTTGAATTATCCAAACCAAACTTCCTTTGGTGCGGACACTAATGTCAAACTGAGATGAACAACCATGTATAGGGGATTACTTATGCGTTAGGGTTAAGATATTGGGCACAGTAAGGTACTAAGGATTGATCCCCCTAAGTACGAGTAGACGAGTCCATAGTCTTATGCCTGTTAAAGGTTTCAAGTATAACCCTTGATAACCTAGGACATAGTTCAAGGTCTTATGATCCTCAGAAGTTCTTTTGATTCTTGTTATTCATTCTGGATTCAAAAGTTGAGTCCTTATTCCAGAAGTCTTTGATTCACTCGTATGTTATTATATTGTTGTTTCATTATTATATTTGTGGGCAATCGTGCTCACTCTTGCATGATAAGAACATTGTAGTTAAGAACGAAAGGTCCGACGAGCCTTCTACTAGTAAAGGCAATGTCAAGATGAACAAGTGATGAAGACTTGTTGTTATTGTGATTATGTATTTATGTTTTAGACTTATGTTAAAGTTGTGTAAGACTATTAATTGTTTATGTTTCCGCATTTGAGATTTAAGGTTAGTATGACCTGGGATTTATGTATTATTTCAAATGATGTAACTCCTTAAGGAGAGGATTTATTTCTATCTATTTATGCTTTCATTTATTATGGGTAGATAGACATATGATGTTGTATAGTGAACACCAAATCATGTGAGAATTAAAGTACCCGGATTTGGGGGTGTCACAGGTTGGTATCAAAGCTGTAGGTTATGAACCTTAGGTGGGGGAACAAACTTAGGAAGTAGCCTTATAAGAGATCAAGAACATAGTGGTGGTAAACTCTTATCGAGTTTTAAGAAATGAATTCCTTAATTCATTGAAGATAATAAAAGACTTTATGTGTTTATGTGATAAATTACGTGTTCGCTAGTACCGATTAGTAACTAAACCTTCAAACTGTGTTGTCAGGATGTCGGATGTTGGAGGAGCTAGTCGACCTAGGGAGGAGGAACCCCGAGTACCTACGGAGAAGGAGCCCCGAGACATTCATGTTGTCAGGGAACAATTGGTACAGAGAGAGCCATCTCCGTTGATCACTGTTGTTGGTCAGGAGCATGAGCCTGAGACTGATCCAGAGGAGGATCCTGAAAAAGAAGAGGAAGAAGATGAGTTCCCACCGAACTTTATCGATGCAGAGATGTACAATGAGCTTTATGACCATAATGTAGAGTTACGTAACACTGTTCAGGAGCTGACTGAACGGGCGGTTATTCAACAAATTACCATCGAGCAGAGGGTTAGGGAGGTTGTGACTCTTCACACACGTCTAGGAAACGTGGAGTGGGATTTGGTTCACGAGAAGGGTCAAACCGAGGAGAAGTCTGAGGAAATAGAGAAGTTGAAGAATGAACTGAAAGAGAGCTCAGCAAGGCTGACCATAGCAGAGGAGGCATGGGTAAGGGAATCACGTCGTGCTGATCTTACAGAAGAGGATTGTCGCGCGAAAAAGGCTAAGCTTGGGGAGAAGTACTCTACACTTCAAAACGCAATGGATGAGGCCCAGGATCGAGTTATGAGATACCCAATTCAGTTCAAAGGACTACCATCATACATACTGGATTGCAAGACGATGTCCCATATCATAGAAGAGGAACGTAGCAAAGCTATTCAACGCCTTAGCATGCAGTGATAGGAATAGTTTAATTATGTGCAAACCTATCTAGTATTTAAAATGTAAATTCTGATGTTTTATAAGCAAAATAAAATTTTAATGTTTTAAATCCTATAGATTCTCTATCTCGGGATAGTTGATGTAAATAGCAGTGATGCTATCATAGTTTGTTAAAACTTTTGATTAAATAAATGTATCAAGTTATTTGAGAAAATGTGTTAAGTGATTATGTTAAATTGTTGAGTTAAGCCTTAACTATTTAGAGAATTGGATAAAGATCTAATGAACGTATATTTTTATCAGAAACATGCCGCCGAGAAGACAACCAATTCGTCGACCAGCCTAGGAAGGGTCAACGAATAACAATAACAACAACAACGCCAATGCTGACCCCGTTCAGAGGTTGGTGAACTTACTGACTGGAGCAATTAACAATCAACCCCAAGCTCCACTAAATACAACGTTCAAGGATTTCAAGGCGGTGGGACCGCCAGAGTTTAAAGGCTCCATAAACCTGATAGAGGCTCAAACTTGGGTTATGGAGATGGAAAAAGTTTTTGACGTCGCCAGAGTCAGAGAGGACCAGAAAACCGCCTACGCGACGTTCATGCTGAAATCCGAAGCCAATTATTATTGCAAGCAAATAAGGTCCAAGGAGGTGAAGGTGTGATTACCTGGGAGAGGTTCAAGGAGATATTTTTCGAGATGTATTTTGCGACCAGCTCGCAGATCCAGATGGAGGTCCAGTTTCTAGAGTTGAAACAGGGAAATATGTCCGTACCAGATTTTGTGGCAAAATTCAATGAATTGGCTAGGTTCGCCCCGTATCAAGTACACACAGATGAAAGAAAAGCAAGAAGGTTTGAACAAGGGCTGAAGCCCTGGTTATATAGAAAAGTATCAATGTTTCAGCTAAACACTTTTGCAGGAGTACTGGAAAAGGCCATCCTCGCTGAAGGTGGGAGCGATGCGGTGACCAAGTATAATCAGGATCAGAAGAAGAAGAAGAGTGAAAATGAGGAAAATAACAAAGCCAGTGGCAGCAACACGGGAGGAAGTATCAATCAGAAAAGGAGGTGGACTGACAACTCGTCAACTGGAAATCAGCAAGGAGGTCAGAAGAATAGAATCGAAGCATGCCCGACCTGCGGGAAAGCTCACCTGGGGGTTTATATGAAGGGAAAATGGGTGTGCTACAATTGTGGTCGGGAAGGCAACATAGCACCTAACTGTCCTAACCCAAAGAAGGGCGCCTGTTTCACTTGTGGCTCAAAGGACCATCTGGCAAGGGACTGTCCCAAGAAGGAATCTGGAGGGGCAGGATCAGGAGGGAGCAGGGGAAACAGAGGTGGAAGTGCTTTAACTATCACGGGACCAACCACAACCAACCGACCGACCGCCAGGACATTTAACATGACAATGCAGGATGCTGTGCAATCTCGCGATGGGGTGTCAGATATCATTCCGATTAATAAAATTAATGCTTATATATTATTTGATTCAACTACTACTTGTTCATTTATATCCGATGACTTTGCTAGAAACTTAGAATTTCATAAGGATGAGTTAGAATACCCCATGAACATAGAAATTGTGAATAGAGAAGTAATCCCTGTTAAATACGTACACAAGAACTGTAGGGTGGATATTAAGGGTAACATTATGAACGTAGACCTTATCCCTATCAAACTTGGGGAATATGACGTTATCTTGGGAATGGATTGACTATTCAATTACGAGGCTATAATTGATTGCCAAAAGAAGCGTATTAACCTTATGACTCCGTCAAAGGTTTTATTTTTTGGCAGCAAGTCACCTAGACAAGCGAGTTATCTGACGATGGTGCATGCTAGAAAGCTGTTAAGACAAGGCTGTGTAGGATATTTAGCTTACATAGTCGACAGTCGTAAAGAGAACCCAAAAAATAGAAGAGATACTAGTAGTGAGAGACTTAGCAGACGTATTTCTAGATGATCTACCAGGATTCCCGCCAAACAGAGAGGTTGAGTTTGTGATCGATTTGGTGCCAGGTAAGTCTCCAATATCAAAAGAACCGTACCAGATGGCCCCGGTAGAGATGAAAGAATTGATGGTACAACTACAAGAGTTACTGGACAAGAAGTATATCCAACTGAATGTATCGCCGTGGGGTGCAACAGTGTTATTTGTGAAGAAGAAGGACGAGATAATGTGGCTTTGCATCGACTACAGAGAACTAAAGAAGGTCACGATTAAGAATAGATATCCATTACCAAGGATTGATGACCTGTTTGATCAATTGAAGGGAGCGAGATACTTTTCAAAAATAGACTTGAGGAGTGGTTATCATCAAATGAAGGTGAGGCCAGAGGATGTACCGAAGACAACATTTAGGACTTGATATGGTCACTGTGAATTTTTGGTAATGTCATTCGGTCTAAAAAATGCTCCTGTAGAGTTTATGGACATGATGAACAGGGTATTTAAACCATTTTTGGACAAATTTTTAGTGGTATTTATCGTTAACATTTTGGTATATTCTAAGACCAAGGAAGAACATGTAGAGCATTTGAAAGTAATGTTAGAGGCGTCGAGAAGAGAAAAGTTGTACGCCAAATTTTCCAAATGTGAATTCTGGATTGAAAGAGTACAATTTCTTGGACATGTGATCGATAAAGATGGAATTTCGGAAGACCCCTCTAAAGTCGAAGCTGTGATGAACTGGGATCAGCCGAAGACGCCGTCAGAAGTAAGAAGTTTTCTTGGATTGGCAGGTTATTATAGAATATTCATTCATGACTTTTCCAAGATCGCGACTCCGTTGATAAATTTGACTAGGAAATCGGTGAAATTCGTTTAGACGGAGAAGTGTGAGGAAAGTTTCTAAGAGCTTAAGAAGAGGTTGAGTTCGGCACTTGTGTTATCTCTTCCGGATGACACATAAAATTTTGTGGTTTACAGTGATGCATCACATAAAGGACTAGGTTGTGTGCTTATGCAAAACGACAGGGTTATTGCGTATGCGTTACGACAATGAAGGACTATGAGAAGGGGTATCCGACCCATGACTTAGAATTAGCTGCGGTGGTATTCGCTTTGAAGATCTGGAGACACTATCTCTATGGGGATAAGTGTGAAATATATACAGACCACAAGAGTCTTAAATATATTTCTACACAGACGGACTTGAATATGCGCCAGTGAAGGTGGTTGAAGTTAATTAAGGACTATGATTGTGATATTTTATACCATCTGGGTAAAGCAAATGTGGTTGCCGACGCATTAAGTAGAAAGGGTTGGGAGAAATTGATGATGTTGACCGCTCAGGAGGAGCTAATTTCAGTAATGGAAAAGCTGGAATTGGAAGTGAAGTATCCTATGGAGATTGACGAGAAGCTGTTCCAGATGCAAGCTGGTACAACTTTACTGGATAAAGTTAAGGAGGCTCATCTTCAGGACGAATAATGTGAGAAAGTGAAAAAGAAGATATCTGAAGAAACTGAACCGAGATTCAAAATAGACAAATCTACCGCTCGTAGAGTTCGGGATGATCATCTACCGCTTGTAGAGTTTGGCTACAATAACAATTATCACGCTAGTATTGGCATGCCACCTTATGAAGCGTTATATGGTAGAAAGTGTAGAACTCCGCTATACTGGGATGAAGTTAGTGAGAGACAATTATTAGGTCCCGAACTGGTACAACAGACAGCAGAGATAGTCAAAGTGATCCGAACAATACTAGTATTAACTCAAGATAGGCAGAAGAAATACGCCGATCTACACCGTAAAAATGTTGAGTTTGAATCGGGTAATTTTTTGTTTTTGAAAGTCTCTCCCTGGAAGGGAAAGATCAGGTTCGGAAAGAAAGGGAAAAATTAAGCCCAAGATTTATTGGACCCTTTGAGGTACTGCGAAGGATCGGAGAAGTTGCGTATGAGGTAGCCTTACCTTCAGCACTCGAGAATGTCCACAACGTCTTCCATGTTTCAGTTCTATGACTCTACAAACCCGATTAAAAGCACGTGATTGAATATGTTCGCCCTACATTTTGAGAAAGACTTATCCTATGAAGAAATTCCTATTCAAATTGTCGATAGGAAAAAACAAGTTCTCAAAAATAAAGTAATACCTTCTGTTAAGGTAATTTGGAGGAACCACAACGCTGAAGAAGCTACGTGGGAACTCGAAGAGAATATGATGAAGAATTATCCTTATTTATTTACTTCAATTATATTAAAGTGATTCTGGGGACATCATCTTTGTAAAGGGGGGAGAATGTAACGGGACAAATTGATTGAGTCGTGATTCTGAGGACATAGACCTTTTAAGGGGGGAAAGATGTGACGAACGAGATTTTGTTATTTAAAATTTTTATATTTATTGATTTACATAAATATTTTTCAACGATTTAATTATTGGATTAAGTAATTAATTGATAAAATTGTGGTAGATTAATTTAATTATATGTGTGAAATTTATTAAATTAATGTGGAGAATTATTATTACTCAAAGTATGAACTTATGTGAGCTTATTGAATTAAATGAAATATTTAATAAGCATAATGTTATTTTAATTAATTTAATAATTAATTAGAGATTTAATAATTTGACATAATTAATAAATGAAAACTTTAATTTTATGACTATGAGAATTAAGGAGAAATTATTATATTTTATTTAAATTAAATTAAATAAGATATTTGATTTATTGTGTAAATAAGTGTGACAGTATTAAACTTTGGTATAAGAGGTTTATCAAATTAATGGGAAAACTTTCCAATAAGTGAACCAAACAAGGCCTTAGTGGAGGTTGAGGGTAGTTAACCTATGATTGGTTAACTGACCATAACTGCGTCAGTTTTATAAATTATACAACTTCTTCTTTTATTTTATTTTTCTAAGTTTGACAAAAACTAGTCAGAGAGAAATTGAGAAATTGTTGAGGAAAAGGTTACATCTCTACTAATCTATACTTTGGGTAATCTCTTCAACCCATTTTAATTTTACGTCATTGAAGTTTTCATAAAAAAATGTCTTTCAAGTTTCTGTTAAAATCTTTGTAATTGGAAAGGGTAGCGATTATGTGGATAAATGTGATAATATGTTATCATAACATGTTTTACTATATATTGTATGTTTCCATAACATCAATTTCACAAAAATATGTCGTATATAGTTTCTTCAAAGTTATAGAGTATAAAATATGGCCATATGGCCCTTACGTACAAATTAAATATGTTGATCATATGTTGTATCATAAATTTACACTGGTGTATCCTTATGTATGTTAAAACGAGGAAATCAAACTTCGAATGGGAAGGTTTGGTGTTATAACAAACCCGTAGTGTCAATTTTCAGGTTTTATTTTCCAACCTTTCAAAAACAACAAGAACAGTGAAATTATATAATTTGATTCAAGTAATTGTGTGTTTTAACTTGTTAAAATCAATCTATAAAGGTTGGATAATAATCATGTATGAATTATAATATTTGGGTATGCTTAAATTAATGTATGGACAAGGAAATTAGAAGTTATGACCATATTCTATGTTCTTCACAGAACGTATAATTGAACTTGTGAGAGATTTTTTGGCCTAATTTGGCTATGTTATGTTCGCGAACTGCAGAAACTAAGTCTGGGTAACCTCGCCCCCGGCGGGCATTACCAAACTAAATTACCCCGCCCCGGCGGGCAGAACATAAAATAAAATAATAATAATAATAATAATAATAAAAATAAATAAATAAATAATAATGATTAATTAAAATATTTATCAAATAAATTGAATATTTTAATTGAGATATTTATGGAACAAAATAAATATTCGATGAAAATTATTAATTAGAATATTTATCAAATAAAATGAATATTTTAATTGAGATATTTATGGAATAAAATAAATATTTAATGAAATTATTATTAAAATATTTATAAAATAAATTAAATATTTTAATTGAGATATTTATGGAATAAAATAAATATTCGATGAAAATTATTATTAAAATATTTATAAAATAAAGTAAATATTTTAATTGAGATATTTATGGAATAAAATAAATATTCGATGCAAATTATTATGAAATAATTTATTCGAGTGTAATAATAGTAATTGAATGAAAACATTCTAATTTACTTAAGTAATTAAATTAGAAGGGTAATGATTTATTAAATAAAGTGGAGTTTGTATTAAATAATTAAGTGAAAATGTAACTAATGAATGTCGTGAATACATATGGTATGTGTGTAGGATTTGAGGTGAACGGAAGTAGTAATCACTTAGCCTACGCACGAGACAAGTTTCTTAACCCTACTTGTTATCGTTATTCAAGTTATAAACTTACATCGAGCAGATTCTCGTTATTATTAATCATGTTCAATTTGTTATATTAAAGATAACTAATCTTTTCAAAGTATGATTCTGTTATACAATACTCATTCCATTGTATACCTCTTGAGATTGTTATTCGATTTAAATATCAGTTATTGTTGAACCTTGTTAGACTGGCGAACCCTTATTGATTTGACTAGCCCTTAGTTGATGAACGTTCTAAATTTCAGAATACTTGTTGAATTATCCAAACCAAACTTACTTTAGTGCGGACTCTAATGTCAAACTGAGATGAACAACCCTGTATAGGGGATTACTTATGCATTAGCGTTAAGATATTGTGCACAGTATGGTACTAAGAGCTGATCCCCCTAAGTACGAGTAAACGAGTCCATAGTCTTATGACTGTTAAAGGTTTCAAGTATAACCCTTGATAACCGAGGACATAGTTCAAGGTCTTATGACCCTCAGAAGTTCTTTTGATTCTTGTTATTCATTCTTGATTCAAAAGTTAAGTCCTTATTCCAGAAGTCTTTGATTCACTCGCATGTTATTATATTGTTGTTTCATTATTATACTTTGTGGGAAATCATTCTCACACTTGCATGATAATAAAATTGCAGTTAAGAACGAAAGGTCCGACGAGCCTTCTACTAGTAAAGGCAAGGTCAAGATGAACACGCATTGAAGACTTGTTGTTATTGTGATTATGTATTTATGTTTTAGACTTATGTTAATGTTGTGTAATACTATTTGTAACAATCCAAGATTTTATGTGTAATTTAAAATATTTATTAAATTAATTAAATATTTTATTGATGAAGTTGTTGTTTTGTAATTTAAAGTATTTCTTAAATTAAATAAGTATTCTATTGATGTGGTTATTATTAGTAAATATTTATGAATTAAATTTATTAGATAGTATTCTAAATTTATAATTTAGAGAGTTGTAATATAACATGAGATGTTATATGGTTGTTTTAATTTAATAATTTAAGATGGTATGTTAAATTATTAAACTAAATTATAGTGAGAATATAATTTTGTGATATTTGTTTAAGTGGAATATTTATTTAAAATATAGTATGTGTAATTAGTTTAGATGATTTTGTTGGGAGAATGCATATTATGATTTGATGTTTTAATGTATATGCTCATGATTATTTGTAAAGTTCTTCCAAGTAATATATGTATAAGGACTTAGTGATAGATCAAATTTGTTAGGTTGATCTAAGCTCTTAAAGTATATCATTCTGTAATAGAATGTATAGATAGAAAGATCAAAGTTGTTAGGTTGATCTTGAGATGTAATAGATAGGCTTCGAAGAAATCGTAGTGTATCATCTGATCAACATTGCAGAAGTCAAGGCATAAAACATAGAGCTTCGAATATCGTAGTGTGCCTGCCTTGAAGGGACTCTTCAGAAATCGTAGAGTGGTCCCAACGTTTACCGAGCCATCTCAATGATCGTAGTGTGCTGAAGGAAACATGGAGTTTACAAGTCAACGATCGTAGTATGCTCTCGGAAACATAGAGTAACAACACGAGCAAGTGAAGATCGTAGTGTGCAGAGGTTTAAGAAAAATCGTAGTGCTCTCGGCTGATAACATCAGACCAGGCACCAAGATGATAAGACACAACGATCTGAATCGTAGAGTACCATGATATGAATCGTAGAGAATTTGTCTTATGTCAGAAAACGTCGAGCCTCATGATTTGTGTGAAGACAGATTCTGTGAGACCCCGAATTTTATGAAATAAAAGTATTCAATTTTTCTATTTTGGTAAATAGTTAAATTGATAAAAGTTTAAAGTTAAGGGTATATGTGAATTTTTTTTTTGCAAAGTAAGCAAGTTGATATAAAATATTCGTTTTGTCGGGGAATATTCGATTAGTCGGGGAATATTCTTTTTGTTGGGGAATATTCGTACGACGATACAATCATTGGTGGACCCCACAACAGATTTATTATCGAATTGAGAAAACGACAAAAATACTTTATGAAAATAACGGCGAAAGTTTTACCGTTAACTGTTGAAACACCCGGTGTTAAAAGTACAGTAATACGCGTGGTTGCATAGTAGCACACAGTATTGATTATTGATGCTTATGTGAGAAGTCACTCAGTTTTGTTCAATTATTGCTACAGAAATTGCTGCATAATATCTCACGTTATTTGATTCAATTATTGTCAATATTTTATATATTATTAAATCAATAATTGAGACGACAAAGTTATTCATATTATTATTTGTAATATTGACAATGTCTAGAAGTTCTGTCAAGGAGAGGTTTGATCACCTAATTGCGCGCCAATAAGGAGAAATCCTTATCGGAAAGCCCCCTCTTTCCTGGGAACGATCTGGTTGTTAAATATTGTGAATTATAATATTAATGATGAATAACTTCGTGTTGATTAAAGATGAATTTTATAGTTCCATTGTGTTGGAATTATTTGTGTTAGTGGAAATCGACATTTGTTTTGATAATAATTGATGTCTGGAGGATATATTGTTCAATTGGGTATTCGGGACACTTTTTGTGTCGGAGTACTATTCATGAGTTACTATTCACGAGTTACTATTCACGAGTTACTATTCACGGAATACTATTCACGGAGTACTATTCACCCGTAAAATATATTTCTTTTCGGTCCAAATTATTTGTTGGTACAATATTAGTCCATGAGGAGATGTGCTAATTTTTTAGGTTGAAGATATAATTAAATCAATATGGACCGCTGGTGGATAGTTATAATAGTAAATCAATATGGATCGTTGGTTTAAAGTTTTAATAGTAAATCAGTATGGACCGTTGCTTTAATTTTTAATAGTAAACCAATATGGACCGTCCGTTTAAAAGTAAATCAATCTGGACCGTTCATGAATTAGTTAATATTCAGTCCATTCTCCTATAAATAGAAGCTCATTCCTTCATTATTTCTTACGAATTCACTGAAACTCTAGAGAGAGAAATTATAGAGAAACTATAGAAAATTATTCTGCTACTTCCCTACTCTTATATTCAGTTTCTTATACGGTAAGAGATATTATTTGTTGTACTCGTAAGGGGTTATTTCTTTTGTATTCATGAAGAGAACTTCTGTTATTCCATTATTTATTATTCTTTTGGAAGAACCTATATATGCAGGCTACCCTATACTTGGTGAAATTCTTCTGTTATTCCATTCTTTATTATTCTGTTGGAATATCCTGTCTGTGCGTTTTACGCCGGACCTGGTTCCAGTTTTTATTATTCTGTTGGAATATCCTGTCTGTGCGTTTTACGCCGAACCTAGTTCCAATCTTTATTATTCTGTTGGAATATCCTGTCTGTGCGTTTTACGCCGGACCTGGTTCCGTTATTTATTATTCTGTTAGAATAACCTGCCTGTGCGGTCTATCGCATGCATGGTGATTTCTTTTGTTATTCCATTCTTTATTATACTCAGTTGGTTAAAACTTTGACTTCTATACTCCATGAAATTAGTGGAATATCCTTGATATTTGCGCTTCATCCAGTATATTTTCATAGAAATATTCTTCTGAGCATTCTTGAATTTTACTCCACAAAGTAGTATTATGTTGACAATTTGGACATTATTGAGTTCAGGATAAATTAACTTATAAATCTTTAAAACTTATTCTTGAACTTGTTTTATTGAATTATTATGTCATGATCAGTTATGTTGGTTATTATGTGAAAACATGAAAGTTCTTAGAAATCACAAAAGGGTTGAAAATCAGATTTTGGTAAAAATGGAGTATGAAATTCAATTGACCATATCTCCTATTATATTTCAAATTTTTGAGCGTGGCCTAGTTCTAAAGTTAGACCTATGAGTTTTCTAACTTATCCAAGTGGAATCACTTGAAAAGGTGTTGTAGATTTTCGTGTGGACTGATTTTAGTAAAGGAGTCAAAATCTGTAAATTGCCAAAAGACTACTGCCCGGAAGTTTAAAATGGCATTTTCGGCCACTTAGCTTATGAAATAAATTCCTGCCTTTTGGGACATGAAAATATATGGTATAAAGTACCTCATGTCCAAAAGTGAGCTCATTCCGACTTAAAATGAGCAAGTTATGACTATTTCAATATTTATGTTTTTTCGACGAAAAACGTTATAACCGGAGTTCTATAACTCCGATGACCATGAAATTTAAACGGGAAGCTCATGTTAACATGTGTAAGATCCTGCCAAGATTTGGGAATTTCTGGAGTTAACCTTGGGGTAGCTAATTTCTTTAAGGAATTAATTAGAAATTAATTTTTGAAAAATAGTAAATGAATTTAAAAAATTCCGAGAAAAATATATGTTCAATATGGGACTATATTCTGCTTAAACCCATAAAAGAATAATTTTTGGGACTGATTTGGTATTTTTTATGAAAATGATTTAGTTACGAATATATGAATTAAATATGTTATGTGAAGTTGAAAAATTGGTAAATAGGATTTTATGGCTTGAAAATCCTATATAAGGTATATGCAGATTTTTGATGAGTAATGTGATTATTGGTGATGAAATCTTATGAGTATGACATTTTAAATGATTAAATGCATTATTTGGAAAGTGTAAACAATTAAATTAAATTATTTATAAGTTTAAGGAGTGATTAAAATATTGTTATAATATTAACAATATTAGATTAGGATTTTATTAAGTGATTGATAATGTTTGGATAAATTTAAAGTCTTTAATATTTATCCTTGATTTAGTTTAACTAATGGTTATAATATTGTCATCATCCTCATGCTTATATTATGTTGAAAGTCATATGTGGTCTGTAATGCATAGATGGACTTGTTATGATTATGACCAGGGATTATTCGGTATAATCATAACCGTAATGTTACAAATGATGTGGAAGAAGTCCTCATTGGCCCGTAGTGCATTGATGGACAGTTTTTGGTATGATTATGGCTATGGATTCTCTTTGGTCGTAGTGCAAAGATGAATTGTTTTATGGCATGATCAGGACCGCTGATGAAAACACGATTATCTTTGGCCCGTAGTGCATGGATAATTCGTGGTCGTGATACTAAAGAATATCCTTGGCCTGTAGTGCATGGATGATTCGATGATGTTGATTAATTATTGAGCTGAGTCTCATCAATGAAATATTAATTCATGGATGTGATAATAATGAATGTCTTTGGCCGTATTTCAAAGATGATTTAATAATTACGAGCAGGAATTGTGATTTGGTATAACCATAATTTTTGATGTTTCAGGTGATGAAAATTATCTTCGTCCTGGGTGCGAAGAGGAATTTAGAATCACAATTGTGATTATAAGTTATTCACATGATCATGGACGGGAATTGTTGATTGATGTTACAGGAATAAAACATTATTAGTGGACTTTTAACATAGAGAAGATAATAGACTTTATGGTCTATTTGACTCTTCTAATGGATTGCTCGTTCCGCTGCAACTATGGTTGAAAAGTTTTATTATCTGTCATATGTTCTAAATCTCTGATTTATTATAGATGAAATTTATTGATAATTTAATTATCTTTAGTCATGATATTTTTTACTGGGCTAGTTGTGCTCACCCTTCTGCTTCATAATTCCTTTCAGGTAATAAGAGTGTAGCTGGGTCGAGCGGGGGTATTAAGAGGATTAGAATGGTGGTCTCTAGTTGTGGAGGTTCTCCCTAAACAGTATAGAGAAGTGTGTTGTATTCTATACATCATTTAGTAGTTATATTTGGTGAATCATATAGGGTGAGGCGAACCCAACATTGGAAGGGTGTTTTTGCCACTATCATACAAGATGTCTAATGACATACAACCTCGTGTTATCATAAGATATGGTTGTACACATCCACTTACTGAGTATATCTACGAGCACTACCTATATGATCTTGGAGTATATTTGAAATATAATTCTCACTTGGAGACAACGGAGAAAATTATATGTCAAGAGAAGACTCACCATTGGAAAGAAGATGATAGTAATATTCTTGTTTTTCTTTGGGGACTTTTGGGTCAACCAAGGATAATTCTATGGACATATGATATCTAACATAACCTGGACGCATGGTCTCCCATGTACGAAGGTTTCCTTGAGCACTTCCCAAAGATTTTAGTTTATAAAACAGTTTTTGACTGTACTTTTATGTAAAGTAGCATTCTAAAGTTGTGGTCAAGGCACCATGAGAGTTACATACATTTGTATTAAAACTCACAATTAACTGTGGTCGTATTCTATACGACAGTTCAACAGTTGTATAAATGAAGTTGTATTTGAATTTTGTACCATGTATCTGGCAGCTCAGAATGGGTGATGTATACCTAATTTTGGCGGCGTCACAGATTCCAACATATGAGAAATGGATTCTAGACGTTGCAGCACTCATCAGTCCCAGAGTAAATATCCTTAGTATGCAACAAAGAAGCGTATCGAAGAAGCTAAGGAAAGTACCATTGGTAAGGGGGCTAAAACACCTTTTCAGGTGTTAGGTGAGAATGCAGTCTGCTGTGTAAGTGGGCCAGAATGCAGTTTCAGAAGATGTGCAGAAATGTCTCCATCAAAGATCAGAAAAGTCAAATGCATTTAATGCCTCAACGGATGGATCCAACGAATAGTTTTCAAGATCACATATATGCAGATCAGACAGATGATAGTGAACTAAGCAAGCATTGAACAAACAACGTGAAGAACTCTCTAAGCTCAACTTTACGATCTGAGATATTGCAAAGCTTGCTCAGCTACTCAGTTCTTACGAACAAGTGCTTACACAGCAACTGAGTAGCAACCATCAAGAACTCAACATTATCAACCAACTGAAGAAGAGTACCAAGTCTGCTGGACTTGAAGAGTTCGTAGTGAACTGTAAGAAAGCCAAGTCTGTTGGACTTGAAGAGTTCAAGAGTGAACTAAGAAGTTCCTAGACTGCTGGTCTAGAAGGAATCTGGGTTATTCAGAAGTTGTAAAAGACATCCTTAGTGGATATCCTACTCGTTGAGTAGAAGAGTGGACTAGGAGCTCTAAGTGCTCTGAACCACTTAAAAACGACTGTGTCTTTTACATTAATAACTATAATTGCTATAACTGCTATATCTGCCATAACTGCTATAACTGCCTCACCTTTATAACTCCACTGCTTGGTAAAGAAGATTAAAACAAATATTAATTCCGCTAAGTTTTAATCATTATCAAAGAACCAGTTTAAAACGAAAAGATTTTTAAACATCTATTCAACCCCCCTTCTAGATAACTATTGTGCCAACTAGGAACTAACAATTGGTATCAAAGCAGGTTCTATTTTTACAGCTTACAAGCTTTAGTAGATCTAATGGCACTCTAACCAAGCGAATCCAGGACCGGGGGAGGCAGCAAGCCACCAATGTGCAACAAGGATAAATTTGCTAACTAGAAAGTCAGGATGCAAGCGTATATGGACTCAATAGATGAAGATCTATTTGAGACCGTTCAAAATGGGCTATATATTCCAACAAAGCTTGCACCAACCACTGACGATCCAAACCAAATACAGATCAAAGTTAAAGAAGAGTGGACAGACAACGAGAAGAGAGCTGTCCAACTTGATAAGAAGGCCAAGAACATCCTGTTCCAATCCTTAGAAGACGATCTGTTTGAAAACGTTGTCAACAACAAAACAGCTAATGAAGTTTGGGAAGCACTGCTGATCATGCACGAAGGAACTGAAGAAGTTAGAGAGAACAAACAATCTCTTCTGACACAGCAGTATGAAATGTTTGCTCATGTCCAAGGAGAAAACGTGACTGCCACCTATGAAAGATTCAACGTTCTGCTCAACTTTTTACGAGCATATGGAAAGGTCTATCCTAACAAAGATCTGACCATAAAGTTCATGAGAGCCCTACCAAGCAGGTGGGATGCCAAGACCACAGCAATAAGAGAGTCAAAGAATCTTAATGAGATGACAGTTCAACAGCTATATGGCAATCTCTTGACATACGAACTAGAGTTGACACAACGTGCTGAAACCTTATCAGAAGGAAGAAGGAAGGATAAGGGTGTTGCTCTCAAGGCAAATGAAGGTGCATAAAAAGTCATCACTGAGATTGACTCTGATTATGATGAAGACGATGATGAAGACTTTGCTATGCTGGTAAAAAGACTAAGAAGGTTCATGCGACAAGGCAGAATCAACAAGACAAAGAAGGTCAGCAATTACAGCAGCCAAGAGCAAATGAATGATATATGCTACAACTGCAAAAAGCCTGGCCACTTCATCGCAAACTACAACAAACCTATCAAAGAAGAACTAAAGAAGAAAACACATGCAAAGAAGGAATACAAAGGAAACAAGAGGCCTCAAAAAAGAGACAAAGGTCTGGTAGCTGGAGGATCGTGGAGTGATTCAGATAATGACTCCAATGTTGAATCCGAAGATGAAGAAGAACCACAAATGGCCAATCTGTGCTTAATGGCCAAACATGCAAATGACAAACAAAATCTCAACATACATGATGTAAGTCTCAATGAGGTATTTGACTTCAACTCTCCTTATGTAGACATGAGTGATTTAAGAACTGCTTTGCATGGCATAACCACTGATCTACATCAATACATGAAGTGGTTCAGATTCTTGTCTAAAGATCATTCACTCCTTCAAGAAAAGAAGAAGAAAGTTCAAGAAGAGCTTGAAACAACCCTTGTAAGTACTAATCTTCTTTCCAAGCTTGAGGCTGAGAATGAGACTTTAAAATAGACAAACACACTCAATGCACAAAGAGAGTCTATTCTAACCTCTACAATTGAGGATCTAGAGAAGACTATCTCTGCATGGAACAAATCCTCATCATCCATGGACTGCCTGCTCTTTAGTTAGAGAAGCACATTCGACAGAACATGCTTAGGCTTTGGGGAATCCATCTTAGAGCCTAGTGTTGAAAAGACAAAGGAAACTAGCATTAGTAATGTCTCAAGTTTTGGTAGAGGCATTGCCTTTGTGAAATTCTCACAGTTGGAAGAACCAGTTCAACCTTGTTCTACTGTTTCCGTGACGCCCCCAAATCCAGGTATCTTCCAACCCGACAGATGGTGCTACACGGTACTACAGTTCACATAAACATTCAATTGAAATGCCTCAAAAGAACGTATATGTCTTATATGTATATATTAAAAGAATATTTACATACCCCAGGTTCTTTATAACCAATACGTTGTCTTTGTCATAATATCAATATTTTTCCGTACAAAACCTATACTATTTCAAATGTAATCTACGGGTTCGCTTTCGCCTTCCCTTTATCCTTGCCGGATCCATCGGTCCGTTCTGTCTTAGCTGCATTCATATGGTTCAAGCAAGAATGAGCCTAACTAGCTCAGCAAGTACAACAATTCTAGTAAAATAGCATGGTTGAAACATAGGAATCATATATCTTCGATAACTGAACAATAGTTACGAAGTACTATCGATAATTCAAAATAGCACTTCTTTTCATTCAAAACGTTTTACAACAACAATATTCAGTAAAACATCAATTCTGGTTCAAGACCGTAAGCATTTCATAAGTACTTTGAAAAGGACATCCCGGCAGAAAGTCCATAAGTCCGGTATAGCTTACGAGCACGTCTAGGTGATCAGCCTATAGTACTCTATGTTGATCAACACTACATTCATTAAACGTGTATACGTTTAAGTTGTGGCATCCTCACGTGCCTGTCGTTTGACGACAAAACAGTTTCGCATATCCAGTTTACTTTTGAAAACCACAATAATATTAGTTTGGTAAATCCTTATCAACACAAGATAAAATAACATAGCATACGTCTAGCCGAAAGGATTGGCTTTGACTTCCTCAAATACTAAATCATGCGAAGAATTTATGAATCACAAAGACTTGTCCAGATCGAACTGGAACAATGGTTAGAGTACTTGCCTTTAGCGTCTGCTACAGTTTATAACACGTGCACGATTAAGTCTTTAAGGTCTCTACATTAGATGATAGCATAACATAGAACATTAGGTCATGAATGATCACACATAATTCCTAAAGAATCTTACCCTTATTCTCAATCTAAATACGTATTAGATTTGTTATTATAGGTTTCGGCTTTCCATTATGTCATTCGTACGTTCATAAGTAAATGACTTAACTTAACTCTAAGCGTTCGTACTTAAGGCTTAGTATGTCTTAACAATGTTTCATTAAGGTCTTTATTAAATTGCTTAACCAATACTCTTTATGTTCAATTTGTAAACATTCATCACCATCTAGGTTATGAGGCTGGCGCTGTAGCGCCGGCTTTTACACTTGGTGTCGCGTTGCGGCATTACCTATAGTTGCTCAGAAATCGGACTCGGCGCTGCGGTGCGAGTCCCTTTGTTACTGGTCGTGCTGTGGAGTTAGTTTGCAGGGGACTAAGGCCACTTTGGCACTGCGATGCCAGATTTTTGGCTTGGAGTCGCGCCGCGGCGCGGACTCTGTGCCTCAGAAATGTTAGACAGATTTTTCAATTGTTGAGATTCTCGGACTCGTAACTTCTTCGTTATAAGTCCGAATTGGCTCGTTCAATAGCCTACGGTTCACAAATCACGTACTCAATGCGTTCGTTCAAGAACTTTATCTATTCAACTTCATTTGATAAGGTTTCACCTATTAGTCCATTTTTAACGAAAACGATAAACGTCCGTGAACGTTCAACGCTCGTTTCTTCGTTCTAAGTCGGAATCCGGCCATTTTCGAGTCTGCAACTCTATAATGCCAAATATGGCTTGTCTCCATCGAAAACCAACATTTCCAATGTCAAACACTGTGACAACCCGGATATCCGGATTGCCCAGAAATTAAGATTTAAAGAATTAGTTATTAATGAAATAAATTTTTATTAATACTATTTTATGCTATGTGTTTATTAATCGTTCTATAACCTAGAATGATTATTAATCGGGAGGATTCTGGCTACGAGCTAGATTGAACGAGTAAAAATTTTCAAGACGAAAATAAAATTATTCCGGGAACAAAAGATTTTTCGAGGAAAAAGACGAAATATGCATTATTCATCCGTTTCTGCTTAGAGATTGATTTTGAAATTCCGAGAAGTTATTGATTACGTAAAATGTTGAGACGTGATGTAATATTCAATAATATTTCAGTTATGGTAAAAACGAAATTTTTGCCTGCGGACTCAAAACCTAAGGGTTAGGAAAAGTGAGTTCTGCGAAGGTAATGAGTACGTATAATAAGTAGGGTTATTATGCGTGAGAAATACGAGTATGATACGAGTTATTATACAAGTATAGAAAGAAGAATAGTATGACGTATAATACGAATATCGTACGAGTTAAATACGAAGAGATTACGAGAATACGAGAAAAGAATGCGTAGAATACGATTAGTCTTAATGGACTTTGTGTTCATGGACTTTGTAGAATCCAATTGGACTTGGATTATGTCAAGCCCAATGATTTGTGAAATTAAGCCCAAGTTAGACCCAATAAGAATTAGGGTTAAGGCCCAAACCAAGAAAAGAAACCGCGGATCGAACCGATGGGTAAACGGATGGGTAAGAACCATTGGGGCAACCCATGGGTTGACCCATGGGCATTTGGGCCGGCCACTTGGCCACCAAGTAAGGGTAGTGGCCAAGTTAACTTGATGGCTAAGATGTGGAGGAGGTGAGAATAGTAACTTTAGGGGCAAAATGACTATTTTACCCTTAGCTTTGAAAATCTATAAATAGAAAGTTAATTTTTCATTTTCTAGGATTTTGAAAATCCTATAACTTGAGAGAGAGAGAGAGAGAGAGAGAGAGAGAGAGAGAGCTCGGTTAGGAGAGGAGAAGGAAGAGAATGAGCATGAATGCTCGGATAAAAAGTGATCGAGAAATAGAAAAGCTCGCAAATCACCGGCTTTGTATAACGGAAGAGAAATAAAGAAGAACGGTAATCGAATCCTAGTTTCTTCTAATATTTTCTTTAAGTTTAATATGTTTAAAACATAACTTAATGAGAATAAGGAGTAAAAGATGTTAGTAATGATTTCATATGGTTGAAATCATGAGAAAATAAAGAAATAAGAATAAGAAGTTTAGTTTGTAAATTTCTTAAGGAAGTCTAAGATTCGTGAGGATTTTGAGCGATCCTAATGAATATTATGAACGAGTAGGTGAATTAAGTAAGGAATGGTGTTCTATAACATCAAATTCCAAGAAAAAGGAGAATCGTAATCCAAAATATCGATTAAAATGAAGAACGAACGAAGAACGCGAAGAACACGTGAAGAACACGAAGAACGTTGTTGATGGACAAATTTAAAACCATCGTAGTATAATACGTAAACGATCTTCGTAAATCGTATTCGCGTTTGACGAACGTTCTAAGTATACTAATGGTATCAAGAAAGCCGTATCGAACGATAATAAGATTAATGAAAGCCGAATGTGATTCGGATAAGAATGAGTCCTGAGGTATGTCAATTGATTGCCAGAAAGCCATAAGGAATAAGAAATTGACTTAACGAACATTATAGTTTAATAGTTTGTATAAGTTAAGAGAAATTTAGGTTGTGGTACGATCGTAACCTTTGATGGTTGGCATATGGGAGCTGGGCTAAACAATTCCTTCAGAGAACGAAGGTATATACGAAACTAGCAACCGATCTAACTCACTGTGATGGCAGTGTAGATGAGACGGGAACTTATTTGTTGGTTGTTTGTGGGAAACCACTCAAAGTACCATATGGACTACTAGCAGAGAAGCGATGTGTGCTGAGTCCTAGAGAAGTATAAGAAGAAGATAAGAATGTAAATCATCAAAAATGATGAACGTTGTGAGTAAGACATCTCCGTATGTCATGAAACCGTAAACCGGTAATGAAAGTTAGTCGCGTAAAATTATATTATAAGAACGCGAACCTTAAGAAGTAAAGTTAAGTAAACCAATGCGTAAGTTAAGTATATGACTAATTGGTGTATGTGTTGTTTCCTTATGTGTTATAGGGATTGGAATGAGCAGTTCAGCGTAAGCTGTAGCTGTGCGTAAGGCAAGTTTCCTAACTTCACTCATATTTTAAATGAATGCTAGTTTCTTAAATTCTCAGATGTTGAACTTGAGAAGTTCTGTCTATGTGCGAATATGCGATATTTGTGCAAGGTGGTAGAACGTATGTGATAACCCGAATTTCCGGATTGTCCAGAAATTAAGATTTAAAGAATTAGTTATTAATAAAATAAATTTTTATTAATACTATTCTGTGCTATGTGTTTATTAATCGTTCTATAACCTAGAATGATTATAAGTCGGGAGTATTCTGGCTACGAGCTAGATTGAACGAGTAAGAATTTTCAAGACGAAAATGAAATTTTTCCGGGAACAAAATATTTTCGGGGAAAAAGACGAAATAGGCACTATTCACCCGACGAAACCTAAGGGTTAGGGTTTGAATAACCTAAGCCGTTCCGAGAGTTCGGTATGACGAAATGACATTCCGTCGAAAGATTTGACGATAATATATCGTGAAAAGTTAAGTAAGCCGATAAAAGTTTTTTTCGAAAAACGTGCAGAAATCGGATGAAATAAAAACGATGAAAAGTATGGTTATGTATTTTTCACTCGTTTAGCTACGTTAGGGTAAAACGTGAAGAAAAGTGCTTAACGTTGAAAAGTGTTTTTCAATTTTTCGAAGATCCGAAGAATACGTAAAAGTTAATAGGTAAAGGAAAGACGAAATATCCAAAAATATTTGGATTCCGAGAATCGCAGTTTTTGAACTGTCGGACGAAAACTGAAAGACAGAACTATGAAACTTAAGGTCTAAGAAAACTTGAGGGCTAAGTTAACTTAGTCTATAAGTCTTGAATAGTAAGGAGGTGTGAATAGTGATTTTAGGGGCGAAATGACTATTTTGCCCCTAACCTTGGTTTTCTATAAATAGTAAGCTTAATCTCATTTGGTTGGGATTTTAAAAATCCTACAACATTGAGAGAGAGACAGAGAGTTCGGATGGGAGAGAAGGAAGAGGAAGGGCTAGCCCGTGAACAAACTTTGTCCGACGGGAGAAGATTAAAGAAGAACGGTAATTCGAATCCTAATTTCTTCTAATATTTTCTTTAAGTTTTCTATGTCAAAAACATAGCTTAAGGAGAATAAGAAGTAAAGGATATTGAGAATGATTTCATATGGTTGAAATCGTAAGAAAATAAAGAAATAAAAAAATAAGAAATTTAGTTTATAAATTTCTTAAGGAAGTATAAGATTCGTAAGGATTTTGAGCGATCTGAATAAATCTTATGAATGAGTAGGTTAAATAAGTAAGGAATGGTGTTCTATAACATCAAATTCTAAGAAAAAGAAGAATCGTAATCCAAAATATCGATTAAAATGAAGAACGAACGAAGAACACGCGAAGAACGCGAAGAACGTTGTTAATGGACAAATTTAAAACCATCGTAGCATAAATGTTGTTGATGGACAAGTTTAAAATCATCGCGTATAAGTTAGATACTTATTGCTTGGTTAGGAACGTTAGAAACGTTCATGAAGAACGGATTAAAATTAAGCTATAACGAAGTTATGGCGAAAATTTCGTAAAAGAAGAACGAAAATTTGAAAGTTAGTAAATGAATCCAAACGTGTAGGGTTTCATAAGAATGTAAGAGAACATATAAAACGTGAGTCATGGACTCAAGAACAAACAAATTCCGAGTTCGGATGACCGAATTACGGACGAACGAACGAAGAACGTTTAAAACGTTAAAATGAACGAAGAGTGAAGATTAAGCCAATTGAATGGCATGTTAACGGATTTAGAAAAACATTCTATCCAGGGGTAATCGAAGTACATAAGATAAGGAAGAAAATGGCTTTGGAATGACCTCGTTCCGAGTTATAACGAAGACGTTATGAGATTTCGAAATCGACGTCTCAAGCTTGTAAAAGACTTTAGAAAAAATTGCTTGGCGCCGCAGCGCCAGAAGTGGCGCCGCAGCGCGAGCTCGGCCATAAGCTGCTGGAGAGTGGCGCCGCAACATGAGAAATAACAAAGGACTTGGCGCCGCAGCGCCAGTCCGGGAAGAAAGGAGAGAACAGTAGCTCGCGCCGCAGCGCGAGAAGGAAAGAAAGGCACGGCGCCGCAGCGCCGGTGCAGGGCAATGCCCAGAAATGAGAATTTTATTTCTCAGATACTGGAAGATGTGCAAGAAAAAAATATGAACATGTAGTTCATCTAACGTAACACTAAATCAAGTGTTTTAAACCTTTAGTAAAGGTTGAACAGAAAGATTTAATGAAATTAAAAGAAAGAGAATGTAAGCACTAGATTACATAACCGATATACTGGGACCGTAGTCGTAGTGAACGAACGTGAGGGATTACTATGATTGTGATTCCTTAGACGTTGAGTGATGAAGGTAATGAATAACATTCCGATGTTATGTCATGGTAATGAAAGATAAGTGTAAAGCGTATAAACGCTGTGAACGCAATGTTGTTGCGATGAACGATCGATCTTAGTATACAATGATCTGTATGGCTTTGATATTAAGAAATAATAATGAACATGGGGTTCATGGGATGGATAACGATCGAAAGCAATTAAAACCTTGAGTAAAGGTTGAATGAGAGATTAAGAGACGAGCAACGTGAACGTTGAATGCGTAAATGATCCTTGTAAATCGTATTCGCGTTTGACAAACGTTGATAAAGGTGGTAAGTAAGATACGAATGGTATCAAGAAAGCTGTAATGAACGGTAATAAGATTAAAGAAAGTCCGAGTATACAAAAAGCTGTATGACTTAGACGATAAAGAATGAATCTTGAGGTATGGCATTTAGTTGTTAGAAAGCCGTAAGGAATAAGAAGTTGACTTAACGAACATTATAGTTAATGGTTCGAATGAGATAAGAATATAAATCATCCAAGATGATGAACGTGTTGAGTAAGACATCTCCGTATGTCATAAAGCCGTAAACCGGTAATGAAAGTTAGTCGCGTAAACTTATGTTGCAAGAACGCAAACCCTAAGAAGTAAAGTGAAGTTAAACCAATATGTAAGTCAAGTGTATGACTAATTGGTACAATGTCGTTTTTCCTTATGTGTTATAGGGATTGGAATGAGCAGTTCAACGTAAGTTGTAGCTGTGCGTAAGGCAAGTTTCCTAACTTCATTCATACTATATGAATGCTAGTTTCTTAAACTTCTCAGATGTTGAACATGAGAAGTTCTGTCTATGTGCGAATGTGCGATATTTGTACAAGGTGGTAGTATGTATGAGGCCTTGTGCCACAATGTGAGCACTCCGGTGTTTCTGTGAGATGAACTATTCTGTGATTGAGCTGTTCAATACAAGTATGTTCTGTTTATACATGAACCGTTATTGTTAAGTCTGTGCTATTGATTCTAGCCAGACAGAATGTGCATGAAAGAGAGTAGAGAATGAAAGTATTTCAAAGTGAATGTGACTAATGTTTTAAGATGATAGGAATCAAGACTATTCCTATTATTCAAGATGCTTTGTAACCTTTGTTCGGTTATTAAAGTCTGAAAAGAAAGTTTGAATTCTGAATTGTGTGTTCAAACTGTTATGACTTGCTGGGCAATTGAATGCTCACACTTGCTTTAAATGAAAAACATTTTCAGCGAACGATGCTAGAAGAACTTAAGGATCCCGTATAGATCAAGCTGACGGTATCCAGATAAAGTGCTATTCAGTTTGTGAATGAGTGAGAAGATCAAGTGAAGACTTGTAATGCAGAAAGATGAAAATTAAACTATAGACTAGTTTAATGAACTGTATGTATCCTTAGTGGTGGATAAAAGTCACTCGTGCAAGATGTAAAGAATAATGTAACTATCATTATTTGTAATGAAAGAGATTATAAGGTTTCGAGAACCTGGGAATTGAGAGTGTATGTTGTTATATTTCAGTATATAATGATGTATGCAGAATGAATGATGTACTCGTGACGTACGAAATCTGGGTGTGAAGAAAGACCGGATTTCGGGGCGTCACAGGTTAGTATCAGAGCTGATAGGTTATAAACCTTAGGTATGAGTACCTAAGACTATAATCGTAAAGAGAAGGATAAGAAGATCACCACGTGATCATAGTGAATCGTAGTAACAGATGAGCTGTTAAACGATGAATGATTTATAGCTAATGCTATGAATGAATAGTACTATAAAGTAGTACGGGAAGAAGAACTTATATTGAGTTGTAAAGTTTAGTATACGAATTAAAGAAAATTCATATTAAGTAATGAGAGAGTTAGAAGTTGTAAAATTTCAAATGAGGACTCATGTGATGGCTGAGTTGTATGAACCTTTGTTATGGGCAGAGGTTTGTTCTTTGGTGTACCAACTGCTCAGTTATTACAGTGATAATCATTGGAATTGGTCGCGCTATTAAGATGTATATGACGAGAAGGTGAATATTTTCTCATGTATATCCTTGATAGGTAGAGAATGATAAGGTAGGTGCGAGTTCTTGAAACTCATACTTATGGTAAGTTCGTGACTCATAATAATATGGTATGTTTTCGAATGTTTCAGTGAATGGACGCCTAAGGTCTGTCTGGATGTTCTTAAACTCATACTATTGTGGAAAGTTCCTGAACCCCTAATGTGTGGTAAGTTGATGAACTATACTAAGGTATAGGAAGGTTTAGACTGAAAGTAAGTATTTTCAGTAGACTTAGCATTGAAAGTGCTAGAGAAGAGTAAGTATTGTCGCAAGTAAGACAATGAAGGAAGATGGAGAATAGGATATTCCAAATCCTCTAGCTATGCTAAATTTTGAAGTTTATTCAAATTGTGCTGTGATGTACATTTGAAAATGAAAGAATTGGTTCGACTTTTTGGAACCAATGGATTTTAAAAGAGCTATGTTTTGTATGTCTATGCAAATTTCTTCGGCTAGACAGAAGTTAATTTTAAAATATCAAAATGAATTTTATATCATCAGTGCATTTGATGCAAAGATGGTAAAAGGATGGAGTTATTAATGCAATTAAACCTGGTGTGGAATTTGATCAGAGGATCAACAACCTGCTATGGTATGATGTATAATGACGAAGTCATAAACTGACGAAGTCCTCAACGTACTGTGAAGAGTACGGTATCTTGACATCATGAAACGTTTTGATGTATTGTGAAAAGAATTTAAAGAAGTAGTCGATGTCAATTGATTTGACTAGACGAATGTTTCAAGAAATATCCAAATTTTTGGTATCAAGTCTGAGGTGAACATACCCCGAAATGGGGATATACGATAGGTTGATCACCTACGTATGGAAAGAGGTGGTTTACTTTCTTTGATTTTGTAAACTTACCATGGAAAGAAAGGTTTACAGCGAAAGGTTGTTTAACCTAGTAAGAGTTCATGATCAATTTGACCCCTCAGCAAAAGAATGAAATGTTTTAAAGAAATCTTTATATTCCTAGCTATTCCTTCTACTCCATGATTCTTGATAGGTTATGGAGGGTAGGAATGATTGAAAGATAAGAACTTCTTTGAAGTGAAGTTGAGAAGAAGGGTAAGTTAAAATTTTGAGGACGAAATTCTGTGAAGAATGGGTGAATGTGATGACCCGGGTAAGGGTGTGGTTTTAAGAAATTCCGAGGACAGAATTTTTATAAGGGGGAAGAATGTGACAACCCGGATTTTCGGATTGTCCAGAAATTAAGATTTAAAGAATTAGTTATTAATAAAATGAATTTTTATTAATACTATTCTGTGCTATATGTTTATTAATCGTTCTATAACCTAGAATGATTATAAGTCGGGAGTATTCTGGCTACGAGCTAGATTGAACGAGTAAGAATTTTCAAGACGAAAATGAAATTTTTCCGGGAACAAAATATTTTCGGGAAAAAAGACGTAATAGACACTATTCACCCGACGAAACCTAAGGGTTAGGGTTTGAATAACCTAAGCCGTTCTGAGAGTTCGGTATGACGAAATGACATTCCGTCGAAAGATTTGACGATAATATATCGTGAAAAGTTAAGTAAGCCGATAAAAGTTTTTCTCGAAAAACGTGCAGAAATCAGACGAAATAAAAACGATGAAAAGTATGGTTATGCACTTTTCACTCGTTTAGCTACGTTAGGGTAAAATGTGAAGAAAAACGCTTAACGTTGAAAAGTGTTTTTCAATTTTTTGAAGATCCGAAGAATACGTAAAAGTTAATCGGTAAAGGAAAGACGGAATATCTAAAAATATTTGGGTTCCGAGAATCGTAGTTTTTGAACTGTCGGACGAAAACCGAAAGACGAAACTACGAAACTTAAGGGCTAAGAAAACTTGAGGGCTAAGTTAACTTAGTCCTTAAGTCTTGAATAGTAAGGAGGTATGAATAGTGATTTTAGGGGCGAAATGACTATTTTGCCCCTAACCTTGGTTTTCTATAAATAGTAAGCTTAATCTCATTTGGTTGGGATTTTAAAAATCCTACAACATTGAAAGAGAGACAGAGAGTTCGGATGGGAGAGAAGGAAGAGGAAGGGCTAGCCCGTGAACAAACTTTGTCTGACGGGAGAAGATTAAAGAAGAACGGTAATCCGAACCCTAATTTCTTCTAATATTTTCTTTAAGTTTTCTATGTCAAAAACATAGCTTAAGGAGAATAAGAAGTAAAAGATATTGAGAATGATTTCATATGGTTGAAATCGTAAGAAAATAAAGAAATAAAAAAATAAGAAATTTAGTTTATAAATTTCTTAAGGAAGTATAAGATTCGTAAGGATTTTGAGCGATTCGAATGAATCTTATGAATGAGTAGGTTAAATAAGTAAGGAATGGTGTTCTATAACATCAAATTCCAAGAAAAAGAAGAATCGTAATCTAAAATATCGATTAAAATGAAGAACGAATGAAGAACACGAAGAACACGCGAAAAACGCGAAGAACGTTGTTGATGGACAAATTTAAAACCATCATAGTATAAATGTTGTTGATGGACATGTTTAAAACTATCGCGTATAAGTTAGATGCTTATTGCTTGGTTAGGAACGTTAGAAACGTTCATGAAGAACGGATTAAAATTAAGCTATAACGAAGTTATGGCGAAAATTTCGTAAAAGAAGAACGAAAATTTGAAAGTTAGTAAATGAAGCCGAACATGTAGGGTTTCATAAGAATGTAAGAGAACGTATAAAATGTGAGTCATGGACTCAAGAAAGAACGAATTTCGAGTTCGGATGACCGAATTACGGACGAACGAACGAAGAACGTTAAAAACGTTAAAATGAACGAAGAGTGAAGATTAAGCTAATTGAATGGCACATTAACAGATATAGAAAAAAATTCTTTCCAGGGGTAATCAAAGTACGTAAGATAAGGAAGAAAATGGCTTTGGAACGATCTCGTTCCGAGTTATAACGAAGAAGTTATGAGATTTCGAAATCGACGTCTCAAGCTTGTAAAAGACTTAGAAAATTTTTTCTAAGTTTCATGCTTGGCGCCGCAGCACCAGAAGTGGCGCCGCAGCGCGATCTCAGCCATAAGCTGTTGGATAGTGGCGCCGCAGCGCGAGAAATAACAAAGGACTTGGCGCCGCAGCGCCAGTCCGGGAAGAAAGGATAGAACAGTAGCTCGCACCGCAGCACGAGAAGGAAAGAAAGGCACGACGCCGCAGCGCCGGTGCTGGGCAATGCCCAGAAATGAGAATTTTATTTCTCAGATACTGGAAGATGTGCAAGAAAAAAAATATAAACATGTAGTTCATCTAACGTAACACTTAATCAAGTGTTTTAAACATTTAGTAAAGGTTGAACGGAAAGATTTAATGAAATTAAAAGACAGAGAATGTAAGCGTAACCGATATACGGGGACCGTAGTCGTAGTGAACGAACGTGAGGGATTACTATGATTGTGATTCCTTAGACGTTGAGTGATGAAGGTAATCAATAACATTCCGATGTTATGTCATGGTAATGAAAGATAAGTGTAAAGCGTATAAACGCTGTGAATGCAACATTGTTGCGATGAACGATCGATCTTAGCATACAATGATCTGTATGGCTTTGATATTAAGAAATAATAATGAACATGGGGTTCATGGGATGGATAACGATCGAAAGCAATTAAAACCTTGAGTAAAGGTTGAATGAGAGATTAAGAGACGAGCAACGTGAACGTTGAATACGTAAATGATCCTTGTAAATCGTATTCGCGTTTGACGAACGTTCTAAGTATACCCTGGTTGTATGACATCGACGTTGATAAAGGTGGTAAATAAGATACGAATGGTATCAAGAAATCTGTAATGAACGGTAATAAGATTAAAGAAATTCCGAGTATACAAAAAGCTGTATGACTTAGACGATAAAGAATGAATCTTGAGGTATGGCATTTAGTTGTCAGAAAGCCGTAAGGAATAAGAAGTTGACTTAACGAACATTATAGTTAATGGTTCGAATGAGATAAGAATATAAATCATCCAAGATGATGAACGTGTTGAGTAAGACATCTCCGTATGTCATAAAGCCGTAAACCGGTAATGAAAGTTAGTCGCGTAAACTTATGTTGCAAGAACGCGAACCCTAAGAAGTAAAGTGAAGTTAAACCAATATGTAAGTCAAGTGTATGACTAATTGGTACAATGTTGTTTTTCCTTATGTGTTATACGGATTGGAATGAGCAGTTCAGCGTAAGCTGTAGCTGTGTGTAAGGCAAATTTCCTAACTTCATTCATACTATATGAATGTTAGTTTCTTAAACTTCTCAGATGTTGAACTTGAGAAGTTCTGTCTATGTGCGAATGTGCGATATTTGTACAAGGTGGTAGTATGTATGAGGCCTTGTGCCACAATATGAGCACTCCGGTGTTTTTGTGAGATGAACTGTTCTGTGATTGAGCTGTTCAATACAAGTATGTTCTGTTTATACATGAACCGTTATTGTTAAGTCTGTGCAATTGATTCTAGCCAGACAGAATGTGCATGAAAGAGAGTAGAGAATGAAAGTATTTCAAAGTGAATGTGACTAATGTTTTAAGATGATAGGAATCAAGACTATTCTTATTATTCAAGCTGCTTCGTAACCTTTGTTCGATTATTGAAGTCTGAAAAGAAAGTTTGAATTCTGAATTGTGTGTTCAAACTGTTATGACTTGCTGGGTAATTGAATGCTCACACTTGCTTTAAATGAAAAATATTTTTAGCGAACGATGCTAGAAGAACTTAAGGATCCCGTATAGATCAAGTTGATGGTATCCAGATAAAGTGCCATTCAGTTTGTGAATGAGCGAGAAGATCAAGTGAAGACTTGTAATGTAGAAAGATGAAAATTAAACTATAGACTAGTTTAATGAACTGTATGTATGCTTGGTGGCGGATAAAAGTCACTCGTGCAATATGTAAAGAATAATGTAATTATCATTATTTGTAATGAAAGAGATTATAAGGTTTCAAGAACCTGGGAATTGAGAGTGTATGTTGTTATATTTCAGTATATAATGATGTATGCTGAATGAATGATGTACTCGTGACGTACGGAATTTGGGTGTGAAGAAAGACCGAATTTCGGGGCGCCACAACGTATGAGGCCTTGTGCCACAATGTGAACACTTCGGTGTTTCTATGAGATTAATTGTTCTATGTTTGAACAGTTCAATAAAAGAATGTTCTGTTTATACATGAACCGTTATTGTTAAGTCTGTGCTATTGATTATAGCCAGACAGGATGTGTATAAAAGAGAATAGAGAATGAAAGTATTTCAAAGTGAATGTGACAAATGTTTTAAGATGATAGGAATCAAGACTATTCCTATTATTGAAGCTGATTCGTAACCTTGCTCGGTTATTGAAGTCTGAAAAGAATGTTTAAATTCTTGAAGTTATTTGTTCAACTATTATGACTTGCTGGGCAATTGTATGCTCACACTTGCTTTAAATGAAAAACATTTTTAGTGAACGATGTTAGAAGAACTTAAGGATCCCGTATAGATCAAGCTGACGGTATCCAGATGAAGTGCCATTCAGAATGTGAATGAGCGAGAAGATCAAGTGAAGACTTGTAATGTAAAAAGAAGAAAATTAAACTATAGACTAGTTTAATGAACTGTATGCATCCTTGGTGGCGGATAAAAGTCACACTAGTAAGATGAAAGGAATAATGTAATTATCATTATTTATAATGAGGAAGGTTATAAGATTTTAGAACCTAGGAATTTAGAGTGTATGTTATTATATTTCAGTATATAATGATGTATGTTGGATGAATGATGTACTCGTGACGTACGAAATCCGGGTGTGGAGAAAGACTGGATTTCGGGGCGTTACAAATTGGTATCAAAGCTGATAGTTTATAAACCTTAGGTATGAGTACCTGAGACTATAATCGTAAAGAAAAGGATAAGAAGATCATCACGTGATCATAGTGAATCGTAGTAACAGATGATCTGTTAAACAATGAATGATTTAAGCTAATGCTATGAATGAATGGTACTACGAAGTAGTACGGAAAGAAGAACTCATATTGAGTTATAAAGGATAGCATACGAATTGAAGAAAAATCGTATTAAGTAAAGAGAAAGTTAGAAGTTCTAAGATTTCGATTGAGGACTCATGTGATAGCTGAGTAGTACGAACCTTCGAATGTGTGGGGGTTTGTGATTACTTAGTTATTACAGTGATAATCATTGGAATAGTATGTCGTGCTATCAATATGTATATGACGAGAAGGTGAATCTTTTCTCAGGTATATACTTGTTAGATAGAAAATGATAAGATAGGTGCGGGTTCTTGAAACTCATACTTATGAAAAGTTTGTGACTCATAGTTATATACTATGTTTCTGAGCCCTAAGCATATGGATAGTCCTTGATTTGTTCTTGGATTACATATTGCGAAGATAAGTTCTTAAACACATATGGTTGTGGAAAGTTCCTAAACACATAAAGTGTGGTAAGTTGATGAACTATACTAAGGTATAGGAATGTTTAGACTGAAAGTAAGTATTTTCAGTAGACTTAGCATTGAAGGTACTAGAGAAGATTAAGTATAATCGCAAGTAAGACAATGAAGAAAGATGGAGAATAGGATATTCCAAGTCATCTAGCTATGCTAGATTTCGAAATTTCTTGAAATCGTGCTATTGTGCGCGTTTTGGAAAATGAAAGAATTGGTTCGACTTTTGGAACCAATGGATTTTAAAAGAACTATTCTTGGTATGTCTATGCTAATTGTTTCGGCTAGACAGAAATTGATTTGAAATATCAAAATGATTTTATATCATCAGTGCATTTGATGCAAAGATGGTAGAAGGATGGAGTTATTAATGCAATTAAACCTGGTGTTGGATTTGATCTTGGATCAACAACCTGCTATGGTTTGATGTATAATGACGAAGTCATAAACTGACGAATTCCTCAACGTACTGTGAAGAGTACGGTATCATGACGTCATGAAACGTTTTGATGTATTGCAAAAGAATTTAAAGAAGTAATCGATGTCAAGTGAGTTGACTAGACGAATGTTTCAAGTTGATGTCCAATTTATTGGTATTGTCTAAGCTACTTGATTCAGCTAGACAAATGGTATGTCATCGAGCTTTCTTTGAAGAGCTATGCCAAACCAAATTGTTTTGGTGCGGAATCTAAAATCTGAGGAGAACATGGAAGAGGTAGTTACTTTCTTTGTGATTGTAAACTGACCGTGGAAAGAAAGGTTACGGCATCATGCTGTTTAACCTAGTAAGAGTTCATGGTCAATTTGACCCCTTAGTAAAAGTATGAAATGTTTTAAAGGAATCTTTATATTCCTCGTTATTCCTTTCACTTCATGATTCTTGATAAGTTATGAAGGGTGGGGAATGTTTGAAAGATAATAACTTCTTTGAAGAGAAGTTGAGAAGAAGAGTAAGTTAAAATTTCGAGGATGAAATTCTGTGAAGAAGGGGTGAATGTGATGACCCGTGTATGGGTATGGTTAGAAGAAATTCCAAGGACGTAATTTTTATATGGGGGGAAGGATGTGACAACCCGAAAATCCGGATTGTCCAGAAATTAAGATTTAAAGAATTAGTTATTAATGAAATGAATTTATATTAATACTATTCTATCCTATGTGTTTATTAATCGTTCTATAATCTAGAATGATTATTAATCGGGAAGATTCTGGCAACGAGCTAGATTGAACGAGTAAAAATTTTCGAGACGAAAATAAAATTTTTCCGGGAACAAAAGGGGAAAAAGACGAAATATGCACTATTCATCCGTTTCTGCTCGGAGATTTATTTTGAAATTTCAAGAAGTTATTGATTACGTAAAATGTTGAGGCGTGATGTAATATTCAATAATATTTCAGTTATGGAAAAAATGAAGTTTTCGCCTGCGGACTCAAAACCTAAGGGTTAGGAAAAGTGAGTTCCGCGAAGGTAATGAGTACGTATAATAACTAGGGTTATTATGCGTGAGAAATACGAGTATGATACGAGTTATTATACAAGTATAGAAAGAAGAATAGTACGACGTATAATACGAATATTGTACGAGTTAAATACGAAGAGATTACGAGAATACGAGAAAAGAATGCGTAGAATACAATTAGTCTTAATGGACTTTGTGTTCATGGACTTTGTAGAATCCAATTGGACTTGAATTATGTCAAGCCCAATGATTTGTAAAATTAAGCCCAAGTTAGGCCCAATAAGAATTAGGGTTAAGGCCCAAACCAAGAAAAGAAACCGCGGATCGAACCGATGGATAAACGGATGGGTAAGAACCATTGGGGCAACCCATGGGTTGACCCATGGGCATGTGGGCCAGCCACTTGGCCACCAAGTAAGGGTAGTGGCCAAGTTAACTTGGTGGCTAAGATGTGGAGGAGGTGGGAATAGTAACTTTAGGGGCAAAATGACTATTTTACTCCTAGCTTTGAAAATCTATAAATAAAAAGCAAATTTTTCATTTTCTAGGATTTTGAAAATCCTATAACTTGAGAGAGAGAGAGAGAGAGCTCGGTTGGGAGAGGAGAAGGAAGAGAATGAGCATGAATGCTCGGATCAAAAGTGATCGAGAAATAGAAAAGCTCGCAAATCGCCGGCTTTGTATAACGGAAGAGAAATAAAGAAGAACGGTAATCCGAACCCTAGTTTCTTCTAATATTTTCTTTAAGTTTAATATGTTTAAAACATAACTTAATGAGAATAAGGAGTAAAAGATGTTAGTAATGATTTCATATGGTTGAAATCATGAGAAAATAAAGAAATAAGAATAAGAAGTTTAGTTTGTAAATTTCTTAAGGAAGTATAAGATTCGTGAGGATTTTGAGCGATCCGAATGAATATTATGAACGAGTAGGTGAATTAATTAAGGAATGGTGTTCTATAACATCAAATTCCAAGAAAAAGGAGAATCGTAATCCAAAATATCGATTAAAATGAAGAACGAACGAAGAACGCGAAGAACACGCGAAGAACACGAAGAACGTTGTTGATGGACAAATTTAAAACCATCGTAGTATAATTGTTGTTGATGGACAAGTTTAAAACCATCACATATAAGTTAGTTGCTTATTGCTTGGTTAGGAATGGTAGAAACGTTCATGAAGAACGGATTAAAACTAGGCTATAACGAAGTTATGGCGAAAATTTTGTAAAAGAAGAACGAAAATTTGAAAGTTAGTAAATGAACCCGAACATGTAGGGTTTCATAAAAATGTAAGAGAATGTATAAAACTTGAGTCGTGGACTCAAGAACGAACGAATTCCGAGTTCGGATGATCGAATTACGGACGAACGAACAAAGAACGTTAAAAATATTAAAATGAACAAAGAGTGAAGATTAAGCCAATTGAATGGCATGTTAACGGATTCAGAACGAATTTTTGTCTATGGGTAATCGAAGTACGTAAGATAAGGAAGAGAATGACTTTGGAACGACCTCGTTCCGAGTTATAACAAAGAAGTTATGAGATCGTAATGTACGCGTCTCAAACTTGATGAAAGACTTAGAAAAATTTTCTAGGGTTTTGTCTCGGTGCCGCAGCGCCGGATAGACTGTGAGAAGTGGCGCCGCAGTGCAAGCTCGACCATAACCTTCTGGAGAGTGGCACCGCAGCGCGAGAGATAACAAAGGACTTGGCGCCGCAGCGCCAGCCCGGGAAGAGAGGAGAGAGAAGTAGGTCGCGCCGCAGCGCGAGAGGAAAGGAAGGGCACGGTGCCGCAGCGCCGGTGCAGAGCAATGCCCAGAAATGAGATTTTTAGTTCTCAGTTACTGGAGGATGTGCAAGAAAGAAGTATGAACATGTAGTTCATTAATGTAATAGTTAATCAAGTGTATTAAACCTTTAATGAAGGTTGAACAGAAAGATTAAACGAGAATAAAAGAAGGTGAACGCGAGTTACGTAACCGATGTCCGGGGACCGTAGTCGCGATAAACGAACGTGAGGGATGGCTATGATTGTGATTCCTTAGACGTTGAGTAACGAGGGTAATGAATAACATTTCGATATTATGATATGGTAAGGTAAGATGAATGTAAAGCGTATAGACGCTGTAAACGTAACGTTGTTGCGAAGAACAATCGGTCTTAGCATACAATGATCTGTATGGCTTCGACATTAAGAAAGAACAAAGAACATGGGGTTCAGGGGATGGATAAAAATTGAAAGTAATTAAAACCTTAAGTAAAGGTTGAATGAGAGGTTAAGAGACGAGCAACGTGAACGTTGAATACGTAAACGATCTTCGTAAATCGTATTCGCGTTTGACGAACGTTCTAAGTATACCCTAGTTGTATGACTTAGACGTTGATGAAAGTAGTAAGTAAGATACGAATGGAATCAAGAAAGCCGTATCGAATGGTAATAAGATTAATGAAAGCCGAATGTGATTCGGATAAGAATGAGTCCTGAGGTATGTCAATTGCTTGCCAGAAAGCCATAAGGAATAAGAAATTGACTTAACGAACATTATAGTTTAATAGTTCGTATAAGTTAAGAGAAATTTAGGTTGTGGTACGATCGTAACTTTTGATGGTTGACATATGGGAGCTGGGCTAAACAATTCCTTCAGAGAGCGAAGGTATATACGAAACTGGCAACCGATCTAACTCATTGTGATGGTAATGTAGATGAGACGGGAACTTGTTTGTTGGTTGTTTATGAGAAACCACTCAGAGTACCATATGGACTACTAGTAGAGAAGCGATGTGTGCTGAGTCCTAGAGAAGTATAAGAAGAAGATAAGAATGTAAATCATCAAAGATGATGAACGTTGTGAGTAAGACATCTCCGTATGTCATGAAACCATAAACCGGTAATGAAAGTTAGTCGCGTAAAATTATATTGTAAGAACGCGAACCTTAAGAAGTAAAGTTAAGTAAACCAATGTGTAAGTCAAGTATATGACTAATTGGTGTATGTGTTGTTTCCTTATGTGTTATAGGGATTGGAATGAGCAGTTCAGCGTAAGCTGTAGCTGTGCGTAAGGCAAGTTTCCTAACTTCATTCATATTTTAAATGAATGTCAGTTTCTTAAACTTCTTAGATGTTGAACTTGAGAAGTTTTGTCTATGTGCGAATGTGCGATATTTGTGCAAGATGGTAGAACGTATGAGGCCTTATGCCACAATGTGAACACTTCGGTGTTTCTATGAGATGAATTGTTCTATGTTTGAAATGTTCAATAAAAGAATGTTCTGTTTATACATGAACCGTTATTGTTAAGTCTGTGCTATTGATTCTAGCCAGACATGATGTGTATGAAAGAGAATAAAGAATGAAAGTATTTCAAAGTGAATGTGATAAATGTTTTAAGATGATAGGAATCAAGACTATTCCTATTATTGAAGCTGCTTTGTAATCTTGTTCGGTTATTGAAGTCTGAAAAGAATGTTTAAATTCTTGAAGTTATTTGTTCAACTGTTATGACTTGCTGGGCAATTGTATGCTCACACTTGCTTTAAATGAAAAATATTTTCAGTGAACGATGTTAGAAGAACTTAAGGATCCCGTATAGATCAAGCTGACAGTATCCAGATGAAGTGACATTCAGAATGTGAATGAGCGAGAAGATCAAGTGAAGACTTGTAATTTAGAAAGAAAAAAATTAAACTATAGACTAGTTTAATGAACTGTATGTATCCTTGGTGGCGGATAAAAGTCACTCTTGTAAGATGAAAGGAATAATGTAATTATCATTATTTGTAATGAGGAAGGTTATAAGGTTTTAGAACCTGGGAATTTAGAATGTATGTTATTATATTTCAGTATATAATGATGTATGTTGGATGAATGATGTACTCGTGACGTACGGAATCCGGGTGTGAAGGAAGACCGGATTTCGGGGCGTTACAAACACAAAATACGACTTCCATTCTGAGAATTTCACGAATTTGACGATTATCGTCCAATCATGTGAATTCCGGTGAATCCCCATTACTAATCATCCTAGGTGGATTTTTAATAAACATATAGACATTTTAAGTTACTTATTACACCAACGTATTATCAAAGTAGGTTTTGACTTATTCTCATAAGTCAATGGCTTATTCAACTTATGAACTCTAATACTTATGCTTATGACTTGTCATGAACTTAGGTCCAATAATCACTGTTTTCATACCATAATGAATATATTAACATCATATGACAGCCATGTAACAAGTTCATCATTTATTGAGGTTCAAGTTGCTCATTCAACTTATTCGGCTTAAGTTCATTCAGCAATGACTTATTACATACTATTATCACACCATCCCACTTCTCTATCAATCCTATCATAGAAGAGATGAAGATAATAGATATGAGTCTTACCCTTGAAGAATATTACTTCACTTCTCTTTTGGAAAATCTAGCAAAAGTTGCAAAGGCTTATAAGTGCTTATGTGGCTTATTCTCTCTACCAAGTAAGTTGTATATCTTGAGAGGAGTTGGATGAAAATTGAACAACCAACAAATGAAATAAGAGCTCTCTATTTATAGGCAATACAAGGTTAGGGAATTACAGTCATTATGTCATCCCACCTCCTTACTATTCATTTGCTTAGCCACTAAGTAATCTTGCTCATCACTCATAATACTTGACCACCACAACACTTGGTCATCACCCAAGATGTTTGCCCATCAAGTCTACCCACTTACACTTGGATTGCCCCATGGATCATGTTCAATTCATTGGGCTTGCTAATTAATCTAGCTAATTTCCTTGTTGGGCTTGCATTAATTAAGTTGGGCTTGATAATAAATCCCACATAGGTTTGCACCTTATATATATTGGACTTGCTCTTTATAAAATATCCACCATTTCATTTCATTAATTTTAATACATAAATTCTCAATTTAAGTCCGCATGCGAAATATTGCATTTTCCATACTTAGATTATTATTACATAATCCATCTCGCCTCGATATTCTAACGTTACGTATTTCTCGAAAGTTCAAAAATAATTCCTGAGCGATAAATGGTGAATAGTGTTTTTCGTAAACTTTCTCGGAAAACATTTATTTTCGTCTTGGAAATTCAAACACTTTTATTCTCTCACGTGGTTCGAATACTACGATAATCCGACATTTCTAGGTTATAGAACGACATACATCTTATTAACACATATAATAACAAATAATATTATTTTATTTATTATTTAATTCTTTCAAATATTTTTACAAAAGATCCGAATTTCTCGGTCGTTACAGTTTCCATTTATACTCAAAGGAGTAAAGGATCTCATGCTGGCCTGGGATTCATAAAAGAGAAGAGTAACCCAACCTCTACTCACTAACCTCGAAGAATCATAGAGTCAAGTGAGATTAACTCTATGAATCAACTGGGAAGAAACAGTAGAGGTAAAGCACACTCATCTCTGCCTATGAAACCCAAGGACACGTGGAAGAAAGAGAATCAGTTTAACAGAAGGATACTTAATGAACCACACAAGTCCAAGTGGAGAATGAATCATCATACACACAAATGCATTCATCATAATAGATGTTTCATATGCAATAAATATGGTCATAGGGCTACAAAATGTTATTATAACTCCATGCATGTGAGACCTAAGATTAGACAGATTTGGGTCCCCAAAGGTACTAACAAAGAAGGACCCATGCAAATATGGGTACCAAAATGAAGGTTCAAATGTTTTGACAGGAAAGGAGCTCCACGATGTCAACATGGTATCTGGACAGTGGATGTTTAAGGCATATGACAGGGAACAAAGCCCTACTATCTAATTACATAGAAAAGGAGGGTCCCTCTGTCATCTTTGGAGACAACGGCTCGGGAAAGACAAGAGGTTACGGCTCTGCTGGCAATGGTGTAGTATCTTTCAGCAAAGTAGCTTATGTGGAAGGTCTCCAACACAACCTCCTAAGTATCAGCCAACTCTGCGACAAGGGTCATCAAGTGACATTCCTCAACAATCAATGTCAAGTCAGAGATTTGAAGACATCTGCTATAAAGCTAACCGGGATAAGAGAGGGAAATGTCTACACAGTGAATCTTGGTCAACGAAGCTCAGATGAGACAATATGTTTTCTAGCAAAAGCATATGAAGAAATGAGCTGGCTATGGCATAGACGGTTGTCTCACTTAAACTTCAAAAACATGTCCAAACTGGCATCAAAAGACCTAGTAGCTGGCCTACCCAAGTTCAACTTCGTGAAGGAAAGGCCATGCGATGCCTGTCAGCTTGGAAAGCAAACCAGAAGCTCATTCAAGAGCAAGACTGCCAACTCTATTGACAAGCCCCTGCAGTTGCTCCACATGGATCTCTTTGGGCTAATCCCAACAACTAGTCTTAGAGGAAAAAGGTACTCTCTAGTCATAGTCGACGACTACACCAGATTCACATGGGTATTCTTCCTAACTTCAAAGGATGAAACGAGCTCCGAATTAATCAAGATGTTCAGGCTGGTGATGAACGAAAAAGGAGAGAAAATCAAGGCCATAAAGAGTGATCATGGAAGAGAATTTGATTTCTTTGAAATAGACAAGTTCTGCACAGACAATGGCATCAGTCATAACTTCTCAGCTCCACGAACTCCTTAACAAAATGGAGTTCCTGAAAGAAAGAACAGAACCTTGATAGAGGCTGGTCGGACTCTACTAGCAGCAGCTCGTCTGCCTGAATACTTCTGGGCAGAAGCTGTCAACACTGCATGCTACACGCAGAACATATCATTAATTCACTCTACGATCAAGAAGACGCCCTACGAACTGTGGAAAGGAAATAAGCCAAGTGTCAGCTACTTCCATGTCTTTGGCTGTGCATGCTACATTCTCAACAATGGAAAGTAGCATCTGACAAAATTCTTGCCCAAGTCAGACGAAGGGATCTTTCTTGGATATGCAACAGACAACAAGGCTTACAGAGTGTTCAACAAGAAGACACTGAATGTTGAAGTCTCGATACACATCATCTTTGATGAAACTGACTTAGACAAAACAGTGCCTCAAGACACTACGACCGATAGTGTAGACACTACGAAGAAGTCGTCGAGCTCAACACTACGAGCGTAGAGCCAGACAGTGAAATCGTAGAGCATGAGAATGTGATCGTAGAGAGGTCAATGAAAGACAGCGAGCCTCCACTCCAAGAAGAAGAGATAGACCTTGAAGACTTAAGACACGAAGGCATCAGGACAGATGTCCCAACCGGTAACAGATGGGCAAGAGATCACACTCAGGATGTAATCATTGGAGATCCGAGTGCTAGAGTCAAAACAAGAGCTGCTACTCAGAATGAATGCTTTTATCTAAGTTTCCTGTCACAAATAGAGCCAAAGAAGATAGAGGATGCTATGGAAGACTCCAGTTGGATAGAAGCCATGCAGGAAGAACTCAACCAATTTGAACGAAGCAAAGTATGGAGATTGGTACCAAGACCAAAGAGTCATCCTGTGATAGGAACTAAGTGGGTCTTCAGAAACAAAATGGATGAAGATGGGGTCATAACAAAAAATAAGGCAAGATTAGTGGCAAAGGGCTATTCTCAAGAAGAAGGTATCAAATACGATGAGACATTTGCACCTGTTGCCAGACTAGAAGCCATCAGAATCTTTCTTGCCTTTGCTCCCCGCATGAAGTTCAAAGTCTTTCAGATGGATATCAAGAGTGCATTTCTAAATGGAAAACTAAAAGAAGAAGTCTATGTAGAGCAACCTCCAGGTTTCATCAATCCATCTCTTTCCAATTATGTCTATAGATTAGATAAAGCTTTATATGGTCTTAAACAAGCACCTAGAGCATGGTATGAAACACTGACTAACTTCTTAATTGAAAATGAGTTCACTAGAGGTAGAGTAGATACCACACTGTTTCTTAGAAAGCATAAAGATAAAGTCTTACTATTTCAAATATATGTTGATGATATTATTTTTTGTTCTACTGACGAAAAGTTATGCAAGAGATTCTCTAAGCTAATGCAGAGCAAGTTTGAAATGAGCATGATGGGTGAGCTGAATTTCTTCTTTGGACTGCAAGTAAAGCAGACTGGTGAAGGAATTTTCATAAACCAAGTCAAGTACATCAAAGACTTACTGAAAAAGTATGGCATGGAATCAGCCTCTCCCATGAAAACACCAATTGCTCCTGCAACCAAGCTTGACAAGGATGAGAAAGGTAAAAGTATTGATATCACTCAATACAGAGGTATGATAGGCTCTCTTTTATACCTAACTGCCAGTAGACCAGACATAATGTTTGCAACATGCATTTGTGCTAGATTTCAGGCTAACCCTAAAGAGTCACATTTGTCTGCTGTAAAGAGGATCTTCAGGTATCTCAATGGTACACCTTACTTGGGGCTATGGTACCCCAAGGAATCCTCATTTGAACTAACAGGATACACAGATGCTAATTTTGCAGGATGCAAAATAGATAGAAAGAGTACCTGTGGCACTTGTCAACTGCTAGGAAACAGACTTGTGTCCTGGTTTAGCAAAAAGTAAAACTCAGTGTCCACTTCAACTGCAGAAGCTGAATACATTGCTGCTGGCAGCTGCTGTGCTCAGATTCTATGGATGAAAAATTAGCTAGCTGACTATGGGTTTGATTTCAAATCTATTCCCATTCACCGTGATAACACAAGTGCCATATCAATAACTCATAATCCTGTTATGCATTATAGGATTAAGCATATAGAAATAAGGTATCACTTCATTAGGGATCATATGCAAAATGGAACTATATCTTTACAATACATCCCTACTGAAAATCAACTTGCTGATGTTTTTACAAAACCACTAGATGAATCCAGATTTAATAAGCTAATAAGTGAGCTAGGCATGCTGAATCTACAACCATGAGATATATGCTCTAGATTGTGCTAACCATGACAGATACAAAGGCTGAACTCAAAATCGTAGACATGATCAAGGAAAGTTCACGATCGTAGCAAAGACTCAACCATCATAGTGCAGACTCAACGATGACACAAGCCGCATCAACAAAGAAAAAATGCATCCCGTGATGACAAGCTTCATAACAAAGCAATCTCTCTAAGAGGTGCATCAGGAACAAACCAACCCTTGAATCTCTTCAAGAGGTTGGCCCTTCCTGAGTTACCTTAAAAGAATGCTTAGTTAAAAACTCATCACAAGGATCCGGATAGACTCGACGATCGTAGGACATACTCAACGAGTGCTGATCAGACTCGACGATCGAAGGACAGACTCAACGAATGCCGGACAGGCTCGACGATCGTATGACAGACTCAAAGATCATAAGACTACCTTAACGATCGTAGTCCTCCCTAAGGCCACCTCAGCTCTGAAGAAGACAAGGGCAAATCAGTACATTCCTAAACTGTTAAAATCGTAGAGCTAAGCAAAAGTCGACACCTGTCCCACTAAGCGAAAAAGAAGAGAGGGAAGTTACAAGTACAAATTGAAATCGTATTTTTAAAATCTGAAGTTCAAAAGATTATCTCTATCTCTCTCTCAAAGAAAAAGCTCTAACTCAGAAGAAAGCTCAGTCGAATCTCACTTCCAGTTAGAAAATCAATGGCGTCATCCAATGTTATCTCAGGCTACAGACTCTGCTTTGACGAGTTCAAGACAGCTCCACCAAAATTTCACAAGATCCTGGTGGTACTGAAGAAGGCGGGTCTCAAAGAGGCCCTGGGCGAAGACACACTGATATATCCCAAACTGGTGAAAGAGTTCTACAAGAATGGTGTGTTTGAAAACAACACCATCACTACAAAAGTAAGGGGAGTAGAAATCAGACTGAAGGCAGAGGACTTCAATCTTTCCCTAGGTCTCAAAAAGAAAGGGCATCCGTACTTAGATACCGTAGACTTCCAAGAGGGACTAAGGAAAATGCATCACAAGAAAAACCCCTCTGTGAAAGGGTACAAGAAGAAGGAGTTCCCGCAGAGGTACGAATTTTTAGCTGATATTATTGGGAAATGTATATGCTGCAAGAGCTTAGGTCATGACTCAGTGAATGAAGCTCAACTTAAGCTCATGACTGCCATGTATCATGGTATACAACTCAACTATGGAGCTATATTGCTCGAGTGGATTGACAAGTGGATCATTAACTTGAAGAAATCAAAAAGCCCTCAGAAGATGCTATATGGGCATTTCTTGAGTATCACTATGCAATCTGCACTAGGTGACAAAATTGGGGATGAAGAGGGAGAAGCCATCAACCCAAATCGAAGAATGATCCAGCAGTTGCTTAAAAACTAGAAGAGGAACCCTGCTGAGTATGTACGAATGATGGCTGAGTCCAGTGGAAGAACTGGGGATCTGAAGAACTCAGGCATTCCAAGAAACATGTCTGCTGTCAGAGAGGAAGAAGAAGAAGAAGAAATCAACAAAGAAGAACTCTTTGTCCTTACCAAGAAAAGCAAGGGCAAGAGGAAGCTAAGGGTCAGACTGATAGAAGAGCCTCAAGGATCTACCACTGATATACCAGTAGAGTCCTCTGATATAGAGACTCTGAGGATGCCAAAGAGAAAGCAGCAGCAAGATGAAGCAGATGAGGATCAGGCTACCATATCCCAGATCCTGAAGAAGAACAAGGTTGATCATAAGTCCAAAAGGCCATCAGTCACCTTAATCGTAGAGTCTCTACTGTTCGTGGAGACCAGACCAAGCATGGCAGATAAGAAGGTAGCTGATTCAAGCATAGTGGCTGTTGAACAGGTCAAAGCTGAGATTCAAGAGAGTCCTGAAGTTGTGGCTAAACCCAACAAATCAAGGAAAAAGCTGGTTAAGAAGTACATTCTTGAAAATGAAAAGGTGCTGAAGAAGGAAGCAAAGTGCATGGCTGCTAAGAAGGAACTGGCCAGAGCAAGTCAAGAGGACAGTGCTCCAGCTGAGGGGGAGACCCCTGAAATTCTCATGATAGAGAATACACCAGCTGAGGGGGAGATGGCTGAAGCTCAAGAAAATGCTCCACTTGAGGGGGAGCTTTTGATCTTACAAGAAGATGATCAAGTTGAGGGGCAGCCTCAAGATATCTCTATGGCAGAAGAGGATGTCCCTGCCAGAAATGAAGAGGAACCAGTAAAAGATCATCAAGAGCCCATTGAGATAATGGAGTCCTCCAACGAAGAATGAGAAGAGGAAGAAGATGATGATGATCTTCAGATCACTGATGTAGGCAGAGATGGGTATAGAAGCTACCTATACAATCAGATGTTCTCATATCTACCCATGATGCCATACCATCAAGCCTATATCAACAACTCTTGGGATCACATGTTCTGGAGTTTTAAAGAATATCCGGCCATCTTAGTGCTGGCTCATGAATTCCCAGGGAGATTCCACTTTGCAAAGAAGTTGATTACCAACACCTCTTCCTCAAAAGATAAACTTGAGGTATTGTCTATCCCCATCCAATTCAGAATTAATCAATTGCCATCATCCTCATTTAGTCAATTCTATGAATTCCCTCGATGGTTGGAAGTGATTCTCAATCCAGTAAATCAATTTCCAGTTACAGAATCCCAAAATTCTGTAACTGAAGAACCAAAGACAGCCAACTTCATTTTGCTCCCACAAACCACTGACTCTACGATTCCTGACTCTAGCCCAGTTCTAGAGTCCCAAATAGAATTCGTAGAGCCCCATAGTCCAAATATCGAAACTCAGGCCCCTCCATCAGATATACCATCCTCCTCCTCAAATGACTATTTTAGTCTTGATCTTACTCTGTACTCCATGCACGATCAGTCTCAGAAAGAATCTCCTCCATTCAACAATCCTCAAGCCAATGATACTCTCCCAAATCTGCCCACAAAGGATGACTTGAAGGAAGCAACCAAGGACATGGTCAAGGACATAGAAGAAAGCCTGGAATCTCACTCCGGCCTCATTCATATCCGGCTGAATCAAATGATCATAGCTGTAAATAATTTTCCTGGCACTATGAATGCTGAGCTTATAAAGAAGCTGAGGGAAATTATCCAAGAAATTCTTAAGAGCATGAAGGAAAGAGATGAGATTCACTTCCATATAGCTGCTAAGCAAAGAGAGGCTGTTCTTGAAATGCAAAAACATCAAGAAATTCAAAATAAACTTATGCTGGAGAATATCATCAACTTGAAAGCCTCAATCCAAGAATTCCAGAAATCCTATGTCAATCAGGAACGTCAGAATGACGTTGTTCTCACTGCCCTCCGAAACAAAGAAGCTAGATCGAAAAAACAAATCAAGGAAAGTTGAGAAGACATTGCTCAGACACAAAGCCAACTAAATAAGCTTGTCCAAGGAGTGAATTGACTTTCTGCAGACATTCGAACCCTTGATGCTGACATAAAGGGGGAGAATAAAGGGAAAGGAGTTCAAGGAGCAAAGGGAGACCAAGGCAGAGGCAGAGGAGGTCATGGTAGCCAAGAAAGGGGAAAAAAGACAATTTTATGCTAAAGCATCAAGAAGCCCTCCTACAAGACAATTCCACAATCAGACTCAACAATCTGGTCAGCAGGGAATTTTGACGGCTATACCTTTAAGCCGTCAAGAGTCTACTCCCAGCTCACAAGATGTGTCTACCGTACGCATAAGAATGCCAAATGGAGATCCTGCATTCATGTACAGGCATGAGAAAAATCCAAGACTAAGTCCAAGCGAGCTGGAAGAGTTAGCCAGAAACGAGGAAGCTTGCAGAAAAAGAAGGGCTGAAGAGTATGCCAACCCACCTCTAAGAAAGAGGAAAAAGAAATAGAGATAAGTGTAAACTTCAATTCTTATTGATGTAAAGCTAAAACTGCAATATCTCTTTAACATCAATAAATTCATACTTATTCTCTAGAAATTTCAGCTGCTCACTGAAATACTAAGTCATGTTTAAATTTCCTGCAAATGCATCTAGACACTAATAAATCATGACAGCAAATCTCCTTGGTTATGTCAACATAAAATAGGGGGAGATTGTTGGGAGAATGCATATTATGATTTGATGTTTTAATGTATATGCTCATTGTGACGACCCCAAAATAGGTCCATTCCATCCAACCCATTCTGAGTCACCAAATACATGGTACAGAAACAACTATAACTTTATTAATACAACTGTCGTGCAAAATACGACAACACTTAAACTGTGAGTTTAAATACAAATATATAGCAACTGTGACTCATGTCCCAACCGTGGACAACACCTTATAATGACACCTTACATAAAGGTATAGTCAAAAACTGTTTTAGAAATTAGAATCTTTGGGAAGTGCTCAAGGAAACCTTCGTACATGGGAGGCCATGCGTCTAGGTTATGATAGATATCATATAGCCACAGAATTATCCTTTGTTGACCTAATAGACCCCAAAGAAAAATGAGAAGATTACTATCATATTCTTCCCAATGGCGAGTCTTCTCTTGACATATCATTATCTTCACTGTCTCTAATTGGGAATTATACTCCAAACAAACACCAAGATTATATAGGTAGTGCTTGTAAATATACTCAACAAGTGGATGAACACAACCCTGTCTTATGATGACACGAGGTTGTATGTCAATAGACATCTTGTATGATAGTGGCAAAACACCCTTCCAAGTTAAGTTCACCTCACCCTCAACAGCTATAGACCACCGTTCTATTCCCCTGTTATCCCCCGCTCGACCCAGCTACACTTTTATTACCTAAAAGGAATTGTAAAGTAAAAAGGTGAGCACAACTAGCTCAGTAAAGAATATTATGACTAAAGATAAATAAATTATCAATAGTCTTCATCCGTAATAAATCAGAGATTTAGAACATATGGTAGATGATAAAACTTTTCAACCATAGTTGCAGCGGAACGAGCAATCCATTAGAAGAGTCAAATAGACCATAAAATCTATTATCTTCTCCATGTTAAAAGTCCACCAACAATGTTTTATCCCTGTAACATCAATCAATAATTCCTGTCCACAATCACGTATATAACTCATAATCATAATTGTAGTTCTAAATTCCTTTCCTCATTCAGGACAAAGATAATTTTCATCACCTGAAACATCAAAGATTATGGTTATACCAAATCACAGTTCATGTTCATAATCCTACTAATAAATTTATCTTTGTACTACGGCCAAAGATATACATCAACAAGTCATCTTTGCACTACAAGCCAAAGATATTCATCAACAAGTCATCTTTGCACTACAGGCCAAAGATATTCATCAGTTGGTCATGTTCATCTAAACACCTGTTCATCTTTGCACTACGGCCAAAGATATTCATCAGAAATCATTCATCTTTGCACTACAGGCCAAAGATATTCAGTTATATTATCATTTAGGACTGAGGATGATGAAAAATATTTTAAAGAAAACGAATCCAGTGAAACAAAAGAACAATATTAAGGATTCGTACTTTAAACAATTCCCGTTCAAAAATACTTCATAAATATCCAGAGTGGAGTAAAATTCAAGAATGAAGACCAAAACATAGATCCAATCAAAGATAGTATCCATAATAGATATTTTGGACAAAAAGAAGAAATTTTATTTTTCGGTGAATAGTGCCGTATTTGTAAATAGTAACTCCGACACCAAAAAATAGAAATTTCACAAAAAATATCATCACGTTTTGTGAATAGTACTCGTGAATAGTAACTCATGAATAGTAACTCGTGAATAGTAACTCGTGAATAGTAACTCTTGAATAGTAACCCCGACATGAAAAAGTTCCAAATTTGATAAAAATTTCCAACCAATATTCTGGCATAATGATATTGAAGAAATAATATCATTTTAGAAGAAAATAACTTCCCTATCTCAGAAAGATTAACACTTCTGACTGGAATACTAGATATAGTTCTAAAAGAACTTGCACCGTATAGTAATACTCGAAGTACTAAAATACTTATAAGAATACACTCGATAATATAGAGAGAGAAAACTTCAGTTTCTGGTGTGATTTTTAATTCTAACCTAAGCACCCTATTTATAGGAAAATGCTTAGAACACCAAAGCAGAAAATTTAATAAAATATTAATATAATTAAATTTTTGTCAAGCCCATCTTTGAAGATCTGAATTCAGATCATTTATAACACATGTGAGCCCGCTAATTGCACAAAAAACGTTTTTCTCAAAATAATTAACTAAAACTCCCAAAAATCAATTATTTCGGAACTTCGAAACTTCAATAATTCATAACAAATAGCCCTTTTGTAAGAAAATTCGAATCTCGCATTTTTTTTATAGGAAATTCAATTCTCTACAACTTTGCAGAAGAAAGTTTTTCCAAATTCCAAATAGAAATTGACCGAAATCCAAAAACGGACGATTTTACAAGCTATAATCAAATTTCAGTCAAGAAATGGGTCCACCAACATGTTTAACATGTTTTTAGTATTTATTGCAAAAAAAAAATACTCCTCCTCCTCATATACTCATATATCACACATTCATTGTAAAAAATATCATCATTATTATATTATTAAAATATAATAATATATTAAAATGAATTATTTTATCAAAAAAAGATAAAATATTAATTTTCAACAATTGTCGCATTAAAAATTTTCTCCATCTATATCCACATAAAATCAATATTTTCTTCATCATATAAATTAATAATTAATTATTCACAAATAATATTACAGAATCACAATAATGACAACCAGGCCGTTCTCAAGAAAGAGGGGGCTTTCCAATAAGGATTTCTCCTTAGACAGAACTTTCTAGACATTATCAATAATGTTATCTAGTAATATTATTAAAATAATATGAATTATTGCTCCGATAATAGAAGATACTGTGTATTAAAACAACAGTAATATAAAATATCAACGCAGCAATTATTGAATCAATAAAATAAAATACTGAACAGTATTACTGTAACCATTATTGAGTAGTGCCTTCTTACGTAAGAATCAGTAATTCAAAAATACTGTACAATACCGTGTGCTACTGTACAACAACGCGTATTACTTTACTTTACCCACCGGGTATTCCAACAGTGTTAATGGTAACCACTACGCCGTTTATTTATAAAAACTTTAATTTGTCATTTTCTTCATCCGACAGTTATTCTGTTATGGGGCCCACAAATGACTGCGCCGTCGTACGAATATTCTCCGACAAAAAGAATATTCCACGACCAAACGAATATTCCCCGACAACAATGAATATTTTATAACCACTTGCGTATTTTTGAAAAAAAATTCATATATAACCCTTAACTTTAACCTTTTTATCAATTTAACCATTTACTGAATAGAAAAATTGAATACTTTTATTTCATAAAATTCGGGGTCTTACACTCATGATTATTTGTAAAGTCCTTCCAAGTAATATATGTACAAGGACTTAGTGATAGATCAAATTTGTTAGGTTGATCTAAGCTCTTAAAGTATATCATTCTGTAATAGAATGTATAGATAGAAAGATCAAAGCTGTTAGGTTGATCTTGAGATGTAATAGATAGGCTTCGAAGAAATCGTAGTGTATCATCTGATCAACATTACAGAAGTCAAGGAAGAAAACGTAGAGCTTCGAATATCGTAGTGTGCCTGTCTTAAAGGGACTCTTCGAAAATTGTAGAGTGGTCCCAACGTTTGCCGAGCCATCTGAACGATCGTAGTGTGCTGAAGGAAACATGGAGTTTACAAGTCAACGATCGTAGTGTGCTCTCAGAAATGTAGAGTAACAACACGAGCAAGTGAAGATCGTAGTGTGCAGAGGTTTATGAAGAATCGTAGTGCTCTCGGCTCATAGCATCAGACCAGGCACCAAGATGATAAGACACTACGATCTGAATCGTAGAGTATCATGAGATGAATCGTAGAGCATCTACCTTTTGTCAGAAAACGTCATGCCTCATGATTTGTGTGAAGACAGATTCCAACATATGAGAAATGGATTCTAGACGTTGCAGCACTCATTAGTCCCAGAGTAATATGAAATATCCTTAGTATGTAACAAAGAAGCGTATTAAAGAAGCTAAGGAAAGTACCATTGGTAAGGGGGCTAAAACACCTTTTCAGGTGTTAGGTGAGAAAGCAGTCTGTTGTATCAGTGGGCCAGAATGCAGTTTCAGAAGATGTGCAAAAATGTCTCCATCAAAGATCAAAAAAGTTAAATGCATTTAATGCCTCAACGGATGGATCCAATGAATAGTTTTCAAGATCACATATATGCAGATCAGACAGATGAGAGTGAACTAAGCAAGCATTGAACAAACAACGTGAAGAACTCTCTAAGCTCAACTCTACGATCTGAGATATTGCAAAGCTTGCTCAGCTACTCAGTTCTTACGAACAAGTGCTTACACAGCAACTGAGTAGCAACCATCAAGAACTCAACATTATCAACCAACTGAAGAAGAGTACCAAGTCTGCTGGACTTGAAGAGTTCGTAGTGAACTGTAAGAAAGCCAAGTCTGCTGGACTTGAAGAGTTCAAGAGTGAACTAAGAAGTTCCTAGACTGCTGGTCTAGAAGGAATCTGTGTGATTCAGAAGTTGTAAAAGACATCCTTAGTGGATATCCTACTCGTTGAGTAGAAGAGTGGACTAGGAGCTTTAAGTGCTTTGAATCACTTAAAAATGACTGTGTCTTTTACATTCATAACTATAACTGCTATATCTGTCATAACTGCTATAACTTCTTCACCTTCATAACTCCACTGCTTGGTAAAGAAGATTAAAAAAAATATTAATTCCGCTAAGTTTTAATCATTATCAAAGAACTAGTTTAAAACGAAAAGATTTTTAAACATCTATTCAACCCCCCCCCCCTTCTAGATAACTATTGTGCCAACTAGGAACTAACAGATTTAATGTTGGATATAAAAATCCAAAAAAATAATATGTGATTATAAATTATAAACTAAATTGTTTATTAAAATAAATTAAAGGATTTTAAATTAGTTTTGCCAAACAAGGCTTAAATATATATTAAGTCTTTAATTTTAAAGACTTTTACCAAACAAAGCCTTATGACTTTTGGATTTTTAATTTTTTAATTTGTAAAATAATTTAAATAAAATAAAATAAATAATAAATATAATATATCCATAATCTATAAGTTTATTATTTAGTAACTGTTATATTAAATCTATGTATTATGGCCCTATCGGTTATTTGTTAACGCTTAACTAAGAAGTTGGTATACTGAGGAAGAAGAGAAGAAAAGTTACAGAGATCTTCAGAGAGAGTGTTGAGAGATAATTATTAAGTTTTTCAAAGCAAATTCCTGTGTTTAACAAGGTTGTGCAAGCTAATTGAAGGTAATTTTCCATAATCTCCATATTATATATATATATATATATATATATATATATATATATATATATATATATATATATATATATATATATAATTGGTAATTGTGATTATACCTGTTTATGATGTTAGAGTTTGCATTAGATAAGAAATTGGGATGCTAATTACGGTTAAAAAGGAAGAAAGTGTTTACAGTGAATATTTTTCGTATGGTTTATGAAAGTACAAAATTCGTTGGTCATTTTGTATGATAATATGTGAATTGAGTCTTGTATATGTTAGTTCAGTAAGAAACGAAGATAAATAGTTTGAACGAAGTAATTTGGTATAGAATTGAGATTACAATGATGATTTGTGTAAAGGATGTCAAAAATAGTGTTTTTGTATAAAAATAAGAAATTCAAGGAATTAAACTAGTATAATTGTTGTTAAATTGTTCTATGTGGAGGAATATGTTGGTCAACATGTTTATGATGGTTTTGTATCAATTGTACGTGTTAATATTACTGATTAGTGGGTGAAATTCGTGTTTGTTGGGCTAAAGTTGGCTACTGTTCATAGCCGTCTCTGCCTCTGTCTGTGCACCAGCGCAGCTGCGCTGGTGCCAAGGCTAAAAATCGCGCAGCTGCGCATATGCAGCTGTGTATGGCGCAGCTGCGCCATACACTGATCTGAGGCAGTGGCCTCTACTGCTGCTGCAGACTTGGGAAATCGATGTAACTTGGTCTATTGATGTGTTAATGTAATAAACATGGAACATGGAGGTTAAAATAGAACCGTGTCATGTCATTGAAAATTTCAAAGTTGTAAAGGATTTGTAAGTTATGAACGTGTTATGACTTAATGTATACAATGAATAGTGAATAAGTCTTGTGATGTTAACACTTGAGATTTCTGAAATGAGCACTAAGATATGGAATGTGATTAATATAAAATCATTGAGTCCTAAGAAGACTTAAATACTTGGTTGAACTTCAAGTTCGATTAAGGAGAAGTGTAGTATTGATTAATAAGAGTTAAAAATGTAATTTTGATGTTAAAAGTCTTATGTAGGTGTTAGTGAGTTTTTAGATTCGTGTTATGTGGTTTAGTATTATGGATAGACCTTAACTAAAGGTTATAACTTAACTAAGATAAGAAATAAATCTATGAGGTTAATGTATGTAGCTAATTGATGTTATATTCCTAGTGGTATGTGTAGGATATTGGAGTACGTGAGTTGTAATTGTGTAGCTTACGCAAGAGGCAAGTTCCCTAACCTTTGCTATTTTCTTATTCAGCAAGGTTACTTTTCACTGTTATGTTATACTTATGAAAATTCTCTATTTCTAATCTCTTGTTGAGCAGTTTATTGTTATGCAAGTTCTTTAACCCTCATTTACTATTGAGCAAGTTAATTAATCTTTATTTATTTATTCCAAACGAGATTACTTTGGTTATTCAAAGCCTGTTATGTTGCTGTAAGAAACGTGTTTATTCAGCTACTAATAATTGTTGTTTGATCTTCGTTCTCCAATGTCATTGTACTATCTTACATTATTGTACCGAACTCTAAGTTGCCTAGCTATTCTTTACCAATTCAACTAATCCTTAGTTGATGAATATTCTAAACTCTAAATTTCTTTGAATTCAACCCAAACCAAACTTCCTTTGGTTTGCTTATTAACTCACACAATTTTGAAAGCATGTTGTTGATGATAACATTTGTTCAATTTAGAAAATGTTAATACTCTAGCTCTTATTGATTCATCGATATACCGTGTTCATAAAAATATTATAATCAAACTCTTGAATAGTTATTTGTCTCTATCTGATTCAACCAGTACTTGGTTGATGAGCATTCTAAAGATCTAGAATTTCCTTTAAAGCTAATTCCCAACCAAACTTCATTTGGTTTGGAACCTGATAATCTAAAGCTGAGATGAACAACCCTATATTAGGGGATTATTTTAGAACTGCGCAATAATGTTAAAATGTTTGCAAAATACATAGTACAAAGGGCTGATCACCTGGAGTATGAAATGATGGTTCATATAGTCGTTTAAATTGTTAAAGGCTATAGTAGAAACACCTGTTAACCTAGGACATAGATGATGATTATAGTCTTTTAGACTGTTTAAGGTTAAGGTAGAAATACTTGAGACCTAGAGTATAGTTCATGATTTTGTGACCCTCAGTGTATTCTTTCATGTTGATATCTATTGTTAACTTAACGTTCATTATTCCTTTGAACTCATAGTTATTGAATTAAAGTTTATTATCCCGGTAAGAACACTTTACCATTGAAATCTCAGTTAATTGTCATTCATAAAACGTTATTGTATCCTTCTTGTGGGCAATTGTTTGTTCATTCTTGCATAAAACAATGCAGATGAAGTTAAGAAGTTTGAAGAGCTTGCTATAAGCAAGGGCAATGACAAAGTGCTTGATTAGACAACAACATTTAATTTACCTTTTATTTATGAAGCTTATGTAATAGATTTAATTATGATCATGTTTTAACTTTTTCGCTGATTATTGTAATAAAAGTTAGATGACCTAGGATTTATTTTAGATTATGTAACCCTTTAATGGGAGATTGATTGTTTAAACTAGTGAGTTTAATTATATCCTTTGTTTATGGGTAGTTAGTTATGATTTTATTGGACAATGAATACCAAATCTATGAGATTAAGGTGCCCGGATTTGGGGTTGTCACAATTTGGTATCAAAGCTTTTGGTTATGAACCTTAGGTGGGGAAACCTTATGCTATAACCTTCTAGGAGATCAAAAACATAGAGGTGACAAACTCTTATTGAGTTCTGAGGAATGAATTAAGGAAATTCATTGAAGATAAAATGATAAAAGACTTTATGTGCTTATATGTTAATGACTTATGTGCTCGTGAGTACTTAGGAGTAGCAAATATTATACATATCAAGTTGTGGAGTTATTAAAACTTTGTTGTCAGAGAGATTGATGAAGGAAGATAGGGATTAGGAGCCCTAAGAAGTTATATAGTTTGAGTATAGTTGGTATTGGGAAAGCCATATAGCTAGCGTAAAAAAAAATGTCGCGACTCAAGACTTTACCGCATGACTTACATATATAAAGTAGAGATTATCTTAGTTAAAGTATTAAAGAGGATACTTATTAGTTATTAACGAGATTGCGTAGGAATGGCTAGGGAAAGGAGTCAGCAAAGAGGGCGAAAGCTCAGGACGCATGGATGGAGGCTTCTAAATGCATAGAACGTGTTGAAGACAAGTCAAAGAGTGCCAAGCGAATGATGGAACTTAGCATTTAATCTTCCACTCTCCTGATGATTCGTATCGTGGAGTAAGAGCGAAATGAAGCTATACAACGTGGACTGTTCTTGTAGATTGCAGGGAAAAAACATTGAGATTATATAAATCACGATGAAAATTAATAAAATGTTAATCCTAACTTTTGAATTAAATAGTGGGATGTGATGAAGTAAACCTGGAATTTTATTATTTCGGGATAAATAATATAAATAGCAGCGAGGCTATTTTGTTTTGTGTGGTATAATAAATGAATAAAGTATTATCATTGTTTATTAAGATATATTATATGTTATCTACAAGTGGTTAAGATAAGTTTGAAAACCTTATCTATAAGTGGTTAAGATAAGTTTGATGTTATCATTGTGTTATCTATAAGATAAGATAAGTGTTTATTAAGATATATTATGTGTTATCTATGTGTGGATGAACGATGATCTAATAATCTAAGTTTTGAACAGTAAGCTGCCGCCTAGAAGAAGACAACAACGTCAATAGAGCCCGAAGGAAAATGCATACAATAGGGAAGCTAACGCAAATCTAGTGCCACAATTAGTGAATTTACTGGTGGGAGCACTGACAAATCAATTGAATTTCTGGTTGTATAATCAAATCTCGATGTTCCAACCAAATTCGTTTACAACAGGGTTAGAGAGAACGATTGATGTAGATGGGGAAGGTAATACGCTGGCATACAATCAAGAGCAGAGGGGAAAGAAGAGTGAAGATGATAAGGTGGGTGATAGTCATACCGGTAACGCTTGAAAAAGAAAGTGGGACAATAATATTAACGCTGAAAATCAGCAAGGGAAGGAAAAGAAGAAGGTGGAGGCATGTAGCAACTGCGCAAAGAAACGTGTAGGTGTTTGTTTGAGGGGAAAAAGGGTGTGCATTAATTGTGGCTTGAAGGGTCACATTGCACTAAAATGTTCAAGACCGAGGAAGGGGGCCTACTTCACGTGTGGATCGAAGGAGCACTTGGCTCAAGATTGCTCAAAGAAAGCGGTAGGAAAAGCAAGTGGAAACAAAGGGGGCAGTGGCAAATTGGTTATTATAGAGTCAGCTACGCCGAGTCGACCAACTGATTAAGCAACCAACATGAAGATCTAGAACGCAATGCAAGGTATGGTTCCGATCAATTATCTATACGGTTGCGTGTTATTTAATTTAACCGTCACTTGTTAATTGATGCCTGATGAATTCGTTTAGAAACTAGATTCGCTTCAGGAAGAGTTAGACTATTCCCTAAATATAGAAAATGTGAATAATGATTCCTTTTACGTTGGTGTGTAGAAATTTCGTGTTGTAGTAAAGGCCACGTGTTAAACCATGTGGTGATAAGTCATTGTCATAGAAAGCACATAAACCTTAAGATTCTAAAGAAGTCAAAGGTAGTATTTTATTCTTTTAGTTGCAAGACGTCTGTACGGTAGAGTTATTTATCGATGTTGTAAAACAAGAAGTTATTAAAAAAACAACCTGTGGGTTATGTGAAGAGCAAGATAGTTACTTAGTTAGCTAAATTGATGAGGAAATCGGTAGAATTTATATGGACAAGAAATTATGAAGTGCATTTTCAAGAATTGAAGAAGAATTTAGTATGGCACCTATGTTGTCTCTACCAGATAGTACAAAAAACTTTGTGTTGTATAGCGACGCATCATACAAAGTATTAGGCGGTGTGTTTAGGCAGAACAACATGGTCATTTCTTACGCATCGCGTCAATTAAAATTTTTATGTGAAAGGGTATTCGACTCACGATTCAGAGTAGAGGTATTAGTGATTGCCCTGAGGATTTAACGATGTTATTTTTTTAGTAGTGTGAGGGAAAAAAAAGAGGGTAGTGGTTATTTTTGTTAACTGTGCAAAATGGGTTCATAATAGAAATAACTAAGTAGTGGTAGGAGGAAAGATATATGAAAAGGCAGAGGAAAAGCTTTTCAGATGAAAAATAGTACAACTTTGTTGGATAGAGTTAAGGAAGACTATTCAGATGAAGGAAGTGTCAATTCAAAAATCGATACTGAAGGATAGTTGAAATTAGAAGGAAGAAACTAGGTTTCACTAATACCATGAATTGAAAAGGAACTTTTGCATAAAATTTATATATTGAATCAACTTGGAAGCACGAAATTTTATATTGCCTTCGATATTACCATTGGTGGCAAGATATGGCGGTAGATTTTTGGTATTTAAAGTTAGCATAACACATATCGAGCAGTGTGTGAAGTTATGAAATCATTTTAAGACATGATGTTTCTGTGTCAATTGTGTCGAACCGAGATTCACGATTTACATCGAATTTTCAAAATGGTTTGCAAGAACGTGTGGAACACAATTAGAAAGAAGTATGTCATATCATTTGCAAATTGATTACCAAACTAAAAGGAAGTCCAAACATCGGAAGGCGGGCTAATCGCACGAGAAGTTTTCGATAATGTCATACGAGGAATCCGCATTGAGCAAGTTATGGGTAAGTTAAAAATAATTTAAGAGTAAGGTTATGTTAGGTGGGTTTTCAACTGAGAACCCATATGGTGACTAAGTCATACAAACCTTTGTATGGGCAGAGGTTTTGTGCATATACTTGGTTTATCACATTGATAATCATTAGAATATCGGTATCGCGCTATCAATGTATGTGTGGTGGAAATGTGATTCTTTTCTCATGTATATATTTGATAGTTAGAGGTTTTTAAGATTAAGATAAATGATATTAAGATTAGGTTCGGTTCTTAAAACTAAAGCATATAGTAAGATCATGACTCATAATCATATGGTATATTTTGAACCCCTCAACGAATAGACGCCTATGTTCTGACTAGGATAAGTTCCTAAACTCATATGATTATGGCAAGTTCCTTGATTTCCAAAGTGTGGTAAGTTTGATGAACAATATTGGGTATAAAACGGTTATAGTATAGGAAGCATTTATGAAGTTGAAAGATGGTTTTGAGGTAGCTTTACCTCTATAGTTAGAGCGCATTCGTAATGTTTTTCTTGTTTCGGTGAGGTGATCGAACCAGCTCGACTGCAATCTTGTGATCAAGTACGACAATGTTAAAGAGACTACGTGGGACCTCGATGATGTAATGAGAAAGAATTACCTTGAGTTATTTGTTTAATCCGTGTCTTCGATTCTGGGGACATAATCTTTTTAAGGAGGGAAAAATGTGACGATTTGATTGTTTGAGTTATGATTCTGGGGACAGAATCCTTGTAAGGAGGGAAGGATATAACAATCCAAGATTTTATGTGTAATTTAAAATATTTGTTAAATTAAATAAATATTTTATTGATGAAGTTGTTGTTTTGTAATTTAAAGTATTTCTTAAATTAAATAAGTATTCTATTGATGTGGTTATTATTAGTAAATATTTATGAATTAAATTTATTAGATAATATTCTAAATTTATAATATAGAGAGTTGTAATATAACATAAGATGTTATATGGTTGTTTTAATTTAATAATTTAAAATGGTATGTTAAATTATTAAACTAAATTATAGTGAGAATATAATTTTGTGATATTTGTTTAAGTAGAATATTTATTTAAATTATAGTATGTGTAATTAGTTTAGTTGATTTAATGTTGGATATAGAAATCCAAAAAAATAATATGTGATTATAAATTATAAACTAAATTGTATATTAAAATAAATTAAAGGAGTTTAAATTAGTTTTGCCAAATAGGGTTTAAATATATATTAAGTCTTTAATTTTAAAAAGTTTTTTCAAACAAAGCCTAATGGCTTTTGGATTTTTAATTTTTGAATTTGTAAAATAATTTTAATAAATAAAATAAATAATAAATATACTATATTCATAATCTATACGTTTATTATTTAGTAACTGTTATATTAAATTTATGTATTATGGCCCTATCAGTTATTTGTTTACGCTTAACTAAGAAGTTGGTCTACTGAGGAAGAAGAGAAGAAAAGTTACAGAGAACTTGAGCGAGAGTTGAGAGAGAATTCTTAAGTTTTCCAAAGTAAATTCCTGTGTTTAGCAAGGTTGTGTAAGCTAATTGAAGGTAATTTTTCATAATCTCCATATTATATATATATATATATATATATATATATATATATATATATATATATATATATATATGAGTTTTTAAGGCATACAAATCTCATGTTCTGTGAATTCAATTGTTGAATTGTTGATATATATATAATTGGTAATTGTGATTATACCTGTTTATGATAGAGTTTGCATTAGATAAGAATTTGGGATGCTAATTACGGTTAAAAAGGAAGAAAGTGTTTATAGTGAATATTTTTCGTATGGTTTATGAAAATACAAAATTCGTTGGACATTTTGTATGATAATATGTGAATTGAGTCTTGTATATGTTAGTTCGGTAAGAAACGAAGATAACGTAGTTTGAACGAAGTAATTTGGTGTAGAACTGAGATTACAACGATGATTTGTGTAAAGGATGTCAACATGGTGTTTTTGTATAAAAACAAGAAATTCAAGGAATTAAACTAGTATAATTGTTGTTAAAATTGTTCTATGTTGAGGAATATGTTGGCAAACATGTTTATGATGGTTTTGTATCAATTATATGTGTTAATATTATTCTTTAGTAGGTGAAATTCGTGTTTGTTGGGCTAATGTCGGCTACTGTTCATAGCCGTCTCTGCCTTTGTCTGTGCACCAGCGCAGCTGCGCTGGTGCAAAGGCTAAAAATTGCGCAGCTGCGCTGTGTATAGCGCAACTATGCCATACACTAATCAGAGGCAGTGGCCTCTACTGGTGTTGCTGCTGCTGCAGACTTTGGATATCGATGTAACTTGGTCTATTGATGTGTTAATGTAATAAACATGGAACATGGAGGTTTAAACAAAACCGTGTCATGTCATTGATAATTTCAAAGTTATAAAGGATTAGTAAGTTACGAACGCGTTATGACTTAATGTATACAATGAATAATGAATAAGTCTTGTGATGTTAACACTTCTGATTTCTGAAACGAGCACTAAGATATGGAATGTGATTAATATAAAACCATTGAGTCCTCGGAAGACTTAAATACTTGGCTGAACTTCAAGTTCGATTAAGGAGAAGTGTAGTGTTGATTAATAAGAGTTGAAAATGTGATTTTTATGTTAAAAGTCTTATGTAGGTTTTAGTGAGTTTTTCGATTCGTGTTATGTGGTTTAGTATTAGGGATAGACCTTAACTAAAGGTTATAACTTAACTAAGATAAGAAATAAATCTATGAGGTTAATGTATGTAGCTAATTGATGTTATATTCCTAGTGGTATGTGTAGGATATTGGAGTACGTGAGTTGTAATTGTGTAGCTTACGCAAGAGGCAAGTTCCCTAACCTTTTCTATTTTATTATTAGCAAGGTTACTTTTCACTGTTATGTTATACTTATGAAAATTCTCTATTTCTAATCTCTTGTTGAGCAGTTTATTGTTATGCAAGTTCTTTAACCCTCATTTACTATTGAGCAAGTTAATTAATCTTTATTTATTTATTCCAAACGAGATTACTTTGGTTATTCAATGTCTGTAATGTTGTTTTAAGAAATGTGTTTATTCAGTTACTAATAACTGTTGTTTGATCTTCGTTCTCCAATGTCATTGTACTATCTTACATTATTGTACCGAACTCTAAGTTGCCTAGCGATTCTTTATCAATTCAACTAATCCTTAGTTGATGAATATTCTAAACTCTAAATTTCTTTGAATTCAACCCAAACCAAACTTCATTTGGTTTGCTTATTGGGAGCTGTCGTTTACATTCCTAAATTAACCTCACTTTCACTTTTCAAATTTAAACAATTAGCACAGTAGTAAGCAAGGATTGATCCCACAGAGAGTGATTTGTTTTATATTTATCCTATGATTTCTAATGAAAAGGGGATTTTGAATTAATTAATTAAATTAACAAGAATAAACTAGTAAGAATAAACAATGAATAAAAAGCTTCAGTTCAGTATCACCTTTTTACAATAATAGATTAATCAAGTGTAACATTATTTACCCTTCAATGAAACTAATAGCCCTAGGTAACAACAAGCTCTGCTACCCGAAACTCCCCTTAGATTGTCACTCAATGAAACAAGCTCTTCACAAGATTCTAACAATTATATAACCTAGAATAAGCTCTCTAGATTTAATATAATAGCAGCATTAAGAACTAGGGAATTAGACTATTCCAAGCAACAAACACAAAAGTTCGGATTGTTTAACTTGTCTTCTGATAATCATAGCAATACTCAAAAGCTTGTCCACAATCAGATATTACTAATTACTACTTGTGATTAGAAACAATATCAATTACACGTAATATTATTCCTTGATTTAGCATATGATATTCGTTAACCAACTTAATCCTGCAGAAATCAAATCAGTTAAGCCAAATAGCATTCGAAAATTAAATCAGATTATCAAGAATGAATTTCATGTGAGAAGGAATAAATAATGAATACTCAATTAACCATTAATTATAAATAAGGTTCAACATCCCTTAGAACTGAATAAAAAGAACTTAGCTCATGTCTTCAATCCTCCAATGTTGTAGATGAGAATGTAATAGATGATTGAATGAATAAAATCCTGACTAGCATCCTCTATTTATAGTGCTAGACAAAGTCCCAAATTCTATAGGAAGTAGAAATCCAAATCCTAAAAGGAACTACAAATCATAACTAGTTTCCATAAAAAAATAGAATCTAATTTGGATCTTAGTATAAAGTAAATTCTAAAGCTAATAGAAATAATAATCCCATTCCATGTTGAAATCTGCCAAAATCTGCATTTAGAAACTTTCCAAAAATCCAAGATTTTATAATATTCGCGCTCAAATTCGCTGGGGCGAATTTCTATTTTCTGCTGCGACTTCTTTTGGTAAAACGACCATAACTTTTGATCCGAAAGGAGTTACGGGGCCTGCTACCTATCAAAACGAAGATATCGACGAAATCTACAAGTTTCATTCTTTGCGATATGACAGATTCTGGCTTCATCAAGGTCGAAATCGGGCTTCAAGTGACTGCTGTGCAAATTCAAACTTCCAAACTTTGAGGTTCAACTTCCGTCTGGTAAAAAGATCATAACTTCTTCATACGAACTCCGATTGGGACGATTCAAGATGTTTCGAAAAGCTAAGGAAGAGCTCTACAATAAAATCTAAGTCCCAAGCCAAGACCATGCATGCAACTTAATGCTAAAAATCCTACAATTTTCCTTTTTCCTCATTTCAGCTCCAATTCCTCCTGAAATCATTAAACACCTTAATAAGTTCATATACACATGAAACATGCAATAAAACTAAATATAATGAAATCAAAATAAATGAATAATATGCACTCATCAAATTCCCCCACACTTAGCCTTTTACACGTCCTCGTGTAAACCAAAAGTTTAATTTCCAAAAAAATTCTATTCAACCATCATGTCAAAAGATTTCAAGGTACAAATCATGATTATCAACACTAAATTTGCAAAAATCTAATCAACGCCTTATCAATCAACTCACAATTACCAACCTTACCATTTCACCAATGAATTTCATTAAGTCAAACTATAACCACATAAGTAACTTTTCCAAAACCGTCATACTTACTTAACTTAGTTATCATAGAGCAAAAATCGTGCACACTGACTCACAACCAAAAGCAAATTTTTCTTGCTTTTTAAGTTTTTTCATAGAACCTTCTTTTTAGCACAAATAAATGTATTTTCATGCTTTTTTTCGTATATTTTTTTTTATTTTCTTGACATGTGCAATGTCTCATTTTCTTAGGCTTTTCAGAGTTACCCATTAGCGAACTTTCCACCAACGACTCCCAAACTAGTTGATCTTAGGGCGCTAGGTGTAGAGACACCCCAGGTTTACTTATTCAAGTAACAAAGGCCACAAAAGTTGACTAGTCAAGCTGCTTTTATCCATCGCACTTTTCAGCGTGAATACCGATGCTTCCCGAGACTTAGATACCCAGTTTTTTCGCACAATGGACATTGAAGCAGATTTTCAATTTCTTTTTTTTTTCCTGTTTTTTCTTTTTTTTTATTCATCATTTTTTTCACATGGTTCTGCAATAACATAAGCAAGTTAAACAGTTTTAAGTCGTGAAATTAGTGCACATAGACAACTCCACAAATAACTTAGCCAAATAAACATGCTTCTCATATTCAAGTACTCATGTATCACAAATTCAATTCAAATCAATTACTATGGATCATGGCTTAGTCTTCATCATTCATTAACCAACTAAGCATAAATAGATTTTTAAAGGTAGCATTAATTTTTAATCTTTGACTTTAATCTTTTTAACACATAGCCAGATAGAATCATGAAATCAAAATTTTCAAAAATTTTCAAAAGCATTAATTTTTAAAATTTCCCATCAAAATCGGATCAATATTCCTAAATAAAATAAAAACCTAAATCTTCCCCCCACACTCAAACCTTACATTGTCCCCAATGTAAGAAAATCATGTAAAGAAGAAAATACTACTAGCTAACATGCAATAAAAAAAACTAAAAAGTGAAGGGATAGAAAAATCAAATCTGAGATCTTGGGTTTCCTCCCAAGCAGTTGCCCTTGTTTATTGTCATTGGCTTGACATTATCCTTATCATTCTATGTAATTGGACTTGTGAACTTCAAGTGGACTGGTAACAGCTTCAATTCTTCATTAGGAGCATCCTTCATATCCTGATTTTGCTCTATTCCAGCCCTCAAATCCTCCTTGTATAATTGTATTTGATCAAAAGATTCCTACACTACAGAGTCAACAACATCAGTAGAAAAAATAGAATTGATATTACCAAGATACCTTTTAACTTCATATATGTTGAACTGGACATGTGCCTCATCCAATTCCATTGTTAAGGTCCTATGGTATGTATGATGTAGTGTTTTTATTGTTTGCACCGATGTATCCTCCATATCCTTTTTGTAAATATCTGCAGAACTTATCAAATTGTTCTCTTCTTCCTTTTGTTCATCCTTTTCAGACTTTGAATACCTGATTTCTTCTTCAAATTCAGTTGTAGCCTCAAGTACTTCCAACTGGTTTCCACTAGTGAACTCTTCATCATCTTTAAGTTCTTGTTCCCTATTTGAGATTTCTTCTAGGAATTTTTCATTAGACTCTCTATACCACATTGAATTCTTTCTAACTTTCCAATTCCTTGTTAGAACTTAGAAAAAAGGTAGTTTCGGTTCATAAGCTGAAAGAGGTGGAAATTTGTTCTTGAGTACATCACTATTGTCGGACTTGCTTTGTATTAAATTTCCTTGCTGCTGATCCTCTGCACCACATCTCAATGTTATGGCACTTACATTTTCAACAGTTTGAGAAAGTGACCTTCCTACTGTGGTTGCAAGTTGACCAACTTGGTCATTCAGATCTTGAACAGAAGTTCTTGTCTCCTGCTGGAATTGTTGTGTCTGACACATGAACTGTTGTATTTGGTTCATGAATACCTTGAACATATCCTCCATAGATGTCCCAGAATTGACAGGTACTTCTTGATTTTTTGTGTGGTACTGAGGTTGAGCTTGCTGAATAACTTGCGTATTCCTTGCAGCCATTTGTCGAACCAAAGCAGTTAAATCAGAAATTCGCTGCTCCAAGTCTCTCGTGCTTACCCCATTTACCCTTTGTGGTGTGTGATCCATCTTAGTTCCATACTGCTGTGAGTTAGCTGCCATGTTTGCAATTAAGGTCCTTGCCGTTTCTGGAGTCTTGTCTACCAGTGCTCTTCCACTTGCTGCATCAATCATGCTTCTTTCCATTGGTAGCAACCCCTCATAGAAGTACTGGATCAAGTAATGTTCATCAATTCCATGAGGTGGATAGCTGGAACACAACTTCTTGAACCTTTCCCAATACTCATATAGATTCTCTCCATTGAACTGCCTGATTCCACATATCTCCTTTCTTATATCGGTAACTCTTGATGCATGAAAATACCTCTCCAAGAATAACCTTTGCATATCAGTCCATGATCGTATTGATCCTGAAGGTAGATAGTATAACCAGTCTTTAGCCAAATCTGCTAATGAGAATGGAAAAAGTCTAAGCTTGATCTGTTCCTCTGCCACTCCTTGTGCTTTCATCGTGGAACACACCAAATAGAACTCCTTTAGATGCTTATATGGATTTTCACCTGTAAGACCACGAAAAGTAGGCAAAAGATGAATTAGTCTAGAGTTAAGTTCAAAAGAAACATCTAAAGTAGGATACTCAATACAAAAATATGGTTGAGTCATATCAAGAGTAGCCAATTCTTTCAAAGTTCTGTTATTTTGTGGCACCGCCATTTCTTCCACTTCATATGATGGAACAAGAGCTTCTTTTATATTTTCAGTTTTCTCTGTCTCTTGATCAAAATTTAAGTCAATAAAGTTAAAGGATTGAGTCATAAAACAAAAACAAAAAGCAAATAATAAAAATAAACGAAAAAAAAAAATAAACAAAAACAAATAACACTCCCCGGCAACGGCGCCAAAATTTGGGAGCTGTCGTTTACACTCCTAAATTAACCTCACTTTCACTTTACAAATTTAAATAATTAACACAGTAGTAAGCAAGGATCGATCCCACAGAGAGTGATTTGTTTTATATTTATCCTATGATTTCTAATGAAAAGGAAATTTTGAATTAATTAATTAAATTAACAAGAATAAACTAATAAGAATAAACAATGAATAAAAAGCTTCAGTTCAGTATCACCTTTTTACAATAATAGATTAATCAAGTGTAACATTATTTACCCTTCAATGAAACTAATAGCCCTAGGTAACAACAAGCTCTGCTACCCGAATCTCCCCTTAGATTGTCACTCAATGAAACAAGCTCTTCACAAGATTCTAATAATTATATAACCTAGAATAAGCTCTCTAGATTTAATATAATAGCAGCATTAAGAACTAGGGAATTAGACTATTTCAAACAACAAACACATAAGCTCGGATTGTTTAACTTGTCTTCTGATAATCATAGCAATACTCAAAAGCTTGTCCACAATCAGATATTACTAATTACTACTTGTGATTAGAAACAATATCAATTACACGTAATATTATTCCTTGATCTAGCATATGATATTAATTAACCAACTCAATCCTGCAGAAATCAAATCAGTTAAGCCAAATAGCATTCAGAAATTAGATCAGATTATCAAGAATGAATTTCATGTGAGAAAGAATAAATAATGAATACTCAATTAACCATTAATTATAAATAAGGTTCAACATCCCTTAGAACTGAATAAAAAGAACTTAGCTCATGTCTTCAATCCTCCAATGTTGTACATGAGAATGTAATAGATGATTGAATGAATAAAACCCTGACTAGCATCCTCTATTTATAGTGATAGACAAAGTCCTAAATCCTATAGAAAGTAGAAATCTAAATCCTAAAAGGAATTACAAATCATAACTAGTTTCCATAAAAAAATAGAATCTAATTTGGATCTTAGTATAAAGTAAATTCTAAAGCTAATAGAAATAATAATCCCATTCCATGTTGAAATCTGCCAAAATCTGCATTTAGAAACTTTTCAAAAATCCAAGATTTTCTAATATTCGCGCTCAAATTCGCTGGGGCGAATTTCTATTTTCTGCTGCGACATCCTTTGGTAAAATCACCATAACTTTTGATCCGGAAAGAGTTACGGGGCCTGCTACCTATAAAACGAAGATATCGACGAGATCTACAACTTTCATTCTTTGCGATATGACAGATTCTGGCTGCATCAAGGTCGAAATCAGGCTTCAAGTGACTGCTGTGCAAATTCAAACTTCCAAACTTTGAGGTTCAACTTCCGTCTGGTAAAAAGATCATAACTTCTTCATACGAACTCCGATTGGGACGATTCAAGATGTTCCAAAAAGTTAAGGAAGATCTCTACAATAAAATTCAAGTCCCAAGCCAAGACCATGCATGCAACTTAATGCTAAAAATCCTGCAATTTTCCTTTTTTCCTCATTTCAGCTCCAATTCCTCCTGAAATCATTAAACACCTTAATAAGTTCATATACACATGAAACATGCAATAAAACTAAATATAATGAAATCAAAATAAATGAATAATATGCACTCATCACTTATTAACTCACACAATTTTGAAAGCATGTTGTCGATGATAACATTTATTCAATTTAGAAACTGTTAATACTCTAGCTCATATTGATTCATCGATATACCTTGTTCATGAAAATATTATAATCAAACTCCTGAATAGTTATTGGTCTCTATCTGATTCAACGAGTACTTGGTTGATGAGCATTCTAAAGATCTAGAATTTCCTTTGAAGCTAATTCCCAACCAAACTTCATTTGGTTCGAAACCTGATAATCTAAGCTGAGATGAACAACCCTATATTAGGGGATTATTTTAGAACTACGCAATAGCGTTAAAATGTTTGCGCAATACGTTGTACAAAGGGCTGATCACCTGGAGTACGAAATGATGGTCCATATAGTCATTTAGACTGTTAAAGGTTACAGTAGAAACAACTGTTAACCTAGGACATAGATGATGATTATAGTCTTTTAGACTGTTAAATGTTAAAGTAGAAATACTTGAGACCTAGAGTATAGTTCGTGGTTTTGTGACCCTCAATGTATTCTTTGATGTTGATATCTATTGTTAACTTAACGTTCATTTTTCCTTTGAACTTATAGTTGTTGAATTAAAGTTTATTGTCCCGGTAAGAACACTTTACCATTGAAATCTCAGTTAATTGTCATTCATAAAACGTTATTGTACCCTTCTTGTGGGCAATTGTTTGTTCATTCTTGCACAAAACAATGCAGATGAAGTTAAGAAGTTTGAAGAGCTTTCTACAAGCAAGGGCAATGACAAAGTGCTTGATTAGACGACAACGTTTAATTTACCTTTTATGAAGCTTATGTAATAGATTTAATTATGATCATGTTTCAACTTTTCCGCTGATTATTGTAATAAAGGTCAGATGACCTGGGATTTATTTTAGATTATGTAACCCTTTTGTCAGGAATAAGCATGTGAATGTTATTCCTATTTACATATGATTTGATTATGATATATATGAATGAATATGCAAGTATGCTTGTATTAAGAAAAGCTGTAAAATCCCTTGATAGATAATAGAAATATGTGTACAAGGACTTAGAATGAATTGATCAAATATGTTAGGTTGATCCTACATAAGCAAAACAGCTTTGTAAAGTCCTTAAAAAGAAATGATGTACAAGGACAATAAATACAGAAAGATCAAGCATATTAGGTTAATCTTATGATGTGATAGATAGGAATGTCTGATCGTCGAGCACTACACCAGAAATCGTAGTCTGCCAGGAGAGTTAAGGAGAACTCGTGAGCTGTCGAGGCAGAATCGTAGTCTACAAGATAGTAGATATCGAGTTCATAGAATGCCATGAGAGACTAGGAAGGATCGTAGTGTGTCGAGTAGAACTAACTCGTAGCCGAAGTCTGTTGAGGAAGTCATGTTCAGAATCATAGAGATAGCCTGCCTACGAGCCGACCGAACATCTGTCGAAGCCAAGTCAGAAACGTAGACTACACTCAGAGTCGTAGAGTCTACTGATGCCGAAGCCAAGTCAAGGATCGTAGACTACACTCTAAGTCGTAGAGTCTATTGATTACATGCAGAGATCGTAGTCGAGCAAGATCAGATGAAGACATCGATAACAAAGACAGAAATCGTAGAGTGTCAAGATATGATCCCGAAGTCATAGGGTCTGCACAGCCAAAGCTGAATCGTAGAGTACAGAACTACGACCTCAACAGTTGTGCTCACAACGCCAAGGCAAAATCGTAGAGCAAATACGATTCTTAAATGAGCACTCCCAGAATATCCAAAGGAACCAAGCCTCTAATTCAAGCTGCAATGTTACATCGAACTTGAAGGAAACTATAGAGCACTCAACGAATGGCTTGCAAGCTAACAAGGAGATCATGATTAAGTTGTGAAGCCATTCGAGATGAAGTCTTCCACAAGGAGATCAGAAGAAGACTTCAGTAACTGACGAAGGAAAGTCAAAAAGTGCAGTAGCTGTCAAGCAGACAGAAGACAACGATCTTGGAAGCAACCAGGATCGTAGTGTTTTCCAAACAAAGAAAGAACTGATGAAGTACATACAGAGATACTGGACAGCTTCTGAAGAACAAGGCTAAAGTGATTAAGCTTTGGGTCAGTCCATTGATGATAAGTGAACGAGAGATCACAAGGAGAAAGCGAGCTGGACATGCCACAAATCTGAAGTGTCTTGTTATTCAGAAGGGGCCAGAGCAAAGAAGTCAAGTCATCAGTATCTGAGAACTATTGAGGCAAACAGAAGTGTTGAAGCACTTCACAAAAGAAGGAAGAGGTGTTATACATTGAAGATCCAATCAACACTCTTCAAGATCGTAGTGTTGTCTCTACCGGTCAACATGACACTACGATCAGGTCCTTGCAGACATGTATCAGAATCTTAGAGTTTGAATAGCTAAAGACTGAAGCATTGGCAACGGTTCAATCTGAACGGTAATATTCGGACAAGTGCTTATTGAGAGCATCGATGCAAAAGGATAACCTCTGCTCGAGAAATCAGAAAGAGGAAATAAAGTCTTCAACCTGCCCAAGACATTAAAGTGATATATCTGACAGGGTAGGTGAAACAGTAGACTACAGTATCAGAAAGTCAGAAAAAGTTATCATGTCACATCTGTAGTCTGCACCAAGCAACTCGAGATCTGTGAAGCATTTCAAAGAGCTTTCAACGGCTACTCTCCAACGAGAAGATTGGGAAGGACTATAAATCTGCTAGAGCTTTAAAGATCAAAGGTTGCTGGAGTTGTCGAGTTTGGAGTAACGTTGGACTGTTCTAAACCATGTAAGATAGTGAGTCTGAAGGCTCACTACACGATCCACCAAGAACACTCAGATACATACAAAGAAAGAAGTAGAATTGAGAGTTCTACAATGTAGAAGTGAGAGTTCTACTACATGAAGAGTGTTCTGAACTGTCGAGAGAAAGAAGAGCATTAATGACATCTTGATGTCCATCATGGGAAGACTCTAAGTACCGTAGAGAAGAGCTCACAGTCATCTTAGCAAGTCAATCATGAGAAGGCATCAAGTATCAAGAAAGGAGATCACAAACGTCATCATGGTGGCAATCATGAGAATGTTTCTAAGTACCTAGCAGAAGAGCTTACAGTCATCTTAGAAACCCATCATGCGTAGCCATCACGTATCAAGAGGAATGCTCTTCAAGGCAGTTCATCAAGGGATCATCAGAAGAGGTAGAGTAACTAAAGAAGTTGAGCATCATACAACACTCAACTGCACTTCAAGGATGATCACGCCAAGCTGCTAAGTACAGAAGATGTTCAAAGTATAAAGACATCTTAGCAGCTCAGCACCAACTCCAATAAACAAACAAATAACTCATAACAAGAAGCCAAGGCCTGAGGGGTCCTTGTCCGGAAGGACTAAATGAAGTTCCAAGCCTACTGGGCTTGAAGAGTTCCTAGGGAACTAGAGAGATTCGAAGACTGCTGGCCTTGAAGAGTTCTTAGTGAACTGAAGTCCCAAGGCTGCTGGTCTTGAAGGAATCTTAGTGATTCAGGGTGCTACCCTTCCTTAAAGGAAATCCTGTTTGTTTAAATCAGAAGAGTGGATTAGGAGCTTGAGTCTCTGAACCACTTAAAATCCCTTGTGTCTTTTACTTTATGTCATTTACATTATGTCTGTTAACTGCTATAACTGTTATGTATGTTTTAACTGCTTACCATTGAACTAACTCTACGAACAATGTATGTATGATTATGAATATATCAATGAAGGGGATCTTTTACTTATTCCGCTGTGCTTGAAAAGTTTCTTATGTTTGTCATATGCTAAATTATGAGCAATACAAAATAAACCAAAAAAGTATTTGAAATTAAAAAAGATCTATTCAACCCCCCCTTCTAGATCTATTGTGCCTACGGGGAACTAATAATTGGTATCAAAGAAGGTTCTCATGCTATATTCTAAAGCTAATCGCTTTGAATCTGATCCCAAGCACAAACATTGTTCTAAACTTAGTTCAGTAGTAAGCCACTTGTTATATGCAGATGAGCCCACTCGTTGGAAATATTGTGTACAGGTAAATGTGTATGTACACCCGAAGCTGCTCAGATTGGTCCATGCTCTCAAGTATTATATCAACAAGACCAATCCTTGCCTGCAGTCAATCTTGTGGTCTGAAGACCAGACGAGATAGCTCAAGAGACATCAACAACAAATAGTCAAGCATCCTCCAGCCTAAAAGATGAAAAGGCCATACATGCTAAGAAATGCCTATCCAGAGAAGAAAGAAGATCTTCTCAAATATGTGTCTGGCCAACCAGCAGCTAGGTGCAAACTTTATGAATCGAAGGATATCAAAACACTAAAGATGCTGAGATTCTCCTAGCCTGCATCTTCAAGACCACGACTGATTGATTAAAGGCCAACAAAAGCAACAAGCTGTCAGGAAAAAATGTGAAGCTATGCACATCAATGCCTAAACTCAGTATATTAAAGATAAATGACTGTTAAGAAACTGACAGTAAAAAGGTACGGTTCCTCGCTATGATAAATGTGCACATCATGAATGCACCTCCTTATGAACTATAACAGTATTCTGTCAAGGAGTCATAATCTACCTAAAAAGGTGAAAAGAGAAAGTACCCTAAGGGTGGAAATTGAATTGTCTATAAATTTTCTCTCCATCCAAGTTTTAGGCTGAAGATGACATCTTGAAAGAAATTTGAAATGGGTCATAAGAGCATCACATGAAAAATTAATTCTACGTGAAGTAATCTTTGCTGGTGGGTTAGTGTGTATGTACAAACCTATGTTCTAAGTGTTTGACAACACACAGAGTATGATCAGTTCTACAAGAGTATCTTGATGATTTGTAGAAACTGATCACCTCCATGAATCAACTAGATACACCTAAATCATAGAGTTGATTCTCACTCTGTGAACATTTAAACCTTGTGAACATAACCATGCAAATGATGAAACCATCAAAGAAAAAGAGTGTGTTTTTAAAATAACGAATCTTACACACACTCACCATCATGCATCTCAAAATGTATTATCTAAAACTAGTTGCATACATGAATATGACTGTTGGTGATAAATGTGATGAGTATCCAAATATGAGGAATAGGGGTTTAGAAAACTAACCTAGCAGGACACATTTAATTATGGCTACCAAAAATAGAAATGTATTTATCCTGCAGGTACTTGGTCTGTCTGATCTCACTAAGGAATGTTGAAGCAGAAGGCTTCAGTCAAGAAGAATCAACCAGTAGAAGGCTAAGTACTGTTCAGAAATGATTCGGATAAAATTCCTATACGTCCAAGCCTGCCCTTGAAGACCCGCTGAGCAAACCTCAATGAAGCTCACATGGCTGTTAATCTGTATATGGAAGCAGGTCATGCAACCAAAGATGAACAGGGTTTTATATGCTCAAATCAGGCAAAGCATGCTATATGAGAAGAATCCTCAAGGAAGCTTACATCAGAGGATCATCGAGTATCAGTTAAGAGGAACTCATTACGGGAACAGAACTTCATACGCACAAGACTGTCAAAGAAGACTATGTTCGCAGTTCTGTCAAATGATTTAGTGATCAGACCTGAAAATATCCATGTCTACGATACAAGGAGATCTAATTGATAATGGTGATTCCAGTCAGAAGGAGATATGAAGGCTGCCTTCAAATGAACCTAATGTAAAGTGAATCAAATCTATCTGGGAAGACAACATCAACCATGGGGAGCAGTGATCTGTTAAGAAACAACAACACTGAGATATACTATGAAGTAATGTACCAGCTACAGAGTCCCAAAACTTTTGGCTGATGAACCAAATGAAGATCCATAGTCAGTAGGAACGTCTCAAAATGTACTACTGAAAACCTATCAGCCACCCAACCCAACATCATGGAGTGCCTGCGATCAAACATCCGATCGTAGTGTAAAAGCAGCAGGACACCACGATTACAGCAAATGCAATTGTCTAAAGTTAGTAGAGGACCTCCCCACCAGAAAAGGTCAAATGAGATATCAGTGCAAATCACCTTTAAAGGATTTCATTTGGAAAGCGGCTCAGGGACAAACCTGACCCTTAGTTCATTCTAAGAGGTTGGCCCCTCCTAAGCTACCTTGACGCAGAAGGAATGCTTAGTAAAGTTCTTCTCAAGGACCAAGTCAGTCAATGATCGTAGAGTCGAGGTTGAAGAGAACTCCACGATCGTAGTGCAACCTCAGCGATCGTAGAAGCAGACTCGACGATCGCATTTCTACGAGAGGATACTCCAGTTCACAAGGAGCTTGGAAAACGGGACAATTGCTCAACCATTCAGATTATGAGGAGATAAGTTCGAATATATCAGTGATCAAGCTATGCTGCATCAATGTCAAAACCATCCACTGCAGCATCTCTCAAAAAGTTGATCGTTGAGTCAACAGAGGAAAACGTAGAGTCCATAGCTGCTTTGCCATGCTACTCTACGAACCAAAAAGGTCAACGGTCAATCCACGTCAATTAAACGTCTACTCTCCTAAAGGAAATATCTAACTAAAAAGTTATGGGGAGTTACAACTCATTACTGGACTTCGTGCAACCAATGGTTGGTTGACACATCACTGATTATGCAGAGTTAGAAGGAACTATCATTAAGACAAATTCAAAATCTGCAAACAGTTATCAGAAACCATCGAACCTTTCTCCCTCCCATTTTCAAACCCTAGAATCCTCATCAAAGCCAAAATCTATTATTCCTCCAGAGCCTTGCCTAAATCACAATCAGCCATCTCTCATAGAATCCTCTGAATCATATACCCATATTCCTCGAACTATTCAAATGAAAGATTGGCGAGTAATCACTGGCATTCAGCTCTGAACCATGTCATTTGAGAAATCCGAAAAGAAGTTCAGAGACATTCTCGAACTTGTAAAGAAAGATGGATTCTCAGAATATCTTGAGGCAAGCACTCGAGTATATGTTGAACTGGTTAAAGAGTTCTACTCAAATACTTCCATAAAGTCCGGAACCCTTTCTACCAAATGTCAGTCTCTAAAGATGAAATCATCTGACCTCAATCAATGCTTAGGCCTTCCTGACCAAGGACTGAAGAGCCTTGATGATATTGATACGGAACAAGCAAAGGAGATCATGGGGTACCAAAGAAACCCTAGTTTGAAGGACATGAAGAAGAAGGAATTTCCAGGAGAGTTCGAGTTCCTTGCAGAGATAGTGGGCAAATGTATATTATGCAAGGATACTGCACATGATACTATGCTTGATCAGTAGTTGAAGAATATGTCAGCTATAGTTCAGAAAAGATGCATCAACTTTGGGGTTATGTTACTAGATCAAATCTCAAAATGGCTGGAAAAGGCTAAGATGAAGAAATCGACAGATAAACCCCTGACTAAGGTCTTTCATGGAAGACTGCTGAGTATTGTGATAAAGAAGAAGCTAGGAGGGAAAAATCAAGGATGGTGATGGAGAACCTCTTAATGTTCACAAAGTAATGTCTCCACAACTCTTTGTGAATTGGAAGAAAAACCACAAGGAAAACAGAAGACTGGCAACCGGGAGCAGCAACAAGGCCTCTGCAAAGAATAGGAAGGTAGAAGAGGTAGAAAGCTCTGAGTCTGATGACTCTGTACCAGCAGTAACCACACCAGCCAGGAAGAAATCCAGAGGTGTGAAGAAAACCAAGGCCCCACCAAGAAGTCTCTCCACCAAAGACAAGGTTGAAGAAAAAAGAGTCCTAACTGCTGAAACCACAAAGAGGAGAAGTAACAGATTACTTCAGGAGCCATTAAGAAAGAGAGCTAAGGTGGAAAACAGGCCAGCCCCAGCTTCCCAAGAAAGTACATCTAATAAAGAGGAAGGTGTAGAATCAGAAGAAGATAAGGCCGAGTCCTCACAGACCAAATCCAGCATTAAAGGTGAAGCTGAATTAATGAATGAAAATACAACATCTGCTGATGAAGAAGAATGCTCAAGTCCTGTGGCTAATCCTCATAGCATTCACTCTAATGATGAAGAAGAGATTCAAGATGACCCAACTCCATCCCCAAATGCAAATGCCCCAACAAGCCCAGATGATGGGTCAAATGATGCTGTTTCTAAAGAAGAAGAACGTGCCCATTCCAATCCTAAAAGCCCCCATGACGGTTCAAAGGGTGATGAGTTCACAGAAGAAGGGACTGCCCCTATCAGTACTGAACCTCAAGAAAGTTCATCTGATGATCCAAAGGCTTCAGAGTCTAAAGAGGAAGAAGAGTCTGAAACTCCTATAGCTGAACTTCCAACAAGAAGGAAGAGCTACAGACTGCAAGCCAAAATTTCCTCTAAAAGGAGAAGTGATCACTCCAATGCTATCATTGAACTAAGTGATGATGAGTTTGTATCAAAGGATAAAAGTGCTGAAGATGGAACCAGTGGTGAAGAAGATGAATCAGAGGAAGATCTTGCTGAAGAAGGTTTTGAAAATGAAATGCAGTAAGAAGGATTCACTATTGGAAATGATCAAGATGGTTTAGGCTCTAAAAGAGAAGAAATGGAGAATGATTCCAATTCTGAAAATCAGGAATCAGAGCAACCAGAACTCTATCATGTCCTCTCTGCAGCAAAAATTACCAGGAGAATAGTGGTGGAAGTCTCTAATGAACTACCAGAAGCACCACCAGACAGATGGGTGAACTATGGAGATGAACAGCTCAGAGTAGTAAGGATGACTACATTTGATATAGTTAAAAACTGGAACAACATGGAACTAGACAGCACGACCATTCTCTACAATTTCTGATGACCTGCTAATGAGATGGTTCTTCCAATGGATGCCATGGCTAAAGGCCCATACTAAAAGAGATGGAAGCTACTTCAGCTGTTGCTACTCTCATTTTCCAAGCATGGAGCTGATGGCTCAGAACTTTCCAAGATTGAAGAAGTTTGCCACCAAACTGATCAAAGACCAGCCCCACTTCAAAGTCTATCGCCATGCTGGAAATCACTATATCCCCTACGATCGTAGAGTGGACTCTCAAGGAAGAAGGATCATGACCAAGGAGATGATCGTAGAGTCTATTCACTCTACTGCTGATGGTGTTCAAGTTCAATACTAGAAGCCTCCATCTGCTCAAGCACTTCTAACAGACATTCCTTCATCCTCAACCAGTGATTGCAACTCAACGAATCTTCAGATTCTCAACACCTTCGAAAATCTGTCCAAGGATGCAGATCATAGAGTTCAATCTAATGCTCGACAGAAGACTGCTCAACCAGATGATCAAGTATCTGTGGAGGAGGAGATGATGAAAAATTCTGATAAACTGATTGAGAAAATATCTCTATTCACGGAAGAATCACAGAAGCTGACAGCATCAGGAGATAATTTGTAACGACTCCAAAATTCATACAATTTAATTCTCAACTTTGGCCGTTAATAACACATCTACCTTCTGATTTTACATCATTATTCGATGCTAAACATTATAAAATACAGAATAATTTAAACTTTTATGTCTTCTTACTTTAATTCCCTGAATCAAAACCTTTATCATCTACGTGTCTTTGAATCAATCTTATTTTATGATTCGCTTTATCACTGTTATTATATAAAATTTTACATTTCAATCTGATAACCTTTACATATTAGATAACTCTAACTTTAGCTTTACAACTCAGCATAAAACTATACATCATAAAATATTTAGTACATCTCACGAATCTTAATCATGGTATAAAGAAATAACAACTTTAGTTAAAATATTAATCTCCGTGTATTATTTCTGATCCACATCATTCAAGTAGCACATAGTGTTACCTTCAATCCTTAACCTGCAAAAATGGTTATTTGCATGGTTGAGCTCGACAGTCCAGCAAAATCTAACAGTTTTCATGCATCACGTAGCACATAATAACATGCTCAACATATATCTCATAAACATTAGACTAACATAACATACATGCTACATTTCATATAACAAGTATAAAGATTGAGTTCCTTACTCAATCAACATGCTTTAATCAATCAACGTAGTCATAAGTTGACTTTAACATTTCATACATTCAACATACATATAACACATCATGCTCTTTGCAATAAAGATTTAAAACAGTTAATCACCAAGTTCACATAACAAATAAGAACCGAAAGACTTGTCTTTACCGGCGTTTTACCAACACGCTAATACTTCACGTCCTTGCACAACCTACACTATATGTGAGATTGATAATAAACAAAATCAATACTTGATCTCATGGTTAAATTTATTCTAAGACCTTACTTTATCTTATTATCCTTTATAATATCTTTATAGACATCTAACTGTGTTTTATATGCAACTCAGTTTTATTTTCATTTTCATCACCACACATGCTAGACTATCACACTTGTAGTTTAATGTGCGTATATCACACCATTTTATTATACCACTTTGGTTTCAAAAATGCATATTCAACACATTATTTACATGTTTAATTTTCCTTCAAAAATCAAAAATTACCCTTTTCGATTTCTTTCCATTATTATTCTTCTATTATCATCTTTTTATACTCTGATATCCAATATTAGCCATTAGTTAGACACTTTGTATACCAAAGTTTAGAAACAATATTACTCTTAGGCATTTTATCGAGCACGTTATGTGCACACATTAACTTATCTCAACTCTTGATCTTAAATGGTTAATTATGCATAGAATATGATAACACATATCTATACTCATTACATATGTCAAAACATATTTTTAATCATCAAAATATACCATCACCCAAAATCTTAATTCAAACAGAATTATAAAACTCATCTTCACAATTTCTTTAACAAAACGTTGTTTTCATTTTTAACATAACTCCTTCGTTACATGTCCGTTTTTGTTCCTTCTTATATAGAATTAACCCTTATTCAGTGTACTACAACCTCATCTAGGCCTTAAAGTCATACCCTTATCCATCTAAACCAGATTCTGCAATTCATCAACTAGTCTAGAAAATTTCATTTTCTGGACATCCTTACTAAACAATTCATTTCGGACATGATCCGGTGCATAAAATGGTTCAAACCCGAGAGTCTGGATAGTAAACTTCCAAATCTACAACTTTTCAGTTTAAAGTTTCTTCAGATTCAAAACAGACGAATTTATATGAATTGTTCAAAGTCAGTAACCGTAACAGTTTTGATTTTCTGGGAAGATTATTTTCTCTTCGGACCAGCCTTACTAAAACAGACATTGCAAGAAATCTACAAAGAGTTTTCATGTGATTCCATTTTCAGAATATAGCTTACTTTTATATCTTAGATTTTATATAAGGCTCACTTTCTGACTCATTATACCCAAAGAGGTATGAATTTCACAAGATCTGTCCACAAATACTCAAAACCTACGAATTTTGTTCTTCAAATTTTCTTTCCATTTCATTTTCTTTCTTGAATCCTCTTGTTTGATTCTTGATAATCCAATATTAAACCAATACAAACAAGATTAAGCATGATCTACTACCCTAAAACATAAATTTAACCAAAAAAATCAAAGATTAAATAAGAGTTTAGAAGTTACATTCTTCTAGCTTTTTCTTAATCTTCTTCTAGCTCCTCTCAATTTCTCTATTTCTCTCTTCCACCAAGACTCTTGCTCTAAAAAACTCTAGAATTTCTTCTTGTGTAACTCCTCATTTGGGTAATAGTTATGTTAATAATTAATATAATAATAACCCCCACTAATAACATAAGGTTTATGTTACAAAACTCTTACATGCATGACCAATATCACATTAAGCCATCTTAGTAGCATAACCTCACTTTTCCATCATTAGTTAAGCAATCCAATGGTTAGGCTATTTATTATATACTATTATTACTTTACTATATATGACATATAACATATTTCTAATGTTACACTTAAATAATTACTTATTTTAGTAATAAACTTAATTAAACCTTACTACTTATAATTCCTATTTAACCAAAATAATTGCAATTTTATTTAACTCATTACAAATCTTATAATTTAATTAAATTAGAATATTTCCATAACATTAAAGTAATAAAATACACATCAATTGAAGATATATTTAACATACCCTTAATTAATAAAATAACACTTAAATAATTTAATGTTATTTTATTAGTAAAATCAATTAAACTTTAATAATAAAGTGCACATTAATTATAAAATTATCTATCAAATTATGACGCTTAATTAAATTAAGCCATAACAACCAACATCAAATATTTATAATTCAATAAATAAATCAACTAAATTATTTATCTAACTCAAATAAATATTTTAATTAATTATAAAAATCACATTCGTTACATTTTTTTCCTCCTTATTAGGATTCCGTCCTCGGAATCACCAAAATCTCTCTTACCTAGTTTTCATCTTTTCTCTTTTAGAAGTCTATTGTAGAACAACTTCAACGCATTACTTTAACATAAGTTCTATATTTTCTGTTCCTCTCAACAATTCTTGAAAGTTTTTATTTCATAACATTTACTTAGACTTAACTATGCTCCGAGTATTATACATTCTATAAGTCATTCATTATCTTTTATTCAACTTATAAACACTCGGGATATCACATAATTCATTCCAGAACAGACTTCAAGCTACTATAGCTGATGTATCTTTCAAACTCAAAGAGAGAGATAACATCTATCTGAAGGTCATGAATGATCAGAAGGCAGATGCACTACAAGCGAAGAAGGCCAGTGAAGAGCATATCCAAGTCCTCTCTGACAAGATTGACAATATGAAGCAGTCTTTCTTAGTGCAACTTGAGCTAGGCCAATAGGAACTCAAGTTTGAAGTTGTCAACTCTGCCTACCTGATGGAGCGGTTTATGTCCAACATGGAGCAACTCTCCCAAATGATTAATGACAAAAAGGGGGAGAAAAAGAGGCATAGAAAGAGGCAGAAAAAGAGGCATTCAAAAAAGAGCAGAAGAAAAGGAGAAAAGAGGTCAAAGAAGAAGATAACAGAAGAAGAGGCAGAGTCATCTTCTGAGGGGGAGCTGAAGAATGATGAGCCTATGTATGCCGAAGCTGAGGGGGAGCCAGAAGGAAAAGAGAAGCATACATTTGAGGGGGAGCAAAACAAAGTTGGAAAGTCATCATCCCAAGGGGAGAAGGAGCACGAAGAACAAACAGATGATTAGTTGATCAACAAACATCCTGGAAGCATACATGGAGCCAAAGAGATACATCTCTAACTAGTTAGGTATGTTCTGGATCTAAGATGTAAAATGTTAGTAATTAAATTCCATATCATTATAAATGACATTCATGATTATCTGTTTTAGAAATACAGCTGTTCACTGTATATATGATTCATTCATAACATGCATATGCACTTATTATTTTTATCATAATCAAATAGGGGGAGATTGTCAGGAATAAGCATGTGAATGTTATTCCTATTTATATATAATTTGATTATGATATATATGAATGAATATGCAAGTATGCTTGCATTAAGAAAAGTTGTAAAGTCCCTTGATAGATAATAGAAATATTTGTACAAGGACTTAGAATGAATTGATCAAATATGTTAGGTTGATCCTACATAAGCAAAATAGCTTTGTAAAGTCCTTAAAAAGAAATGATGTACAAGGACTATAAATATAGAAAGATCAAGCATGTTAGGTTGATCTTATGATGTAATGATAGGCTTGTCTGATCGTCGAGCACTACACCAGAAATCGTAGTCTGTCGAGAGAGTTAAGGAGAACTAGAGAGCTGTCGAGGCAGAATCGTAGTCTGCAAGATAGTAGATCTCGGGGTTCGTAGACTGCCAAGAGAGATGAGAAAGGATCGAAGTGTGTCGAGTAGAACTTCCTCGTAGCCGAAGTCTGCTGAGGAAGTCATGTTCAGAATCGTAGAGACAGCCTGCCTACGAGCCGACCGAACATCTGCCGAAGCCAAGTCAGAAACGTAGACTACACTCGGAATCGTAGAGTCTACTGATGCCGAAGCCAAGTCAAGGATCGTAGACTACACTCTGAGTTGTAGAGTCTATTGATTACATGCAGAGATCGTAGTCGAGCAAGATCAAATGAAGACATCGAGCACAAAGACAGAAATCAAAGAGTGTCAAGATCTAATCCCGAAGTCGTAGGGTCAACACAACCAAAGCTGAATCGTAGTGCAGAACTACGACCTCAACAGTTGTGCTCACAAAGCCAAGGCAGAATCATAGAGCAAATACAATTCTCAAATGAGCACTCCCATAATATCCAAAGGAATCAAGCCTCTGGTTCAAGCTGCAATGTTATATCCAACTTGAAGGAAACCAGAGAGCACTCAACGAATGGCTTGCAAGCTAACAGAAGATCTAAGCACCAACCTAATCAGCATCAAGATTAAGTTGTGAAGCCATTCGAGATGAAGTCTTCCACAAGGAGATCAGAAGAAGACTTCAGTAATTGACGAAGGAAAGTCAACAAGTGCAATAGCTGTCAAGCAGACAGAAGACAACGATCTTAGAAGCAACCAGGATCGTAGTGTTTACCAAATAAAGAAAGAACTGATGAAGTACATATAGAGATACTGGACAACTTCTGAAGAACAAGACTTAAGTGATTAAGCATTGGGTCAGTCCATTGATGATAAGTGAACGGGAGATCATAAAGAGAAAGTGAGCTGGACACACCACAAATCTGAAGTGTCTTGCTATTCAGAAGGGGCCAGAGCAAAAAAGTTTAGTCATCAGTATCTGAGAACTGTTAAGGCAAACAGAAGTGTTGAAGCCCTGCACAAAAGAAGGAAGATGTGTTATACATTGAAGATCCAATCAACACTCTTCAAGATTGTAGTGTTGTCTCTACCAGTCAACATGACACTACGATAAGGTCCTTGAAGACATGTATCAGAATCTTAGAGTTTGAATAGCTGAAGACTGAAGCATTGGCAACGGTTCAATCTGAAGGGTAATATTCAGACAAGTGCTTATTGAGAGCATCGATGCAAAAGGATAACCTCTGCTCGAGAAATCAGAAAGAGGAAATAAAGTCTTCAACCTGCCCAAGACATTAAAGTGATATATTTGACAGGGTAGGTGAAACAGTAGACTGTAGTATCAGAAAGTCAGAAAAAATTGTCATGTCACATCTACAGTCTGCACCAAGCAACTCGAGATCTGTGAAGCATTTCAAAGAGCTTTCAACGGCTACTCTCCAACAGGAAGATTGGGAAGGAGTATAAATCTGCTAGAGCTTCAAAGATCAAAGGTTGCTGGAGTTACCGAGTTTGGAGTAACGGTGGACTGTTCTAAACCATGTAAGATAGTGAGTCTGAAGGCTCACTCTACGATCCACCAAGATCACACAGAAACATACAAAGAAAGAAGTAGAATTGAGAGTTCTATAATGTAGAAGTGAGAGTTCTACTACATGAAGAGTGTTCTGAACTGCCGGGAGAAAGATGAGCATTAATGACATCTTGATGTCCATCATGGGAAGACTCTAAGTACCATAGAGAAGAGCTCACATTCATCTTAGCAAGTCCATCATGAGAAGGCATCAAGCATCAAGAAAGGAGATTACAAACGTCATCATGGTGGCAAGAATGAGAAAGTTTCTAAGTACCTAGCAGAAGAGCTTACTGTCATCTTAGAAACCCATCATGTGCAGCCATCACATATCAAGAGGAATGATCTTCAAGGTAGTTCATCAAGGGATCATCAGAAGAGGTTGAGTAACTAAAGAAGCAGAGCATCATGCAACACTCAACTGCACTTCAAGGATGATCACGCCGAGCTGCTAAGTACAGAAGATGTTCAAAGCATAAATACATCTTAGCAGCTCAACACCAACTCCAACAAATAAACAAACAACTCACAACAAGAAGTTAGGGCCTGAGGACTAAATGAAGTTCCAAGCCTGCTGGGCATGAAGAATTCCTAGGGAACTAGAGAGATTCCAAGGCTACTGTCCTTAAAGAGTTCTTAGTGAACTGAAGTCCCAAGGCTGCTGCCCTTCCTTAGCGGAAATCCTACTAGTTCAAAGTAGAAGAGTGAATTAGGAGCTTGAGTCTCTGAACCACTTAAAACCCCTTGTGTCTTTTACTTTATGTCATTTACATTATGTCTATTAACTGCTGTAACTGCTATGTATGTTTTAACTGCTTACCATTGAACTAACTCTACGAACAATGTATGTTTGATTATGAATATATCAATGAAGGGGATCTTTTACTTATTCCGCTGTGCTTGAAAAGATTCTTATGTTTGTCATATGCTAAATTATGAGCAATACAAAATAAACTAGAAAATTATTTGAAATTAAAAAGGATCTATTCAACCCCCCTTCTAGATCTATTGTACCTACTAGGAACTAACACCTTTAATGGGAGATTGATTGTTCAAACTTTTAAGTTTAATTATATCCTTTGTTTATGGGTAGTTAGTTATGATTTTATTGGAGAGTGAACACCAAATCTGTGGAATTGAGGTGCCCAGATTTGGGGTGTCACACTATTAATTGTTTATATTTTCGCATTTGAGGTTTAAGGTTAGTATGACCTGGGATTTATGTATTATTTCAGATAATGTAACTCCTTAAGGAGAGAATTTATTTCTATCTATTTATGCTTTCATTTATTATGGGTAAATAGACATATGATGTTGTATAGTGAACACCAAATCATGTGGGAATTGAAGTACCCGGATTTGGGGGTGTCACATCAATAGTTGACTTTTAAGATGGAAAGTTAAACTTTGAGTTCTGATGAAACTAATAAATAGCTAAAGATAGTGAGATAAGGAAAATTTATACATATATTAGGATATAACCCAAAAGGATTGGGCGAGTCAAAGTGAGTTCAAAAGTTATTTTGAATAAGATGAACAAACTAAGCTTATTTGAAAAATGAGGTGACAAAGTAATTTTGAGCCAATACTAAAATACTAAAATTAAAATTATTTTGTTAATTAATAAAAACAACAAAAATTCAAATTACATCATTAAAATACTAAAATCATAATACTAAATACTAATTGATATAAAAATTTAAATTACTAAAATCATAATACTAAATAATATTTTTAAACTATATATTATATTATTTAGTATTATGATTTTAGTATTATACTAAATAATATTATTTAGTATAATATAATATAATAAATAATATAATATAGTAAAATCATAATACTAAATAATATAATATAGTTTACAAATATTATTTAATTAGTATTATGATTTTAGTAATTTAAAATAATATTTAGTATTATGATTTTAGTAATTTAAATTTTTTATATTAATTAAGAAGGGTACTACAGGAACTAGTTCAATGTGTAGTCGTTCTTGACTTGAACCACTGTTAACTACTCTTTTGTTTAATTAACGTGCTATGATATGAATTTGAAGGCGGCAGTAGAAGTTCATGTCCTAAATAAGGGTTTTGTACTGACAGCGTAAGTTGTGCCAAAAATTATTATATTACTAAAATCATAATACTAAATATTATTTTAAATTACTAAAATCATAATATTAATTAAAATCATACTAAATAATATTATTAAGTATAATATATTATACTAAATAATATAATATAGTAAAATCATAATACTAAATAATATTATTTAGTATAATATAATATACTAAATAATATTATTTAGTATAATACTAAAATCATAATACTAAATAATATAATATATAGTTTAAAAATATGATTTAGTATTATGATTTTAGTAATTTAAAATTTTTATATCAATTAGTATTTAGTATTATGATTTTAGTATTTTAATGATGTAATTTGAATTTTTGTTGTTTTGATTAATTAACAAAATAATTTGAATTTTAGCATTTTAGTATTCTTTTAATTTGATTTTTTAGTATTTTAGTATTTTTTTTAATTAGTATTTGATGTAAATATGTTATACAACTTATTTTATTTAATTAGTTGTTTTGGTTAGTTAACAAAATAATTTAAATTTTATTATTTTGATTAAATCTTATAAATATGTTATGCTTTTTTTATTTTTTATTTTTTATTTTAGTATTTTTTGTTTTGATTAAATGATATATATTATTTTATTTAGAATATATTCTATATTTAAGTCTGTCAAGTCATCACATTTTAACCATGTTTGTCTTCTGTTAACGGCAGGGGCACGGGTGACCCAAAAAATGTAACGTTAAAGGTACTTTTGGAAAAAAAAATTAGTTTAAGGTGCAAGTGGGACATCAGGGTAAACATAAAGGGCATTTTTGACCCGTTGCCCAAGTAATTAATAAGAAAAATTATGAATTTGTGGGGCTTTTGTAGAGCATGTTAAAAACTTTCCATAGCCTCAAGAATGACCTAATTCGGATAATAGATGACCAAGTTATGAAGATTTGAAATATGTGCGTTAAAATGGACAAAATTTGTAAAAGTTTGGAAAATTGGTAAAATGATTGACCAATTCCCTGCCTCCTAGCGCGCGCTGGCCTAGACTAATTTGGGGAGTCGCTGGCCAGGTGTTGGGCCAAAAGATAGCTCATACATACTTTAGTAAAACGGGCATAACGTTTTTATACGAACTCTGATTGAGGTGATTCAGGATTATTTGGAAAGATAACAAGTAGACCTACAACTTTTATTCTTGAAGTTTTGAAATTTTAGGTCGGGATCAAGGCCTAAAATAGCCATTATTGGGATTGATGAGAGTTCAAAGGCAATCGAAGAGCATTGGGCTTGCGCGCATGCAACATGTAATGCTTTTGACGATAAAGGATGTTTTTCTGAGTTGTAAAACATGAAAATTATGAAATATAATGATATTTAACATTAATTAATGATGAATTAGATAAATATATGAGCGTGCTAAGCATTCACAAATGAGGCGAATCGACCATGTGACGAATAAACGTCGAAATGCCGTGCCAAGTGTTAATGAACTTAAAAAAGCGTTCCAATTCAAATGAAATGAACATTATAAGATGTGGTGTGGGGTTAATATAAACCAATAAAGATAGATGATTATGTGGGTCGTAACATTTTCAAACAATGCGATGCCGAGAGATGTTTTGGAGTTCAACGCGTTAATTAAACTATAATGCGCGAACAAGATGAAATAAGACTTAATATATGTAAACCAATTTGAGAATCATTAAGTGACTAATTGGTATGTTCTACATTAATGATATATATAGGTTCTTCGATGAGCTATGTAGCGTAAGCGGTAAAGAAGCATATAAGGCGAGTTTCCTAACTTACTCAATCTTATATTTGAGCAAGTTCTCCAACTTTGTATGATGATGTTCTTATGAATGTTATATGATGTATTGATGTTCCAATTTACGTAATGCTTAGATATATTGTGTGAATTCTAATCATATGCAAATCTTTTCATATGTTTTGATGTTTGAATTTCATTAGTTCATAAAATTCATTAGATGAGATGAGATGAATTATTATATACAAAATTCTTATTGATGTAGATGTGAATTATAATAATTCTTTAATTTTGATATATTGATGATGCCAAATCAAATTATTTGGACAATTGATAATATAGGTTGTACTTCGTGTAATAAGATGTTGATGTAGGTAGTTGTGGTTATGATTACACCCATCGTGTAACGATGTGATGGCGAATAAAACCAATAACGTGGTAAACCAATATCCGCACTTAGGTGAGATCCTAAGAGATGTTCCAAAATTGAACTATTTACGATGCTAAGTTATGATAATCAAGAACCATGATGAGAAATAGGTGGATGTTAGATGTTTTCAAATATGGTGATGGTTAAGATTGTGTTAGAGATGTTAGACGCTAAGGAATCTAAATTATTCTTGTTTATTCGTATAACTTCACAATTATTGTTCTAATTGTTGAAGTTTTCGAGCAGATGCTATTCTAATCCTATGTTGTTATTTATTCAACTTTTTATACTTGTTGGGCAATTGACTGCTCAACCTTGCTATATATAAATGTTTTTAAGCTAAAGCACAGCGGACTGAAGGATCCACTAAAGCTAAAAGATGAAGGATTAAAGATTGAAGATGTTTTGTATTAATTGTTATATTTTTAAATGATGTGAAATTCATTTTAATAGATGATGTATTTAAGTAAATGTCTTAAAACCTGGGATTAGATGTGATGTATTGTAATAAATATAGAGAATATATTCAGGATGTTAAGGTTATGAAGGATGATCAGTACCGTGGAGCACCGAACTCAGGCTTGAAGGGAATACCTAGATTTGGGGCGTCACAGGTTGGTATTGTGAGACCCCGAATTTTATGAATAAAGATTTAAATTTGTCGAAATATTTTTTAAATATTATTGTGTGGATTTGATATAATGTTATAGTTGTGGGTTATATTTATAAATTTTGCAAAGTATGCAAGTTGTTGTATAATATTCGATTGGTCGGGAAATATTCTTTTTGTCGGGGAATATCCGTACGACGGTACAATCATTGGTGGACCTCACAACAGAAGTATTGTCGTAGTTAGAAAATGATAGAATTATCTTTTTATAAAAATAACGGCGAAAGTGTTACCGTTAAAACTGTTGACCTACTCGGTAGTAAAAGTACAGTAATACGCGTGATTGTATAGTAGCACACGATATTGATTATTGATGCTTACGTAAGAAGTCACTCAGTTATACTCAATTACTGCTACAGTAATTGCTACATCATATCTCTCGTATTATTGATTCAATTATTGTCACAATATCATTTGTATAATATGTTATATTATTAAATCAATAATTGAGACGACAAAATTATTCATATTACTATTTGCAATATTGACAATGTCTAGAAGTTCTGTTAAGGAGATGTTTGGTCACCTAATTGCGCGCTAATAAGAAAAAATCCTTATCGGAAAGCCCCTTTTTTTTCTGGGAACAGCTTAATTGTTAAATATTGTGAGCTATAATATTAATGATGAATAAGTTCGTGTTGATTAAAGATGAAATTAACAGTTCCATTGTGTTGGGATTATTAGTGTTAGTGGAAATCGATATTTATTTCGATAATAATTGATGTCTGGAGGTTATATTGTTCAATCGGGTATTCGGAGCACTTTTCGTGTCGGAGTACTATTCACGAGTTACTATTCATGAGTTACTATTTATAGAATACTATTCACGAGTTACTATTCACGAGTTACAATTCATAGGGTACTATTCACCCGTAAAATATATTTCTTTTTTGTCCAAATTATTTTTGGGTACAATATTATTCCATGAGGAGATGTGCTAATTGTTCAGACCGTTGGTTGAAGATATAATAGTAAATCAATATGGATCGCTGGTTTAAAGTTTTAATAGTAACTTGTCCCTTCATTTTTCCAAGAGTTATTTGTCCCTTCAGTTTTTCAAGTGTTAATTGTCCCTTCGCAAATAGTAGTTGTCTCTTCAATATTACCAAGAGTCATTTTGACCCTTCGTTAAGGCCAAGTGCCACTTTCAGTTCTTCTATAAATAGAAGCTCATTCCTTCATTATTTCTTACGAATTCACTTAAACTCTAGAGACAGAAACTATAGAGAGAAAGAAGAAAAATATTCTGCTACATCACTACTCCAATATCCAGTTTCTTCTTAAGGTAAGGGATATTATTTGTTGTACTCGTAAGGGGTATTTTTTCTTTCGTATTCATGAAGAGAACTTATGTTATTCCATTCTTTATTATTATGTTGGAATAACCTGTATATGCGAAGTACCGCATACATGGTGAAATTCTTCTGTTATCCCATTCTTATTATTCTGTTAGAATAACCTGTTTATGCGAAGTACCGCATACATGGTGAAATTCTTCTAATATTTCGTTCTTTATTATTCTGTCAGAATATACTGTCTGTGCATTTACGCCGGACCTGGTTCCATTATTTATTATTCTGTCGGAATATCCTGTCTGTGCGTTTACGCCGTACCTGGTTCCATTATTTATTATTCTGTTGGGAATAACCTGTCTGTGTAGTCTATCGCACGCATGGTGAATCCTTCTGTTATTCCATTATTTATTATTCTATTGGAATAACCTGTCTATATGGATTACCACATGCATGGTGAATGATCCTTCGTATTCATTCCTTATTAAATTGTGAAAATGATCTGTCTACGTAAATTACCGCATGATGGGCGAAAATCCATTTGCAGTTTCATATATTCTAGTATACTCAGTTGGTTAAAGCTTTGACTTATATACTCCATGAAATTAGTGGAATATCCTTGATATTTTCGCTTCATCCAATAACTTTTCATGAAAATATTCTTCTGAGCATTCTTGAATTTTACTCTACAAAGCAGTATCATGTTGACAATTTGGACGTTATTGGTTCCTGGATAAATTAATTTATAAATCTTTAAAATTTATTCTTGAACTTGTTTTATTGAATTATTATGTCATTGTCATCATCCTCATGCTTATATTGTGATGAAAGTCATCTTTGGCTTACGTGCATAGATGGACTTGGTATGATTATGACCAGGGATTATTCGGTATAATCATGACCGTAATGTGACGAATGATGTGGTAAAAGTCCTCATTGGCCTGTAGTTCATTTGTGGACAGTTGTTGGTATGATTATAACCAGGGATTATTCGGCATAGTCATGACCATTGAGGATTACATGAATATCCTTGGTCGTGGAGCAGGGATGATTTGATTTTATTTATTAAGCTGAGTCTCAGCGATAAAGTTGATGAAAAACTTTTTAAAACATAGAAGATAGTAGATTTTATACTTTACTTGACTCTTCTAATGGATTACTTATTCCGCTGCAGTTAAACTTGTTATCTATTATATTCTATCAGTTTAACATTGTTGAAGGCTAATGATAATTTATTCTGCATTATCTTAGTCATAATATTTCTTACTGAGCTAGTAGAGCTCACCCTTTCTTTCACTGTTCTCTTCAGGAAATGAGAACGTAGCTAGGACTAGTCGGGGAACAGAGTGATGGTCCTAGATGGTGCATTAGTAGTATTCACTATTCTGTGAAATAGTGTGATAATAAATGTAATCAGGACTCCATTGAGTGTGGATATTGTCTAGATGACAATATTTGTATTAAAACTCACATACTATGTTTTATCGTATTTACACGACTGTTGTATAATTAAGTTGTATTTATATTCATTACCTTGTATCTGGTGACTCAAGATGGGTGATGTATACCTGTTTTGGGGGCGTCACAGGTATCAGAGTGATAGGTTATAATCCTTAGGTAGGAGTACCTTAGGCTATAACCGTAGAGATGATGATAAGGATGGTAAGAAATAAACTCGAATAGAGTTTAAGTGATAAGAGATGAATTTAGGAAATTCATTATTAAGTAAAGAAGAAGATAAAGACATGTGTAAGATTAAAAGAAAAATAAAGAAGATTCAAAGAAGAATCTCGAAGAGTTATAAAAGATAAGAATCCGGAGTTACCTGGCTCCAACAATAAAGATGAAAAGTAATGATAAATAGATGATGTCTATAATATGAAAGTATAAATAAAATCATAATATAACATGATTAAGGGAAAGAGTAAAGAAGATCTTAGAATAAAATGGTCGTAAGGATAAGGAGAAATAATTATAAAATAAGATCACGACGTGATCAAATTGAATTATTGAATAACATATGATATATGAAACGATTGAGAAGATATAGCCTGGCGCTATTGAAGGAATGTACTATGAAATAGTACGAGGTAAACTCAGGAAAGAGTTGTAAATGATAAGATTCGGATTAAGAATATTCATATCAAGTAAAGAGAATATTAGAATTATGTGGGATTTCAATTGTGGACTCATGTGATAGCTGAGTTGTACAAACTTTTGTATGGTCAGGGGTTTTATGCTTGGTCTAACGACTACTTAGTTTATAACATGTATAATCATTGAAATATTGGTGTCGCGCTATCGTTATACATATGGCGAGAAGGTGATTCTTTTCTCATATTTATATTTAATAGTTAGAGAATATTAAGGTTAGGTGCGAGTTCTTAAAACTCATGCTTATGGTAAGTTTGTGACTCATAATCATATGGTATGTTTTTGAACCCCTAAGAGTATGGACAGTCCTTGATCTGTTCTTGGACTACATATTAATAAGACAAGTTCATAAACACATATTATTGTGGCAAGTTCCTGAACTCATAATGTGTGGTAAGTTTGATAAACTGTACTGGGGTATATAAAGGATTTAGATTGTAAACTACGAATTTACAATATGATGAGCATTGGTGATGATAGAATTATTAAGCAATGGAGTATTAGAGAAAGTTGGAATTGATGGAGGAAGCATAGGTATTCCAAATCTTCTAGCTACGCTAGATTTTGAAGTTATTGACATCGTGCTGATATTTACACTTGTGTTTTCGAAAAATATGTTGGACTAATTTTTGAACCAATAATTTTTGAAAAGGTCCTATTATTCGTATGTCTATGCTAATTGTTTTAGCTAGGCAAAACGATTTGAAAATATAAAAATATATTTTATATATCATCGATGCATTTAGTGAGAAGATGATAAACGATGGAGTTATCAATGCAGATTAACCTAGTGTTAGATGTGATCTAAGGATCTTCAGTCCACTATGGTATATTGTAGTATGACAAAATCACCAAATGACGAAATCCACAACGGACTGTATAAACAGTGTAGTATCATGACGTCATAAAACGATTTTTAGATTTTTAAAGATACGTTAATGATTATTAATTTGGCCAGACAAATATTTTGATTGATGCTAGAATTTTTGGTATACGTCTAAGCTATTTGATTAAGCTAGATAAATATTTATGAAATTCAAGTATTCTTTGAAAGCTTACGCCAAACCAAATTATTTTGGTGCGAAATCTTGTGTTAAGTGATGAGTAAGTTTTATACCAATGAATTGAGTGCATTTGAGCTTAATCTTTTGAAAGTTTTTAAGTGTTTGTATCTATTCATGCATGTTTTACATTGTTTTGTAGGAATTGGGAAAAAAGTTACTTGGATCGACGTTTGGGGTGGCTAGATTCGCGTTTTCGACTTGCCACTTACACATCAGATACTTCAGAGCCCATTTGAGTAATGCTCTGGACCTTATTTCAAATACCTTAAAGAATGAAAGTTGTAGATCTACGTCTCCTCTTTCCGAAACATCTTGAATCATCTACATCGGAGTTCGGACGAAGAGGTTATGGCCATTTTCCCAAAGGACGTCGGAGCAGAAAATTTCCAAAAAAGGGACCAGCGTCGGGGCACCCATTTCAGGCCTATGCCCAGCGTCGGGGCGCTGGGGAAGAGTTTGGTCAAGCTTGGACGTGTTTTGGGGTGAATTTTGACACTTTTCTGACTCCAAATTGGATTGGGTTTGTTCCTAAGCTAAAAATTGGACTTGTAACCTATAAATACATGATGTAAGGCATAAAATAAAGGGAGATTAGATAGATTAGACTAGATAAAACACTCCATTAGATTATAATATAAACCCTAGTTCTTAATTAACCATTAGAGATTGAAGTAAATTGAAGAACACTGGAGATCAAAAACAAGAACAAGAGGGGAGCATCAGATTTGCTGACAACAGATTCTATTCTCTTCTCTTATCATACTTTTATCTTTTAATGTCTATTCAGTTGTGGATTCTTGGTTTTAATTCATTAATCATGAACTAACTCTTTTATTAAGATTTCAATTGAACCTTTTATGTCTATAAATTAGTTATTCAATTTATTCCAATTATTTATGTCAAAGTGAATTGTTTATCTTGTCTTGTGCTTATTACTTAATTATTTGATCAATAATTACCTTGATACTCTAGAAGGAATTGAAAGAGGAATTCTAGGGTTGGTACAGGGCATGATAACACGTGACTTAGTTATTTGTATGACGAATAATTAGGTTCGTGAATTGAATGTAAATATCTGTTCACTGCATGTAACACATAAGGAATTGGAATTGAAGGAGTTTAATTCAATTGTTTTACATAGGAATATAGCAAGATTAATCTGGGTTAAATAGAAGTCAATTGATCACTTGGAAAAGGACTTTTGGCATTTGAGAATTCCTGTTAACAATTCAGTAGGCATAATAATTGGGATAATTGGATAATTAATTTATACTTCATAATTGGAGATATTGAAGTCTTAATCTTTATTTATCTGAATCCATTCAAATCTTAGTTTTGTTTATTTGATTTCATTTAGAATAATCTCTTTTAATTACCTAAATTAGTTTTCTTATTTTGAAAAATCACACTTTATGGTTGTTTAAATAAAATTGGATTGATATAGTGTTAGTAGTTGGAATTTATTAATTAGAATTCTTTGTGGAATCGACACTCTATCTTATCACTTTATTACTTGTGGACTGTGTACACTTGCACAAATTTATTGATTGCGAAAAAAGACCAACAAGTTTTTGCTGCCGCCAGGGAATTCTTTATTAATATTAGTTCCATATTAGTTATAATCAATTCGGTCTTAATTTAAACGTTATTTTTTCTTCTTCTTATATTTGCAGGAATTCTTTGTGAGTGTATGCACACTAGATCAAGGGATAAAAAGGAACTTTTTCATTATACACATGATATCGAAAGGAAGTTCAAGAAATTATAGTTGACTAGTGCAGTGTCACCTAAGGAAGAAAACCTGGCAGAACAGGAAATACCAGTGAACATGGCAGGGGAAGAACAAAAATCACTTAGGGATTATGTCATGCCGAATGTCCTTGAACCTCTCCCACGTTAGGTTTCCTATATCGGCCCTAGCCTGGTTTGCCTCCCACCAGTAGTTGGCCTCTCCCTTCATCAAATAGGTTGCAAAGGCAACCTTTTGACCCTCCTCCACATTTGCTATCACAAATGCTTTTTCTATTTCTTTCACCCATGTCTGGGCTTCTATAGGGTCCGTCGTTCCTTTGAACTCCGGCGGACCTACACTCTTAAAGTCTTTAAAGGTAGTAGCTCGTACTACCCCAGGAATTACGGGTACATTAGCCCCCGTTCTATTGAATGCAGCCGTTAAAAGATTAACGAACTCTTGCATTGGATTAACCGGACCACCCTCCGGTTGGTTAACATTATCGTCTTGATTTCGGTGTCTCCTTCTTGGCGGCATTTTGCTGTTAAGAAAACAACACATCATTATTACTTCATTCATTTTTGGATGGTTATTGCTTATAATTAAAACAACAACTCATACTCATTACTCAGCATATTCCATAAAAAGACTTATATTGATTTATAACTTGTAGTGTAACACTACATTGTTTACATTACTCAGCCTTAGCTGATTACATTACCATCTCGCAATTACTTTCCAAAAATTGGGATTTACAAAAGACTACCCTTTGTTATACAAAAGAGGGTTTTACGTCACTACTAGATACACAATATTTACATATCTATTATACTCTAGCTATTGCTAGATTACATCTGCCTTAAGGCATTCTCAAAATCTGCTCGAGCCAAACCAGCAATAACATCTCTACTGATGGTATGACGGGTCTGTCCTGGTTCTATCTGATATCCAGCTACCTGCTGCTGGAAATCCACATGAGAACTCCTATGGATATAGGACATCCTCTCCAACTTCCTCTTATTAGTCTTCAGCTCCTACTTGAGCTCAAAGACTTCATCCCTCAAATGTCTGACTTTGTCCATAGCTAGGACTCGGTCATCGTGCCCTTCTTCCCACATTCCCTCCATACTGGTCTTGTCCTCCCGGACAGCTTGGAGTTCTTTCAACTCCTTAACCTCCTTGCAGTAAAGGACATTCCTGTCTATTACTGACATAAACATTGTCTTCATGAATTCCCCCGTATCTATTCCCTCTGCAGGAGGAATCTGCTCCTCGGTTTGTGGAACCGTGTTCTCCGTAGGAACCTGGTCGAAGGACATCACGTCCACCTCCTCCTCTAGAATGCCATCAAATATGGACATGTAGTCTAAATAGTCCGAGCCCTCCGACTCAATAATCACCAACTCTGGTTCTACTGCTACTGGATTAGGTAGTATCTCTACCCGATTCACTGAGTCCTCGCTCACTACATGTATATTTCTATACATATCATTTTCTCCTGACATCTACAATAAACAATATAGTTTGATTAGTACATGTCAGTAGAATAATAAAAATACATAACATAATATAATGCATTTTTATAAGGTTACTTTTCATCTTTTACTTCATTATTCTTTCTTAGGTTATAACTTAAGGTTCTACTTCCCCCCTTAAGTTTTATAACCTAGGCTTTGATACCAACTTGTAGCGCCCCCAAATCTGGGAATCTTCCAACCCGACAGATGGTGCTATACTGTACATCATTCATACATTCATTCAATTGAAAAGTCTCAAAGAACGAACATAACTTCTATATATTCAAAGTAATATTTATATTTCCCAAGTTCTAAACCCATACTATTATTACAACAATAGACCTATACTATTACAAGATAGTTTAATAATATGTCTTTGCCTTTCCTTTATCTTTTCCCGATCCTTCGGGACGTTCAATCTTAGCTGCATTCATATAGTTCAAGCAAGAGTGAGCATAACTAGCTCAGCAAGTATAACAATTCAATAACAACATGCTTGACATATATGAATCGTATATCTTCAATAACAGAACAATAGTTATGAAGTACTATTGATAATACAAAATTGCACTTCATCTTCCTTTGAAAATGTTTTACAATCATAATCATATTAGTAAAACATTCACTCCGGTCAGAGACCTCGAGTATTCATTCTTTATTGCAAAAAGGACAACCCGGAACGAATTCCGTAAGCCCGATATCACTTACGAGCACTTCTAGGTGATCAACCTATTGTACTCTATGTTGATCAACACTACATCCATTAAACGTATGCACGCTTAAGCATTTGGCAACCTCACGTGCCTGTCGTTTACCGACAAAATACATTTGTTTAACATTTCCGTCTTCTTTTGAAAACCATATCAAGTAGTTGACAAAAGATAACAACATTTGATAATACATGAATAGACTATCAACATTTCAAGTCTAGCCAAAGGAATTGGCTTTAACCTTAACATACTTTAATTCATGTGAAAGAATACATGAACCTCAAGAACTTGTTCAGATTGAACTGAGACAAGAGTTAGAATACTTGCCTTTAGCGTCTGCTACTGTGTATTAGCTCTATATTCAAGTCGTTCAAGTCTCTACAATACATGATCACATAATGTCTTACATTAGGTCACATATAATCAAGTATGTAATGACTATACCATACCCTTCATTTCAATCTAATTGTGTATTAGATTTCGTTACTGATTATCATTACCGTTGCTTTTTTATTTGACTAGGTTGTCTTAACCTTTATACCACATACTTAAGATTTAACAATGTTTACACAAGGTTACATTACATTCCTTAAGTCAAGTTTACTTTTAATTCAATTGACTTTCCTTTCTTTGTATTTGAAAATATTCAAGTCTATCTTTGTTCTGAGACTGGCGCTGCGGCGCCACAAGCAGTGCAATAGTTCGCGCCACGGCGAACTCTTGCAGTGTGCTCGGTTATTGTTCCGCTCTGCGGCGCTGCCATTTTTGCCTAAGGTTGGCACCGCGGCGCCAACTCTGTGCACCAGATTGTAATTTCAGTTTGTGAACTTTGCGAACTTCCCAAACGCATAACTTCTTCGTTATAAGTCCGAATTGGCTCGTTCAAAAGCCTACGGTTCACAAATTACATAATCTACATGATCATTCAAGAATTTTATCTATTTGACTTTGTTTGCTCAAAATTCACCTATTGGTTAATTTTTAACGTAAACGGTAAACGTTCGTGAACGTTCAACGCTCGTTTCTTCGTTCTAAGTCGGAATCCGGTCATTTTTGAGTCCGCAACTCTTAAATGCCAAATATGACTTGTCTCTATTGGAAAATCATGGTTCTAAACTTAAACACAAATTTTGACTTCCATTCCGGGAATTTTACGAATTCGACGTTTATAGTCTAATCGTGCAAATTCCGACAATTCTTTCTTCTTACGATTTGTTCAACATTACAAATGAACTTCATTCATTATGTGAACATCTCAACATACTTGATATAACAATCTTTATTCATTGTTGGATTTTTGACTTATTTCTTCATGAGTTTATAACTTGTAAAATTATAAACTACTTAAGATTTCATGATAATGACTTATTATCATTAAGGTTCCTTAAACATTATTTCTCATATGTTCTTAACATATACTTAACTTAGGTATTCATGATACATAAGTTCATATAAGTGCTTATTCACTTCTTTTAACAAACTCCTTATAAGTTCATATTTTTATACTTAACATTCAAAGTTAACTTATGAAAAATTTATAACTTATATACATTCAAATGACTTATGGCCAACTTATGTGGCTTAAGTTCATTACTTATTCATTCATGTTTCTTAATCCCACTTTTCTTATCATCCTATCATGTTAGAGATAGAAGATATAGGAGAAGAAATCTTACTCTTGGAGTATTTGTAAGGTAGCTTGCTTCTTCTTCTTGGTTTATGTAAATGACTTACTTGCAACTTAAATTCTCTAACAAATAAGCACTTTAGAAGTTAGATTATTTGAACAACCAACAAACAACTGACAAGGCTCTTCTATTTATAGACTTGGCAAGGTGAGGGTAGTTTTGTCAATAAAACATTACACCTCCTTACTATTCATTACTTGGCCATTACTTCATTAATCCTACACTTGGTCATTAAGTCAAAGTCTTGGGCAATACACATACTTTCTCATCACTTATCTTGGGCACCACATCACTTGGTCATCACTTATCTTGGTCCCCACTTATCTTGATCATCACTACACTTGATCATCACTACACTTGGTCACCACACATACTTGGTTATTACTTCACTTGGTCACCACACTTACCATATTAATATGGTTTGCTCCATGGGTCACCCAAGCCATCTTAGACTTTAGCTTGGGCTTGAATTAAATCCTTTGGGCTTTGTATTAATAATACACCTTGGTTTATTAATTTATGTTTGGGCTTTAACCCTTTAATCTACTTGGACTTGTAGTAATTAATAACCAATCATCCAAGTTCCTTAACATCTCATAATACATATACTTATAGTTTATGTATTATTTTCATATATACCGTATTTCATCCTTCATACAAACTCGTATAATACTTCGTATTATACTCGTTTTCATTCCCTTGTACAATACCCAAGGTATCATACAATATTACTCATTCCTTAACATTTCGCTTTACTTAACGTTTTACGAATTAAGTCTACAAGCGAAATATCGTATTTTCCATAACTAGATTATTATTACATAATCCGTCTTACCTTGATATTCCATCATTACGTATTTCTCGGAATCTCAAAATTATATCCCGAGCAAATACCGATGAATAGTGTTTTTTAGATAACTTCTCGAAAAACTTTTATTTTCGTCTTGAAATTCAAACACTCAAATACTACGACATTATGACATCATTAGGTCATACAACGACAACCATCTTGATAACACATAAATTAGGATTTTATTATTATTTAATTAAATAAAATCATTTTACAATAGGATCTGAATTTCTCGGTCGTTACAGGATATATTGTTTGAGTATCATTGGTATCTTTGAGGCCTATTGCTATATATCATACTGATTTATTACTGGGTTCCTATTTATATTAGGAAGTAGATCATGCATATGCATTCATGTAGTTGAGTTAGTTTATTTATTTTTAGTTCTTTTGTGTTTTTGCTTGAGGACAAGCAAATGTTTAAGTTTGGGGGTATTTAATGAGTGAGTTTTGTAACCATGAATTGAGTGTATTTGAGCTTAATCTTTTGCAAGTTTTTAAGTGTTTTTACCTATTCATGCATGTTTTACATTGTTTTGTAGGAATTGGGACAAAAGTTACTTGGATCGACGTTTGGGGTGGCTAGATTCGCGTTTTCGGCTTGCCATTTACACAGTAGCCACTTCAGAGCCAATTTGAGTAATGCTCTGGATCTTATTTCAAATACCTTAAAGAATTAAAGTTGTAGATCTACGTCTCCTCTTTCCGGAACATCTTGAATCATCGAAATCAGAGTTCAGAAGAAGAAGTTATGGCCATTTTCCCAAAGGACGTCGGAGCAGAAAATTTCCAAATAAAGGGACCAGCGCCGGGGCGCCCATTTCAGGCCTATGCCCAGCGCCGGGGCGCTGGGGAAGAGTTTGGTCAAGCTTGGACGCATTTTAGGGCTAATTTTGACACTTTTCTGACTCCAAATTGGATTGGGTTTGTTCCTAAGCTAAAAATTGGACTTGTAACCTATAAATACATCATGTAAGGCATAAAATAAAGGGAGATTAGATAGATTAGACTAAATAAAATACTCCATTAGATTAGAATATAAATCCTAGTTGTTAATTAGCCATTGGAGATTGAACCAAATTGAAGAACACTGGAGATCAAGAGCAAGAACAAGAGGGGAACATCAGATTTGCTGACATATAACAGATTCTATTCGCTTCTCTTATTATACTTTTATCTTTTAATGTCTATTCAGTTGTGGATTCTTGGTTTTAATTCCTTAATCATGAACTAACTCTTTTAATAAGATTTCAATTGAACCTTTTATGTCTATAAATTATTTATTCAATTTATTCTAATTATTTATGTCAAAGTGAATAGTTTATCTTGTCTTGTGCTTATTACTAATTATTTGATCAATAATTATCTTGTTACTCTAGAAGGAATTGAAAGAGGAATTCTAGGGTTAGAACTGGGCATGATAACATGTGACTTAGTTATTTGCATGACGAATAATTAGGTTCGTGAATTGAATGGAAATATTTGTTCACCGCATGTAACACATAAGGGATTGGAATTGAAGGAGTTTAATTCAATTATTTTGCATAGGAATATAGCAAGATTAATCTGGGTTAACTAGAAGTCAATTGATCACTTGGAAAAGGACTTTTGCTATTAGAGAATTCATGTTAACAATTTAGTAGGCATAATAATTGGGATAATTGGATAATTGATTTATACTTCATAATTGGAGATATTGAAGTCTTAATCTTTATTTACCTAAATTCATTCAAATCTTAGTTTTGTTTATTTGATTTCATTTAGAATAATCTCTTTTAATTGCTAAAATTAGTTTTCTTATTTTGAAAAATCACACTTAATGGCTGTTTAAATAAAATTGGATTGATATAGTGCTAGTAGTTGGAATTTATTGATTAGAGTTCTCTGTAGGATCGACACTCTATCCTATCACTTTATTACTTGTGGACTGTGTACACTTGCACAAATTTATTGATTGCGAAATCAACCAACAATAAGTCTGAGGTGAACAACCCCGAAAAAAGAGGATATACCGGTTGGATAATATATTTTAATCTATGAGGGAATATAGTCACTATACATGAATGATACGTCGTGCATGACGAATGTTATGGTAGGCTGATCACCTAACGTACATGCAATGGTAGTTTACCCTCTTCGTGATTGTAAACATGCCTAGTATGATGTGGTTGCAATGGGAATACTTGTTGAACATGAGAGTTCATGGTCTATATGACCCCTCAATAATATATGAAAAGTTTTTTTGAATAAAACTATTTACATTATTTATACTGCTTCACAGTTATTGAATAATTATGAAGACTCTTGAATGTTTAGAAGATGTAAACTCTTATAGAGTAGCCATGGTAGACTGAGATAATAGAAGATAAATCCTCAGAGGAGGAAAGGGAATTGCTTGCAAGATATTAAAGTGAAAATATAAAGGTTACATTGAAAACCTAGTTTTGATTAATAGAATGAAAATACATTAGTATGGTATAATTTTGAGGACGAAATTCTTAGAAGAAAGGGTGAATATGATAACCCAAAAATTTATTAGTTTCGTCTCGAATAATTAAACGAAGGTTTAAAGAATAAACCTAGATTGGAAGTAAAGGAATGATTAAAATTTTTAAGAAAAACATATGTGGTTTGATATTTGAAGAATGTAAAGAGTATTAAATGTGAATGATAGAAATTTTGAAGAGTAAGAAATGAGGAGATGAAGAGTAAGAAGTGAGAAGATTGTTGTATAAAGTTTTGTAATTAAAAGAATGTATTACGTCACACTAACAATAATAAAAAGAGTATTAAAGAATAAAATTTACTTTTGAGTATACGAGATATGCAGACGAAGATGTTAGTACCTAAGAATAAGCAAGTAGTAATGAGCCAAAGCAAGTCAGATGAGACTTGGGCTAAGAATAGATTCTTTTCTATGAATTGGATAGCAAAGGATAAAGGAAAGAGATAGTAAGATAATACCTATGATGAGGTAAGTTGCTGAGATGAGTTGTTAAGAGAAATTGTGTAAAGAGTTTAGTAATAAACTAAACTAGAACGTTATGGTAGTAGTGATTCCAGGAATGCAATTCTTGTAAGTGGGAAAGAACGTAATAACCAAGGGATGAAAATATAAACCAATATGATTAATTAAGGTAAGTATATGAGAAACAAGATAAAACTTTGTTATGAATTAACATAGCTTGAATGTTGGCCTTGAATGACAAATGAGAATATAAATAAGTATAAAATGAGTAGCTAGTTCGGAAAAGAATTTTGGAAGCGCGGATTGCTCAATTGAATCTGAAATGTCAACTGTAGAAATAAAAGATTGTAAACCCGATATGGTTTTAAAGTTGACTTTTTGGTCAAAGTCAACAATTAACTTTTAAGATGGAAAGTTAAACTTAAGTTCGGATGAGAATTTTGACAAACGAATTGCATATTTGAGTCCGGAGTGTCGAAATTAGCCCAAGATTGAAATAAACACTATTTTGAGTTGGGGTTGACTTTTTGGTCAAAGTCAACGTTTGACTTTTTGGTTAAAGTCAACATTTGACTTTTTGAAAAAAAGTCAAACTCAAAAATTTAAGATGAACTTTATGAGGAAAATATCTCAATGACGTTGAGAACGTCAATGTTAGTAAGAATTGACTGTATTCATAAAAAAGTCTATTTTTAGTACCCAAATTGATCAAATAGTCAATTAATCGAATAAATGAGCAAATAAAAGAGGGGGGGATTGAATCTTCTAGAAGGATGGCATGGGGTGGCGGCTGGGAGCTGATTATTGGATTGGGGTGGGGTGGGGTGGGGTGGGGTGGGGGTGGGGAGAGTATGCTAAAATTATTTTCCATTGACACCAAACAATCCCCCAATGCTCTGACCAACCTTATTTTTCATTGGTTACACTTTTGGGTGTGAGGCAAGTAAGTTGGTCATTGATTAAGTCTAATAGGCAAAATGTTCAGCCATCTTCTCACCATTTTGTTAGGTTTTATGAAAATCATAGACGCAATCAAATTGCATAATGTAGCGGAAACATGACAAAATTAGATTTTAAAATTTTCATTAAACCAAATACCTGGATCATCCTTTATGCATATTATTAATTAGAACAAAGAACAAGGAGTTATAGAATCATACCCTTGTAGATACGAGCTTCCATAGGTACGAGTTCAACTCCTACTTCTCCGCGATCTCCTTGAATCTCCGGTTTGATTCTTTCTTTTGATCAACGTTAGCCACCCAAGCCTTTGGCCTCTAGAGGTGATGTGACAACCCGAATTTTTAAAAGTTATTAAAGAAAGAATTTAATAATTAAAAATTCTTATTATGAGATGTATATATTTTTAATTATGTGTCTTGGTGTGAAAAAAATTAAATTTTTATGAGATTTAATAGTTGATTAAACTATTAAAGGAAATAAAAGAAATTAGTCACGACAAGGAATTTGGTGGCAAGGGAAATTAACCCTATAAATATTGGGTAATTTAAATTATGTTGAAACTATATTATGGAATAATATTGTTTGAATATTAAAACCTTACTTGGTTGTGGTGTTGTAGTAAAGTGGATAAAAGAATTAATTCATTAATTAAATAGTGAGTTAATATATGAGTTTTGCTAACTTAATATATAATACATGTCATGGTAGTATATGAAAAGGTTTAGTACCTTGAATGATGTTAATAAATATAAATTGATGGTGAGAGAAGAAAAACCAATATACCTATAAATAATTATTGGTTAGAGATTAATAAATTGAGTTAATATTTAAGTAGTGATTAGATGTATGGATTAAATAAATTGTATTGAGACAATTTATGCGAGGAAAGGAATTAAATAATTATATATTATGATTGTATGATTCATTTAAGTTAATTAAAATAATTAATGGAATAAATATTAATTATTTTATTGGAAAGGTTTATTTTAAGTTGAGATGTTATGAATATAATTTCGTAATATATGGAGTAATAGTTATACATATTATAATTGTATTATTCAGTGCAGTTAGCTAAATAATTTATCAACACAGTTAAAGTGTGACATTTAGAGAAAAGAAGATATACCATATGATGAGGAGAATTATTAAAGTAAATTAAAAGGACATTAATAGTTCTAGCCAAACATGGCCTTGTGACCTTTTGCCTTTGTAACACCCACATTAAGCCATCAGTTGTAACACCCACATTAAGGCATCAGTTTATTTTGTTTACGTGGTGTAGAAAAATAGAGAGAAAGAGAGAAAACACAGAGAGAAAGATGGAGCTTAGAAAGAAATTTAGAAGAGGGAAGAGACACTCTGAGAATCAAAAGGAAAAAGAGGATTAAACAAGGACTTTCAATTATCTAACTAGAGCTTAGATGAATCAAAGGTAAATTCCTAAGTTTTTAGTTTTTGGTTTTTTGTTTTCTAAAGTCTTTATAATTAGGTTTTTGTTGAAGTACAATTTGTATATGTTTATGGGTATATATATTATGTTATATATCATCTATAAGCAATTTTTAGGTAATTGAACTCATGAAAATATGCTAAGGATGAAGAACTTGTGTTCTTAATGAAACATGTGTGTTATGGCTTTAAAAAGTATAAAATTTCATGTTTAATATGTGTTATAATCTGTAAATTGATGTTGGAATATGTTAGTATGTGAAGAAATGAAAACAACATAGTTTAAATCGTGTCAATTGATTAAGAAACGAAGTCGTGGCGATCAAATTCGCTAAAGATGTTAAAACATGAAAATAGAGTATGAACATTTGTTTTGGGTCAAATTTTAGGTTGGTTAATGTTTTTATAAATTGTTAGAATTATAGTATGCTGTAGTTCTATGAATTACGAATCTATAGAATCAAAAACAGACTATATTGGATGTGTATAACTCAAGTTATGAACATTAGTAGAAGAAAAAGGGTCAAAAATCGCGAGAACAGTAGCTTCAGGTCCCGTTTCTACTAACAGGCACAGCTGCGCTGTGCCCTAAGTTATTTGGGGCGTAGTTGCGCTCTAGGGCACAGCTGCTCTGTGCCCAAGGCTTAATTGGGCGTAGCTGCGCCCAAACTATGTCAGGTGTTATTGTTTTGACCTGTTTTAGTAAAATAGGTATAACTTTTTCATACGAACTCCGATGGAGGTGATTCAAGATGATCCGAAACGAGGACGAATATACCAATTTGTATTCTTTAAAGTTTTCAATTTGAGGTCAGGAACAGTAGTCAAAATGGTCATTTGTGTGACTGATGTGTATTTGGAGGCAATCGGAGGGCGTCAGACATGCACATACACAAGTATAGTGATGTCGACGATAATAGACGTTGTTCTAAGTTATAGAACATGAATATTATGAAGTATTATGATGCTTAACATTAATAAATGATATATTAGATAAGTTGTATACGCATACTAAGCACACACAAGAGAGACAAATTGGGCGTGTGACAAATAAACATCGAAACATCGTGATAAGTGATAATGAATGTAAAAAGAGTTTTAAATCAAATGAATTGAATATTATAAGATATTGAATAGTGTTAATATAAATCCAATAAGTAGTCCTAGCAAGACTTAAACACTTGAATGAACCTCGAATATGAAATACAGTGAGATATAAGTTAAAATTTAACACAATCAAATTGAACATTGTGTATTAATTAATAAGAAGGGTTATGGGAGGTAGAGTAAAGTTTACATTACAACTATTATGCATTGCTATGTGACTAATAGTTGATGTGCATGATTATATAATTGTGTAGGGCACGTAAAGTGCAGATAACTGTAAGCTGTTATTGGTAAACAACGATCAAAGCAAGTCTTTCAGTTCCTATTTGCTATGTGAATTTGATTTTTTTAAATCTTTATTGCAAAGAGCATGATGTGTTATATATATGTTGAATGTATGAAATGTTATAGTCAACTTATGACTACGTTGATTGAGTAAAGCATGCTGACTGAGTAAGGAACTCAATCTTTATACATCTTTATACTTGTTATATGAATTGTAACATGTATGTTATGCTAGTCCAATGTTTGTGAGATATATGTTGAGTATGCTATTATGTGCTACATGAAGCATGAAAACTGTTAGATTTTGCTGGGCTGTCGAGCTCAACCTTGCAAATAACCATTTTTGCAGGTTAAGGATTGAAGGTAACACTATGTGCTACTTGAATGACGTGGATCAGATGTGATGCCCCCAAATCTGGGTATCTTCCAACCCGACAGATGGTGCTCCACGATACTACAATCCATACAATTATTCCATTGAGATAACAATGAAATGAGTGTAATTACTATCTTTATATTACATCAGTAATAAATCCTTTCCCATGTTCATAAACCGAATACATTCTTTGTTCTTGATAAGTATATTACATACAATTACACTAATCTATTACAGGACGATTAATTGCCCATCTTAGCCTTGCCTTTATCTCTCTTAGAACTCTCAGTTCGTTCGGCTTTAGCTGCAAACATATGGTTCAAGCAAGAATGAGCATAACTAGCTCAACAAGTCTTAACAAAGAATCATATGAATATCACATTAACAATTACATGCTTTACTTCCATAACTAAACAATTAACTACGATGCACTATTAAACATTTGACTAGTACTTCTCATGTCATAACAACAATTCTAAAGTACATATAATAGCTTCGGAATTCTGAACCCGTTAATAGACCATGAACATACTCTTTTCGTTTTCATACTTGAAAAGGACATCCAGCACTAAGGCAATCCATCCGTCTTTACTTACGAGCACTTCTAGGTGATCAGCCTATTGTACTCTAGGTTGATTAACACTCTTTCGTTAAACGTATTTACGTTCAACATTTGGCAACCTCGCGTGCCCATCGAATAATTGATGAAAATACTTTTGTTTGTGCATAGAAAAACTTACCTTCTCATCCGTACCAAATACTTGGCATAGGATAGCGTTAACAGTTCTATGTCGAAAGACTTGTAAACAAATCAATCAACTCTTCAGTATTAGTCTAGCCGAATTAAAACAGGCATTGACTCTTTCTTTAAAACCATTCATGCATCTTATAACATGCATCACAGAAAACTTGGCTAACACGAAGGTTAGACAAGCGTTAAGAAAGACTTGCCATCAAACATCTTCGAATATACAATTCAACAATTCTCAGTCTTTACAGGATCTACATGATATATTCACAAAGCACACTGTAATTAGTATCAAACAACTAACTTTATTTGTCTATAACCAACTTCTTTCTCTTCTATGTCTTATTTGCATTAACTTCGTTATTAAAGTCGATTCGACTTTCTATACTTCGTTACGGCTTGTTAACGTTCTTACGTCATTAACAGACATTCGATCATTATTGGTGAAGTACTAACGTTGAACATCATTTACGGTTTACTTATTACGTTCTCGCGTTCTTCGTTTAATTTCTATTATTAAACCTTACTAAATCTTCTAACATTATCACCTTATAAGTGATTTAAGGTCAGCTTGATTATGTACATTAAGTACCTTCAATGTCTTACTTTAGGTCCACATTCAAATGGAACACAAACCTAACTTAGTCAACATTTTCACACTGCCGGCGCTGCGACGTGACATCCCTAGTACTAACACGGTGCTGCAGCGCGACCATTATACACTGGGTTGGCGCTGTGGCGCCGCCTGTAACGCCCGAGAAAATTGGATTTTTAGGAGAATTAAAATTTTATTTTAATATGTGGATTAAATAAATTTAATTGATTATTTATGGGAGCAAGATAATAGGAGGTCGTTCTATGACATAAACATATCAGAATCATAGTATTTTGGCTATGTGATAGAATTAAAGTGTTTGAATTTTCAAGACAAAAATAAAAGCTTTCCGAGAAATTTTCTGAAAAACATTATTCACGCAATTATGCTCGGGAATTATTTTTGAAATTTTGAGAAATACGTAATGATAGAATATCAAGGTGATATGGAATATCCAATAATATTTCAGTTATGGAAAACGTAATATTTCGCCAGTAGACTTAATTTGAGAACGTTAGGAAAATCAAGCGTTAAGAAGTTAGGGAAATGATTGTATGATACGTACGTATTGTACGAGGTAGAGAATATGAGTATAATACGAGGTATTATACAAGTATGCAAGAATGATGGTATATGTGAGGGCCCCGAATTCGAGGTCCCAAATCACCGCGGATACGGTTCGATCATTCTATACAACTATTACTATATTTGCGGAAGATATAAACATAAATTGTTTATACATTATACTTACATACTTTTTCCCAAGGTCGAGTAACCTTAACTTAATACATAATACATAACTTGTCTAACACATAACATTATTATTATACAACTATACTATTACAAATCTAATCACATACGTAAACTAAAGCTGGAACTGTCTGTAACATTTCCTTGTATCCGACGTGTTCGTCTTAATCTGCAATGTTTTATCATGATATAGCAAGGGTGAGCATAAGGATTGCCCAGCAAGTTTAAGTTCAATAATATAACGATATATCAAGATTGAAATGATTTGAATAATTGGCTGGCTATAATTCAACAATATAATTGTGAACTAGCAGGAACAAATTTATAACTGAACAAGTATTATACATGAACAAATATATCTGAACCAACTGGTAATGAAGGTAATCAGCCTTTCATACCTAACTTATACATGTAATATGTACAGAATACAATTCATAGCAACCAACACTGATTAACCATAAGCTTATCCGAATGAACAACTCTTAGTAGAGTTAAATAAAAATAAACTTGCCTGAACCATTGATTACCGCTACGCAATTTATATCGCTTTATCCGAAGACCTAATATTAGTAATATAGATCTCCAATATTAGAATAATATAATCACAATATAATACTATTGTGACGCCCCCAAAATAGGTATACATTACCCATCTTGGGTCGCCAGAAAATACACTACTGACAACTCTATTTATACAACAGTCGTGCAAAATACGACGACTCGTATACTGTGAGTTTCAATACAAATATTGTTACGTATATTATATAATACGACAATATTCATATTTAAATTATTACAATGCCATATAAAGCAGCAAATATATCAAGTCCCCGAAGGGACACGAGAAGATTTATGTTCTCCTCATTCTAATAGAGTACACCTTTGACGCTTCAAAATTCTGATTCGCCTCACCCTATTATAGCTCACAAAAATTAAATATCAAATGATGTATAAAACATGTCACACCCATTTTAAGTTCTCAGTACAATTATTATGCCACACCGTTTCATAATTTGATTCGGCTTGTGACTAATTCGTATCACCACTTTATACTCATGTTCTCTCTGCTAGTCCCAACTACACTTTTATTACCTGAAAGGGGTGGTGAAATAAAAGGGTGAGCACAAATAGCCCAGTAAAAAAATCAGGACTTAAGATAATTAAATTATCAATAGTCTTCATCAATAATAATTCAGATATTTTGAACATATGGTAGAAGATAAAAGTTTTCAACCATAATAGCAGCGGAATCAACAATCCATTATAAGAGTCAAGTAGAACATAATGTCTACTATCTCCTCTAGATTAAAAGTCCATCGTTAATATTTCATTCCTGTAATAATTATCAATAGTTCTTGGTTATACCCAAGATAAAGAGAACTCTCATCACCTGTCTTCACCTGAACCACCACAGATTATAATTAAATCACAATTCATATTTATAATCAAGTAAATCAACAGTATAACTTTGCACTACATGCCAAAGATATACAACTATAAAACCAATAATCAACATTCCATCTTTGCACTACAGGCCAAAGATATACAACTGTAAAACCAATAATCAACATTCCATCTTTGCACTACAGGCCAAAGATATACAACTGTAAAACCAATAATGCTGAGACTCAGCTTAATACTATCACGACCACGAATTATCCATGCACTACGGGCCAAGGATATTCGTATTTTCAATTACGATCATGATTATACCGAATGATCCATGGTCATAATCATGCCAAGTTCATCTATGCACTACGGGCCAAAGATGACTTTTACCACATCGTTTGTAACATTACGGTCATGATTATACTGAATAATCCCTGGTCATAATCATACCATGTCCATCTATGCACTACTGGTCATAGATGACTTTCAACACAATATAAGCATGAGAATGATGACAATGATATACATAATGAATAAACATAGATCATCATAATAATAAGATAACATAGATCTTAGTGATTTTCAACTTAATTATCCAGAGTTCAAATTGATAACATAATAATAGATGAAGCACAAACTATTAAGGATATTCTAATCCTTTCAGGACTTTTCACCATTTCATGATAAACTGAATAAACGAATAATAATATCTTACCATAATATGGAGTATGAAAGAAAATGATATTCCTTTTACCATAAAATAATACCCCTTACCACAATAATGATATCCCTTACCTTAGCATGTGACTTGATTATGCTTTCTGTGAAATTGATCAACTTAAACAATGCTTGCATTCCTTATCTACACTTGGAGTAACATTACACTCAATAGAAATACTCACAATAATATGCTCACAATATTGAAGTAAAAGAATTCTATATTTTTAGTGTAGTGATGGTGTGTGTTTAGTTACTCCACCGAGCAACCTATTTTTACTAAAAATTTAGTAAACAACTTGCACACCTGCTTTGACAAAATAACCAAATGGGGTATATAATACTGGTAGTGGAATTTATGGTCCCACAGAGAAAATTAAATCAACATGTACACGTTTTAACAAAATTTGTTCAATAATAGAGTTGTGCTCCATACTACTTTAGAAAAAGTAGAGTGTCGAAAAGTCCTGCCAAACTTACTTTTGTAAAAAGAAAATAATTGAACAAACATCTGTATATCATACTTATCTTTAAGCAATACCCTTTTCAATCTTTGAACCATTATTCACAATTATTAACATAGACTCTCAATACTGCCAACTAGTTTAATTATATCATATCAAATAATATGAGTCACTGTGTAATAACTAATGTGGCAATTATTGAAATAAATACCGAGTGACTTCTTACGTAAGAATCAAATCAATACCTTACTTCTAAACAATTTAAATTCTATTAAAAGTAAGGATCAACATCAAATCATAATTATCTCGAATAACATATACATCAACTAATAATTTATTATTCATTTAAGTTATTTTTGCATAATATCATTATATTTAATAATGTTCATGTTACAACTTAGAACAACATCCTTTATCGTCGAAAACATTACACGTTGCATACGTGCATGCCCGACGTCCTCCGATTACCTCCGAAAACACAATAGTCCCAAAGATAACCATTTTGACCCCTTCTAACGACCTCAAATTGAAACACTTAAAGAACAAAAGTTGTAGGTCTATTTGTCCTCGTTCTGGATCATCTTGAATTTCCTCAATCAGAGTTCGTATGAAAAAGTTATGCTCCATTTACTAAAAGACGTCTGAACAGATTTTGGCTTAACACTTAACCAGCGCCTAGGCGCCCAACTTTGGCCTTGGGCAAGCGTCTAGGCTCCCAAGAATAGATTCTAAGTGCCTAGTCCAGCGCCTAGGCGCCCGACCCTTGACACTTAACTCCGATTTCTAGATTTTTGCAACTTTTAACGCACATACTTCAAATCTTCATAACTTCTTCATCCGTTATCAGAATTAGTCCGTTTTCGAGGCTATGGAAAGCTTGTAACATGCTCTACAAAATCCTCATGATTTTATAATTTTTCAGATTTATTAATTATTCTGAAATTTGGCTCCAAAGTCCCCCAAGACTAAGTTTTTCATCGATTAACATGTTTTACAAAAACTTTCATCATAACTTCAATTTAAATCATTTTTAGTTCTTTCAAATTGGAATATTTCTATAACTTCTTAATCTATAGATCATCCTCCTCGGATTTTACACATAAATCAACTAGCAACACTTTTACAAGTTTGATTTAAGTCTTGAAAATAACTTTTATTCATCCTCAAACATATGCCTAACTTTTTGATCTTAAATTCTATTATGACATGGATTAAACATAAAATCTTTATCATAGACTCTCTTATAACTTTGGATCCATCATGATCCCTTATAACCCAATTTTCAACAAATAAAACTCTTAGGAAAATTAAAGAGATGAAAAGTTTTGGTTTTACCTTTTGAGTTCTTATTCTTCCTTCATACTTCCATGGTTTCATTTTCTTCTTTCTTCCTTTCTTCCCTTCTTTCTCTGCTGTCTTTTCTTTTGCTGAAGATTGGCTACGGAAAGATGTAATGAACGAGAGGGTTGATGGCTCTTCTCTTTTCTCGCTCTCTCTCTCTTTCCTTCTTCTTTCTTTCTTTTATTTTCCCCCAAATTATTCCTACGGGAGGGAGTGTGGGAAATGAAGAGTAAAATGTTGATTTTGCCTTATTAGGCTTAATCACCTAACCAACATCCATGACCCACTTGGATTAAAGAACCAATCACAAACAACTAAGGTGATGAATTTGGAGAAAATTTTTGGAAGCGTGTAGGAATTAATATCAGCACAATACTAAATTATCAACTTCTTAGTCGCCCACATGCCACTTTTCTAGAAGATTTAATCCCCCTCTTTTATTAACTTATTTATCCGATTAATTGCTCATTTGACTATTTATCAATTTAATATTTTATAATTAAAAATAACAATCATAAATTAAATTAGACTTTTATTTTATAAAAGTCGGGATTTTACAACTATAATATATATATATATATATATATATATATATATATATAATATATATATATATATATATATATAAACATAGAATAACCTAAACACATAGCACATAACCCTATCAATCTATAACACACATAAGACTTAGCATCAAGTCAAACTATTTCAGTCTGACTTGAATCCGACACAATTCTGACATCCCGACGGTCTAGTCAGACTTTTATCAAGTCTAAGTTCAATTAAACTCTGCCTAAGACTTAACAATCATCTCAGATAATTTTAATATCAGTCGAAATATTTTTCGTAAGTTCGTAATAATTTTTAAATAATTATTACTATTTATCTTGATTTTTCAATCATTAAAAACGTATTTAAATAATATAAATACCACATAATTCTTTTATCATTAATATTTATTTATTATCAAATATTAATGAAATACATGTCATAATATATAATATATCAAAGTATTTTTCATACCTTTAAATCATAATTATATGATTTTTAAACCGTTAAATTCATTATTCGATAATTGCTATTAATATTAAAATATAAATATTTTCGTGACAAAATATCAAAAGTTATATTTTATAACATCAAATATTTTTCTAACACTTAAATCATTTTATATGATTTATAAATCATTAATTCTATTTTTCTATAATTTTTTAATATAGTTATTAAATAAACTAATTATCATTAATACTGATTAATTAATGAAATTCATCACAAAATATTAAAAGTCACTCAAAATAACTTAAAATATTTTATTATACCATAACATTATTTTCATGATTTTTCATGTATTTAAATCATTTTTAAATCATTTATTTAATATTATAATTAAATGAATTAAATACCATTTATATTCCAAAAATATTAAATATTTATGAAATATACTCTAAATAATTAAAAACTATTTTTTAGAATTTAAAATAATTTTTCGAAATTTATTTTGTATTTTTAATAATTAAAAACTATTTTTATCAATTTTTAAATAATTTTCAAAAAATAGAAAATAAAACTGTCACTAAAGGGCCCTATAGCGACAGACCCGTCGCTATAGGTGTTCTTTAGCTGTTCTTGAGCTTCAAAGTCAGTCACCGAGGGGCTTGGTTTGACCGGATTTTAATCTATGTTCCTAATACTTTATGGGCTAGTTTGAACCTTTTACATGTAGCTGATATGAAATACGACAACTAGAAATCATCAAATTGGTCATACAACAAACACACAAGGAGATCTGACCTCCTAAAGTCTCTGTTAGACGTCACCTGGGTTTTCCAGAAACCCAGGCAGTTTAAGTTGCTATATTGTAGCTCGATTATCTAAGTGTTCTGATCTGGTTCATAGGATATAATGATTCATATATGTACTACTCATGTCAAGGAACATATACAAAACAACAGATTAGTCCATAAGCATCACAATATCCAGAAAGATCTCGGTCAAAGGCTGTCAGAATAATTATTCTTGAGGTTTCAGGGTTTCTTCCCAGAAACTCATCCGTGACCGAGTGTCATGATTTGACCACTCATTACGACCAATATGGTTATTGTTTTAAGCCATCTAGAGGCATGAATATATAGACCAACTAACAGGCTACAAACAGATTACTATAACTGTAAGACCCCAATTTTTATAAATAAAGATGAATTTTCTATAAATATCATTTTTAAATATTATGAAGTTAATTTGATATAATGTTATAGTTGTGAGTAATATTTATAAATTTTGCAAAGTAAGCAAGTTGTTATAAAATATTCGTTTGGTCGGGAATATTCTTTTTGTCGGGGAATATTCGTACGACGGCACAATCATTGGTGGACCCCACAACAGAATTATTGTCGGATTGAGAAAACGACAGAATTATCTTTCTATAAAAATAACAGCTGAGGTGTTACCGTTAAAATCGTTAAAACTGTTGAACTACTTGGTAGTAAAAGTACAGTAATACGCGTGGTTGCATAGTAGCACACGGTATTGATTATTGATGCTTACGTGAGAAGTCACTCAGCTATACTCAATTATTGCTACAGTAATTGCTGTGCATCATATCTCTTAAATTATTGTCATAGTATCATCTGTATAATATGTTATATTATTAAATCAATAATTGAGACGTTGTGGTAAGTTTGGTTATTTTATGGGGGGCCATATGTCATCATTTAAGAGTCTCTTCGTCAATAGTAATTACCGTCGTCAATAGTATTTACTTGGTCAATAGTAATTACCTTCGTCAATAGTAATTACCGTCGTCAATAGTATTTACCTTGGTCAATAGTAATTACCTTCGTCAATATTATTTACCTTGGTCAATAGTATTTACCTTGGTCAATAGTAATTACCTTCGTCAATAGTATTTACCTTGGTCAATAGTAATTACTTTCGTCAATAGTAGTTGTCCCTTCAATATTACCAAGAGTCATTTGACCCTTCGTTAAGACCAAGAGTCATTTGACCCTTCGTTAAGACCAAGAGCCACCCTCAGTTTTTCTATAAATAGAGCCTAGGGCTTCATTATTTTTCACGAATTCATTCAAGCTATAGAGAGAGAAAGTATAGAGAGAATAAGAGAGAGAGAGAATAAAAGTATTCTGCTACACCACTTTTCCAATATCCAGTTCTTTTAAGGTAGGGAATATATATTCTTTTATATTCATGAAGAGAACTTCTGTTATTCCATTCGTTATTATTCTGTTGGAATAACCAGTATACGCGGTCTACCCTATACTTGGTGACATTCTTCTATATTCTGTTGGAACATCCTGTCTGTGTATTTTACACCGGACCTGGTTTCGTTTATTATTCTGTTGGAACATCCTGTCTGTGTGTTTTACACCGGACCTGGTTCCGTTTTATTATTATTCTGTTAGAATATCCTGTCTGTGTGTTTTACACCGGACCTGGTTCTATTATTTATTATTCTGTCGGATATCATGTCTGTGCGTTTACGCCGGACCTGGTTCCATTATTTATTATTCTATTGGAATAACCAGTCTGTGCGGTCTATCGCATGCATGGTGATTTCTTTTGTTATTCCATTCTTTATTGTACTCAGTTGGTTAAGTTTTGACTTCTATACTCCATGAAATTTGTGGAATATCCTTGATAGTTGCGTTTCATCCAGTATCTTTTCAAGAAAATATTCTTCTAAGCATTCTTGAATTTTACTCCACAATGCAGTATCATGTTGACAATTTGGACGTTGTTAATTCCTGGATAAATTAATTCTTGAACTTGTTTTATTGAATTCTTATATCATTGTCATCATCCTCATGTTTATAAAATGTTGAAAGTCATCTGTGGCATGTAGTGCATAGATGGACTTGGTATGATTATGACCAGGGATTATTCGGTATAATCATGACCGTAATGTTACAAATGATGTGGTAAAAGTCCTCATTGGCCGTAGTGCATTGATGGACAGTTGTTGGCATGATCATGACCATTAATGAATACACGAATATCCTTGGCCGTAGTGCAGGGGTGATTCGATGATGTGGATTATTTTATTAAGCTGAGTCTCAGCGATCACAGTGTTGAAAAACTTTTTAAATCATAAAAGATAGTAGAGTTTATTTCTACTTGACTCTTTTAATGGATTGCTTGTTCCGCTACAGTTAAACTTGATGTCTATTATATTTTATCAGTTTAACATTGTTGAAGGCTAATGATAATTTATTCTGCATTATCTTAGTCATAATATTTCTTACTGGGCTAGTTGAGCTCACCCTTTCTTTCACTGTTCTCTTCAGGAAATGAGAACGTAGCTGGGACAAGTCGGGGTACGGAGTGATGTTCCGAATGATAGTATTAGTTAGTAGTCCTCACTATTCTATGTAATGGTGTGTTAATAAATGTAATGAGGACTCCTTTTGAGTATGAATACTCTCTAGAAGATAATATTTGTATTCAAACTCACAGTTTATGTTTTGTCGTATTGTACACGACAGATGTATTAATCAGTTGTATTTGTATTCTGTACTATGTATCTGACGACCCAAGATGGGTGATGTATACCTATTTTTGGGGGCGTCACAGTTGTATCAGAGCTTAGGGATATGATCCCTGGCTACGATGTGAGAATAGACTAGGAGGGGAGAGACGGGGAATTCCTTCGCTAGTATGACATACCTAAGTTTATTTGCATGGTATTTTATTGGTCGGTCATAATATAAGGATAATATATGACATATCAATTAATTTTTATTTGTGGCAGTATCTGAAAATGGCATCTGAGAACGTTGAGAATAGCAATGGAGCACAGACGACTGTTGATTCACCACATATCAATAATCAGGATAATGTGCATCAGGAAGGTGTCAATCCTCATGCAAACAACAACACTGACCAAATGATGAATGATCAAATGTTCAGAGCTTTATGCAATTCATGCAACAACAGGTGAAAACGGCTCCTGTCCACAACGTAGGTGAAATACTGGAAACTCTCAGGCGGTCACCGCTAAACAGTTTAAGGAGCTGGGACCACCGGAGTTTAAGGGAGAACCCAAACCACTTGTAGCTGAAACATGGATAAAGCAGATCACCAAGATATTTGATGTCTTGGGTTGCTCCGAGGAGCAAAAGGTTCCCTTTGCCGCCTTTATTTGCGAGGAGAGGCAGATTACTGGTGGGAATCGATAAAGCGTACTCAACCTGCCGCACTGAAGATGTCTTGGGAGAAGTTTCAAGATCTGTTAAACGACAAATACTTTCCCCGAGAGTATTCGTCACATGAAGGAGGTGGAGTTCATCAATTGGAGCAGAATAATATGACCGTGTCGCAGTACGAGGCAAAATTTGCGGAGTTATCCCGGTTTGCGTCCCATCTGGTGGATAATGAAGAAAGAATGACGCGGATGTTTTTAAAGGTTTGAAGCTGGAGATACGTCAACATCTTGTTTCTCATAAACTGTGTTTGTATTCAGATGTTGTAAATAGGGCTCAGTTGGTGGAGCGCGATAACGAGACAACGCAACCAAAAGAGAGCAGCCGGCAAATGATAATACCAGTGAGAGTAGTCATCGAAGCGGTGACAACAAGCGTGGAGGAATCAACAGCTAGAAATGGTAACCACTTCGTGGTAATCAGGGCCAAACAATAAGAATGGACATTTCAAGAAGAGGAGATTCAACAATGATGGAAAGACGTCAGCACCACACCTGTCTTAAGGAAGGAGAACGACCACCTATCATATGTTTCAAATGCGGAGGGGAGGGACAACATCAGTCCAAACTGCGCGATGCCGTCCAAAGCATGTTATAATTGTGGAAGAGAAGGTCATTTAGCCCGATTTTGTCGTTTACCGAAAACAAATTCAGCTAGGATGGAGGCACCAAAAGCCGTCCCAGAAAAGTCAAAACCGGTTGTGCAAGGGAGAGCGTTTGTTGTGAACTCTCAGAGAGCAAGGAACCCGAATGAGGTCATCACGGATAAGCTTATCATAAACTCTAAACAAGTTTATACTTTATTTGATACCGGTTCAACCCATTCTTTTATTTCTCCTACTTGCGCTCATCGATTAAATTTGATTCCGGAGAAATTATACTTTGACTTATCTGTGGAAACTCCGTTGGGAGAAACGTTCATTACCTCCACTGTTTATAAGTCTTGTTTGGTTCAAGTTGGTACCCACACATTACCTATCGATCTGATTTCATTAAAAATACTTGCATTTGACGTGATTCTAGGGATTGATTGGTTAACTACTCATTATGCAAAAATTGATTATTTTCGTAAGGTTGTTAGTTTTCATATTCCTAATCGACCTATTATGCGAATTCAAGCAACCAAACCATTAAAATCAATCGCTGTCATCTCAAGCCATAAAACTATTCGTTTATTGAAAAACGGATGTCAAGCTTTCTTAGCTCATGTCACAGATCTAAACAAAAAATACGTCAGTTTTGAATGATATTTCTATTGTTAATAAATTCCCTGACGTATTCCCTGAAGAACTTCCTGGCCTACCCCCAGAGCGTGAAATTGAATTTTGTATCGATCTTGAACCCGGTACAAAACCCATTTCCAAAGCCCCATATCGAATGGCTCCTATTGAACTTCAGCAGTTAAAGATCCAACTGCAGGATTGTTAGACATTGGCTTTATTCGTCCTAGTACTTCTCCTTGGGGAGCTCCTGTTCTATTCGTGAAGAAGAAAGATGGAAGTATGCGACTTTGTATTGATTATCGGGAGTTGAATCATGTCACCATCAAAAACAGGTACCCATTGCCACGTATTGATGATCTGTTTGACCAGTTGCAAGGAGCACAATTCTTTTCAAAGATCGATCTTCGTTCTGGATATCATCAGCTGAAGTTTAGAACTGAGGATATTCCAAAGACGGCTTTAGAACTCGTACGGGCATTATGAATTCCTAGTCATGTCCTTTGGATTGACTAATGCTCCTGCTGCCTTCATGGATATGATGAACCGGGTATTCAAGGAAATTTGGATCACTTTGTGGTCGTCTTTATTGATGACATCCTTATTTATTCCAAAAGCCGTGACGATCATGAGCAACACTTGAGGCTGGTACTCCAAAAGCTTCGTGAATACAAGCTTTATGCCAAGTTGAAGAAATGCGAGTTCTGGCTGGAGGAGGTAGCATTCCTTCGGCACGTAGTATCAAGTCGTGGAATATCGGTTGACCCGGCAAAGATTGAAGCTATTCAAAGCTGGGAGCAACCTAAATCAGTGACCGAGGTACGTAGCTTTCTTGGTTTAGCTGGTTATTATCGAGATTCGTGGAAGGATTTTCTCGAATCGCTACTCCATTAACTCAGCTGACTCGGAAAGATACAAAGTTTGGTTGGAGCGAAGAATGTGAGCAGAGTTTTCAAGAACTCAAGAGGAGACTCATTTCACACCTGTTCTAACAATACCATCTGGCTCGGAGGATTTGTCATCTACAGTGATGCTTCGAGCAAAGGTTGGATGTGTTCTCATGCAACATGGAAAAGTCATAGCCTATGCATCAAGACAACTCAAGGAATATGAGAGGAATTATCCTACTCATGATCTAGAGTTGGCAGCTGTTGTCTTTGCACTTAAAATTTGGAGGCATTACTTGTATGGGGAGAAAGTGGAGATCTTTACGGATCATAAAAGCCTCAAATATTTCTTCACTCAAAAGGAACTCAACATGCGACAACGACGTTGGCTTGAACTGTTGAAAGATTATGATCATACCATTCAATACCATCCTGAAAAGCGAACGTGTAGCTGACGCATTGAGTAGAAGATCATATGCGGGTACAAGTGCAATATTAACAACGCAAAGGCCCATTTTGTGTGACTTGCAAAGGATGGAGATAGAGTTGAAGACTCTAGGACCCATGTGAATGATGGCGAATATACGAGTAGAACAGACTTTAATCGATAAAGTTAAAGCTGCTCAAGCTACAGACCTGGAGCTGATGCGTATGAGGAAGAAAGTGCAAGAAGGTTCTATGCCGGAAGCAAGAATCGATGAAGAAGGAATACTTCGAGTCAACTCCAGACTTTGTGTCCTAACAACCCTGATTTAAAGTATGAAATCATGATGGAGGCGCACAACACACCGTTTGCAATCCATCCTGGAAGTACCAAAATGTATCATGATCTTCGTCATACATTTTGGTGGAGCAATATGAAGAAAGAGATAGCGTTGTTTATCTCAAGGTGTCTAACTTGTCAACGAGTCAAAGCGGAGCATCAAGTACCAAAAGGTCCATTGCAACCACTTGAAATTCCAGAATGGAAGTGGGAGCACATTACCATGGATTTCGTTACCGTCTTCCTAGGGTTTCTCAAGGTATTGATGCGATTTGGGTCATTGTTGATAGATTGACCAAGTCTGCTCATTTCTTACCGATACGAGAAACTTATACACTTGAATGTCTTGCTCGTATGTACATAAACGAGATTGTAAGACTGCATGGTATGCCAGTATCCATAATTTCTGATCGAGACCCAAGATTCACTTCACGATTTTGGGTTAGTTTACAAAAAGCTATGGGCACGGAGTTACGATTTAGTTCAGCATATCATCCTCAGACGGACGGACAATCAGAGAGGACTATTCAAACTCTTGAAGATCTATTAAGACTCTGTGTCTTTGACTTCAAGGGAAGTTGGGATAAGTTCTTACCATTGGTGGAGTTTTCCTACAACAACAGTTATCAAGCAAGTATTGGCATGGCTCCATTCGAAGCATTGTATGGAAGAAAATGTCGTTCTCCAGTATGCTGGGATGAGGTGGGCGAAGCAACGTTGTTGGGAACCGGAGTTGGTACGTATGACAACAGAAAAGATTCAAACGATCCGACAACGTATAAAAACCTCACAAGATCGACAAAAGAGTTATGCTGATCTTCATCGAAAGGACGTGGAATGATGTAGGAGATCATGTGTTCTTACGGTTGCTCCATGGAAAGGAGTTACAAGATTTGGAAAGAGAGGAAAGCTAAATCCTCGATTCATCGGTCCATTTTTAATTCTCGATCGAGTAGGAACTGTGGCTTATAGACTCGCTTTACCGCCAAGTATGTCTCGTGTTCATAACGTTTTCCACATATCCATGTTACGCAAATATGTGGAAGACCCGAACCACATTATTGAGTTAGAACCGGACGAAATAGCGGAGGATTTGACGTATGAAGAAGTTCCTGTTCAAATCTTGGATAAGAAGGAACATATTCTACGCTCCAAGGTTATACCTCAAGTCAAAGTTTTGTGAGAAAACCACGATGTTGAGGAAATGACTTGGGAGTTAGAATCAGAAATGAAATCAAGGTATCCTTACCTCTTCGACATACCAGGTACGTACCCTAATTTCGAGGGCGAAATTTCATAAGAAGGGGAGGTTGTAAGACCCCAATTTTTATAAATAAAGATGAATTTTTCTATAAAAATCATTTTTGAATATTATGAAGTTAATTTGATATAATGTTATAGTTGTGAGTAATATTTATAAATTTTGCAAAGTAAGCAAGTTGTTATAAAATATTCGTTTGGTCGGGGATATTCTTTTTGTCGGGGAATATTCGTACGACGCAACAATCATTGGTGGACCCCACAACGGAATTATTGTCGGATTGAGAAAACGACAGAATTATCTTTCTATAAAAATAAACAGCTGAGGTGTTACTGTTAAAATCGTTAAAACTGTTGAACTACTTGGTAGTAAAAGTACAGTAATACGCGTGGTTGCATAGTAGCACACGGTATTGATTATTGATGCTTACGTGAGAAGTCACTCAGCTATACTCAATTATTGCTACAGTAATTGCTGCATCATATCCTCTAAATTATTGTCATAGTATCATCTGTATAATATGTTATATTATTAAATCAATAATTGAGACGTTGTGGTAAGTTTGGTTATTTTATGGGGGCCATATGTCATCATCTAAGAGTCTCTTCGCACATAGTAATTACCGTCGTCAATAGTATTTACCTTGGTCAATAGTAATTACCTTCGTCATAGTAATTACCGTCGTCAATAGTATTTACCTTGGTCAATAGTAATTACCTTCGTCAATATTATTTACCTGGTCAATAGTATTTACCTTGGTCAATAGTAATACCTTCGTCAATAGTATTTACCTGGTCAATAGTAATTACTTTCGTCAATAGTAGTTGTCCCTTCAATATTACCAAGAGTCATTTGACCCTTCGTTAAAGACCAAGAGTCATTTGACCCTTCTTAAGACCAAGAGCCACCCTCAGTTTTCTATAAATAGAGGCCTAGGGCTTCATTATTTTTCACGAATTCATTCAAGCTATAGAGAGAGAAATATAGAGAGAATAAGAGAGAGAGAGAATAAAAGTATTCTGCTACACCACTTTTCCAATATCCAGTTCTTTTAAGGTAGGGAATATTATTTCTTTTATATTCATGAAGAGAACTTCTGTTATTCCATTCGTTATTATTCTGTTGGAATAACCAGTATACGCGGTCTACCCTATACTTGGTGACATTCTTCTATTATTCTGTTGGAACATCCTGTCTGTGTATTTTACACCGGACCTGGTTTCGTTTATTATTCTGTTGGAACATCCTGTCTGTGTGTTTTACACCGGACCTGGTTCCGTTTTATTATTATTCTGTTAGAATATCCTGTCTGTGTGTTTTACACCGGACCTGGTTCTATTATTTATTATTCTGTCGGAATATCATGTCTGTGCGTTTACGCCAGACCTGGTTCCATTATTTATTATTCTATTGGAATAACCAGTCTGTGCGGTCTATCGCATGCATGGTGATTTCTTTTGTTATTCCATTCTTTATTGTACTCAGTTGGTTAAGTTTTGACTTCTATACTCCATGAAATTTGTGGAATATCCTTGATAGTTGCGTTTCATCCAGTATCTTTTCAAGAAAATATTCTTCTAAGCATTCTTGAATTTTACTCCACAATGCAGTATCATGTTGACAATTTGGACGTTGTTAATTCCTGGATAAATTAATTCTTGAACTTGTTTTATTGAATTCTTATATCATTGTCATCATCCTCATGTTTATAAAATGTTGAAAGTCATCTGTGGCATGTAGTGCATAGATGTACTTGGTATGATTATGACCAGGGATTATTCGGTATAATCATGACCATAATGTTACAAATGATGTGGTAAAAGTCCTCATTGGCCGTAGTGCATTGATGGACAGTTGTTGGCATGATCATGACCATTAATGAATACACGAATATCCTTGGCCGTAGTGCAGGGGTGATTCGATGATGTGGATTATTTTATTAAGCTGAGTCTCAGCGATCACAGTGTTGAAAAACTTTTTAAATCATAAAAGATAGTAGAGTTTATTTTCTACTTGACTCTTTTAATGGATTGCTTGTTCCGCTACAGTTAAACTTGATGTCTATTATATTTTATCAGTTTAACATTGTTGAAGGCTAATGATAATTTATTCTGCATTATCTTAGTCATAATATTTCTTACTGGGCTAGTTGAGCTCACCCTTTCTTTCACTGTTCTCTTCAGGAAATGAGAACGTAGCTGGGACAAGTCGGGGTACGGAGTGATGGTCCGAATGATAGTATTAGTTAGTAGTCCTCACTATTCTATGTAATGGTGTGTTAATAAATGTAATGAGGACTCCTTTTGAGTATGAATACTCTCTAGAAGATAATATTTGTATTCAAACTCACAGTTTATGTTTTGTCGTATTGTACACGACATATGTATTAATCAGTTGTATTTGTATTCTGTACTATGTATCTGACGACCCAAGATGGGTGATGTATACCTATTTTTGGGGGCGTCACAATAACATTAACATATCACCTACAGTCAGACAAATAAAGACCATTTAAAAACTTGCCAGGCCTAGTTTTACACTTTTTGGGTTGCCCAGAAAGTGCATAGTCATGCTTGGTCAGCCATCTTTGACCTTGAATATCTTTAGATCTGTAGATGGAATAGCTTTGATTCCACTTCCAGATCAAAGACCTCATGTCAGACTACCAATAAAAAACATAAAACCACAAAAATAAACAACAGAGAAGAATCTACGAACTCTGAAATTAGCTTGGCAGGCCATATTTTCTCACTTTTCCAGATTTTTCAAAATGCTAATTTCGTGCATCTAAGTGTTATGGATCCATGATCCAACAACCCAGATCTCTAAAAGGAACCTTCTAATACATATCTAATCCATCAATTACAACATCTAACATAAAATCAAGAGATTTTGAAATTTAGGGTTCTTACCATTTCTAGCTTTGATCCTTGGATCTGATCTTTGTGATCTGTTCTTGGTAAGCTAATATCTGATAATGGTTTATCTTATCTCCCTATCATACTCTATAATTTCGAAGATGAAGAGAGAGAAGGTCTTGGAGAAAAAAAATGTAAGTGGCCTTTATCTCTCTCTAATCTATACATATATCATGTTATAATGCTAGTAGCTGCTGAAATGAGGCTGATATTGGCTGAGATCTGGTCAATAAGTCAATATAGTTGGTCACCAACTCCTCATTTTGCCAAGATTTGCAAGTAAACTCATAAAAATCCAAGAAGGGCATTATAGTCATTTTGATTTTTGTTTTAATGGCATTTTGGACATTAGCCAAATCCATTAGGGTTTAGGGTTTGGTTAGGGTTTAGGGTTTATAAATTTAATTTTCTAAAATTCCCAATTTAGGTTTTAAAAATAGAAAATTAATATTTCTTAATAATAATTAGAATTTCTAATTATATTAAAATTTCTTAATCATAATTTAAATATTGCTAATTAGGATTAGTATTTCCTAATTAAAATCGCTAATTAAGCAATTAGGGTCAAAATGGTCATTAGAGTTTATAAACCACTAATTAGGGTTTTTAATAGAAAAATAATTTTATAAATTAAAAATTAGATTTTTGTAATTAGATTAGGGTTTTCTAATTACTTAAAACTTGAAAATTAGGATTAAAGTTTTCTAATTAACATTAAACTACTAACTTAACACTTAGGTTTCCCTAATTATAAAATTAAGGTTTTTAATACCGAAATTAGGGCTTAATAAATTTGAAATTAGGGTTTGCTAAATAATTAAGCTTTACCCTAATTAATATTATAATTATTTACACTAAAGCAATATAATAATTATTTAAGTTCCCAAATTAGGGTTTTAAATTTCCAAATTAGGGTTTCGAATTTCCGAAACCAAAATTAGGGTTTTCAGATCCGGTTTCTAGGGTTTCTTGTTAAACGCTAGGGTTTTCTAACCAAACGTTGACGTTCTTAATATAAACTTAGGGTTTGTTGCAGATATTATTTATTTGGTCAACCCTTGACCCTTAACCACATAATGTACACATACATAATCATATTCACAGAATATAAACTCTTATTCCCTTAATCCTGAATAATTCATCTAAATCCTTCACAGAATTTTGAAGTCCTCAAAATTTCATCTTAAAAATATCAAACGCATACACTAATTTTCGATCTAGGTTCTAATTTTTGAACCTTAAATCAATTAATTAAAATTTAAAAAATTTTATAAATTCTCGGGTTGTCACATTCACCCCTTCTTCTAAAATTTTCGTCCCCAAAATTTATCTTACACCATACACCATACACCATACATACACATCATCACATGCTACCCAGTACACCACTCACAAGAGTAAAGGTTTTCAAATTGTTCTGAGGGGTCATATAGACCATGAACACATAGTTTTAGCGATTTTGATCATACCGTAAAACAATACATTACTTGGTATGTTTACAATCACAAAGAAGGTAAACTACCGTTGTTAGTACTTTAGGTGATCAGTCTATCGTACTCTTACGTCATGCATAACGTATTAATTATGTATAACAAATATTTACGCTACTTGATTGGATTATTAATCCAAACAACATAGTTCACCTCAGTCTTATCATAGGATTCCGTACCAAAACAATTTGGTTCGGGAAAATTTCTTTTAATAAACACTTAGAGTTTTCTTAACATTAGTCTAGCTGAATCGAATAGCATAGACTCATATCAATAATTCAATTCAATCAAATTATTAAAGTGTAGCCAAACCCCGTTGGCAAATTAAATTTTTTGAAAATATTTTCGAGAATGACGTCATGATGCCGTACTGTATTAACAGTCCGTTTGAGGATGTCGTCATTGTATGACTTTGTCATAACACATCATACAATAGTGGAACAACACTTTTAGATCAAATTCACACTAAGTATTTCTGTATTTACAACTCTATCAAATTTTTATCATCTCTACACATGTTACATGGTACATGAGTGATAAATAAAATAAATTTTGATATTTCAAATCATTTGCGTCTAGCTGAAATAAGTAGCATAGACTATACTTTAAACCGTTTCAAAAATGATTACGAGTCTACATATTTTTTAAGGCACATAGTGCGTATTTAGCTTGATGTCAAAATTTTGAAGTCTAGCATAGCTAGGATTTTTGGAAAACTTATGTCTCCACTAATAATCATTGACTTAATAATCTATTTGTTCGTATTATCTTCAATACTGCAATTACACATAACTATACCCAGTTCGTCAAACCACACTTATGAGTCCATAAATTGTCACAATCATATGAGTTTAAGAACTTATCCTAGTCTGACCTTTGGCATCCATTCGCTGAGGGGTTCATAAACATTTCATATAACTATGAATCAAGTATGTCACATAAGTATGAGTTTTAAGAAGTCGTACTTAAACTTATATCCTCTACCTATGACCTATCTATCTGTTATACACATGAGAAAGGAATCACCCTCTTAACATGCATATAACAAATAGCGCGACACAGATATTTCATAATCCCCACTTAATCCTAATCCCCTTCTCAATACGAATTTTATTCAACTCGTATTCATAATCCTTTCCTGAATCTGTACCAATTCACGATACAACTGACACCCAGCAATCTTGTTGTAAACTTTTCAATCATTCGCTTGATCCTCCTCTATACTATAACCTTATCTGATCACGGGGTGATCTCATAGTATATATTACGATTCATTTCTATGCCTTGATCATTTTGTTTTACGATCTCCTATCATTGTACTTTTAGTCTTTTAGACTCTATCTATTCACCACTACTGTTTAACTTTATTATCAGAGTTAGGGAACTCTGTATCTTATAACTCGCCGAGATTCGTCTTTGAATCTTACCGACCAACTAACTCTATTTGAGTTAGTACTTATCCTAATCACTGCGGTTATTAGTCTCAGGTATTCCTACCTAAGGTTCATAACCTACAGCTTTGATACCAACTGTGAGGGCCCCAAATTCGAGATCCTGAATCATCGCGGATCCGGTTCGATCATTCTATACAACTATTACTATATTTGCGGAAGATATAAACATAAATTGTTTATACATTATACTTACATACTTTTCTCTAAGGTCGAGTAACCTTAACTTAATACACAATACATAACTTGTCTAACACATAGCATTATTATTATACAACTATACTATTACAAATCTAATCGCATACATAAACTAAAGCTGGAACTGTATGTAACCTTTCCTTGTATCCGACGTGTTCGTCTTAATCTGCAATGTTTTATCATGATATAGCAAAGGTGAGCATAAGGATTGCCCAGCAAGTTTAAGTTCAATAATATAACGATATATCAAGATTGAAATGATTTGAATAATTGGCTGGCTATAATTCAACAATATAATTGTGAACTAGCAGGAACAAATTTATGACTGAACAAGTATTATACATGAACAAATATATCTGAACCAACTGGTAATGAAGGTAATCAGCCTTTCATACCTGACTTATACATGCAATATGTACAGAATATAATTCATAGTAACCAACACTGATTAACCATAAGCTTATCCGAATGAACAACTTTTAGTAGAGTTAAGTAAAAATAAACTTGCCTGAACCGTTGATTACCGCTACGCAATTTATATCGCTTTATCCGAAGACCTAATATTAGTAATATAGATCTCCAATATTAGAATAATATCATCACAATATAATACTATAATATACATAAACATAGAATAACCTAAACACATAGCACATAACCCTATCAGTCTATAACACACATAAGACTTAGCATCAAGTCAAACTATTTCAGTCTGACTTGAATCTGACACAATTATAACATCCCGACGGTCTAGTCGGACTTTTATCGAGTCTAAGTTCAATTAAACTCTGCCTAAGACTTAACAATTATCTTAGATAATTTTAATATCAGTCGAAATATTTTTCGTAAGTTCGTAATAATTTTTAAATAATTATTACTCTTTATCTTGATTTTTCAATCATTAAAAACGTATTTAAATAATATAAATACCACATAATTCTTTTATCATTAATATTTATTTATTATCAAATATTAATGAAATACATGTCATAATATTATAATATATATCAAAGTATTTATAATACCTTTAAATCATAATTATATGTTTTTAAACGTTAAATTCATTATCCGATAATTGCTATTAATATTAAATTATTAATATTTTCGTGATAAAATATCAAAAGTTATATTTTATAACTTAAAATATTTTTCTAACACTTAAATCATTTTTATATAATTTATAAATCATTGATTCTATTTTTCTATAATTTATTTAATATAGTTATTAAATAAACTAATTATCATTAATATTGATTAATTAATGAAATTCATCACAACATATTAAAAGTCACTCCAAATAACTTAAAATATTTTATTATACTATAACATTATTTTTCATGATTTTTCATGTATTTAAATCATTTTAAATCATTTATTTAATATTATAATTAAATGAATTAAATACCATTTATATTCCAAAAATATTAAATATTTATGAAATATACTCTAAATAATTAAAAACTATTTTTTAAAATTTAAAATAATTTTTCAGAATTTATTTTGTATTTTTAATAATTAAAAACTATTTTTATCAATTTTTAAATAATTTTCAGAAAATAGAAAATAAACATGTCACTAAAGAGCCCTATAGCGACAGACCTGTCACTATAGGTGTTCTTCAGCTGTTCTTGAGCTTCAAAGTCAGTCGCCGAGGGGCTTGGTTTGACCGAATTTTAATCTTTGTTCCTAATACTTTATGGGCAAGATTGAACCTTGTACGTGTAGCTGATATGCAATACTACAACTAGAAATCATCAACTTGGTCATACAACAAACACACAAGGAGATCTGACCTCCCAAAGTCTCTGTCAGACGTCACCTGGGTTTTCCAAAAACCCAAGCAGTTTAAGTTGCTATATTATAGCTCGATTATCTAAGTGTTCTGATCATGGTTCATAGGATATAATGGTTCATATATGTACTACTCGTGTCAATGAACATATACAAAACAACAGATCGGTCCATAAGCATCACAATATCCAGAAAGATCTCGGTCAAAGGCTGTCAGAATAATTGTTCTTGAGGTTTCTGGGTTTCTTCCCAGAAACTCATCCGTGACCGAGTGTCATGATTTGACCACTCATTACGACCAATATGGTTATTGTTTTAAGACATCTAGAGGCATGAATGTATAGACCAACTAATAGGCTACAAACTGATTACTATAACATTAACATATCACCTACAGTCTGACAGATAAAGACCATTGAAAAACTTGTCAGGCCTGGTTTTACACTTTTTGGGTTACCCAGAAAGTGCATAGTTATGCATGGTCAACCATCTTTGACCTTGAATATCTTTAGATCTGTAAATGGAATAGCTTTGATTCCACTTCCAGATCAAAGACCTCATGTCAGACTACCAATAAAAAACATAAAACCACAAAAATAAACAACAGAGAAGAATCTACGAACTCTGAAATTAGCTTGGCAGGCCATATTTTCTCACTTTTCCAGATTTTTCAAAATGCTAATTTCGTGCATCTAAGTGTTATGGATCCATGATCCAACAACCCAGATCTCTAAAAGGAACCTTCTAACACATATCTAATCCATCAATTACAACATCTAACATAAAATCAAGAGATTTTGAAATTTAGGGTTCTTACCATTTCTAGCTTTGATCCTTGGATCTGATCTTTGTGATCTGTTATTGGTAAGCTATTATCTGATAATGGTTTATCTTATCTCTCTATCTCACTTTAGAATTTCGAAGATGAAGACAGAGAAGGTCTTGGAGAGAAAAAAAATGTAAGTGGCCTTTTTCTCTCTCTAATCTATACATATATCATGTTATAATGCTAGTAGCTGCTGAAATGAGGCTGATATTGGCTGAGATCTGGTCAATAAGTCAATGTAGTTGCTCACCAACTCCTCATTTTGCCAAGATTTGCAAGTAAACTCATAAAAATCCAAGAAGGGCATTATAGTCATTTTGATTTTTGTTTTAATGGCATTTTGGACATTAGCCAAACCCTTACGGTTTAGGGTATAGTTAGGGTTTAGGGTATGAAGCATTTAGGGTTTAGGGTTTATAAATTTAATTTTCTAAAATTCCCAATTTAGGTTTTAAAAATAGAAAATTAATATTTTTTAATTATAATTAGAATTTTCTAATTATATTAAAATTTCTTAATCATAATTAAAATATGAAAGTAGTATGCATACAAGCCAATCATATATGATGATAAAGCATATACTTTGTAATCAATCTTATTTATTTATTAATAAAAGAATTATTTATTAAAGGCATTTATTATCTACATGGTGCTGTTTTAATAATATGTGATAAACCCATAGTTTTAAGCAATGCTTTTAGAATCATGATGAGATCATGCTAATGAGATCTAAATTCTTAGATAGCTTAAAACTAAAATGTTCCCAATCAATGGATTACTAAAAAGGAGATTAGTGAATCCGGATAGATTGGTACGTACGTTGCTTGCTCATTGGATGAGGATGATTGATCTTATGATCATTTGTGTGGAGACACTAAAGCAAATATGTAGGTGCTTATTAGAGAATAAGTTCACTGAACATGACTCGCTAAGGAATACCTAATGGAGTTTTACTTGCCTGTCAATAGGAATTCCTGTAGTGATAGTAGTACAAATGATCCTTAGACTTGAGATCATCATAGTATCTTATATATAATGAATTACACTTTGACTTATTCCTTAAGACTCTTAGAGTATATCAAAGGGTATGCTTGGGTGTAATAAGTTATATATGAAGGTAGTGAATAATCAGTAAAGAATCTACATCTTCTAGTAAAAGAAGAGAAATGTCCTATATGATTCGATAAATGACAACCTAGGAATCCTTGGCCAAGGTGGAATGAAATTAGAAAGTAGTTTCTAATTTGCATTCATTAGGAGTTGTGCATTTAGGAATCGAAATACATATAATTAAATAAAATAAGACTTGACAGTAATTTCATGTCTTATATTTAATTGGGACATTGTATGGTGGAAGGATTGAATTGTACGGTAACTATTAACTCAAAGGTTCTTTTATGATTAATGTTGAAATCTATATTATCTGGAAAGTCGTTGATCGCTAGGGAGGCTTATCCCTATTGTAGAATAAATATTATTTATTTAAATAAATTAATCGTTTAATTTATTTATTTAAATAAGATTAGAATTGTTCTAATTGATTTATTCACAACCGGTTTAATATGGAGAACCTAAAGGGTCACACCATAAAAGAAAGAATAATTATTTAAGAAGTTAATGGCATAATCGTAATAATATGTTAAGTATATTTAATTTAATCTATGGTGATAGAATAAATTAAATAGCTTAATATTTATTATTTAATATTTTAGAAATATTAAATATAAATTAATAAGAGGAGTCTTATTAATATTATTACAATTATTATTATTTTAATTTCTAAAATAGTTTAGAAATTAATTTGATATAAGTACTCTCATTGATTCCTAATAGGATTAGGGAGCCCATTTAATTAAAAGAGTTTAATTAAATGAATAATACCTTATTTTAATTAAAATAGGGTTACCTGATATCTTTATAAGAGGAGTCTTATATCAGATATCATATATACGTAATTCCAATAGTTGGAGAGTACGCCCCCTTTTTCTATAGAGATAAGAAAAACTATGGTTTGAGCCAATACACCCTTCATCTTAAAAATTCTTCTTCCTTGGTGGATCACCTCTAGAGGCCATACACTTGGGTGGCTTACATTGATCAAAGGAAAGAATCTACCCGGAGATTCAAGGAGATCTCGGAGAAGTAGGAGGTGAACTCGTACCTGAGGAAGCTCGTTTCTACAAGGGTATGATTTCATAATTTCTTATTCTTCGTTTAATTAATATATGCATAAAAGATGATCCGGGTAATTGGTTTGTGAAAAATTTTTAAAATCTGATTTTATTATGCTTCCGCTATTTTTGCAATTTGATTGCTACTTTGTTTTTCACAAAACATAACAGTGGTATCAGAGCCAAACTTTATGCGAATTATTAATTATTTTGATTCCATATATGTATGAGTATATATTTTGAATAATTTATTGGGCATAATTTGTTGTATAAAATTATTATTTTTTTTAAAAAATGGCGAAATTGTTTTGAAAAGCGGATATCTTCGGGTGATTCACGTGATGTATTGTTTCCTGCAGCGGAACGTTTTATACTACGACGCAGTATGATTTATATATATAATATATTATATATATATATATATATATATAATATATATATATATATTATATATATTTATATATTATACTATTATAAGGTCACGTGAATTACTTCAGGATATAAGGTTGATTCATGTTACTGGATTAACGTGAATAAACATGAAGCATGATTACTATACTAATATATATAATATTTAACCTGGAGCATATTACATGTTATTATACTTTAGTTACATCATTTCGCTAAACTTGTTTCGCGTGCCACCGGATTTTATATATATATATATATAATATATGTTGACTCGAATCACAGAATTATATATATATATATTATATATATATATATATATATATATATATATAATATATATATATTAATAATTTTATAATTAAAATAAAAAGTTTATTTTAATCTTGAAATTAGATTTCATGCAACATAAAATGGCCCATTAAATGATATTCATATATATATGGAATGGTTTTATTTATTGATACATATGATGATATGTATGATAATAAATGGGATTGATTATGGATTATTGACCAATGTGATTGGATTTATTTTGGTTGGATGTTTGAATGAATGAGTTTTATTAAATGGGGTCTGCGTACCTCGTCTTTTCTGGTTTTCTTCTTGATGTAAATTCTATCTCGCTCCTATGTACTTCCCCTTGACTGCTGATCAAGGTTTCTATTTAAATTAAATAGTATAATGTAATAGGATTAGTTAGAATTTTTTGAAAAATCGAAGATCAAGGAAAAAGGAGCGCTCGAAGACCGTTTGTAATGGAGCTCGAGTTTAAATGTAATAGTTATATTTAAATGTTTATTCTTGCACCCTAGGGTTTGACCTTTTGGTTCACTTGGTGGCTCTAGTGAACCAAACTAGAATAAAAGTCCATAATCAATCCGGATAGAATATAGTATTCTATATGTGCATGCTAGTATTATATATATTATATATTATGCAAACATGCTTCGCATGTTTAATAATATGACGCGTATTTTATATATATATTTGCATGCGCGCTAAACAAGATGAGACTAATAAAAACAAACCCCTCAAAGTTTTTAATATATTAAGTTGTAACGTTCAAAGATATTTAGAATATCGAACGTCGCCTTCCAGCATGATAAAAATAATAGAGCATTGAATATTTAATATGAGTTTGTTGTGCACACACAAGGCGAGTATTAAATATTTGAGATGTTATTTTTATTACATTTGATGTTTATAAGGAATTGAACATTACCGCTTTGTTGTGCACACACAAGGGCAGTAGTTTTCTCTTCACTTATATGGAAATACTTGGTATGACTTAACTTAAATCATTTTAGTTCGGATGTGCACACACTTGACCATTATGATTTAAGAGGTAAAATATAAGGAGTTACATGATGATGTAATTGACAAGAGTTGTCTACCTATTTATTTATATATAGTTTGTTGTGCACACACAAGGCTATATACATTTGAAATGGGATCCTTATTTTCACTAGCAAATCTTTAATTAGATATTGCCGAACTATATTCATGAGGGTAATATAGTTTGAAGAAAATAGTGGGAGATATCAATATAAAATAAGACCTAATTTATTTTGGTAATTAATTAAATGAATGTTTGCTAAAATATTGTCTTTCTAACATGCAGAATTTTGAAAATGTCACATTCACTAATTTCACTGCGTAGCATACTTGATGCTAACAAACTGGGGACCGAACTACACGGACTGGTTAAGGAATCTGAGAATTGTTCTCACTGCTGAAAAGATTTCTTATGTCCTAAATTCGCCCGTACCTGCAAAAGTTGCAGAGACAGCCTCTGAGAAAGAGATTGCTACTTTTAAACAGTGGCAAGATGATGCATCTGTGGCTCAATGCATCATGCTAGCATCCATGAGTAACGAGCTTCAGCATCAGCATGAAAACATGGATGCTCCTACTATACTGCTGCACCTGCAAGAGCTGTATGGTGAGCAAAGTAGGACTGCTAGATATGAAATATCTAAGGAGCTCTTCCGATCTCGGATGACCGAGGGCACTACCGTTGAGACTCATATCTTAAAGATGATCAATTTGATTGAACGTCTTGGACAGCTTGGGTTCGTCATGGATGGGGAGTTGAGTCAAGATTTGATCTTGCAGTCACTCCCTGACACCTTCTCACAATTTGTTGTGAATTTTCACATGAATAAGTTAGACGTCAGCTTGCCTGAGTTACTTAACATGTTGAAAACTGCTGAAGGTCACTTCCCATCCAAGAAGAACCATGTCTTACTGGTGGATGATTCTTCCAAGAAAAGGAAGAGGCCCAAGGTATCTTCTGAAAAGAAGAAATCCAAGAAGGCTAAGGGAAAGGCGAAAGTTAAGGATCAAAAGAAACCTGATCCAGCTAGCAAAGGAATTTGCTTCCATTGCAATAAGCCGGGTCACTGGAAGAGGAACTGTAAGGATTATCTTGCGGAACAAAAGCAGAAGAAGCTTGGAGAAGCTTCGAATCCTAATCAAGGTTTGTTTATGATTGAAATTAATTTTTCTGAAAGTCAATCTTCTACTTGGGTATTGGATACCGGCTGTGGTTCTCATATATGTAATAATATGCAGGGACTGGTCAGAAGTAGAAAGCTGAGCAAGGATGAGATCGTCCTACGAGTGGGAAATGGAGCAAAGGTTGCTGCATTAGCTGTAGGGACTTATTGTTTAGCACTGCCTACGAGAAAATCCATTAGTTTAAATAATTGTTATTTTGTTCCATCACTTATTAGAAACATTATTTCAATATCTATATTGGATATGGATGGTTTTGACGTTATAATAAAAAGACAATAGTTGTTCTATTTATAATAATAATGTTTTATATGGTGTTGGTAATTTACGAAATGGACTTTATATTCTTGACTTGCATGAAAATATACTTCAAATTGAACAAACTAAGAAAAGGAAAAGAGATGATGTTAATTATACCTATATGTGGCACTGTAGACTTGGTCATATTAATGAAACAAGATTATCCAAGTTGTATAAAGATGGGCTCCTAGAGCTATCGGATTATGAATCATATCCAACTTGTGAATCTTGTCTCATGGGAAAAATGACTAAATCTCCTTTTAGTGGAAAAGGAGAAAGAGTTACAGAGTTGTTAGCGTTGGTACACACGGATGTATGTGGACCTATGACAACGATTGCACGGGGAGGGTATTCTTATTTTATTACTTTCACTGATGATCACTCAAGATTTGGATATGGGTATTTAATGAAATACAAATCTGAATCATTTGAAAAGTTCAAAGAATTCAGAAGTGAAGTAGAGAAACAAACGGGTAAAAGTATTAAGATTCTTCGATCAGATCGAGGTGGTGAATACTTAAGCAGTGAGTTTCTCGATTGTCTCAAAAAAAATGGTATAATCTCACAATGGAATCCACCAGGGACGCCACAGCTGAATGGTGTGTCTGAAAGGAGAAATCGAACACTGTTGGACATGGTTCGTTCCATGATGAGTTTTACCGATCTTCCGGTGTCATTCTGGGGATATGCCCTAGAAGCGGCTACATATCTACTAAATAAGGTTCCCTCGAAATCCGTCCCTAAGACTCCATATGAGATGTGGACAGGGAGGAAGCCTAGTCTTAAGCATGTTAAGATTTGGGGATGTCCAGCTTATGTGAAAAGGTTTCAAAATGATAAGCTTGGGACTAGATCTGATAAGTGTACTTTTGTGGGATATCCTAAAGAAAGTTTAGGATATTATTTTTACAATCCTACTGAACAAAAGGTATTTGTTGCCAAACATGCTGCCTTCTTGGAAAAGGAGTTTATCCTTGAAGGGGTCAGTGGGAGGAAAATAGATCTTAAAGAAATTCAAGAACCACAAACCACTACAGATCAAATGGATGAACCTGTCCAAGTAGACATTCCTTCTGCACAACACCCTATTCGTAAATCTGGAAGAGTGCCAAAGATACCTGATAGGTATGGACTTATCATAGAGGATGACGATGAGGTACACATCATAGATGATGATGATCCATTGAATTACGAACAGGCTATGAGTAGTAAAGACTCAGAGAAGTGGCAAGATGCCATGAAATCCGAGATGGACTCCATGTATGAAAACCAAGTATGGACTTTGGTTTCACCACCTGAAGGCATTAAGCCTATTGGGTGTAAATGGGTCTTTAAAAGAAAGACTGGAGCAGACGGCAAGGTAGAGACCTATAAGGCCCGACTGGTCGCAAAAGGTTTCAAACAAAGACAAGGAGTTGACTATGACGAAACCTTCTCACCAGTAGCAATGCTCAAGTCCATTCGGATTTTGCTTGCAATTGCAGCTTACCATGACTACGAAATCTGGCAAATGGACGTGAAAACGGCCTTCCTCAATGGAAAACTTGAGGAGGATGTGTATATGACACAGCCAGAGGGATTTTTTTCAAAGGTTGGAACAAATCAAGTCTGTAAGCTACAACGATCCATTTATGGATTGAAGCAAGCTTCTCGTAGGTGGAACATCTGTTTTGATGAGACAATCAAAGAGTTTGATTTTATCAAAAATGAGGATGAACCATGTGTGTACAAGAAGGTTAGTGGGAGCGATGTTTCATTCCTCGTATTATATGTTGATGATATATTACTGATAGGGAATGATATTCCTATGCTACAATCAATTAAAATCTGGTTATCTAAACACTTCTCCATGAAGGACTTGGGAGAAGCATCTATATTTTGGGGATGGAGATATAAAGATCTATAGATAGATCTAAAAGGATGCTTGGCTTGTCCCAAGGAACGTACATTGACTCGATGCTAAAGAGGTTTAGCATGGTAGATTCCAAAAGAGGTCTCATGCCGATGAGCCATGGAATACATCTCTCCAAGAAACAGGCCCCAAAGACACCTGAGGAGAGAGACCGTATGAATAAGATCCCTTATGCTTCAGTAATAGGATCTATCATGTACGGTATGATATGTACTAGACCGGATGTCGCTCATGCACTTAGTATAACAAGCAGATATCAGTCGAATCCAGGAGAAGAACACTGGAAGGCAGTGAAAAATATCCTAAAGTACTTAAGAAGAACTAAGGATGTATTTCTTGTCTACGGTGGGTCTGAATTGAAACTAGAGGGCTTCACAGATTCAAGTTTTCAAACAGACCAAGATGACAGTAAATCCATTTCGGGATATGTGTTTACCTTAAACGGTGGCGCAGTGAGTTGGAAGAGTTCCAAACAGCAAACAGTTGCTGATTCAGTGACAGAGGCAGAGTACATAGCTACAAGTGAAGCTGCAAAGGAAGCTGTTTGGATGAAGAAGTTCATTACCGAACTTGGTGTGGTTCCTAGCATTACAGGACCAGTGCCTTTATTCTGTGACAACACCGGAGCTGTTGCGCAGGCTAAGGAACCCAGGTCTCATCAGAAATCCAAACACGTGTTGCGGCGATTTCATTTGATCAGAGAGATCATTGAAAGAGGAGACGTCACCCTGGAGCATGTAGACTCTCAAGACAATATTGCAGATCCATTTACTAAAGCGTTAACACAACAGCAGTTTGATCGTCACTTAGAGAAGATGGGTATGAGGTACCACGGCGATTGGCTTTAGTGCAAGTGGGAGATTGAAAGTAGTATGCATACAAGCCAATCATATATGATGATAAAGTATATACTTTGTAATCAATCTTATTTATTTATTAATAAAAGAATTATTTATTAAAGGCATTTATTATCTACATGGTGCTGTTTTAATAATGTGTGATAAACCCATAGTTTTAAGCAATGCTTTTAGAATCATGATGAGATCATGCTAATGAGATCTAAATTCTTAGATAGCTTAAAACTAAAATGTTCCCAATCAATGGATTACTAAAAAGGGGATTAGTGAATCCGGATAGATTGGTACGTACGTTGCTTGCTCATTGGATGAGGATGATTGATCTTATGATCATTTGTGTGGAGACACTAAAGCAAATATGTAGGTGCTTATTAGAGAATAAGTTCACTGAACATGACTCGCTAAGGAATACCTAATGGAGTTTTACTTGCCTGTCAATAGGAATTCCTGTAGTGATAGTAGTACAAATGATCCTTAGACTTGAGATCATCATAGTATCTTATATATAATGAATTACACTTTGACTTATTCCTTAAGACTCTTAGAGTATATCAAAGGGTATGCTTGGGTGTAATAAGTTATATATGAAGGTAGTGAATAATCAATAAAGAATCTACCACTTCTAGTAAAAGAAGAGAAATGTCCTATATGATTCGATAAATGACAACCTAGGAATCATTGGCCAAGGCGGAATAAAATTAGAAAGTAGTTTCTAATTTGCATTCATTGGGAGTTGTGCATTTAAGAATCGAAATACATATAATTAAATAAAATAAGACTTGACAGTAATTCCATGTCTTATATTTAATTGGGACATTGTATGGTGGAAGGATTGAATTGTACGGTAACTATTAACTCAAAGGTTCTTTTATGATTAATGTTGAAATCTATATTATCTGGAAAGTCGTTGATCGCTAGGGAGGCTTATCCCTATTGTAGAATAAATATTATTTATTTAAATAAATTAATCGTTTAATTTATTTATTTAAATAAGATTAGAATTGTTCTAATTGATTTATTCACAACCGGTTTAATATGGAGAACCTAAAGGGTCACACCATAAAAGGAAGAATAATTATTTAAGAAGTTAATGGCATAATCGTAATAATATGTTAAGTATATTTAATTTAATCTATGGTGATAGAATAAATTAAATAGCTTAATATTTATTATTTAATATTTTAGAAATATTAAATATAAATTAATAAGAGGAGTCTTATTAATATTATTACAATTATTATTATTTTAATTTCTAAAAGAGTTTAGGAATTAATTTAATATAAGTACTCTCATTGATTCCTAATAGGATTAGGGAGCCCATTTAATTAAAAGAGTTTAATTAAATGAATAATACCTTATTTTAATTAAAATAGGGTTACCTGATATCTTTATAAGAGGAGTCTTATATCAGATATCATATATACGTAATTCCAATAGTTGGAGAGTACGCCCCCTTTTTCTACAGAGATAAGAAAAACTAGGGTTTGAGCCAATACACCCTTCTTCTTAAAAATTCTTCTTCCTTGGTGGATCACCTCTAGAGGCCGTACACTTGGGTGGCTTACATTGATCAAAGGAAAGAATCTACCCGGATATTCAAGGAGATCTCGGAGAAGTAGGAGGTGAACTCGTACCTGAGGAAGCTCGTTTCTACAAGGGTATGATTTCATAATTTCTTATTCTTCGTTTAATTAATAATATGCATAAAGGATGATCCGGGTAATTGGTTTGTGAAAAATTTTTAAAATCTGATTTTATTATGCTTCCGCTATTTTTGCAATTTGATTGCTACTTTGTTTTTCACAAAATATAACAAAATATTGCTAATTAGGATTAATATTTCCTAATTAAAATCGCTAATTAAGCAATTAGAGTCAAAATGGTCATTAGAGTTTATAAACCACTAATTAGGGTTTTTAATAGAAAAATAATTTTCTAAATTAAAAATTAGATTTCCATAATTAGATTAGGGTTTTCTAATTCCTTAAAGCTTGAAAATTAGGATTAAGGTTTCCTAATTAACATTAAATTACTAACTTAACACTTAGGTTTCCCTAATTATAGAATTAGGGGTTTTAATACCGAAATTAGGGCTTAATAAATTTGAAATTAGGGTTTGTTAAATAATTAAGCTTTACCCTAATTAATATTATAATTATTTACACTTAAGCAAAATAATAATTTTTTAAGTTCCCAAATTAGGGTTTTAAATTTCCGAATTAGGGTTTCAGATTCCCGGAATCGAAATTAGGGTTTTCAGATCCTGTTTCTAGGGTTTCTTGTTAAACGCTAGGGTTTTCTAACCGAACGTTGACGTTCTTAATATAAACTTAGGGTTTGTTACAGATATTATTTATTTGGTCAATGTGACATCCCAGATTTTTAGAAATTATAAATGAGAATTTTATAAACAAAAGTATTATTTATGAGATATGTTGGGTGTGAGTATGTGTATGTCATATATTGTAGAATATGTGAATTGATGTGAAGAGAATGTTATATATTAATTTTAATATATATAAATATTTAATTGAATTATTTATTGAGTTAAATAAATAAATTTTATTTTGATTATAGAGTAATGTAATTAAGTGTAGCAGATTAATTAAATGAATATTTAGTATTTAATTTAATTAATTTAATAATTTTATGTTATAGTTTTAATTTAATTGAGATAATTAAATTAGATGAGTTATGTGATGATTGTTACACAAAATTATAATTAACAAGTAAATATAATTATGAGACAATTTGATGAGATTGATTGATGTTAAGCTATTGATTAATTATAATAATAAGTATTTGCCAAACATGGTCTTAGGCTTTTCAAGTTCAAATTGGTGTAACCTATGTATTAACTAGTAATTAGTATATCTAATAATTACTAGGAGTTACATATATTATATATTACTAGTATTGTATATTATATGTATATACTACAAGTTAGTATGTTAGTTTTAGAAAACAAACTAAAGAAAGAAGAAGAGAGTTAGAGAGAGTTGTAGGAGAAGAAGAAGAGGAAGAAAAAGAAGAAGAAGGGAAAGTTTTGAGAAGACAAAACAAGCCCCATCATCATCATCTTCATCTCTCTCTTAAATTCATACTAATAAGACTATAATCTAAATACCTTATTTTAATTATATTTTATGTTCTTCAAAATGTAGGATAATGGTTCAATAGAAGTTGTATTGAGAAATCTAGAGAGATAGAGGAATTGAGATGAGCTAGAAGAAGAAGAAGAAAAAGTTAGAAGAAGGTAACTTCTAAACTCTTATTTAATCCTTAAATTTTTTGGGTAGATTTATGTTCTAGGATAGTAGATCATGCTTAATCTGTTTGTATTGGTTTAATCTTGGACTATCAAGAATCAAACAAGAGGATTCAAGAAAGAAAATGAAATGGAAAGAAAATTTGAAGAACAAAATTCATAGGTTTTGAGTAATTGTGGACATATCTTGTGAAATTCATCTCTTTGGGTATAATGAGTTAGAAAATGAGCCTTATATCAAATCGAAGATATGGAAGTAAGCTATATTCTGAAAGTGGAATCACATGAAAACTCCTTGTAGATTTCTCGCAATCTCTGTTTTAGTAAGGCTGGTCCGAAGGGAAAATAATCTGTCTAGAAAATCAAAACTGTTACGGTTTCTGACTTTGAAAAATTCATATAAATTCGTGTGTTTTGAATCTGAAGAAACTTAAAACTGCAAAGTTGTAGATATGGATGTTTACTAGCTAGACTCGCGAGATTGAGCCATTTTATGGACCGGATCATGTCCGAAACTTGCTTAACATAAAAGTAACGTTTAAGTTTAAATAAACTTGCTCAATAGAATGGATTTAGGGATAGGATACTTGCTCAATGTAAAAGTAAAGTTGAGAAACTTGCCTCGTGCGTAGATTACACTTTAACTAAGCACGCTCTTTGATTTAAATCCTACATACCATTCACATTTACAATACTAGTTAATTACAACTTAACTAATCAACATAAACCCATTCTCTTTGTCTACTTGATTTATTGACTATACTTAATCACTTTATCACATTTACTGCCACATAAAACCACTTCATGAATAATAATCTAATTATGAAATCAATAATTTAATCCACATGTAATTATGTTATTTACATGTTATACAACTATCTTATCATCACATTATTCTTCTAACATGTTTACATGTTCATTACAATAATCCACTAACACATTGTTAGACTTAAACATTTTTAAAAATCTCATTTCTAAGTTTTCTGGGGAGTGGCGCTGCGGCGCCACTATTGGACTAAGGATTCGCGCTGCGGCGCCGTGGCGCTGTGCCCGGGCCCTTGGCGCTGCGGCGCTGTAGCGCCGTGGCTCGAGACATGGCGCTACGGCACGGTGGCGCTGCGGCGCGGGAAATGAACTGGTAGCCGGCGCTGCGGCGCGGCATACCAGACACAGAAATGGCAGTTCGCGAAAATCGCAGAACTTGCCAATTTCTCCCAATTTCTTAAAGTTCTACTCGAAATTAAACATACCCATATACTATAATTTATATATATTCATTACCCAACATTTATATACTGACAAAACCAATTTTAAACACTTATTAATAGATTTAAAGCCTAACAAAATTACTGACTTTGATGTTCGTGAAGTTTAGAAAACTTTATATGAAATTCTCTCCTACGGATTCGTTATAACACCGAATCCGTTCATTTAAACTCCGATCTCTCCGTATCGACATGCTCAATAATGTAAGGGTGTAAATTTTAGGGATAATATATAATCCATACGTCAATTATCACATATATGGCCATATGGCCATATCACGTACTCTGTTTATTTTGAAAAACATACGTACGACATGTTTTCACAACACTGATGTTATGGTTTGCAACATATACATAATTAAACATGATTTGATACAACGTAACACACATATAAACTTATAATCATATCATAATCTAATCTACAAGGATTTACAAAAAATTGTGAAGCCATTTTGTGAAAACTAAAAAGACGTAACTTGAAATTGGGTTGGAGAGAATTACCCAGAGTTATAAATAATGGAAGAAATGATCAGATGATCCTTTCTCAACAACCTGTTAATCACACACTCAAATTTCTCTCAGACTTCTAAATTTTCTCTCTGTGCTTTATCAGACTTAGGGAAAAAAAATGAAGAAGGAGAAGACGTCGACTAGTTAATAAACTGAGCGTCGAGAGGTCAGTTGGCCCAATCATGGGCAACTGCTAGTAACCACTACTAAGGCCATGTTTGGCTAGCAATTAAGTTCAAAGCTCATTATTTTAATAAAACTTTTTATCATATAGTTTAATTCATGTCACACCCAATTCAAATATCTTATTTAATTTAATATAAATAAAATATGATAATTCCTCATAAATTCACATAGTCACATAATTAAATATCTCATTAATAAATAATATTAATTTATTAAATTTCTAATTAATTATTACATTAATTAAAATAACATAGCTTATTAAATATTTTTTTTAATACAATAAGCTCACATAATCACAACTTTGATCATAAAAATTATCTACATTAATTTAATAAATGTAACACATATAATTAAATTAATCTACCACAATTGCATCAATTAATTATTAAATCTAATAATTAAATCATCGAAAAATATTTATTTAACTCAATAAATATTTAAAATAATTTACAAAATTCTCGTTCGTCACATCTTTCCCCCCTTAAAAGGATTCTGTCCCCAGAATCACGACTCAATAAATTCGACCCGTTACATTCTCCCTCCTTACAAAGATTCTGTCCCCAGAATCGCTTACACATAATTAAGTAAATAAATGAGGGTAATTCTTCATCATATTCTCTTCGAGTTCCCACGTAGCTTCTTCAGCGTTGTGGTTCCTCCAAATTACCTTAACAGAAGTTATAACTTTATTTCTGAGAACTTGTTCTTTTCGATCGACAATTTGGACAGGAATTTCTTCATAAGATAAGTCTTTCTCAAAATCCAGGGTTCGTATTCAATTACATGCTTGTAATCAGGTTTGTAAGGTCGTAACACAGAAACATGGAAGACGTTGTGGATATTCTCGAGTGCTGGAGGTAAGGCTACCTCGTACACAACTTCTCCAATTCTTCGCAGTACCTCAAAGGGTTCAATAAATCTTGGGCTCAATTTTCCTTTCTTCCCAAACCTGATCTTTCCCTTCCAGGGAGAGACCTTCAAGAAAACATAGCTACCTGGTTCAAACTCGATATTTTTACGATATGGATCAGCGTATTTCTTCTGTCGATCTTGAGCTGCTACCAGTCGTGCTCGGATCACTTTGACTATTTCTGCCGTCTGCTGTACCAATTCTGGCCCTAGCAATTGTCTTTCACCAACTTCATCCCAATAAAGCGGAGTTCTACACTTTCTGCCGTATAACGCTTCGTAAGGCGGCATACCAATACTAGCGTGGTAACTGTTGTTGTAGCCGAACTCTACCAACGGTAGGTGATCATCCCAATTTCCTTTGAAGTCCATTACACAGGCTCATAACATATCTTCTAGTGTTTGAATCGTTCGTTCGCTCTGTCAGTCTGTTTGAGGGTGGTAAGCTGTACTCATTCGCAGTTGTGTACCCATGCATTCCTGAAGACATTTCCAGAAATTTGATGTGAAGCGCGGATCCCTATCGGAAACAATAAACACTGGCACTCCGTGCCTCGAAACAATCTCTTTCACATATAATCTTGCCAACTGATCTAAGTTAAATCTGATTTTGATAGGAAGGAAGTGCGCGGATTTCGTCAGTCGGTCAACGATAACCCATACTGCGTCGTAGCGTTTCTGGGTCGTCGGAAGGCCAACCACGAAGTCCATCGTAATATGTTCCCATTTCCATTCTGGGATCTCCAACGGTTGTAGCAATCCACTTGGTCTCTGATGTTCTGCTTTAACTTTCTGACATGTCAGGCATTTGGCAACACATTCTGCAACATCACGTTTCAAATTCGGCCACCAGAAATATTGTCGAAGATCTTGGTACATTTTTATACTACCAGGGTGAATCGAATATCTTGAACTATGAGCCTTACTCAAAATTTCTTCCTTAATTTCTTGTACTGGCGGAACCCAAATTCTGCTTTCAAATCTCAATATTCCTTCCTTATCCATCTTAAATCTTGGTTCGGTTCCTTCAGATATCTTCGATGTTACCTTTTTCCATTCATCATCCTGAAGCTAAGCCTCCTTCACTCTATCTAGTAGAGTTGTACCAGATTGCATTTGAAATAGCTTCTCATCAATCTCCATAGGATACTTCACTTCTAACTCCAGTTTCTCCATATCTGCAATTAGCTCCTGCTGAGCAGTTAACATCATCAATTTCTCACGACCCTTTCTACTTAAGGCGTCGGTAACCACATTAGCCTTACCCGGATGGTATAAAATCTCACAGTCATAATCCTTGATTAATTCCAACCATCTTCTTTGACGCATATTCAAATCTTTCTGAGTAAAAATATATTTCAGACTCTTGTGGTCCGTATATATTTCACACTTCTCCCCGTATAGATAGTGCCTCCAAATTTTCAAAGCAAAAACAACTGCAGCTAACTCTAAATCATGGATTGGGTAACCCTTCTCGTAATCCTTCAACTGTCGTGACGCATACGCAATGACTTTGCCATTTTGCATCAGCACACAGCCAAGTCCTTTATGCGACGCATCGCTAAAAATAACAAAATTTCCTGTATCATCCGGAAGAGATAACACAGGAGCTGTACTCAACCTCTTCTTTAATTCTTGAAAACTCTCCTCACACTTCTCCGTCCAAACAAATTTCACAGCTTTTCGAGTTAAATTCGTTAACGGAGTTGCGATCTTAGAAAAATCTTGTATGAATCTTCTATAATATCCTGCTAATCTAAGAAAACTTCTTACTTCTAACGGCGTTCTCGGCTGATCCCAGTTAATCACAGCTTCTACTTTGGATGGATCTACCGAAATTCCATCTTTATTGATTACGTGACCAAGAAATTGTACTCTCTCGATCCAGAATTCGCATTTCGAAAACTTAGCATACAACTTCTCCCTTCTCAATACTTCCAATGTTAACCTCAAGTGTTCTTCATGTTCCTCTTTAGTTTTGGAATATACCAAAATGTCGTCTATAAATACCACCACGAATTTGTCCAAAAACGGCTTGAATACACCATTCATTAGTCCCATAAATGCTGCAGGAGCATTCGTAAGACCAAACGACATTACTAAAAACTCATAATGACCATATCACGTTCGGAACGCTGTCTTCGGTACATCCTCTGGTCTCACCTTCAGTTGGTGATAACCACTCCTCAAGTCAATCTTGGAAAAGTATTTTGCTCCCTTCAATTGATCAAACAGATCATCGATCCTTGGTAATGGATATCTGTTCTTAATCGTGACCTTATTTAATTCTCTGTAGTCAATGCAGAGCCTCATCGATCCGTCCTTCTTTTTCACGAACAACACCGGCGCTCCCCACCGCGATTCGCTCGGTTGAATGTACTTTTTGTCCAATAATTCTTGTAGTTGTACCATTAATTTCTTCATCTCTACTAGCGCCATTCGGTATGGTGCCTTCGATATTGGAGCAGTTCCGGGCGCCAAATCAATCACAAAGTCTACTTCTCTATCTGGAGGAAGTTCTGGTAAATTGTCTGGAAATACATCGATGAAGTCCCTCACAATCGGTATCTCCTCTACCTTCGGGATCTCTTTTCGACTGTCGACTATGTAAGCTAAATATCCTACACAGCCTTGTCTTAATAACTTCCTGGCCTGCAACATCGTCAGACAACTCGCTTGTCTAGGCGACTTGCTACCATAAAACACAACCTTTGACGGAGTCATAAGATTAATACGCTTCTTTTGGCAGTCAATTACAGCCCCATAATTGGATAGCCAATCCATACCCAATATAACGTCGAATTCTCCCAATCGAATAGGGATAAGATCTACGTTCATGATATTACCCTTAATATCCACCCTACAGTTCTTAAACACGTACTTAACAAGGATTATTTCTCTATTCGCAATTTCTATGTTCATGGGGCAATCCAATTCATCCATAAGCAAATCTAAACTATTAGCAAAGTCTTCGGATATAAAGGAACAAGTAGCACTCGAATCAAATAAAACGTAAGCATTAATTTCATTGATCGGAATGATACCTGACACCACCTCACGAGACTGGATTGCATCCTGCACCGTCATATTGAAAGTTCTGGCGGTTGGTCGGTTTGTTGCAGGTGGTCCGGTGATGGTTAAGGTATTTCCACTGCTATTTCTCCGGTTTCCTCCTTGTCCTGATCCTCCCGATCCCTTCTTGGGACAGTCTCTTGCTAAATGATCTTTCGAACCACAGTTGAAACAAGCACCCTTCTTTGGGTTTGGACAATTTGGTGCTATGTGGCCTTCCTGACCACAATTGTAGCACACTCTCTTTCCCTTCAAACAAACTCCTAGATGTGCCTTGCCGCAAGTCGGACATGCTTCTATCTTCTTTTTCTGCCCTCCGTGTTGACTTCCAGTTGTCGAGTTATCCGTCCACTTCCTCTTCTGATTATTATTATTCCCAGTATTACTTCCACCAGTCTTGTTATTACCTTCATTCTCACTCTTTTTCTTTTTTTGTTCTTGGTTGTACTTAGTCACTGCATCACTTCCTCCTTCCGCGAGAATGGCCTTTTCCAAAACTCCCGCAAACGTGTTAAGTTGAAACATTGATACCTTGCTGTATACCCAAGGCTTCAGTCCTTGTTTGAATCGTCTGGCTTTCCTCTCGTCAGTGTGTACTTGATACGGGGCAAACCTTGCCAACTCATCGAATTTAGCTGCGTATTCAGGCACGCTCATGTTTCCCTGTTTCAGTTCCAGAAATTGCACCTCCATCTGATTCTGCGAACTAGCTGGGAAATACATTTCGAAAAACATCTCTTTGAATCTCTTCCACGTAATTACACCTTCACCTCCTCGCATCTTGTTTGCCTGCCACCAGTAGCTAGCCTCAGACTTCAGCATAAATGTCGCAAAAATGGTCTTCTGATCTTCTCGAACCCTAGCAACATCGAAAACCTTCTCCATTTCCATCACCCACGTTTGAGCCTCGATTGGGTTTCTGGAACCTTTGAACTCTGGCGGTCCCACCGCCTTAAAATCTTTAAACGTTGTGCTAGGTGAAGCTTGCGGTTGGTTATTCATGACTCCAGTTAGTAAATTAACTAGCTGTTGAACTGGATTAACGTTGGCATTATTGTTATTATTGGTTGACCCTTCCTGAGTCGGTTGACGTTGTTGTCTTCTCCTTGGCGGCATTTTTCTGTTAAAAAAACGTTTATTAAAACTTTATTTATTTCTCTACATAGTTAAGACATTACTCAACAATTTAACATATCACTTAACACATCATCTCAAACAACTTGATATCTTTTCATTCAAATAAAAAGTTTTAACATTAAACTATAGCATACTGCTATTTACATCATCTATCCTGGAATAAAGAATCCACAGGATTTAAAACATTCAAATATTAACATATTCCTTAGTTCATAAACACATCAGAATTTACATAAAACTATATAAGTCTTTCACATAAATAAACAGATTCTATTCCTGTCTTCCAAGGTGCTCAATAGCCTTGCCACGCTCCTCATTCATGATACCAGACATCGTCCTACGATCCAACATATACGATGGAAGTCCTTCAAACTGGATGGGGTACCTTAACACTCGCTCTTGAACCTCATCCATCGCATGATTAAGTGTGACGTACGTGTCTTTAAGCTTTGCCTTCTTTGCACGACTATCATCTTCTGCACGATCAGCTCGACGTGATTCTTTTACCCATCCTTCCTCTACTATTTTCAGTCTTTCGGAGGTTTCCTTCAGTTCCTTCTTCAGCTTATCTATCTCCTCGATCTTATCTTTGGTTTGACCCTTCTCATGGACCAATTCTCATTCTACATTTCCTAGTCGTGAGTGAAGAGTCGAAATCTCCCTCTCATTCTCCTCTAGAGTAGACTGCTGAACAGTCGCTCGCTCGGTCAATTCCTGAACCTCATCTTGTAACTCAACATTACGGTCATATAGTGCATCATACATCTCAGCATCAATCGTGTACCGTGGTAATTCCTCTTCTTCCTCTTCCTCATCAAACTCCTCCTCAGGATCCTCCTCAGGATCAGTCTCAGGCTCATGCTCCTGATCAACAACGGTGATCAATGGAGATGGCTCCCTCTGAATCAACTGCTCCCTAACAACATGAATGTCTCGGGACTCCTCCTCCGTAGGTACTCGAGATTCCACCTCTCCAGTTCGATTAGCTCCTCCAGCATCCGACATCCTGACAACCAAAATTTTAAGTTTTAGTTACTAATCCGTGCTAGCGAACACATACATTAACACATAAACACATAATGTATTTTATTATCTTCAATGAATTACAAAAATTCATTTCTTAGAACTCGATAAGAGTTTTTCCTTTACTAAGTTCTTTCTATAAGGCTACTACCTAAGGTTGTTCCCCACCTAAGGTTCATAACCTACAGCTCTGATACCAATCTGTGACACCCCCAAATCCGGGTACTTCGATTCTACGGGATTTGGTATTCACTGTACAAGCATCATCAACAGTCAACCCTTGACCCTTAACCACATAATGTACACATACATAATCATTTTCACAGAATATAAACGCTTATTCCCTTAATCCTGAATAATTCACCTAAATCCTTCACAGAATTTTGAAATCCTCAAAATTCCATCTTAAAAATATCAAACGCATACTCTAATTTTCTATCTAGGTTCTAATTTTTGAACCTTAAATCAATTAATTAAAATTTTAAAAATTTTCTAAATTCTCGGGTTGTCACAGTATATCGTATATGAGGAATAAGTATACGAGTTAGAATACGAGAATTATACGTAGAGTATATATTATAGGGCTTTAAGCCATTTGTGAATAGACTTGTGGATTATGAGGATTTACAAGTCCAATATGATTTAATATGAAAGTCCAATAGAATTAATATGCAAGCCCAATTGTTTGTAATGTGAAGCCCAAAGTAAATTAATTCAAGCCCAAATGATTAAGCTAAGTTAATTAAGCTAAAGCCCAAAGTAAGAACCAATGGGTTATGGGTTAGTTTAAACCCATGGGGCAAACCATGGATGATCCAAAGTAGGGAGCAAGTATACTTAATGGCTAAGTAAGTGTGGTAATCAAGTATACTTAATGACCAAGTAGACTTAATGGATAAGTGTTGTGGTGAGCAAGTTTACTTGATGGCTAAGATAGGAATAGTAAGGAGGTGGATGGCCTTTTGACCATTATGTCCTCACTTAGGATTTCCTATAAATAGGAAGCTTGCTAGCTCATTTGTTCCTTGTTCAAAACTCCAACAAGTTAAGTGCTTATTTGCTTGAGAGAATAAGCTAGAAAAGCTAGAAAGCTAGTCTTTCATATTTCAAGAAACAAGAAGAAGATCAAAGCTTAATCAAGTAATCATCAAAGGGTAAGCCATCTTGAACCATGATTTTCTTTCTCTTCCCTTGTTAGAGAAGTGGATAGTGGTAGGATTTGTATGCTAAAGAATGAAGAGAATGAACAACTCAATGAACTTAAGCCGTGTAAGTTACGAATGAGTAAATCAAACCTAAATAAGTTATGAACTTATAATGAACGTATATGAATTTGTAACATGATTACACAAATGAAGTTAGTATGTCAACAAGAAGTAAGAATAATGGTTAGAAGTCATAAACTATCCTAAGTAATGAGAAATGGAAACATAAGTAGTTTGTATTTTTATAAGTTACAAACTCACAAAGAATAAGTAATAACTTATCATGTATATAAGTTAATTAAGTATGTATGTGAAGAAGTTAGTATGATTAATGAGATGTAAGAATAGTGATTAAAGGACTTAACTCGTTAATAAGTCATAAGCAATGAAAACAAGTATGTAATACTTTAATAAGTAAATAAGTTCATGAAGAACATGTAATGACTTCACATGAAAATAAGATGTTGTAATATGTAGGTGGAGATGACTATATAATGAATTGAATTCATTTAGAACGATGAACAAATCTTAAGTAACGAAGTTTCGCCGGAATTCACACGGTTAGACGATAATCGTCGAATTCGTGAAATTCTTGGAATGGAAGTCAAATTTTGATATTGAGCTTGGAAACACTGGTTTTCAATGGAGACAGGTCTTATTTGGCATTATAGAGTTGCGGACTCGACAATGACCGGATTCCGACTTAGAACGAAGAAACAAGCATTGAACGTTCACGAACGTTTATCGTTTTTGTTAAAAATGAACTAATAGGTAAATTTTTAGCGAACGAAGTCGAATAGATAAAATTCTTGCATGAACACGTAGAGTTTGTGATTTGTGAACCATAGGCTCTTTAACAAGCCAATTCAGACTTATAGCGAAGATGTTACGAGTCCGAGAATCTCACCATTTGAAAAATCTGTCAAAATAACTCTGGCACAGAGTCTGCGCCGCAGCACGAAAAGTAACAAAGGGACTCGCGCCGCAGCGCCGAGTCCGGTTTCTGGGCACTAATGTGTGATGCCGTAGCGCGACACCAAGAGTAATAGCCGGCGCCGCAGCGCCAGCCTCAAGAACTACATAGTGAAAAATGTTTACATGTTGAGCATGAAGAATAAATGATTAACACTTAACGAAGATCTTAATGAAACATTATTAAGACATAACTAAACCTCAAGTGTGATCACTTAGAGTTAAAGAAAGTTAATTGAATGTAAACATGAACGATGTCCAATAAGTGTACGTAACCAATGCCGACTAAGTGTCAATTAATAACGTAAGGACGTTAGTAAACTGTGAGGAATGATAATTAGCTCGAACCGAGTTGTAGTAAAAAAATAATTTCAATTAAGTTATAGAAGAGAAAGAAGTTAGTAAAAACGATGTAAAAAAACGAAGGTAAGCCGGAACCAATAATAACAAATCTAATACATGATTAGATTGAGAAGAAGGGTAAGATTTTTTAGGAACTTTGTATGTTCATTCATGACCTAATTTGGTATGTTATGTGGTTATGTCACTACTAGAAATTCAATATATTGCGACGAGCTATAGCGACGGTCAGCACGGAATCCTCGCTACATGGTATATATAGCGACGGTATAGATGTCTTTTAAAGACCCTCCCATTTTTCCCCAAATCGTTTCAGCTTTCCCCCAAATCGTATTCCTCCTCTCTAACAGTTTCTCTCTCGTTACTCTTCCTCTACCGCTTGCTCTCCTCTCTAACCCAAATTATTTCAGTACCTGCCGCTTGTTACTCGATCCGTGACAAGATGCACAAAAAGTTCTGGATCGCTGCCGGCGATATTATCCTCGTCGGACTTTTCTTTAGGGCACATACAACTTGGAAGAATGTGATTTAGAAAAGTCCTCTGAAAGACGAGGATATGGTGGGCCTCGTGGGTCTTTTCGTGGGGGTCCTCATGGTGGTCGTCACGGTGGTTATAATAACGGAGATGTTGCAGAAGGGGAACGCCCTCGAAGGGCATATGAACGCCATAGTGGGACTGGCCGTGGGTTAGTTTTTTTAATTGCTTCTAAAAATAAGTTTCTTACATTATGTACTTATTTTACTGGTTATATATGTTATGATATCATGACTGTATCTATTTGATTCTACCAATAAATTGTGATGTCGTTGCAGAAATGAGTTTATTAAACGTGATGGTGCTGGTCGGGGCAACTGGGGTACTCCCACTGATGATATAACCCCGTGAGGATTCTGTTCTGAACTCCTTGTTTTGGATTAGAATTTTTAGATATCTTATATAATTATGATTCTTCATTTGAGGTTATTCTATAATTTTTTTAATCTCGTTCTCATATCTAGGGAGACAGAAGAGCCTATTAATGGAGGTGAAAAAAGTGTTGATGCTGAAAAGCAATTGGGGCAGGAAGATGTTGGTGATGCCAACAAGGAGAATCATGTGACTGAGCCAGAAGAGAAGGAGCCTGAGGATAAGGTGAATGTTTCTCTGACTATTTTGTTTCCTAAATCCTTCATGATACCATTTTGTGAAATGTCATGTTGTTGGAAGTAAAGAGTTTGAAGACGAGGAAACTTCTGATGTTTGAACAATTTGAGCTGAGTGTTAAAATTAGGAAATTCATACTTTTATTCCATCTTATTTTAAATGTACAACATAAACCTACATTTGAATGAAGCGGAAAAATAAATTATTGCTTTGTAATAAGAAAAGCTATCCATACTGAATCTATCCTTTAACATTCTCCATTTTCATTTCCTGAAAATGAAAATGGCTTACATTGTTTTCATGTTATTATTATTTTATTAATATATGTTATTTGCAGTATGAAGGAGCAGTGAAGGAGGGTGGAAGAGGTCTAACCATCTGGGACAAATTTGCACATTCAGTTGGTAAACTTGATTTTTCATAGAAATAAAAGGGACCGTTAGTCGTGAACAGAATATTATAGAAAGTATTTACATACTTTTATATTTTTAGGATATTAAATGTGGATTATTCATACAAAATCCTGCTCTTTATACTCGTGTGTATTTGGGCAGGGTAGGGAGACCTCCGAGTAACGACATTTGGTCGGACTCAAAGCCCAACAATCATTATTGTAACATCCTTGATAAATTATATATTATGTTCTGCCAGGGGAAAAGTACAGCCGGATATTGCAGATATAGGCAAGCTATTCAAGTTGGTAGTGGATGAAGACTAGATATTGATACAAACTTTGGCTGTCGGAAAAGCTTCCTACCACAAGTATGAATTCGATCATAATCATAATCATAATCATCGGGTTTTCTGAATTAATAAAGTTTTAGAGTTATTTATATAGCAGATTTTGTGTTGATTTTGAATTCAGGGGAGTAGGAAATATACTCCTCTTGGACAACCTACTGCTCAGCAAGTACTGATAGACAAAATTTCAGCTGCTCCAACCACTGTAATTATTATTGGAGCACGTACAAATTTTGCCATTTTTCTTATGAATAATCCACATACAAGAAAAGGGTATGTCTCTGTGGTGCATAAGTAATACTTGTTATTAGTTTATGGATAGATATTTGTTGGCCATTAGCTTTAATGTTGTTCTTACTTTCTACCATCATATCGAAGGGTAATGGGTGTTTGTGCAAATATTAAAATGCAGGGGTTGTGTTAAAATTTAAATGTGCGTGGGTGGAAGAGTAAATTACCTTCTATATTTTTCTTTTTGTTACTATTTCTTATAGTGCTAAATGTTCTGCATTTTGATATGTTTCATATATCTAGATATGTGGGTAGACTTTTTTTAAAGAGTTCCGGAAAGCCAGTTGAGATCTTAACAAAATTAAATGAAATGGCGGGATTTGATGCTAATGAAGAAATTGCTTACAAGTTTAACTTTTATTTGTTTTCTTATGGACAGATCTATGATATTTTGTATTATGAAGTGATGGATATTCCTCTTCCAGAATTGCAGTGCCTGAAAACTCTAAAAGTGGCTTTCCATCATTCAACTAAGGATGAGGTGTTCTTCTTCGTTGAGCTTCTTTAATCATATATTGCATTGGCCATACTTTCCTGCTCCTGCTCCTCTAGGTTTATAACCAGAGACAAAGAAAGGATTATTGCAGCCATCAGTAAATACACTGCTCCTGCTACTCTGGATTTATAATCCAACTTTCCAAACTTTACTTTTATGTACAATATTATTCAGATCTTAAGAATGGATGGTGCAAGATACTTGCAACTGGTGTAATGTGAATTAAATGCAACTGTTGTAAGAATGGATGGTGCAATCACATTTTTGTAATGTGAATGATTTTAAATGATGTATATAATATTTTTTATGTTTTATTTTATATTGTACTTGTGTTTATTGAATAAATGTGCATTATTAATGAATTTTTTTTTTTTGAAATCTAAAACGTCTATAGCGACGGTCGCCAAGCGTTGCTATAGGCCTAAAGACCGTCACTATAGAGTTTACCGACGGCTTCTATGGCGACGGTCGGCGACGGTCGCTAAAGCCTATAGCGACGGTCTTTATGCCTATAGCGACGGTCGGCGACCCTCGCTATAGGTCGATTTTCTAGTAGTGTGTGTTGTAGAGACCGTAAAGACTCAAAGGAAACGTAATTTTACTGTAGCAGACGCTGAAGGTAAGTTTTTCTAAACGCTTGCCTAACCATTGTGTTAGCCAGGTTTTCAAATGATTCAAGTTATGAGATGCATGTATGGTTTTAAATAAAGAGTCGAGGCCCGTTTTAACTCGGCTAGACTAATCTTGATAGATTGATTGATTTATTTACAAGTCTTTCAATATATAACTGATAACGCTATCCTACGCCAATTGTTTGGTACGGATTCAAGGTAAGCCTGAATATGAATAAACAAATGTATTTTCATCGAGTATTCGATGGGCACGTGAGGTTGCCACAACTTAAACGTACACATGTTTAATAGATGTAGTGTTGATCAACATAGAGTACTATAGGCTGATCACCTAGAAGTGATCGTAAGATATGCCAGACTTACGGACTTCGTGCCGGTTGTCCTTTTCAAAGAAATTATGAAACGCTCATGGTCTTGGACCAAATTTGGTGTTTTACTAAATATTATTATGGTAAAACGTTTTAAAGGAAAATGAATGCTATTTTAAGTTATTGATAGTACTTCGTAGCTATTATCCAGTTATTGAAGATATATGATTCCTATGTTTCAAGCATGCTTTTTAAATGAAATTGTTGTACTTGTTGAGCTTGTTATGCTCACTCTTGCTTGAACCATATGAATGCAGCTTAGACCGAATGGACCGAAGGATTTGACAAGGATAAAGAGAAGGCTAAAGCAAACTTGTAGATTACCTATGTAATAGTATAGGTTTGTAATGATAATATTTGATATTATGACAAGAACAAATGTAACGGTTATAAAGAACCTGAAAAATGGTAGTATTGTTTTGGAATATATATAAGACATATTCATTCTTTTGAGGCATTTAAATTGAATGTTTGTGTGTATTGTAGCACCATAGAGCACTATATGTCGGGTTGGAAGAGACCCGGATTTGGGGGCGTCATAGGTTGGTATCAAAGCATTAGGTTATAAACCTTAAGGGGGGAAGAACCTTAGGCTAATAACCTCGTTAATGAAGAGAAGTCCGAAGGAAGTAAACTCGAGCTTTACTTGAGTCGAATGAGTTAATAAGGTATTGAGGAAACTCAGTAACGAAAGATTTAAAAGATGAAAAGTAACCCTAAATAGATTAAATGTGATTTGTGCTTATACTATTGTGTATTATATACTAATCAACATGTTATGTGTTATTGTAGGATGTCGATTGATAGCTTGATGTATAGAGATATACACGTGGGGAGCGAAGAGCTTTTGAACATAGTAGAGCCTGTACCTATACCAGTGGCAGAGGTACCAATAATGATTCTAGAGGAGTCTGAGACAGAGGAGTATTCTTCTGAGGAAGACTACTCCGAGGGAGATGTAGCCTGGACATCATACTTGGATATGATGAGCGATGTGGAGGAAGGAATGGGGGTAACATCGGTTACTACGGTGGTACCTACACTACAGTCATCACCTCCAGATGCAATGAGATCATTGTATCTGGCAAAGCTTGACAAGAATGTGCAAGTGAGTGCAGTTGTGCAGAATCAGAATGAAGAGATTAGTGCTCTTTATGTAGCGAAGGAGTCTGCAGAAGCAGATTTTGAGTTTGAGCATGATGAGAAAGTGCTCATGATAAATAAGGCTAGGGATTTTAAGAAGGAGGCCGATGAGCTTCGTAGGGAACTGGGGGAGAAGGACCGGAAGATAGCATGGATGTCTTACATCCATGAGAACGCTCATATGGATTTCAAACTGAAAGTTTCTTGTTATTCCTCTGAGTCAGGGCAAACTCGACACACTATTAGTCGGGATACCGCATCGATGATTGCAAATGAGAAATATAAGGACGTTGTTATGCATTATTAGAAGTCTAAAGTTATTAATATGTGTGTAGTGACGTAAAACCCTCTTTTGTATAAATGGGTAGTCTTTTATAAATCCCAACTTTTGTAAAATTCAATTGCGGGATAGAGATGTAATAGCTTTTGGCTATGGATGTGACACCCCAAAATATGGGTACTTCGATTCCACGGGACTTGGTGTTCACTGTACAAATATCATCTATCTATCTACCCATAATAAATGCAAACCATGCAATAGATAGAAATAAAATATTCCCCTTAAGGGTTACAACATCCGAATAATAGTACAATCCCAGGTTAAACAAACCTTAAACATCTGTGCGGAAATATAAACAGTAAGTCTTAAACAACATCATTCACATAAGTCTAAACAGAAATACATCATCATATAATACAACAAGTCTTCAATATTTGTTAACCTTGCCCTTGCCTTTACTAGTAGAAGGCTCGTCGGTTCATTCGTTCTTAACTACAATGTTATTATTAAGCAAGAGTGAGCACTATTGCCCATAAGTAAAATAATAAAATAATAATGTATAATAACATGCGAGTGAATCAAAGACTTCTGAAATAAAAGCTCAACTTTTGAATCAAGAATGAATAACAAGAATCAAAAGATTTCTGAGGGTCATAAGACCTTGAACTATGTCCTAGGTTAGCAAGGGTTATACTTGAAACCTTAAACAGTCATAAGACTATAGACCTTTCTACTCGTACTTAGGGGGATCAGCCTTTAGTACCATACTGTGCACAATATCTAAACGCTAACGCATAAGTAAATCCCTTTGCAGGGTTGTTCATCTCAGTTTGACATTCGAGTCCGCACCAAAGGAACTTTGGTTTGAATAATTCAATAAGGGTTCTGAAATTTAGAACGTTCATCAACTATGGACTAGTCGAATCAATAAGGTTCACTAGTCTAACAAGATTCAACAATAATGATATTCAGTTTGAATAATAATCTCAAGAAGTATACAATAGAATAAATATTGTATAACAAATTCATACTTTGAAAGGATAATCAATCTTTAATATAACAATTCGAACTTGAATAATAGTAATGAGAATTTACTCAAGGTAAATAATAAACTTGAACAATGATAAAAAGTAGGGGTAGGAAACTTGCCTCGTGCGTAGGCTAAACGATTACTACTTCCGTTCACCACAAATCCTACACACATACCATATGTATTCACGACATTCATTAGTTACATTTTTACTTAATTATTTAATATAAACTCCACTTTATTTAACAAATCATTACCCTTCTAATTTAATTACTTAATTAAATTAAAATATTTTCATTCTCTTACTATTATTACACTCGAATAAATTATTTCATAATAATTTCCATTGAATATTTATTTTATTCCATAAATATCTCAATTAAAATATTTACTTTATTTTATAAATATTTTAATAATAATTTTCATCGAATATTTATTTTATTCCATAAATATCTCAATTAAAATATTTAATTTATTTTATAAATATTTTAATATTAATTTTCATCGAAATTTATTTTATTCCATAATATCTCAATTAAAATATCTAATTTATTTTATAAATATTTTAATAATAATTTTCATCGAATATTTATTTTCTTCCATAAATATCTCAATTAAAATATTTAATATATTTTATAAATATTTTAATAATAATTTTCATCAAATATTTATTTTTATTTATTTTATTCCATAAATATCTAAATTAAAATATTTAATTTATGTGATAAATATTTTAATAATAATTTACATCAAATATTTATTTATTTTATTTATTTTTATTTTTATTTTTATTTTATTTTTTTTGACCGCTGGGGCGGGGTAATTTAGTTTGGTAACGCCCGGCGGGGGCGAGGTTTTCCCAGGCTCATTTTTTGCAGTTTTTGCAGTTCTGCAGTTCGCGAACATAACAAGGCCAAATTAGGCTAAAAATCAATCACAGGTAAAATTATACATGAATATGTCCATAACTTCCAATTAGTTATTTTTACACGAATTTAGACTTACCCAATCATTGTAATACATATATAATCATTACTTAACCCATCTAGCATGATTTTTAACAAGTTACAACACAAAATTTGCAAAATCAACACATTTACTTCCACTATTCTTGACGTTCTTGAAGGTTTTGAACATAAACCATAATTTCAACACTACGGATTCGTTATAACACCGAATCCGTTCAATTAAAGTTTGGTCTCTTCATATTAACATGCATAATAATATACGAGTATAAATTTTACAAAACCATTTATGTTTGACACATTAAATTTACGTATAAGGGCCATATGGCCAAAACCTATACTCTGTAAGTTTTGAGCAACATATACGACGTATTTCATGAAACTGATGACATGATAACTTACATAATATATAATTGAATACGATTTGATAACAATTAATACATATACAACACATAATCCATACCCTTTTATAAATACAGAGACCTTACAGAACTTTGAAAGCCATATTCATAAAAACTTTAATAACGTAATTTAAAATTTGGGAAGGATGAGATTACTCACAGCTTAGTGTAGATAGAAGAGATGAACTTTCTCAATTAATCAAACAACTAACAATTCTCTCAAATTCTTAATTCTCTCTCTCTGTGATTTCCTTGTAGAACTTAGAAAATGAAGAGAAGAAGAATACGTATAATAATAATAATAATAATAATAATAATAATAATAATAATAATAATAATAATAATAATAATAATAATAATAATAAGGGAAGGAACTAACGCGTTGTGGTCAGTTAAGCCAATAATGGGTAACTGCTCTCAACTCCCACTAAGGCCATGTTTGGCTAGCCTTAAAAGGCTTATACTCAATTAATTTAATAACTCTTTTATCATATAGTTTAAATCGTGTCACACCCGATTCGAATATCTTATTTAATTTAATTTAAATAAAATATAATAATTTCTCATTAATTCACATAGTCAAATAATTAATCTCTAATTAATTATTACATTAATTAAAATAACATTAGGCTTATTAAGTATTTCTTTTAATACAATAAGCTCACATAATTACATATATCGAATAATAAAATTCTCCACGTTAATTTAATAAATGTAACACATAATTAAATTAATCTATGACAATTTCATCAATTAATATTTAATCTAATAATTAATTCATCGAAAAATATTTATTCAATTCAATAAATATTAAATTAAATTAAAAAAATCTCGTTCGTCACATCTTTCCCCCCTTAAAAGGATTCTGTCCCCAGAATCACGACTCAATAAATTTAACCCGTTACATTCTCCCCCCTTACAAAGATTCTGTTCCCAGAACCGCTTACACATAAATTAAGTAAATAAATGAGGGTAATTCTTCATCATATTCTCTTCGAGTTCCCACGTAGCTTCTTCAGCGTTGTGGTTCCTCCAAATTACCTTAACAGAAGGTATTACTTTATTTTTATTTCTGAGAACTTGTTCTTTTCTGTCGACAATTTGAACATGGATTTCTTCGTAAGATAAGTCTTTGTCAAAATGTAGGGGTTCATATTCAGTCACGTGCTTGTAATCAGGTTTGTAGGGTCGTAGGACTGAGACATGGAAAACGTTGTGAACATTCTCGAGTGCTGGAGGTAAGGCTACCTCGTACGTGAATTCACCGATTCTTCTCAATACTTCAAAGGGTCCAATGAATCTTGGGCTCAATTTCCCTTTCCTTCCGAACCTGATCTTTCCCTTCCAGGGAGAGACCTTCAAGAAAACGTAACTACCTGATTCAAACTCGATGTTCTTACGATGTGGGTCAGCGTATTTCTTCTGTCGATCTTGAGCCGCTACCAGTCGTGCTCGGATCACTTTGACTATTTCTGCTGTCTGTTGTACCAATTCTGGCCCTAGCAATTGTCTCTCACCAACTTCATCCCAGTAAAGCGGAGTTCTGCACTTTCTACCGTATAACGCTTCGTAAGGCGGCATACCAATACTAGCGTGGTAACTGTTGTTGTAACCGAACTCTACTAACGGTAGGTGATCATCCCAATTTCCTTTAAAATCTATCACACAGGCTCTTAGCATATCTTCTAATGTTTGAATCGTTCTCTCACTATGCCCGTCTGTTTGAGGGTGGTAAGCTGTACTCATTCGCAATTGCGTACCCATGCATTCCTGTAGACGTTTCCAGAAGTTCGATGTAAAACGCGGATCTCTATCAGAAACAATTGACACCAGCACTCCGTGTCTCGAAACGATTTCTTTTACGTATAACCTCACCAACTGATCTAAGTTGAATATGATTTTGATCGGAAGGAAGTGTGCGGATTTCGTCAGTCGGTCAATGATAACCCATACTGCGTCGTAGCCTTTCTGAGTCGTTGGAAGGCCAACCACGAAGTCCATTGTAATATGTTCCCATTTCCATTATGGGATCTCTAACGGTTGTAGCAATCCACTCGGTCTCTGATGTTCCGCTTTTACTTTCTGACAGGTCAGACACTTGGCAACACATTCTGCAACATCACGTTTCAAATTCGGCCACCAGAAATGTTGTCTAAGATCTTGGTACATCTTGGTACTACCAGGGTGAATCAAATATCGTGAACTATGAGCCTCGCTCAAAATATCTTCCTTAATCTCTTGTACTGGCGGTACCCAAATTCTACTCTTAAATCTCTGTATTCCTTCCTTATCCATCTTAAATCTCGATTCGGTTCCTTCAGATATCTTCTTTGTCACCTTTTTGGATTCATCATCCTGAAGTTGAGCCTCTTTAACTTTATCTAGTAGAGTTGTACCAGATTGCATTTGAAATAGCTTCTCATCGATCTCCATAGGATACTTCACTTCCAACTCCAGTTTCTCCATTTCTGCAATTAGCTCCTCCTAAGCAGTCAACATCGTCAATTTCTCCCGACCCTTTTTACTAAAGGCGTCGGCAACCACATTTGCTTTACCCGGATAGTATAAAATCTCACAGTCGTAATCCTTAATTAATTCCAACCATCTTCTTTGATGCATATTTAAGTCCTTCTGTGTGAAAATATATTTCAGACTCTTATGGTCCATATATATTTCACACTTCTCCCCATAGAGATAGTGCCTCAAAATTTTCAAAGCAAAAACAACTGCAGCTAACTCCAAGTCATGGGTCGGATATCCCTTCTCGTAATCCTTCAATTGTCGTGATGCATACGTAATTACTTTGCCATTTTGCATCAGTACACAGCCAAGTCCTTTATGTGATGCATCACTATAAACAACAAAATTTTCTGTATCATCCGGAAGAGATAACACAGGGGCCGTACTCAACCTCTTCTTCAATTCCTGAAAACTTTCCTCACATTTATCCGTCCAAACAAATTTCACAGCTTTCCGAGTTAAATTCGTTAACGGAGTTGCGATCTTGGAAAACTCTTGTATGAACCTTCTATAATATCCTGCCAATCCAAGAAAACTTCATACTTCCGACGGCGTCCTCGGTTGATCCCAGTTAATCACGGCTTTGACTTTGGATGGATATACCAAAATTCCATTTTTATCGATCACGTGCCCAAGAAATTTCACTAGTTCAATCCAAAATTCGCATTTCGAAAACTTGGCATACAACTTTTGCCTTCTCAAAACTTCCAACGTTAATCTCAAATGCTCTTCGTGTTCTTCTTTGGTTTTCGAATAGTCCAAAATGTCATCTATAAATACCACTACGAACTTGTCAAAAAACGGCTTGAACACACCATTCATTAGTCCCATAAATGTTGCAGGAGCATTCGTAAGACCAAACGACATTACTAAAAATTCGTAGTGACCATATCGCGTTCTAAACGCTGTCTTCGGTACATCCTCTGGCCTCACCTTCAGTTGATGATAACCTCTTCTCAAGTCTATCTTGGAAAAGTATCTTGCTCCTTTCAATTGATCAAACAAGTCGTTGATCCTTGGTAATGGATATCTATTCTTAATCGTGACCTTATTCAGTTCTCTGTAGTCAATGCAGAGCCGCATCGATCCGTCCTTCTTTTTCACGAATAACACCGGCACTCCCCATGGTGATACGCTCGGTTGAATGTACTTCTTGTCCAACAATTCTTGTAGTTGTACCATTAATTCCTTCATCTCTACTGGTGCCATTCGGTATGGTGCCTTCGATATTGGAGCAGTTCCTGGCACCAAATCGATCACAAAATCTACCTCTCTATCTGATGGAAGTCCTGGCAAATCTTCTGGAAATACGTCGACGAAGTCCCTCACAATCGGTATTTCTTCTACCTTCGGATTCTCTTTTCGACTGTCGACTATGTAAGCTAAGTATCCTACACAGCCTTGTCTTAATAACTTCCTGGCCTGCATCATTGTTAGATAATTCGCTTGTATAGGCGACTTGCTACCATAAAATATAACCTTTGACGGAGTCATAAGGTTAATACGCTTCTTTTGGCAATCAATTACAGCCCCGTAATTGAATAACCAATCCATTCCCAAAATAATGTCAAATTCCCCAGGTCGAATAGGGATAAGATCTACATTCATGATATTACCCTTAATATCCACTCTACAGTTCTTATGTACGTACTTAACAGGGATTATTTCTCTATTCACAATTTCTATGTTCATGGGGTAATCCAATTCATCCTTAGACAAATCTAAATTCTTGGCAAAGTCATCAGATATAAATGAACAAGTAGCACCCGAATCAAATAAAATATAAGCATTAATTTTATTGATCGGAATGATACCTGACACCACATCACGGGATTGAACTGCATTTTGCACCGTCATGTTGAAAGTCCTGGCGGTCGGTCGGCAGCGATTGGTCCGGTAATGGTTAAGGCATTTCCACTGTTATTTCCCCGGTTTCCTCCTGATCCTGACCCTCCCGATCCCTTCTTGGGACAATCTCTTGCCAGATGGTCCTTTGAACCACAAGTGAAATAACCACCCTTCTTTGGGTTTGGACAGTTTGGTGCTATGTGGCCTTCCTGACCATAATTGTAGCACACTCTTTTTCCTTTCATACAAACTCCCAGATGGGCTTTCCCGCAGGTCGGGCATGCTTCGATTCTTTTCTTCTGACTACCTTGCTGATTCCCCGATGATGAGCTGTCATTCCACCTTTTCTTCTGATTAAAATTACCACCTCCTGTGCCACTTCCACTAGTCTTGTTATTTCTTTCACCTTCACTCTTCTTCTTCTTCTGATCTTGATTGTACTTGGTCACCGCATCGCTTCCACCTTCAGCGAGGATGGTCTTTTCCAATACTCTGGCAAATGTGTTTATCTGAAATATTGATACTTTTCTATACACCTAAGGTTTTAGTCCTTGCTCAAACCGTCTCGCCTTCCTCTCATCCGTGTGAACTTGATACGGGGCGAACCTCGCTAACTCGTTGAATTTTTCCGCATAATCAGGTACACTCATATTTCCCTGCTTCAATTCCATAAATTGAACCTCCATCTGGTTCTGCGAGCTAGTTGGGAAGTACATCTCGAAAAACATTTCTTTAAATCTCTACCAAATAATTACACCTTCACCTCCTCACACTTTGTATGCTTACCACCAATAGCTAGCCTCAGACTTCAGCATAAACGTTGCAAAAGTGGTCTTCTGGTCTTCTCTAACCCTAGCAACGTCGAAAACCTTCTCCATCTCCATAACCCACGTTTGAGCCTCGATTGGGTTCATGGAACCTTTGAACTATGGCGGTCCCACCGCCTTGAAATCTTTAAACGTTGTGTTTGGTGGAGCTTGAGGTTGATTGTTCATTGTTCCAACTATTAAATTAACCAACTGCTGAACAGGATTAGCATTGGCATTATTGTTATTTTTTGACTATTCCTGAGTTGGTTGACGTGGTTGTCTTCTTCTAGGCGGCATATTTCTGTTAAGAATAATATATGCTTATTAAATCTCTATTAAATTCTCTAAATAGTTAAGACTTAACTCAACAATTTAATATAATCATTTAACACGTCATCTCAAACAACTTAATATATTTAATTCAAACTAAAAGTTTTACATCAAACGATAGCATAACTGCTATTTACATCCACCATCCTGAGATAAAGAATCCACATGATTTAAATATTAAAATATTCCTTCGTTCGTACATACATCGAAATTTACATATAAAAACTAATTAAGTTTTTCACATAATTAAACAAATTCTATCACTGTCTGTCAAGGTGCTGAATAGCCTTGCCACGCTCCTCATCCATGATATGAGATCGTCCTGCGATCTAGCATGTACGATAGAAGTCCTTCGAACTAGATGGGGTACCTTAAAACTCGATCATGGGCCTCATCCATTGCGTGATTAAGTGTAGAGTACGTCTCTCCAAGCTTTGCCTTCTTCGCACGACCATCCTCTTCCGCAAGATCCGCATGACATGACTCTCTTACCCAACCCTCCTCTGTTATGGAAAGCCTCTCTGAACTCTCTTTCAGATCCTTCTTCAACTTTTCTATCTCTGCGGTCTTATCTTCGGTTTGACCCTTCTCGTGGACCAAATCCCATTCTACATTTCCCAGTCGTGAGTGAAGAGTCGAAATCTCCTTCTCCTTCTCCTCTAGAGTAATCTGCTGAATAATAGCCCGCTCAGTCAGATCCTGCACCTCATCTCGTGACTCCACGTTACGGTCGTATAATGTCATACATCTCAGCATCAATGGAGTGCTATGGAAACTCCTCTTCTTCCTCTTCCTCGTCAAACTCCTCCTCAGGATTAGTCTCAGGTTCATGCTCCTAACCAACAACGGTGATCAATGGAGACTGTTCCCTAACGACATGTATGTCTCGGGGCTCCTCTTCTATAGGTACTGTGGTTACTCGGGGTTCCTCCGCCCCTGCTCGACTAGTTCCTCCAACGTCAGACATTCTGACAACAAAAATTTGAGTTTTAGTTACTAAGTCATACTAGTGAGCACATAATTTTAACACATAAGCACATAAAGTCTTTTATTATCTTTCATGAATTACAAAAATTTATTTCCTGAAACTCGATAAGAGTTTTCCATCACTATGTTCTTTCTATAAGGCTATTACCTAAGGCTGTTCCCCACACCTAAGGTTCATAACCTACAGCTTTGATACCAACTTGTGACACCCCCAAATCTGGGTACTTCGATTCCACGGGACTTGGTTTTCACTGTACAAATATCATCTATCTATCTACCCATAATAAATGCAAACCATGCAATAGATAGAAATAAAATATTCCCCTTAAGGGTTACAACATCCGAATAATAATACAATCCCAGGTTAAACTAACCTTAAACATCTGTGCGGAAATATAAACAATAAGTCTTAAACAACATCATTCACATAAGTCTAAACAGAAATACATCATCATATAATACAACAAGTCTTCAACATTTGTTAACCTTGCCCTTGCCTTTACTAGTAGAAGGCTCGTCGATTTTTTCGTTCTTAACTGCAATGTTATTATTAAGCAAGAGTGAGCACTATTGCCCACAAGTAAAATAATAATGTATAATAACATGCGAGTGAATCAAAGACTTCTGAAATAAAAGCTCAACTTTTGAATCAAGAATGAATAACAAGAATCAAAAGATTTCTGAGGGTCATAAGACCTTGAACTATGTCCTAGGTTAGCAAGGGTTATATTTGAAACCTTAAACAGTCATAAGACTATAGACCTTTCTACTCGTACTTAGGGGGATCAGCCTTTAGTACCATACTGTGCACAATATCTAAACGCTAACGCATAAGTAAATCCCTTTGTAGGGTTGTTCATCTCAGTTTGACATTCGAGTCCGCACCAAAGGAACTTTGGTTTGAATAATTCAATAAGGGTTCTGAAATTTAGAACGTTCATCAACTATGGACTAGTCGAATCAATAAGGTTCACTAGTCTAACAAGATTCAACAATAATGATATTCAATTTGAATAATAATCTCAAGAAGTATACAATAGAACAAATATTGTATAACAAATTCATACTTTGAAAGGATAATCAATCTTTAATATAACAATTCAAACTTGAATAATAGTAATGAGAATTTACTCAAGGTAAATAATAAACTTGAACAATGATAACAAGTAGGGGTAGGAAACTTGCCTCGTGCGTAGGCTAAACGATTACTACTTCCGTTCACCACAAATCCTACACAAATACCATATGTATTCACGACATTCATTAGTTACATTTTCACTTAATTATTTAATATAAACTCCACTTTATTTAACAAATCATTACCCTTCTAATTTAATTACTTAATTAAATTAGAATATTTTCATTCTCTTACTATTATTACACTCGAATAAATTATTTCATAATAATTTCTATTGAATATTTATTTTATTCCATAAATATCTCAATTAAAATATTTACTTTATTTTATAAATATTTTAAAAATAATTTTCATCGAATATTTATTTTATTCCATAAATATATCAATTAAAATATTTAATTTATTTTATAAATATTTTAATAATAATTTTCATGGAATATTTATTTTATTCCATAATATCTCAATTAAAATATTTAATTTATTTTATAAATATATTAATAATAATTTTCATCGAATATTTATTTTATTCTATAAATATATCAATTAAAATATTTAATTTAATTTATAAATATTTTAATAATAATTTTAATCAAATATTTATTTTATTCCATAAATATCTCAATTAAAATATTTAATTTATTTTATAAATATTTTAATATTAATTTTCATCAAATATTTTTTATTATTATTTTTTTTGACCGCCGGGGCAGGGTAACCCCGCCGGGGGCGGGGTTACCCAGACTCATTTTCTGCAGTTTCTGCAGTTCGCGAACATAACAAGGCCAAATTAGGCCAAAAATCAATCACATGTAAAATTATACATGAATATGGCAATAACTTCCAATTAGTTATTTTTACACGAATTTAGACTTACTCAATCATTGTAGTACATATATAATCATTACTTAACCCATCTAGCATGATTTTTAACAAGTTACAACACATAATTTGCAAAATCAACACATTTACTTCCACTATTCTTGATGTTCTTGAAGGTTTTGAACATAAAACATAATTTCAATACTACCGATTCGTTATAACACCGAATCCGTTCAATTAAAGTTTGGTCTCTTCATATTAACATGCATAATAATATACGAGTATAAATTTTACAAAACCATTTATGTTTGACACATTAAATTTACGTATAAGGGCCATATGACCAAAACCCATACCCTGTAAATTTTGAGCAACATATACGACGTATTTCATGAAACTGATGATAGATAACTTACATAATATATAATTGAATACAATTTGATAATAATTAATACATATACAACACATAATCCATACCCTTTATAAATACAGAGACCTTACAGAACTTTGAAAGCCATATTCATAAAAACTTTAATAACGTAATTTAAAATTTGGGAAGGAGGAGATTACTCACAGCTTAGTGTAGATAGAAGAGATGAACTTTTTCAATTAATCAAACAACTAACAATTCTCTCAAATTCTTAATTCTCGCTCTCTGTGATTTCCTTGTAGAACTTAGAAAATGAAGAGAATAAGAATACGTATAATAATAATAATAATAAGGGAAGGAACTGACGCGTTGTGGTCAGTTAACCCAATAATGGGTAACTGCTCTCAACTCCCACTAATGCCATGTTTGGCTAGCCTTAAAAGGCTTATACTCAATTAATTTAATAACTCTTTTATCATATAGTTTAAATCGTGTCACACCTGATTCGAATATCTTATTTAATTTAATTTAAATAAAATATAATAATTTCTCATTAATTCACATAGTCAAATAATTAATTAATATCAAATTATTAATCTCTAATTAATTATTACATTAATTAAAATAACATTAGGCTTATTAAGTATGTTTTTAATACAATAAGCTCACATAATTACATATATCGAATAATAAAATTCTCCACATTAATTTAATAAATGTAACACATATAATTAAATTAATCTATCATAATTGCATCAATTAATATTTAATCTAATAATTAATTCATCGAAAAATATTTATTCAATTCAATAAATATTAAATTAAATTACAAAAATCTCGTTCGTCACAATGGAGAACAAATTGTAAATAGTTTCAAACTTTGAAGCAGCATATAAATATAATAAAATTTTCATTTAATATACTTTGTTATGGTATGAGTTGGTATTCGGCAAATAATAACGAAGTAAGTAAATAGATAATAATGAAATTTTAGCGAAGACGAAGACAACGTAATCAGGAAGCGAAATCACATAATGATAATCAAGGGGGTCAAAACAACCCTATGCAAGAGTTCGTTAATTTATTAACGATTGTATTTAACCAAACTAGGGGTAGAGTACCCGCGGGATCTAGGGTAGCCAGAGCGACTACCTTTAAATAGTTTAAAAGCGTAGGTCCGCCGGAGTTCAAATGAACGACGGACCCAATAGACGCCCATACATGGGTAAAAAAAGGAAATAGAGAAGGCGTTTGTTATTACAAACGTAGGTGAGGCGCAAAAGACTTCTTTTGTGACTTACGTGATGAGAGGGGAGAATCCAACTTTTTGTGGGAGGCTTACCAGGGTGGGGCTAGAACATATGCGGTAGCATGGGAACGATTCAAGAAGGTTTTCTTCGAGAATTATTTCCCTACAAGCCTGCAAGGGAGGATGGAGATTAAGTTCTTAGAACTTAAACTATGGGACATAATATTTCCCCAGTACACAACTAAATTCAATAAATTGGCAAGGTTTGCTCCACGCTAAGTGGACACTGAGGAGATGAAGGCTCGTAGGTTTGAGCAGGGCCTGAAACCCTGGCTCTATAGTAGGATTGCAGTGTTCTAGAGGGTTTCCTATGAGACCATTCTGGAGAAGGTGATTATAGCAGAAGGTGGTAGTGAGGCGCTGACTCAATACCACAAAGAGGGAAAGGATGAGAGCAAGGGAGAGGGAAAACCCAGGCAAAGAATGCCAGGGGCAGTATGCCAAAATTAAAGAATTTTTAACTCCGGGAATACTAGAGTGGGACAAGGGGATCCTAAGCGTAGGATTGGAGCGTGTAAGACATGTGGAAAGACTCATCTTGGAGTCTGTCTGAAAGGGAGTATAAGTACCTTTAAACATTAAGATAGAGGAAGAGGAAATAACATTCGATAATTATATTCATGAAAATTGTTTTATGAATGATAAAGGTAAGTAAGTATGGGTAGATAAGTACTGTTAATGTCGAGAGAATTGAAGAAATTCTCGGTATGAAGGGGTTGATTAACCATAGAGCTATAATAAATAGTTATAAAAAAAGTGTGAATCTTCAGTTTTTCAGAAAATCCAAGGTAGTAAATTACGGTAATAAATCACCGGAATATTATTGTTGTGTAACCATGACGCAAGTTAGGAGGATGTTAAGGAAGAAGATGAGCTGTTTGTATTTAGACTATCGTAGGAGGAGTAAGATAGCGGTTAAGAATAAATACCCATGGCCCAAGATCAATGATCTATTTGATCAGTTGAAAGGGGCAAAGAATTTTTCTAAGATAGATTTGCGTACGAGGCATAGTCGGTTGAAAGTAAGGAAGAAGGAGGAGGTAACTAAGATGACGTTCAGAACTCGTTATTGTTATGACAAGTTTCTGGTTATGTCATTTGAGTTGACTAATGTAATGAAGTTAAATTTTCCGTAGGAGGCACCGAGCAAGTCAGTGATAAACATATAGGTTCTCATGAGAGGTGCTATGGTTGAAGGTACCATTAGCGTCACAGGATTTAAGAGAAAGGTTAAGTAAGACACTTGTATTATCTTTATCAGATGATATGGGGAATTTTATAGTGTATCTCGATGTTTCGCGTAGATGACATGATTGCGTGCGCATATAGCATGGCAAAGTCATTGTGTATGCATCACGCCAGTTAAATGATTATGAGTAGGTCTATCCTACTTATGATCTATAATTGGTAGTTGTAGTTTTTGAATTAAAAATCTGAAGATAGTATTTATACGGGGATAAGTGTGAGATATACACGGAATCTAAGAGTCTGAAATATATCTCAACACAAAAGAAATTGAATATGAGGTAGAGAAGGTGATTAGAATGGATAAAGGATTACGACTGTGATATGTTATATCATTCAGGGAAGGTAAACGTAGTAGCCGACGCGTTAAGTAGGAAGGGTAGGGAAAGCTATCGATGTTAACAACTCAGAATGAGTTAATAACGGAGATGGCAAGATCAGAGTTAGAAGTTAAATTACGGAATGAAGGGGTAGAAATGTTATTCACAATATAGACTCAATCCACAGAAATAGAACGAGTTAAGTAAGTACAACTAGGTAACAAGGAGTACAAGCGGATAAAGAAGAGGATGCAGGATGAATAGAAGATCAAGTATAATCTTGTTTTGAAGGAGGAATTTGAGTTCTAGATAATTACGAGTTAAAAGAAGAATTAATCAGAGAGAAGATATCGTAATATGTTAATAAGGGTTTAACTTCCAACTCAGATTATTGATAGGAAGTGACGAGTCATGTGAATTAAGATAATACCTTCGGTGAAGGTGAAATAAAAGAACCCCAATGTAGAAGAAGCATTGTGGGAACTCGAGATTAAAATGAAGAAATTTTTTTCTCATTTGTTTATTTAAGTATAGCGAGATTCTGGGGACAGAATCCTTATAAGGAGGGAAGAATGTACCGCCCGAGAAAATTGGATTTTTAGGAGAATTAAATTTTTATTTTAATATATGGATTAAATAAATTTAATTGATTATTTATGGGAGCAAGCTAATAAGAGGTCGTTCTACGACCTAAACATATCAGAACGTCGTAGTATTTTGGCTACGTGGTAGAATTAAAGTGTTTGAATTTCTAAGACGAAAATAAAAGCTTTTTCGAGAATTTTTTCGAAAAACACTATTAACGCATTTCTGCTCGGGAATTATTTTTGAAATTTTGAGAAATAAGTAATGATAGAATATCAAGGTGAGATGGAATATCTAATAATATTTCAGTTATGGAAAACGTAATATTTCGCCTGTGGACTTAATTTGAGAACGTTAGGAAAATCAAGCGTTAAGAAATTAGGGAAATGATTGTATGATACGTAGGTATTGTACGAGGTAGAGAATACGAGTATGATACGAGGTATTATACGAGTATGTATGAATGATGGTATATCGTATATGAGAAATAAGTATACGAGTTGGAATACGAGAATTATACGTAGAGTATATGTTATAGGGCTTTAAGCCATTTGTGAATAGACTTGTGGATTATGAGGATGTACAAGTCCAATATGATTTAATATGAAAGTCCAATAGAATTAATATCCAAGCCCAATTGTTTGTAATGTGAAGCCCAAAGTAAATTAATTCAAGCCTAAATGATTAAGCTAAAGCCCAAAGTAAGAACCAATGGGTTATGGGCTGGTTTAAACCCATGGGGCAAACCATGGATGATCCAAAGTAGGGAGCAAGTATACTTAATGGCTAAGTAAGTGTGGTAATCAAGTTTACTTAATGACCAATAGACTTATTGGATAAGTGTTGTGGTGAGCAAGTTTACTTGATGGCTAAGATAGGAATAGTAAGGAGGTGGATGGCCTTTTGACCATTATGCCCTCACTTAGGATTTCATATAAATAGGAAGCTTGCTAGCTCATTTGTTCCTTGTTCAAAACTCCAACAAGTTAAGTGCTTATTTGCTTGAGAGAATAAGCTAGAAAAGCTAGAAAGCTAGTCTTTCATATTTCAAGAAACAAGAAGAAGATCAAAGCTTATTCAAGTAATCATCAAAGGGTAAGCCATCTTGAACAATGATCCTCTTTCTTTTCCCTTATTAGAGAAGTGGGTAGTGGTAGGATTTGTATGCTAAAGAATGAAGAGAATGAACAACTCAATGAACTTAAGCCGTGTAAGTTACGAATGAGTAAATCAAACCTAAATAAGTTATGAACTTATAATGAATGTATATGAATTTGTAACATGATTACACAAATGAAGTTAGTATGTTAACAAGAAGTAAGAATAATGGTTAGAAGTCATAAACTATCCTAAGTCATGAGAAATGGAAACATAAGTAGTTTGTATTTTTATAAGTTAGAAACTCACAAAGAATAAGTAATAACTTATCATGTATGTAAGTTAATTAAGTATGTATGTCAAGAAGTTATTATGATTAATGAGATGTAAGAATAGTGATTAAAAGACTTAACTCGTTAATAAGTCATAAGCAATGAAAACAAGTATGTTATACTTTAATAAGTAAATAAGTTCATGAAGAACATGTAATGACTTCACATGAAAATAAGATATTGTAATATGTAGGTGGAGATGTCTATATAATGAATTGAATTCATTTAGAACGATGAACAAATCTTAAGTAACGAAGTTTCGTCGGAATTCACACGGTTAGACAATAATCGTCGAATTCGTGAAATTCTTGGAATGGAAGTCAAATTTTGATATTGAGCTTAGAAACACTGGTTTTCAATGGAGACAAGTCTTATTTGGCATTATAGAGTTGCGAACTCGAAAATGACCGGATTCCGACTTAGAACGAAGAAACGAGCATTGAACGTTCACGAACGTTTATCGTTTTCGTTAAAAATGGACTAATAGGTGAAATTTTAGCGAACGAAGTTGAATAGATAAAATTCTTACATGAACGCGTAGAGTATGTGATTTATGAACCGTAGGCTCTTGAACGAGCTAATTCGGACTTATAGCGAAGAAGTTACGAGTCCGGGAATCTCACCATTTGAAAAATCTGTCAAAATAACTCTGGCACGGATTCCGCGCTGCGGCGCGACTCCAAGCCTAAATGATCGGCGCCGCAGCGCCAAAGTGAGCCTCAGCCCCCGGCAAACTCGTGCCGCAGCACGAAAAGTAACAAAGGAACTCGCGCCGCAGCGCCGAGTCTGGTTTCTGGGCACTTATATGTGACGTCGCAGCGCGACACCAAGAGTAATAGCCGGCGCCGCATCGCCAGCCTCAAGAACTACATAGTGAAAAATGTTTACATATTGAGCATGAAGGATAAATGATTAACACTTAATGAAGATCTTAATGAAACATTATTAAGACATAACTAAACCTCAAGTGTGATCCCTTAGAGTTAAAAAAAGTTAATTGAATGTAAACAGGAACGATGTCCAATAAGTGTACATAACCAATGCCGATTAAGTGTCAATTAATAACGTAAGGACGTTAGTAAACTGTGAGGAAGGATAATCAACTCGAACTGAGTTGTAGTAATGAAATAATTTCAATTAAGTTATAGAAGAGAAAGAAGTTGGTAAGAACGATGTAAAAGAATGAAGGTAAGCCAGAACCAATAATAACAAATCTAATACATGATTAGATTGAGAAGAAGGGTAAGATTCTTTAGGAACTTTGTATGTTCATTCATGACCTAATTTGGTATGTTATGTGGTTATGTGTTGTAGAGACCGTAAAGACTCAAAGGAAACGTAATTTTACTGTAGCAGACGCTGAAGGCAAGTTTTTCTAAACGCTTGTCTAACCTTCGTGTTAGCCAGGTTTTCAAATGATTCAAGTTATGACATGCATGTATGGTTTTAAATAAAGAGTCGAGGCCCGTTTTAACTCGGCTAAACTAATCTTGATAGATTGATTGATTTATTTACAAGTTTTTCAATATAGAATTGATAATGCTATCCTACGCCAATTATTTGGTACAGATTCAAGGTAAGCCTGAATATGAATAAACAAATGTATTTTCATCGAGTATTCGATAGGCACGTGAGGTTGCCACAACTTAAACGTACAACGTTTAATGGATGTAGTGTTGATAAACATAGAGTACTATAGGCTGATCACCTAGAAGTGCTCGTAAGATATGTCGGACTTACGGACTTCGTGCCGGGTTGTCCTTTTCAAAGAAATTATGAAACGCTCATGGTCTTGGACCAGATTTGGTGTTTTACTGAATATTGTTATGGTAAAACGTTTTAAAGGAAAATAAATGCTATTTTAAGTTATTGATAGTACTTCGTAACTATTATCCAGTTATTGAAGATATACGATTCCTATGTTTCAAGCATGCTTTTTAAATGAAATTGTTGTACTTGCTGAGCTTGTTATGCTCACTCTTGCTTGAACCATATAAATGCAGCTTAGACCGAATGGACCGAAGGATTCGACAAGGATAAAGAGAAGGCTAAAGTGAACTTATAGATTACCTATGTAATAGTATAGGTTTGTAATGATAATATTTGATATTATGACAAGAATAAATGTAACGGCTATAAAGAACCTGGGAAATGGTAGTATTGTTTTGGAATATATATAAGATATATTCTTCCTTTTGAGGCATTTCAATTGAATATTTGTGTGTACTGTAGCACCGTGGAGCACCATATGTCTGGTTGGAAGAGACCCGAATTTGGGGGCGTCACACCTCCCATGTGCACCAGTTAGCCAAAACAGTTTTACTTTTCTAACGAAACTCCCGGCTTCATAACTTCTTCGTTTTACATCCGAATTGATCCATTCGAAAGCCTACAACTCACAAATCACATCCTTTACGTGTTCATATAAGAATTTCAAATTTTCGAATCCGTTAACTCAGAATTCACCTTTGAGTTCATTTTTGAGCGTTCGTTTAACATTTTCGACTGTTCAATACTCGTTTTCTTCGTTATAAGTCAGAATTCAACGATTCTTGTGCCAACGGCTCTTAATTACCTTATCTCATGTGTTGACATTGAAAACCAACGTTTTTAAGTCACACGACAACTTTTGACCCCTAATCCGAGATTTTTTACGTTTTCGACGTTTAACGTCTATTTTTACAAAATTCGCCATAACTTCGTTACTCGTGTTCTATAAGCCAAATAAAATGGAAAACTCTATTGATTCACCATCTATATCCTAACCAAACAATATGCACATTCCTTAGCTATAACAATTTTTAAATCGTTCATTCAAAACTAAGTTCACGTCCAAGACTTTCTACGGTTTTAAATCACGTAAGCACTTACGATTTATATTTGGTCATGACCTATCAATGATTTGGTCATTAATAGACATCCTTATATCTCCTCAATAAACATGCTCCACCAATCTACGATTCTTCTACGAGAAAGAAATCGAAAAAGATGAAGACTACGGTTTATGAGAATTTACCTTTGGCGTATTTCACGTTCTTGATAAACGTCTAATGGTTTGCTTGGAAGTAGAATGATTAAGTGTTTCTAGCTCTTTCTCTCTCTCAATATATATTGATCAAGCTTTGTAAAACACTAAATAACCAATTCTAAGCTTTGTATTTATAGAAATCTAAGCTTTGTATTCATCCCAGCAAAGTGATGCTCTACACTTCCTCCCATACAACGCTTCATAAGGGGGCATGCCTATACTAGCGTGAAAACTATTGTTGTAAGCGAATTCTACCAAAGGTAGATGTTCGTCCCAACTCCCCTTGAAATTCGTAACACAAGATCTTAACATATCTTCTAGCATTTGAATTGTCCGTTCACTTTGTCCATCCGTCTGTGGATGATACGCCGTACTCAATCTCAAATGTATTCCCATTTGCTCTTGCAAAATCCTCCAAAAGTTCGACGTGAATCGTGGATCACGATCAGACACAATCGAAACAGGTACTCCATGTCTAGAAATGATTTCTTTAACATAAAGCTTAGCTAACTGCTCTAAGTTATACCTAACTCCTATTGGTAGAAAATGAGCCGATTTAGTTAACCGATCCACTATTACCCAAATAGCATCATATCCTTTTCTCGTCGTTGGAAGTCCCACCACAAAGTCCATGGTGATATGCTCCCATTTCCACTCCGAAATCTCCAATGGATGCAACAACCCACTCGGTCTTTGGTGTTCATCCTTAGCTTTCTAACAAGCCAAGCACTTACTAACATATTTTGCAATCTCCCTCTTAATGTTCGGCCACCAAAAGTTCTGACGAAGGTCTTGATACATCTTAGTACTACCAAGATGTATCGAGTACCTCGAACTATGAGCCTCACACATAATCTCTTCTTTTAAATCAGAATTATTTGGAACCCAAATTCTTCCCTCAAAACGAAGTAAACCTTCTTTATCAAGGTTATACTTAGTTTTCACGTCATCCTTCATTATCTTTTTCATTCGCTTGCATTCTTCCGTACTTATACGTACTTCCTTAACCCGTTCCACTATCGTTGGTCAAGTCTCTATTGAGAATAACATCTCTACTGTTTCCCTTGGCATCGTAACTTCTAACTCCATCCTTGCCATCTCTATTATTAACTCATTCTGAGTCTTTAACAGTGATAGCTTTTCTCTACCCTTTCGACTTAATGTGTCGGCTACTACATTCGCCTTCCCCGGATGATATAAGATATCATAGTCATAATCCTTTATCAACTCTAACCACCTTCTCTGCCTCATATTCAACTCTTTCTGTGTAAAGATATATTTTAGACTTTTATGATCCGTATATATCTCACACTTCTCCCCATATAAATAATGTCTCCATATTTTTAAGGCAAACACTACAACTGCAAATTCTAGGTCATGAGTAGGATAAACCTTCTCATAATCTTTTAACTAACGTGATGCGTACGCAATGACTTTTCCATGCTGCATAAGCACGCAACCCAGTCCTCTATGCGAAACATCGCTATAAACTACAAAATTTCCCGTATCATATGGTAAGGATAATACATGTGCCTCACTCAACCTCCTTTTTAGTTCTTGAAAACTATTTTCACACTTTGCTGTCCACTCATACTTCACCGACTTTCTTGTTAGATTCGTCAACGGAGTAGCTAATTTAGAAAAGTCCTAAATGAACCTTCCATAGTATCCCGCTAACCCTAGAAAACTGCCAACCTTAGTTGGTATTTTCGGTTGCTCCCACTCATTCACCGCTTCCACCTTCGCTGGACCTACGGATATGCCATCTTTGTCTATAACATGTCCTAGAAACTGCATTCGTTCAAGCCAAAATTTACACTTAGTGAATTTTGCATACAACTTCTCCCTCCGTAGTGTTTCCAACACTATTCTTAAATGTTCAGCATGATCTTCTGGCATCTTAGAATAGACTAGAATATCATCAATGATCACTACAATGAACTTGTCCAAATATAGTTTGAAAACTCTGTTCATTATATCCATGAATGCCGCTGGCGCATTCGTCAACCCAAACGACTTCACCAGAAACTCATAATGCCCATAACGTGTTCTAAACACCGTTTTAGGTACATCCTCCTTCATCACTTTCAGTTGATGATACCCCGTTCGCAACTCTATTTTAGAATAATACTTTGCCCCTTTCAACTAATCAAATAGATCATCGATCCTGGGCAACGGGTATTTATTCTTAATCGTTAACTTGTTCAACTCTCGATAGTCGATACAAAGTCGTAGCGATCCTTCCTTCTTCTATACAAACAATACCGATGCTCCCCACGGAGACACACTCGATTGAATGTACTTTCTATCTAGCAGTTCCTGTAACTGAACTATTAACTCCTTCATCTCAACTGGCGCCATCCTATATGGTGCCTTTGAAACTAGTGTCGTACCCGACAACAAATTAATCACGAATTCTACATCCCTATCTGGCGGAATACCGGGTAACTCCTCTGGAAACACATCCACAAACTCTTGAACTACTGCTATCTGTTCAAATGATGTTCCCACTCTTTGGGTATCCACAACATGGCACATATAACCCTTACACCCCTTCTTTAACATCTTTTTAGCTTGTGTCATAGTTAGACAACAAGAACGTCCCGGTGATTTATTTCTATAAAAACACCCTCAGGTTTCTTAGAAAGCCTTAGGTTTACACTCTTTCTATGACAGTCTATTATCACTCTATGGTTAATTAACCAATCCATACCGAGAATCACATCGAATTCCCTTAACCTTATTGGTAAAAGATCTACCGATAACTTGTTACCCCTGATATCTACGAAACAATTCCTATGAATGTGTTCAATGGGAATTATCTCTTCATTTGTTACTTTAACGTCTAAAGGTATTTCTAACTTTTCAAGATTTAATCCCAGTTGCTTAGCAAATACACATGCTATAAAGGAACAAGTAGCACCCGAGTCAAATAACACGTAAGCATTTATTTCATTAACTGGAATGATACCTGCTACTACATCCTTTGATGCAACCGCATCTTGGACACTCATATTAAATGTTCAGGCTAAGGTCTACCCAATGATGGTGTTGGTCCAGTAATTGCCAAATTGCCACTACCAGAACCTTTACTACCCTCCGCCCCTTTCTTCGGGCAATTTCTTGACATATGGTCCACCGACCCACAAACAAAACAGCCCTGACTTTTCTTAGGATTAGGACAATTGGGAGATATGTGCCCCTCCTGTCCACAGTTATAACAACCCATTTTACCCTTCAGACAGACTCCCAGATGAGTCTTACCGCATTTATTGCTTGCCTACATCCTACGTTTACGATCCCCTTGTTTCAACCCAGTATCCCCAGGGTTAAAAGTTTTCCTCTTACGCACATTGCCACTACCGCTGGCAACCTCTGCCTTATTTCCTCCCTCTCCCTTACTCTTATTCTTTCTATCCTTGTGGTATTGGGTCAACGCCTCACTACCACCTTCTGCTATTATTGCCTTTTCCAGAATGGTCCCGTAGGAAGCACTCTAAAAAACCGATATCCTATTATAGAGCCAGGGTTTTAGACCCTGCTCAAACCTACGAGCCTTCTTCTCCTTCGTGTCCATTTGGTGTGGAGCAAACCTTGCCAATTCATTGAATTTGGCCGCGTATTGAGGAACAATCATGTCCCCTTGTTTAAGTTCTAAAAACTTAATCTCCATCCTCCCTTGCATGCTAGTAGGGAAATAGTTCTCGAAGAATACCTTATTGAAATGTTCCCAGGTAACAACACTTGTTCCAGCCCCACCTTGGTGAGCCTCCCACCAGTAGTTAGCTTCCCCTTTCATCATATAGGTAGCAAAAGAAGTCTTTTGCGCCTAAGCTACATTCGTTGTAGCGCCCCCAAATCCGGGTATCTTCCAACCCGACAGATGGTGCTATACTGTACAACATTCATACATTCATTCAATTGAAAAGTCTCAAAGAACGAACATAACTTCTATATATTTAAAGTAATATTTACATTTCCCAAGTTCTAAACCCATTACAAAGGTTCTTTGTCATAATATCAGTTATATTACAATAATAGACCTATACTATTATAAGACAGCTTAGTAATCTGCCTTAGCTTTTCCTTTATCTTTTTTCGATCCTTCGGGACGTTCAGTCTTAGCTACATTCATATGGTTCAAGCAAGAGTGAGCATAACTAGCTCAGCAAGTATAACAATTTAATAACAACATGCTTGACACATATAATTCGTATATCTTCAATAACTGAACAATAGTTATGAAGTACTATTGATAACTCAAAATACCACTTCATCTTTCTTTTAAAATGTTTCACAATAATAACAATATTTAGTAAAACATTCACTCCGGTCAGAGACCTCGAGTATTCATTCTTTATTGAAAAAGGACAACCCGAAAACAAGTCTGTAAGCCCAATATCACTTACAAGCACTTTTAAGTGGTCAGCCTATTGTACTCTATGTTGATCAACACTACATCCATTAAACGTATGCACGTTTAAGCATTTGGCAACCTCACATGCCTGTCGTTTTACCGACAAAAATATTTGTTTAACATTTCAGTCTTCTTTTGAAAACCATATCAAGTAGTTGACAAAAGATAGCAACAATTGATAATACATGAATAGATTATCAACATTTCAAGTCTAGCCAAAGGAATTGGCTTTAACTTCAACATACTTCAATTCATGCGAAAGAATACATGAACCTCAAAAACTTGTTCAGAATGAACTGAGACAAGAGTTAGAATACTTGCCTTTAGCGTATGCTACGGTATATTAACTTTATGTTCAATTCATTCAAGTCTCTACAATACATGATCACATAATGCCTTACATTAGGTCACATATAATCAAGTATGTATATGACTATATCATACCCTTCATTTCAATCAAATTGTGTATTAGATTCAGTTAGTATTCATTCCAGTTTATCATTACCATTGCATTTAGATTTGACTAGGTTATCTTAACCTTTACATAACATTCCTTAAGGTTTAACAAAGTTTGAACAATGTTACATTACCTTCCTTAAGTTAGGTTTACTACCATTTCTTTTCGTTGTACTTAGAAATATTCCTTACTATCTTTGTTCTGAGACTGGCGCTGTGGGGCCAGCTTTATACTTACATCTCATGCTGTGGCGCGAGCCTTATTGCATCTTTGACCCGGACTTGGCGTTGCGGCGTGAGTCCTTATGTAATGGGCCGCGCTGCGGCGCCACACTCTAGAGGATTTTGACACTGTTCATGGCGCTGTGGCGCCACTTATTGAACTAAGGTTCGCGCTGTGGCGAACTCTTGCAGTATGCTCAGTTACTGTTCCACTCCGCGGCATGGGTCTTTTTGCCTAGGGTTGGCGCCGCGGCGCCAACTCTGTGCACCAGATAGAAATTTCAGTTTTGAAATTTTGTGAACTTCCTGAACGCATAACTTCTTCGTTATAAGTCTGAATTGGCTCGTTCAAAAGCCTACGGTTCATAAATTATGTACTCTACATGATCATTCAAGAATTTTATCTATTTGACTTTGTTTGCTAAAAATTCACCTATTGGTTCATTTTTAACGAAAACGATAAACGTTCGTGAACGTTCAACGCTCGTTTCTTCGTTCTAAGTCAGAATCCGGTCATTTTCGAGTCCGCAACACTTAAATGCCAAATATGACTTGTCTCTATTGGAAAACAAAGGTCTCGTGATCAAATACCAAATTTGACTTCCATTCCGAGAATTTTTACGTAATCGACGTTTATCGTCCAATCGTGTAAATTCCGGCAATTCTTCATTCTTATGATTTATTCAACATTACAAATGAACTTCGTTCATTATGTTAACATCTTAACATACTTGATGCAACAACTTATATTCATTGTTGGATTTGGACTTATTCTTCATGAGCTTATAACTTGTCAAATTATAAACTTCTTAAGATTTCATTGTTAATGACTTATGACAATTAAGGTTTCTTAAACATCATTCCTTATATGTTCATAACATATAACTTAACTTAGGTATTCATGATACATAAGATCATATAAGTGCTTAATTCACTTCTCTTGATAAACTCATTACATGGTCATATTTTCATACTTAACTTTCAAGGTCAACTTATAATAAGTTTATAACTTATCTAAGTTCAAATGACTTATTGCCAACTTATGTGGTTTAAGTTCATTACTTACTCATTCATGTTTCTTAATCCAACTTTTCTTATCATCCTATCAAGATAGAGATAGAAGATAATTGGAGAAGAAGTCTTACTCTTTTGTAGTCTTGGTAAGTAGCTTGCTTCTTCTTCTTACTTATGGAATGACTTATGTGTAGCTTATTCTCTCTAACACTTAAGCACTTTAGATGTGTTGGATTATTTGATCAACCAACAAATGGTTGTAAGTCTTCTCTATTTATAGATTTTCCAAGGTTAGGGTAGATTGGTCATTAAAACAATCTCACCTCCTTAAGCCACCTCCTTACTATTCATTACTTGCTAGGCACAAACTTATCCTACACTTGGTCATTACTTCCAAAGTCTTGGTCAATACTCCTACTTGATCATCACACTTACTTGATCACCACATCACTTGGTCACCACACATTAACCATATCAATATGGTTTGCCCCATGGGTTATACAATCCATGGATTTTAGCTTGGGCTTTCATTAATTCCCTCTTTGGGCTTTGTATTAACAAACACTAGTTGGTTCATTAATTCAATAGTTGGGCTTCTCTCTTTAATTCACTTGGACTTGTCTATAATTGTTTAACCAATCATCTAAGTCCATTAGCATTTCTTAATACACATACATATAGTTTATGTAATATTTTCGTATTCTAATTCATATAGAATTTATATACGATATTTCATCCTTCATACAAACTCGTATAATACTTCGTATTATACTCGTTTTCATTACTTCGTACAATATAAAGTATCATACAATTATTACTTATTCTTTAACACTTCGCTTTACTTAACGTTTATAATTTAAGTCCACAAGCGAATTATTACTTTTTCCATAACTAGATTTTTATTTCATAATCCATCTTACCTTGTTATTTCATCATTACATATTTCTCGGAAACTTAAAATTATATTCCGAGCAAATACCGATGAATAGTGTTTTTCGGAAAATTTCTCGGAAAATATTTATTTTCGTCTTGGAAATTCAAACACTTTAATTCATCCACGTAACTCAAATACTACGATATTCTAACATCATTAGGTTATACAATGACAACCATCTTGATAACACATAGAATATGATATTATTATTATTTAATTTAATAAAATCATTTTACAATTAGATCCGAATTTCTCGGTCGTTACATTCTTCCCCCTTATAAAGATTTTGTCTCCAGAATCTCGTCTTACTTTAATCAAATAGATGAGGAAAATTTTTCTTCATCTTTTCTTCTAGTTCCCACGTTGCTTCTTCAGCATCGTGGTTCTTCCATATTACCTTTACTGATGGTATTACCTTGTTCCTCAGAACTTGTTCCTTTATATCAATGATCTGCATCGGCGACTCTTCATAGGTTAAGTCTTTCTCGATATGAATCGGTTCATACTCGATTACATGCTTATAGTCTGGTTTATACGGACGTAATACAGATTCGTGAAATACGTTATGTATTCGTTCTAGGTCTGGAGGTAATGCTATCATATACGCTACCTCTCCCACCCGTTTTAACACTTCAAAAGGTCTTATAAACCTTGGACTTAACTTTCCTTTCTTTCCAAAGCGTATCTTTTATTTCCAGGATTGATACCTTTAGAAACACATACGAGCCCACCTCAAACTCTCGATTTAGTCTATGTGAGTTTGCATACTTTTTCTATCTATCCTGAGCTGTGACGAGACGCATCCGAATTAACTTTACCACATCCGCTGTTTGCTGCACCAATTCTGGTCCTAGCATCCGGCGTTCTCCCACCTCATCCTAACATAAAGGTGTTCTGCACTTTCTCCCATACAAAGGTTTGTACGGCGGCATACCTATGCTTGCATGATAACTGTTGTTATATTCAAACTCTACTAGTGGTAGGTGATCATCCCAACTACCCTTGAAATCCATGACGCAAGACCTCAACATGTCTTCAAGCGTCTGAATTATTCTTTCGCTTTGCCCATCGGTTTGTGGATGATAAGCCGTGCTTAACCTCACCTGTGTTCCCAATTGCTCTTGCAAACTCCTCCAAAAGTTCGATGTGAATCGTGGATCACGATCTAACACAATCGATACCGGTACTCCATGTCTGGAAATGATTTCTTTAACATAAAGTTTAGCTAACGGGTCTAAGTTATACTGGGCCCTAATTGGCAAAAAGTGAGCCGACTTCGTCAACCGGTCCACTATTACCCAAATCGAATCGTACCCTTTTTGCATTGTCGGAAGTCCTACCACGAAATCCATCGTGATATGCTCCCACTTCCATTCTGGAATCTTCAATGACTGTAATAAGCCACTAGGTCGTTGATGTTCGGCCTTAACTTTTTGACAAGTCAAGCACCTACTTACATACTCTGCTATTTCCCTCTTCATGTTTGGCCATCAAAAACTCTGTCGAAGGCCTTGATACATCTTAGTGCTACCAGGATGTATCGAGTACCTCGAACTATGAGCTTCTTGTAACACTTGCTCCTTTAATTCCGTCTCATTTGGAACCCAAATTCTTCCCTCAAATCTTAATAATCCTTCATTATCAAGACTATACTTAGCATCTTCCTTCTCGGATAACCGCTTCTTCATTTGGTTACACTCGTCCATCTTGAGTTGTACCTCCTTGACACTTTCTACGATGGTAGACTGCATCTCCGTCACAAAGAGTACCTACCCCGAATCACTCGGAATCTTGACTTCTATTTCCATTCTAGCCATCTCTGTTATTAACTCATTTTGAGCCGTTAACATAGACAACTTTTCCCGACCCTTCCTACTTAAGGCGTCGGCAACTACATTGGCCTTTCCCGGGTGATACAGGATTTCACAATCATAATCCTTTATTAACTCCAGCCATCTTCTCTGTCTCATAATCAACTCCTTCTGAGTGAAGATATACTTTAGACTTTTATGGTCCGTATATATCTCACATTTTCCCCTATAAAGATAATGTCTCCATATCTTTAGGGCAAACACTACTGCGACCAGTTCCAGATCATGAGTAGGATAAACTTTCTCATAATCCTTCAACTGCCGAGATGCATACGCAATGACTTTGCCATGCTGCATAAGCACACAACCAAGTCCTTTATGCGAAGCATCACTATACACTACAAAATTTCCCGTGTCATCTGACAATGACAAAACAGGAGCTTTACTTAATCTTTTCTTCAGTTCTTGAAAACTGTCTTCACATTTATCCGTCCATACGTACTTCACTGTCTTCCTTGTTAAATTAGTCAACGAGGTAGCTATCTTCGAAAAATCTTGGATAAATCTTCGATAGTACCCTGCTAACCCTAGGAAACTCCGTACCTCAGTTGGCGTTTTCGGTTGTTCCCAATTCATTACTGCTTCCACCTTCGCTGGATCCACTGAAATCCCCTCTTGGTCAATGACATGACCTAAAAACTGTACCTTTTCCAGCCAAAATTCACATTTGGTGAATTTCGCATACAACATCTCCGTCCTTAGTGTCTCCAACACTAATCTTAAGTGTTCAGCATGATCTTCTGGTGTCTTAGAATAAACTAGAATATCATCGATAAACACCACGATGAACTTGTCCAAATATAATTTGAACACTCTGTTCATCATATCCATAAATGCAACAGGTGCATTTGTCAACCCAAATGACATTACCAGAAACTCGTAATGACCGTAACGAGTCCTGAATGCAGTCTTTGGTACATCCTCCTTCCTAACCTTCAACTGATGATACCCCGTCCGCAAATCTATTTTAGAAAAATACTTTGCTCCTTTCAACTGATCAAAGAGATCATCGATCCTGGGCAATGGGTATTTATTCTTTATCGTTAACTTGTTCAACTCTCGATAGTCGATACAAAGCCTTAGATCCGTCTTTCTTCTTGACAAACAACACCGGTGCTCCCCACGGCGAAACACTTGGTTGAATGTATTTCTTGTCCAATAGTTCGTGTAGCTGAACCATTAGTTCCTTCATTTCCACAGGCGCCATACGGTACGGTGCCCGTGAGACCGGTGTCGTTCCTGGCACAGTGTCTATCACAAATTCGATCTCCCTATCCGGCGGTAAACCCGGTAACTCACTTGGAAATACATTCATGAATTAGTTTACTATAGGTATTTGTTCCATGGTTGCTCCCACTCTCTGGGTATCAACAACATGGCATAGATAACCTACATAATCCTTCCTTAAAAGTTTCTAGTTTGTGTCATCGTAAGGCAACATGGACGTCCCGGCAATTTACTACTGTAAAATACTATAGGAGGTTGTTTCAACGTCCTGATGCTCACACTTTTCTTTTGGCAATCTATAATTGCTCCATGGTTAATCAACCAATCCATTCCGAGAATTACGTTGAATTCTCCTAACTTTATCGGTATTAAATCTACCGATAATTTACACCCACGTACATCTACACAACAACTCCTATGAATATCATTAACAGGAATTATCTCTTCATTTGCTACCTTAATGTTCAAAGGTATTGGCAATTTTTCGGGAAATAATTCTAGTCGTCTAGCAAAATCACATGCTATAAACGAACAAGTAGCACCCGAATCAAATAGCACGTATATATTTATATTGTTGATCGAAATAATACCTGCAACTATATCCCCTGATGCCACCGCATCTTGGACCGTCATATTAAACTTGCGGGCCATTGATTTCCCCGGCTGAGCTGGACCACTAATAGCTAACTTCCCGCTATTAGGTCTCTTATATCCTTTTATCCCCTTCTTTGGGCAGTTCTTTGCTATATGGTCAGTTGATCCACATACAAAGCATCCGTGATTCTTCTTCGGATTGGGACAGTTAGGCGAAATGTGCCCTTCCTATCCACAATTATAACACACCACCTTTCCTTTGAGACAGACTCCTAAATGAGTCTTCCCGCAGGTTTTACAGGCCTTCATCCTCCTCTTAGAGTCCCCTTGTTTCACTCTGGTATTACCAGAGTTAAAGCCCTTCCTCTTCTGACCATCGCCACTTCCACTGGCTCCCTCGGTCTTGGTTCCTCCATCAACCCTGCCTTTGGTATTCTTATCTTTGTCATACTGGCTAAGAGCCTCATTCCCACCTTCGACAATTATTGCCTTTTCTAGTATGGTTCCAACGGAAGTACTTTGGAACATAGAGATTCGGCTATAGAGCCAGGGTTTCAAGCCCTGCTCGAATCTTCTAGCCTTTCTCACTTCAGTGTCCACTTGATGTGGAGCAAATCGTGTTAGTTCATTAAACTTGGCAGCATACTGGAGAACTGTCATATCCCATTGTCTTAATTCCAGAAACCTCATCTCCATCCTCCCTTGCATACTCGTGGGAAAATAGTTCTCTAAGAAAATCTCCTTGAACCTTTCCCACGTTAGGTTTCCTATGTCGGCCCTAGCATGGTTTGCCTCCCACCAGAAGTTGGTCTCTCCCTTCATCAAATAGGTTGCAAAGGCAACCTTTTAACCCTCCTCAACATTTTCTATCACAAATGCTTTCTCGATTTCTTTTACCCATGTCTGGGCTTCTATAAGGTCCGTATTTCCTTTGAACTTCGGCGGACCTACACTTTTAAAGTCCTTAAAGGTAGTAGCTCGTACTACCCTAGGAATTACGGGTACATTAGCCCCCGTTCTATTAAATGCAGCCGTTAAAAGATTAACGAACTCCTGCATTGGATTAACCGGACCACCCTCCGGCTGGTTAACATTAACGCCCTGATTTCGTTGTCTCCTTCTTGGCGGCATTTTGCTGTTAAGAAAACAACACATCATTATTACTTCATTCTCGTTGGTTTGTTATTATTTATAATAAAACAACAACTCATACTCATTACTCAACATATTCCATAAAAAGACTTATATTGATTCATAACTTGTAGTATAACACTACATTGTTTACATTACTCAGCCTTAGCTGATTACATTACCATCCCGCAATTACTTTCCAAAAATTGGGATTTACAAAAGACTACCCTTTGTTATACAAAAGAGGGTTTTACGTCACTATTAGACACACAATATTTACATATCTATGCTACTCTAGCTATTTCTAGATTACATCTGCCGTAAGGCATTCTCAAAATCTGCTCTGGCCAAACCGGCAATAACATCTCTACTGATGGTATGACGGGTCTGTCCTACTTCTACCTGATATCCAGCTACCTGCTGCTGGAAATCTACATGAGAACTCCTATGAATATAGGACATCCTCTCCAACTTCCTCTTCTTAGTCTTTAGCTCCTGCTTGAGCTCAAAGACTTCACCTCTCAAATCCCCGACTTTGTCCATAGCTAGGACTCTATCATCGTGCTCCTCTTCCCACATTCCTTCCATACTAGTCTTGTCCTCACGGACAGCTTGGAGTTCCTCTTTCAACTCCTTAACTTCTTGATAGTAATGGACATTCCTATCTATTACCGACATAAATAGGGCCTTCATTGATTCCCCCATAGACATTTCCTCTGTAGGTGGAACCTGGTCAAAGGACATCACGTCCACCTCCTCCTCTAGTATGCCATCAAATATTGATATGTAGTCTAAATCGTCTAAGTCTCCCGACTCGATGGTCACCCACTCGAGTTCTACTGCTACGGGATTTGGTAGTATCTCTGCCCGATTAACTGGGTCCTCGCTTACTACATGTATATCTCTATACATATCATTTTCTCCTGACATCTACAATAAAAGAATATAGTTTGATTAGTACACGTCAGTAAAAAAATAGAAATACATAACATAATATAATGCATTTTTATAAGGTTACTTTCCATCTTTTACTTCTTTATTATTTCTTAAGGTTATGACTTAAGGTTCTATTTTCCCCCTTAAGTTTTATAACATAGGCTTTTATACCAACTTATAGCGCCCCCAAATCCGGGTATCTTCCAACCCGACAGATGGTGCTATACTGTACAACATTCATACATTCATTCAATTGAAAAGTCTCAAAAAATGAACATAACTTCTATATATTTAAAGTAATATTTACATTTCCCAAGTTCTAAACCCATTACAAAGGTTTTTTGTCATAATATTAGTTATATTACAACAATTGACCTATACTATTACAAGACAGCTTAGTAATCTGCCTTAGCTTTTCCTTTATCCTTTTTCGATCCTTCGGGACGTTCAGTCTTAGCTGCATTCATATGGTTCAAGCAAGAGTGAGCATAACTAGCTCAGCAAGTATAAAAATTTAATAACAACATGCTTGACACATATAAATCGTATATCTTCAATAACTGAATAATAGTTATGAAGTACTATTGATAACTCAAAATAGCACTTCATCTTTCTTTTAAAATGTTTCACAATAATAACAATATTTAGTAAAACATTCACTCCGGTCAGAGACCTCAAGTATTCATTCTTTATTGAAAAAGGACAACCTGGAAACAAGTCCATAAGCCCGATATCACTTACGAGCACTTCTAGGTGATCAGCCTATTGTACTCTATGTTGATCAACACTACATCCATTAAACGTATGCACATTTAAGCATTTGGCAACCTCACGTGCCTATCGTTTTATCGACAAAAACATTTGTTTAACATTCAGTCTTCTTTTGAAAACCATATCAAGTAGTTGACAAAAGATAGCAACAATTGATAATACATGAATAGATTATCAACATTTCAAGTCTAGCCAAAGGAATTGGCTTTAACTTCAACATACTTCAATTCATGCGAAAGAATACATGAACCTCAAAAACTTGTTCAGAATGAACTTAGAGAAGAGTTAGAATACTTGCCTTTAGCGTCTGCTACGGTATATTAACTTTATGTTCAAGTCGTTCAAGTCTCTACAATACATGATCATATAATGCCTTACATTAGGTTACATATAATCAAGTATGTATATATATGACTATATCATACCCTTCATTTCAATCTAATTGTGTATTAGATTCAGTTACTATTCGTTCCGGCTTATCATTACCATTGCATTTAGATTTGACTAGGTTATCTTAACCTTTACACTACATTCCTTAAGGTTTAACAAAGTTTAAACAATGTTACATTACCTTCCTTAAGTTAGGTTTATTTCTATTTCTTTTCGTTGTACTTAGAAATATTCCTTACTATCTTTGTTCTGAGACTGGCGCTGCGGCGCCAACTTTATACTTACATCTCGCGCTGCGGCGTGAGCCTTTTTGCATCTCTGACCCGGACTTGGCGCTGCGGCGTGAGTCCTTATGTAATGGGCCGCGCTGCAGCGCCACACTCCAGAGAATTTTGACACTGTTCATGGCGCTGCGGCGCCGCTTATTGAACTAAGGTTCCCGCTGTGGTGAACTCTTGCAGTATGCTTGGTTACTATTCCGTGCAGCGGCGCGGGTCTTTTTTCCTAGGGTTGGCGCCGCGGCGCCAACTCTGTGCACCAGATAGATATTTCAGTTTTGAAATTTTGTGAACTTCCCGGACGCATAACTTCTTCATTATAAGTCCAAATTAGCTCATTCAAAAGCCTACGGTTCACAAATTACGTACTCTACATGATCATTCAAGAATTTTATCTATTTGACTTCGTTTGCTAAAAATTCACCTATTAGTTCATTTTTAACGAAAAAGATAAACGTTCGTGAACGTTCAACGCTCGTTTCTTCGTTCTAAGTCGGAATCCGGTCATTTTCGAGTCTGCAACTCTTAAATTCCAAATATGACTTGTCTCTATTGGAAAACAAAGGTCTCGTGATCAAATACAAAATTTGACTTCCATTCCTAGAATTTTTACGTAATCGACGTTTATCGTCTAATCGTGTAAATTTCGGCAATTCTTCATTCTTATGATTTGTTCAACATTACAAATGAACTTCATTCATTATGTTAACATCTTAACATACTTAATACAACAACTTATAATCATTGTTGGATTTGAACTTATTCTTCATGAGCTTATAAGTTGTTAAATTATAAACTACTTAAGATTTCATTGTTAATGACTTATGACAATTAAGGTTTCTTAAACATCATTCCTTATATGTTCTTAACATATAACTTAACTTAGGTATTCATGATACATAAGATCATATAAGTCCTTAATTCACTTCTGTTGATAAACTCATTACATGTTCATATTTTCATACTTAACTTTCAAGGTCAACTTATAATAAGTTTATAACTTATCTAAGTTCAAATGACTTATTTCCAACTTATGTTGTTTAAGTTCATTGCTTACTCATTCATGTTTCTTAATCCAACTTTTCTTATCATCCTATCAAGATAAAGATAGAAGATAATTGGAGAAGAAGTCTTACTCTTTTGTAGTCTTGGTAAGTAGCTTGCTTCTTCTTCTTACTTATGGAATGACTTATGTGTAGCTTATTCTCTCTAACACTTAAGCACTTTAGATGTGTTGGATTATTTGATCAACCAACAAATGGTTGTAAGTCTTCTCTATTTATAGATTTTCCAAGGTTAGGGTAGATTGGTCATTAAAATAATCTCACCTCTTTAAGCCACCTCCTTACTATTCATTACTTGCTAGGCACAAACTTATCCTACACTTGGTCATTACTCCCAAAGTCTTGGTCAATACTCCTACTTGATCATCACACTTACTTGATCACCACATCACTTGGTCACCACACATTAACCATATCAATATGGTTTGCCCCATGGGTTATACAATCCATGGATTTTAGCTTGGGCTTTCATTAATTCCCTCTTTGGGCTTTGTATTAACAAACACTAGTTGGTTCATTAATTCAATAGTTGGGCTTCTCTCTTTAATTCACTTGGACTTGTCTATAATTGTTTAACCAATCATCTAAGTCCATTAGCATTTCTTAATACACATACATATAGTTTATGTAATATTTTCGTATTCTAATTCATATAGAATTTATATACGATATTTCATCCTTCATACAAACTCGTATAATACTTCGTATTATACTCGTTTTCATTACTTCGCACAATACAAAGTGTCATACAATTATTACTTATTCTTTAACACTTCGCTTTACTTAACGTTTATAATTTAAGTCCACAAGCGAATTTTTACTTTTTCCATAACTAGATTTTTATTACATAATCTATCTTACCTTGTTATTTCATCATTACGTATTTCTCGGAAACTTAAAATTATATCCCGAGTAAATACCGATGAATAGTGTTTTTTTGGAAAATTTTTCGGAAAACTTTTATTTTCGTCTTGGAAATTCAAACACTTTAATTCATCCACGTAACTCAAATACTACGATATTCTAACATCATTAGGTTATACAATGACAACCATCTTGATAACACATAGAATATGATATTATTATTATTTAATTTAATAAAATCATTTTACAATTAGATCCGAATTTCTCGGACGTTACGTTCGTAATAATAAACGCCTTCTCTATTTCCTTGCCCATGTTTGGGCCTCCATTGGGTCTGTCGTTCCCTTGAAATTAGGTGGACCTACACTCTTAAATTCTTTAAAGGTAGTTGTTCAGGATACCCTAGGTCCTGCGGGTGCTCTACCCCCAGCTTGGTTAAATACAGCCGTTAATAAATTAACGAACTCTTGCATAGGGTTATTAGGACCCCCTTCGTTATCATTAAGCGATTCTGGCTCTTGGTTACGTTGCCTTCTTCTTGGCGGCATTTCTGATTAAATAAATAAAGTTCCATTATTACTTATTTGCTTACTTCGTTATTAGTCGTCAAACAACTGAACAATAACTCATACACAATAAAGCACATAAAAAAACTTTCTTATATTAAAATACTTCTTTATAGTTCAAAACTATTTACAAGTTGCTTTCCATAGCCAAAAGCTATTACATATTTATCCCGCGATTGACTTTCAAAAAAAAATGGGATTTACAAAAAGACTACCCTTTAATTATACAAAAGAGGGTTTTACGTCACTACACAAAAGTATTTACCATACTAACTCCTAATACTGCCTAACAACATTTTCATGCTTCTCATTCGCTAGAATCGACACAATATCTCGACTTATAGTATGTCAAGTCTGTCCCGACTCAATAGAATAACAAGCTATCTTAAGCTTGAAATCCTCATGCGCACTGTCATTTATATATGACATTCGTGCTATCTTCTGGTCTTTTTCAGCCAGTTTCTTATGAAGTTCTACGACCTCGTTCTTATAGTCCCTAGCCTTGTCAGTCATTAGCACTTTCTCATCATGTTCTATCTCATAGTCTAACTTTTCAGACTCCTTAGCTCCATAGAGATCGCTGATCTCTTCTTTCTGGTGCTACACCATATTGTGCAGTTGCACGTTACGATCAAGCACTGAGAGGTACATTTCCCTCATAGTCTCTGTAGGTGTTGTAACGCCCCCAAATTCAGGTATCTTCAAACCCGACATATGGTGCTCCACTGTACTAACATCTATACAATCATTCCATTGAAATACAACAAAATGAAGGTAATTACTATCTTCTTATTACAATCAAAGTATAATCCTTCCCAAGTTCATAAACCGGTTACATCGTTCATTGTTCATAATGTATAATACATACAAACTTACTAAACTATTACACAATGCCTAAGCATCCATCTTAGCCTTGCCCTTATCTTTCTTGGCATTCTCAGTACGTTCATCTTTAACTGCAGTTATATAATTCAAGCAAGAAGTGAGCATGACAGCTCAACAAGTTTAATCAAGGATAACAGGTCGTGAATTATATAACAATTCCAACATAATTGAACAATAGTTATGAAGTATTCTGAATCAATAATACTCTAACAGTTTCTTAATATCAATTCCCAAAGTATATAATAGATTAGGAATTCTGAACCGGTCGATAGACCATGAACAATAAATTTTAGTTTTCATACTTGAAAAGGAGTCCACAACATTAAGGCCGTTCATCCATATAATTTACGAGCACTTCTAGGTGATCAGCCTATAATACTCTATGTTGATCAACACTATATTCATTAAATGTATTTACGTTTAATATTTTTTGCAAACTCGCGTGCCCATCGAATAATCGATGAAAAATACTTTTGTTTGTTCATAGACAAACCTTACCTTCATGTCCGTACCAATTACTTGGCATAGGATAACGTTAACATTTCTATATAGAATGATATGAATAATATTCAATCTATATCTTACAAATAATCTAGCCGAGTTAAAATATTTAAAATAAGGCTTGCAATTCAGTTCAACGAATCACATAAAACTTGGCTAACATGGAAGTTAGACAAGCGTTAAGAAAACTTGCCTATCAGCGTCTTCAAATAACTTAATCGACTGACCACAACCTTTGCAGAATCTACATGATATGTTCACATAGTACACTGTAATTAGCTAACAAACAACTATTCACATTGTTCCTACAAGCTTCTTTCTCTTCTATGCCTTAGTTAACTTAATATCTTTATTAAAGTCAACATGACTTATTACCATTCATCCCGGTTTATCACTCTACTGACGTTTATTAACCAGACTCAAACATCGTTGATAAGGTATCAATGTTGTTCATTGTACATATTTTGTTAACATGCATAACATTCCTAAGTTTCATACCATATACCTTAGTATAGGTAGTATAGGATTAGTCTTAGTACATTCATTGAGTATATAAACTCAACTCAGATAGGTCTCTAAACAACTGAAGTTTAAAACCTAACTTGGTCAACTTTTTTCCACTACCGGCGCTGCGGCGCGGCATCCTTTGTATTTTAGTGACGCTGCGGCGCGAGTTAGCATGGTACTTGGCCGAGTCTGGCGATGCGGCGCCACCACTTTGTACTGGTTTTGGCGCTGCGGCGCCGAGCCTGTGCACCAGTTGGCGAAACCAGTTTTGGTTTTCTAACGAAACTCCCGGCTTCCTAATTTGTTCGTTTTACATCCGAATTGACCCATTCGAATTCCTACAAGTCAGGAATTACATCCTTTACGTGTTCATATAAGAATTTAACACTTTTGAATCCGTTAACTCTGAATTCACTATTGAGTTCATTTTATATACGTTCGTAAATGTTAATGAGCGTTTAATGCTCATTTTCTTCATTCTAAGTCGGAATCTGACGATTCTCGAACCCGCAACTCTTAATCACCCTATCTCACGTGTTGACATTGAAAACCAATGTTTTCAAGTCTCACGGCAACTTTTGACTACCAATCCAGAATTTCTACGTTTTCGACGTTTAACGTCTAATTCCGTAAAATTCGCCATAACTTCGTTACTAATGTTCTCTAAGACAAATCATATGGAATACTCCATCAATTTCATATCTACATCCTAACCAAACAAGATGCATATATACTAACATATTGATTGAGCTCAATTGTTTATCCACAATCAATCTCAACTATCAATATTTTCATGGTTCAAAAACTATATTAAACCTTATTATTTTTATAATCTCATGACTTATAGAGATTGAATCTATGATAAGTCATCTTTAAATCCTCACTCATGACATATACCACCCCTTCATGATTCTCTAAAATGAAAGAAAATCTAAAAGAGATGGAGATGAAAGGTAAGGATTATACCTTAAGAACTCTTGGTTTTCTTTCTTGGAAAACTTTAAGATCAAGCTTCCAAAGTGTATGTTTTGCAAGTGTAGCTCTCTTTCTCTCTCAAATGATCTAGGTTGGCAAGTTGAAAACTCTCAAATGAAACAACCTAGCTTCTTATTTATAGAAAACTAGAATGGAGGGCAATTTGGACATTAAACCCCACCTCCTTACTATTCATGTGTGGTCACCAAGTAAGATACTTGGTGACCAAGCCTTATGCTTGGAGTCCACACCAAGGTGGCCGGCCCACCTCCTTTTGTGACATCCCATGGGTTTCCCCATGGGTTTTACCCATTCGGTGACCCACCGGTTCGACCCACGGTTCGGTTTTAATGAATTGGGCTTAACTAAATTATCATTGGGCCTTGGTCTTTCAAATGATTGGATTAATTAATAATCCAACACAAATGAATTAGTCATTAAGTCTTAACTTAATTCTATAATACTAATCGTGTCCCATACGTACAATTCACGTATTATCTCCGTATATTACTCGTACAATAATCGTATTGTACTTCGTATTTACTCAACGTATTATACATAGATACTAAATATTATCCCCAAATGTATAGTACTCAAATTAACCTAACGTCATATAATCGTATTGTACTTTGTAAAGTTAAAGTTTGAGTTATCTGATATGCAAAGGTTATTGAATTGAAATGTAAAATTTTATATATTAAAAGTGATAAAGTGAATCATAGAATAAGATTAATTTAAAGACATGTAGATAGTAAAGGTTTTAATTCAGGGAATTAAAGTAAGAAGTCATAAAAGTTTAAATTATTTCGCATTATATAAAGTTTAACATCGAATAATGATGTAAAATTAGAAGGTAGATGTGTTATTAACGACCGGTGTTAATAATTAAATTGTATGAATTTTGGGATCGTTACATGTGATCCACCAAGAAAGAATAAAAATAAAGAAGAAGTGTGTATTGGTTAAAACCCTAGTTTTCTATCTCTGTAGAAAACGGGGGCATACTCTCCAACTATTGGAATCACATATATATAATATTTGATATAAAACTCCTCTTATAAAGATATCAGGTAACCCTATTTAATTAAAATAAGGTATTATTTTTTTAATTAAACTCCTTTAATTAATTATGCTCCCTAATATTATTAGGGATAATTAATTAAACTCATTTAATTAATTTTACCTCCTAATCCTATTAGGAATAAATTAGAGTACTTATATTAAAATTAATTCCTAAACTCTTTTAGAAAATAAATAATAATAATTGTAATAATATTAATAAGACTCCTCTTATTAATTTATATTTAATATTTTCAAAATATTAAATAATAAATATTAAGCTATTTAATTTACTCTATCATCATAGATTAAATTAAATACTTTTAACATATTATTACGATTATGCCATTAAATTCTTAAATAAATATTCTTCCTTTTATGGTGTCACCCTTTAGGCTCTCCATATGAAATCGGTTGTGAATAAATTAATTAGGACAATTCTAATCTTATTTAAATAAATAAATTAAACTATTAATTTATTTAAATAAATAATATTTATTTTATAATAGGGATAAGCCTCCCTAGCGATCAACGACTTTTCAGATAATATTGATTTCGACATTAATCATAAAAGAACTTTTGAGTAAATAGTTAATGTACAATTCAATCATTCCACCATACAATGTCCCAATTAAATATAAGACATGAAATTACTGCCAAGTCATATTTTGTTTAATTATATGTATTTCGATTCCCAAATACACAACTCCGAATGAATGCAAATTAGAAACTACTTTTTGATTTCATTGCACCTTGGCCAAGGATTCCTGGGTTGTCATTTATTGAATCACATAGGTTATTTCTCTTTTTTACTAGAAGTGGTAGATTCTTTATTGATAATTCATTATCTCCATAGATAACTTATTACACCCAAGCATACCCTTTGATATACCGTAAGAGTCTAAAGGAATATGTCAAAGTGTAATTCATTATGTGACGCCCCCAAAATAGGTATGCATCACCCATCTTGAGTCGCAAAATACATGGTACATAATTTAAATACAAACTTCTTTTATACAGTATAACAAAACGTAGCTGAGAGTTTCAAAACGGATAATATCTCATAGATAGTATCCAAACTCAAATAAAGTCCTCATTACAATTATTATCACACTATTTCACTGAATAGTAAGGACTACTAATGCAAACATCTGGACCGTCACTCCATTCCCCGACTAGTCCCATCTACGTTCTCATTTCCTGAAGAGAACAATGAAAGCAAAATGGTGAGCTCAACCAGCCCAGTAAGAAATATTATGACTAAGATAATGCAGAATAAATTATCGTTAGCCTTCAACAGTGTTAAACTAATAAAATATAATAAACATCAAGTTTAACTGCAGCGGAAAAAGCAATCTATTGGAAGAGTCAAGTAGAGCATGATATCTACTATCTTCTATGATTTAAAAAGTTTATCATCAATTCTATCGCTGAGACTCAACTTAATAAATAAACCACATCATCGAATCATCCCTGCACTATGGGCCAAGGATATTCATGTAATCATCAATGATCATGATTATACCGAATAATCCCTGGTTATAATCATAGCAACAACTGTCCATCAATGCACTACAGGCCAATGATGACTTTTACCACATCATTTTAACATTACGATCATGATTATACCGAATAATCCCTGGTCATAATCATACCAATCAATAGTACATCTATGCACGTAAGCCACATATGACTTTTATCACAATATAAGCATGAGGATGATGACAATGATATAAGAATTCAATTAAAAGAAAGCAAAAGATAAATTTTTAAAGATTATAACTTAATTTATCCAGAATTTAATAATGTCCAAATTGTCAACATGATACTGCTTCGTGGAGTAAAATTTAAGAATAATATTTTATCAAAAGTTATTTGAACAACAAAGAAATCAATTTTTGTCATGAATAATTTCCCAGGTGAATAGTATCTGAGTGAATAGTACCCCATGAATAGTACCCCGTGAATATTACTCGTGAATAGTACTTTTTGAATAGTACTCGTGAATAGTATTTTGTGAATAGTACCTCGTGAATAGTACTTTGTGAATAGTACCGTCAAAATGAATACTACTCATGAACAGTACTCCAACATGAAAAACTTAAAATTTAACAAGAATGTATAGAAAATATCCTTGTGAAACGATACTAGATGAAGCGCAAATTTTAAGGATATTCTACTAATTTCACGGAGTATAGAAGCAATACTTTAACAAAATGAGAGTATAATCAGGAATACGAGACGAAATAATATTACTCACATACTACAGAGTATGAAAGAAAATATTATTCATATGAATACTGAATAAAATAATATCTCTTACCACAGAGGAAGACTGTATACTAAGAAAATATTATTCATATGAATACTGAATAAAATAATATCTCTTACCACAGAGGAAGACTGTATACTGGAATGGTGAGGTAGCAGACTTCTCTTCTACTTTCTCTCTAAAGCTTATCTCTCTATAGCTTCTCTTTCTATAATTGCTCTTGTGAGTCTTAGTAAATTGGTGAGAATGAAAGAAGAATGAGCTTCTATTTATAGGAAAACATAGTTTCGATAATAGCACGTTTTGGGGCTCGAAATATTACAATATAATACATTCTTCTTTTCCTTCATTTTTAATTTAGTCATGCAAGTATTATCAAACTTACACCACCTCCCCTAATAGTACATCTTGTGAATCAATAGTACAATCATGTGAATCAATAGTATAATCCTGTGAAAAAAATAATTACAGTATAGTACCTTCATCTACACCTCCATTTTAATTTAGTCATGCAAGTATTATCAATCTTGCACCACCTCCCCTAATAGTACATGCATGTGAATTAATTGTACACACATGTAAATAAATAGTTATAAGCATGTGAATTAATAGCAATTATTTACTCATTTATCCTATTAATTACCCAATTGGTCAATATAACATCCAGACATCCATTATTATCGAAATAGATGTCGATTTCCACTAACACTAATAATCTCAACACAATGAAAATATCAATTTCATCTTTAATCAACACGAACTTATTCATCATTAATATTATAACTCACAATATTTAACAACCAGATCATTCCCAGGAAAGAGGGGGCTTTCCGATAAGGATTTTTCCCTATTGGCGCGCAATTAGGTGACCAAACTTCTCCTTGACAGAACTTTCTAGACATTGTTAATATTGCAAATAATAATATGAATAACTTTGCGTCTCAATTGCGTCTCAATTATTGATTTAATAATATAAGATATTATGTAGATGATACTGTGACAATAATTAAATCAATAATATGAGAGATATTATGCAGCAACTACTGTAGCAATAATTGAGTATAACTGAGTGACTTTTAATGTAAGCATCAATAATCAATACCGTGTGCTACTATGCAACCACGCATATTACTGTACTTTTACCACTGGGTAGTTCAACAGTTTAACGGTAAAACTTTCGCCGTTATTTTTATAAAAAGATAATTCTGTCGTTTTCTAACTACGAAAATACTTCCGTTATAGGGTCCACCAATGATTGTGCCGTCGTACGAATATTCCCTGTTAAAACGAATATTCCCAGACTAGATGAATATTATATAACCACATGCTTACTTTGCAAAATTTGTAAATAATACCCACAACTTTAACATTATATCAAATCCACACCATAGTATTCAAAAATATATTTCGAGAAAAATTAATCTTTATTCATAAAAGTTGGGGTCTTACAACATCCCCTTCTTATGAAATTTCGTCCTCAAAATTAGGGTGCGTACCTGATATGTCGAAGTGGTGAGGATACCTTGACTTAATTTCAGATTCTAACTCCCAGGTCATTTCCTGAACATCGTGGTTTCTCCACAAAACTTTGAATTGAGGTACAACCTTGGAGCGTAGAATATGATCCTTCTTATCCAAGATTTTAATAGGTACATCTTCATACGTTAAATCTTCCATTATCTCGTCCTGTTCTAATTCAATAATGTGATTTGGGTCTTTCACATATTTACGTAACATAGATATGTGAAAAACGTTATGAATACGAGATATATTTAGCGGTAAGGCGAGTCTATAGGCCACAGTTCCTACTCGATCGATGATTAAAAATGGGCCAATGAATCGAGGATTGAGCTTTTCTCTCTTTCAAAATCTCGTAACTCCTTTCCATAGAGCAACATGTAACAACATATGATCTCCAATATTGAATTTCACGTCCTTTCGATGAAGATCAACATAACTCTTTTGTCGATCTTGTGAGGTTTTTATACTTTGTCGGATCGTTTGAATCTTTTCTGTAGTCATACGTACCAACTCCGGTCTCAACAACGTTACTTCACCCACCTCATCCCAGCATACTGGAGAACGACACTTTCTTCCATACAACGCCTCAAATGGAGCCATGCCAATACTTGCTTGATAACTGTTGTTGTGGGAAAACTCCACCAATGGAAAGAACATGTCCCAACTTCCTTTGAAGTCAAGGACACGGAGTCCTAATAAATCTTCAAGAGTTTGAATAGTCCCATAGCTTTTTGCAAACTATCCCAAAATCGTGAAGTGAATCTTGGGCCTCGATTAGAAACTATGGATACTGGTATACCATGCAATCTTACAATCTCGTTTATGTACATACGAGCTTGACGTTTAAGTGTATAAGTTTCTCGCATCGGTAAGAAATGAGCAGACTTGGTCAATCTATCAACAATGACTCAAATCGCATCTATACCTTGAGAAACCTTGGGAAGACCAGTAACAAAATCCATGGTAATGTGCTCCCTCTTCCATTGTGGAATTTCAAGTGGTTGCAATGGACCTTTTGGCACTTGATGCTCTGCCTTGACTCGTTGACAAGTTAGACACCTTGAGATAAACCCCGCTATCTCTCTCTTCATTTTGCTCCACCAAAATGTATGTCAAAGATCACGATACATTTTGGTACTCCTAGGATGGATTGCCGACGGTGTGTTGTGCGCCTCCATAATGATTTTATACTTCAAGTCAGAATCGTTAGGAACACAAAGTTTGGAGTTGACTCAAAGTATTCCTTCTTCATCGATTCTTGCTTCCGGAATAGCACCTTCTTGCACTTTCTTCCTCATACGCTTCAGCTCCATGTCTGTTGCTTGAGCAGCTTTAACTTTATCGATTAAAGTCAATTTTACTCGTATATTCGCCATCATCACATGGGTCCCTGGAGTCTTTAACTCTATCTCCATCCTTTGTAAGTCATATAAAATGGGCCTTTGCGTTGACAATATCGTACTCGTACCCGCATATAATCTTCTACACAATGCGTCAGCTACTACATTCGCTTTTTCAGGATGGTATTGAATGGTATGATCGTAATATTTCAATAGCTCAAGCCATCGTCGTTGTCGCATGTTGAGTTCCTTTTGAGTGAAGAAATATTTGAGGCTTTTATGATCCGTATAGATCTTCACCTTCTCTCCATACATGTAATCCCTCCAAATCTTAAGCGCAAAAAAGACAGCTGCCAACTCTAGATCATGAGTAGGATAATTCCTCTCATATTCCTTGAGTTGTCGTGAGGCATAGGCTATGACTTTCCCATGTTGCATAAGAACACATCCTAACCCTTTGTCTGAAGCATCATTGTAGATGACAAATTCTTCCGAGCCAGATAGTATTGTCAGAACAGGTCCTGAAATGAGTCTCTTCTTTAGTTCTTGAAAACTCTTCTCACATTCCTCGCTCCAACCGAATTTTGTATCTTTCCGAGTCAGCTGAGTTAATGGAGTAGTGATTCGAGAAAACTCTTCTACGATTCTCCGATAATAACCAACTAAGCTGAGAAAGCTACGTACTTCGGTCACTGACTTAGGTTGCTCCCAGCTTTGAATTGCTTCAATCTTTGTCGGGTCAACAGATATTCCATGATTTGATATCACGTGCCCAAGGAATGCTACTTCCTCAAGCCAGAACTCACATTTCTTCAACTTGGCATATAACTTGTTTTCACGAAGCTTTTGGAATATCAGCCTCAAGTGTTGCTCATGATCTTCACGGCTTTTGGAGTAAATGAGGATGTCATCAATAAAGACGACCACAAAGTGATCCAAATATTCCTTAAATACTCGGTCCATCATATCTATGAAGGAAGCAGGAGCATTAGTCAACCCAAAAGACATGACTAGGAATTCATAATGCCCGTACCGAGTTCTGAAAGAAGTCTTTGGAATGTCATCAGTTTTAATCTTCAAGTGATGATATCCAGAACGAAGATCAATTTTTGAAAAGAACTTGGCGCCTTGCAACTGGTCAAACATATCATCAATGCGAGGCAACGGGTACCTATTTTTTATGGTGACATGATTCAACTCTTGATAATCAATACAAAGTCGCATACTTCCATATTTCTTCTTCACGAATAGAACAGGAGCACCCCAAGGAGATGTACTAGGTCGAATGGAACCGATGTCTAACAATTCCTACAGTTGGGTTTTTAACTCCTGAAGTTTAAAAGGAGCCATTCGATATTGGGCTTTTGAAATGGGTTTTGTACCGGGTTCAAGGTCGATACCAAACTCGATTTCACGCTCCAAGGGTAGGCTAGGAAGTTCTTCGGGGAATACGTCAGGAAATTTATTAACAATAGAAATATCATTCAAATCTTACGTATTTTTATTTAAATCTTTGACATGAGCTAAGAAAGCTTGACATCCGTTTTTCAATTAGCGAATAGCTTTATGGCTTGAGATGACCGTGATTGATTTTAATGGTTTGGTCACTTGAATTTGCATAATAGGTTGATTAAGAATATGAAAGTTAACAACCTTACGAAAATAATCAATTTTAGCATGATGAGTAGTTAATCAATCAATCCCTAGAATCATGTCAAATGCAAGTATTTTTAAGGAGATAAGATCGACAGGTAACGTGCAGTTACCGATTTGAATCAAAAAAGACTTATAAACAGTGGATGTAATGAAGGTTTCTCCCAACGGAGTTTCAATAGATAAGTCAAAGTCTAATTTCTCCGGAGTCAAATTTAAACGTTGAGCGCAAGTCAGGGAAATAAAAGAATGGGTAGAACCGGTATCAAATAAGGTATAGACTTCGCTAGAGTTTATGATTAGCTTACCCGTGATCACTGATGATTGGGTAATATACCCATAAATCGGATATACTTGGGTTTAAATTATTTTATTTTCGAGTCATTTAGGAATATTTTTATGGTGTTTATGTGTTGTATTGCAGATTCGGAGCTGCAGGGACAAATTGGGGATTTAAGCTATCAAATGGCAAAGCTGTAATTTTTCAGAAGCCCAGCGCCGGGGCGTTGGGAAATGCACTACCAATAGCATCGGGGCGCTGAGCCTCGGCTGGCGTTGACTAGGGACGCGCTTTAACTTTCTGTTTTAACTTGGATTGGCCCATAGAGTTCAAAGTTGTCTTGGATTAGGATTGTGGGAAGCTATAAAAGGAAGTTAATTGCTGAAATTAAGGGCTTATCATTCATCTATTCAATCATTCATTCATTGGAGGCTACATCAAGGATTTCTTGAAGACTAAGGATTGACAACAGAGTTTTCTTCTTCTCCTCCTTATTTTCAATTTGTAATTCTTTAAGGATGATTTGCAAACGATTATTGGTTTTTATTTCTGTTATGAACTAATTTCTTTTATTAAGATTCCAATGGAACCTTCTACGGTTATGAATCGATTATTTAATTTATTCCAATTATTTATGTTGAAGTGAATTGTTAACTTGTCTTGTGCTTATTGATTAATTATCTGGCCAATAATTACCTTGTTACTCTAGAAGGAATTGAGAAAGGAATTCTAGGGTTAAAACGGGGCATGGTAACATGTGACTTAGTTATTTGCACAGTGAATAATTAGGTTTGTGAATAGAATGAGAATATCTATTTGCCACATGTAACACATAAGGAATTGGGGTTGTAGCGAGTTTAATTCAATTGTTTTGCATAGAGATATAGCAAAATTAATCTGGGTTAAATAGAAGTCAAATGATCACTTGAGAAAGGGCTTTTGGCATTTGAGAATTCCTGTTAGCAATTCAGTAGACATAATAATTGGGATAATTGAATAATTGATTTAAAAATCATAATTGGGGATATTGGAGTCTTAATTATTAATTATCTGCATTCACACAATTATTAGTTTGTTTAATTGTTTTCTTTTAGAATAATTTCTTGCTTTGTTAAAATTAGTTTTCTTAGTTTAAAAAAATCACAATTTTTGGTTGTTTAAATAAAATTGAATTGATATAGTACTAGTAGTTGAAATTTATTAATTAGAATTCTCTGCGGGATCGACACTCTATTTTATCACTATATTACTTGTTGACCGTGTATACTTGCACGCATTCTTTGATTGCGAAATCAACCAACAAGTTTTTGGCGTCGCTGCTGGGGAATTTTTATTAATAGTAATTTCATATTAGTTATAATCAATTCGGTCTTAATTTAAACGTTACTTTTTTTTCCTTAGATTGGCAGGAATTCTTGTGAGCGTATGCACACTAGATCGAAAGCTAAAAAGGAATTTTCTCAGTATACAGACGACATTGAAAAGAAGTTCCAGAAATTTCGTTTGAATAGTGAGGTTATACATTTGGAAGAAGAACTGGCAGACCAGGAAATACCCGTGAACTTGGCAGGGAACGAACAGAAATCACTTAGGGATTACGCAATGCCAAATGTCACGGATTTACAATCTAGTATTAAGAGGCCGGCAATCAATGCGAACAGTTTCGAGATAAAACCGGGAACATTTCAGATGCTACAGAATACATGTCAGTTTGGGGGTAATTCGATAGATGATCCTAATGAGCATATCTTGAGTTTCTTGGAAGTTTGCGACACCTTCAAATTTAACAATGTATCGGAAGATGCTACAAGGTTGAGGATGTTCCCGTTTACTTTGAAAGATAAAGCACGAAGCTGGTTACACTCTTTGCCTCCTGGCTCAATCACCACTTGGGATGACTTAGGTCAAAATTTTTTAGCTAAGTTCTTCCCACTAGCGAAGTCGGCAAAACTACGGAACGATATTCACACTTTCGCACAATTTGATTCAGAATCGTTATATGAGGCGTGGGAAAGGTTTAAGGATATGCTCCGTAAGTGCCCTCATCATGGAATTCCGCTGTGGATGCAATTGGGAATATTTTGTGATGGTTTGCACGCGTCCACGAGGGCTAGTATTGATGCAGTAGCAGGGGGAGCGATCATGTCTAAGAGTTTTGATGAGGCATATCAGTTGTTAGAAACAATGGCCGCCAACAATTATCAGTGGCCCATGACTAGATCTAATCCTCCGAAAGCTTTGGGAAAGTATGAAGTGGATGCGATGACAGCATTAACAGCACAAGTGACCACAATAGCTAAGCATATGGAAATATGGCATCCACAAACCGCACAACAGGTAGCAATGGTTTGTGAATTGTGTGATGGGAGTCATGCTACGGATCAATGTGCCATAAATTCAGAATCAGCACAGTTCGTAGGAAGCTATAATCGCTCAACTCAACCGTATCCAACTCAAAATGCATATAATCCAGGTTGGAGAAATCATCTAGGGTTTTCATGGAGTAACAATCAAGCTGCAGCTCAACCACCTAGAAAACAAAACACCTGTAGATATCAAAATCAGACTCAACAACAACCAGAGAGGAAATCAAGTTTGGAAGCCTTAGAAAAATTCATTAGAGCGTCTGACAAAAGGAACGAGGAACAAGATAAGAAAATGAATCAAGTAGAGCTGACTTTGCAAAGCCAAGGGGCATCATTAAAGAATCTGGAAAATCAAGTGGGACAAATAGAACATGCATTGAATAACCGTCCACTAGGAACACTCCCAAGTGATACAGAAATAAATCCGGGCAGAAACAAGCATTGCAAGGCTGCAACTTTACGCAGTGGGAAGGATTTGCAAGAAATAGTAAAGGATAAGGAAAAGGGGGACAACGTAACAGTTGAAATAGACGAAGTTGTGGAGACCATGAAAGATAAAGATGAAATCGTAGAGCAGAATGCATCAGAACCAACTGTCACAATGCCGCCCATACCGTATCCGCAGAGTTTTCAGAAATCTAAGTTAGATAAGCAGTTTTTAAGATTTTTGGATATTTTCAAGAAATTGCATATCAACATCCCATTTGCTGAAGCTTTAGATCAAATGCCGAGCTACGCTAAGTTCATGAAGGATGTGTAGTCAAAGAAAAGGAAACTGGGGGATTTTGAAACAATAGCGCTAATCGAAGAATTCAGCGCAATTATCCAGAACAAGTTGCCTCCGAAGTTGAAAGATCCAGGAAGTTTTACTATTCCGTGCGACATTACTAATCAGTTTTCGGGGAGAACACTGTGTGATTTGGGAGCCAGTATTAATTTGATGCCATTATCAGTCTACAATCAGTTTGGGCTCAAGGCACCAAAACCGACAAATATCATTTTATTGTTGGTGGACCGATCAGTTACATATCCACGAGGAATCGTTGAAGACGTATTAGTAACGGTGGATAAATTCACCTTCCCAGCAGATTTCGTCATCTTGGATTGTGAAGCAGATAAGGAAATTCCCATCATTCTCGGGCGACCATTTTTAGCAACTGGAAGAACATTAATTGACGTACAGAAAGGAGAATTGACGATGCGAGTTGAAGATCAGCAGGTAACTTTTAATGTGTTTAAGTTAATGTCTTATTCAAAGAAAAAAGGTGAGTGCTTGCGGGTGGATTTAATGGATGAGTTAGTTAATCACAAGTTTTGCGGCAATTACTCAGAGGACCCGATAGAATCCATGTTGTTCGGAATAAACGACGATGGTATTAATGAGGATATTGAGCAGATCAAATGGCTGGATACATCATCGTTCTACTGGAAAAACAATAAACCATTCGACACCATTGATAGGCCCGACACTGAAGGTAAAAAGTGCAAACCCTCTATAGAAGAGCCACCAGTGTTAGAATTAAAGCCACTACCCTCTCATCTGCAGTATGCTTATTTGGGAAAAGATGACACCCTACTAGTGATTGTTGCGACAGAATTAACTGACACCCAAAAGGAAAAACTGCTACGAGTTTTGCGAGAGTTCAAAACAGCGATTGGGTGGACTATAACGGATATTCGAGGTATTAGCCCTTCATTTTGTATGCATAAGATTTTAATGGAAGAGGGGGTCAAAACCAACCATGGAGATGCAAAGAAGGCTAAATCCCATTACGAAAGATGTGGTGAAGAAGGAGATTATAAAATGGTTGGATGCCAGAATTATTTACCCAATCTCAGACAGTTCATGGGTAAGTCCTGTACGGTGCGTACCCAAGAAAGGGGGTGTGACGGTGGAGAAGAACGACGCTAATGAGCTCATCCCGACTAGAACTTTTACAGGCTGGAGAGTATGTATGGATTACCGCAAGTTGAATAAAGCCACACCCAAGGATCACTTCCCTTTGTCGTTTATTGATCAAATATTGGACAGATTAGCGGGACATTAATTCTACTGTCTGCTGGATGGATATTCCGGGTATAATCAAATTGCCACAGCTCTGGAAGATCAAGAAAAGACCACGTTCACATGTCCATACGGTACGTTTGCATTCCGACGTATGTCTTTTAGTTTATGTAATGCGCCGGCAACCTTTCAACGATGTATGATGGCGATATTCTCCGATATGGTCGAACAAAATTTGGAGGTATTTATGGATGACTTCTCCGTGTTCGGTGATAGTTTTGACTTATGTTTACAAAATCTAATTTCAGTGTTGAAACGATGCGTGGAGACTAACCTGGTGCTTAACTGGGGAAAATGTCACTTTATGGTGCAAGAGGGGATTATCCTTGAGCATAAGGTTTCTGCATCCGGATTAGAGATGGATAGAGCAAAGATTGAGACAATTGAGAAACTGCCTCCTCCATCATCTGTAAAAGGAATTCGGAGCTTCTTGGGACATGCAGGTTTCTACAGACACTTTTTTAAGGACTTCTCTAAAATCTCGAAACCTTTATGTTCCCTCTTGGAGAAAGATGTACAGTTCAAAATGGATAAGTCATGTATCGAGGCATTTGAGGTATTAAAGAAGAAATTGGTCAATGCTCCAATCATTGTAGCGCCCGATTGGTCTTTACCGTTTGAATTGATGTGCGACGTCAGTGACTACGCAGTGGGAGCAGTGTTGGGACAACGTCACGACAAGTTTTTTCACACTATCTATTATTCTAGCAAGACGTTAACGGACGCTCAGTTGAACAACACAACCATCGAAAAGGAGTTACTTGCAGTGGTGTTTGGCTTCGACAAATTCAGAGCTTATTTAATTGGCACCAAGGTAATTGTCTACACTGATCATTATGCCATTAAATATCTGATTGGGAAGAAGGATGCAAAACCGCATTTAATACAGTGGGTACTGTTGTTAAAAGAATTCGACCTGGAGATCCGGGACAGAAAGGTACCGAAAATCAAGTGGCGGATCATCTTTCTCGGTTAGAAAACGCAGAGGTACAAAAGGAAGACAACATACTGATTAATGAAAAATTTTTGGATGAACAACTGTTCCGGGTAACCACAATACTGCCTTGGTATGCTGACTATGTGAATTACGTGGTTGCCAAAGTGTTACCGTCGGATTTGACTTCACAACAACGTAAGAAGTTCCTCCACGATGTTAAGCAATACTATTGGGACGAACCATTCCTATTTAAAGCTTGCACCGATCAAATGATTAGATGTTGTGTGCCTCATTAAGAAATGGATAGTATATTAGGCCATTGCCACTCCTAAGATTACGGTGGTCATTATTCCGGCGATCGAACAGCAGCAAAAGTACTACAATCGGTATTTTTCTGGCCTTCTCTATTCAAAGATGCCTACCTCTATGTTCTGAAACGTGATCGGTGCCAACGCGTAGGTAATATCTCCAAGCGCAACGAAATGCCACTCAACATAATTTTGGAGGTAGAACTGTTTGACGTATGGGGAATCGATTTTATGGGACCTTTCCCATCGTCCTTTAATAAACAATATATTCTGTTGGCGGTCGATTATGTTTCCAAATGGGTAGAGGCCATAGCGTTCCCCACGAATGATGCCAACGTTGTTCTCTGATTCTTAAAGAAAAACATCTTCACATGATTCGGAACACCGCGAGCAATAATAAGTGATGAGGGAACGCATTTCTGTAATAAGCAGTTCACAAAATTACTGGTGAAGTATATGGGGTTCGTCATAAAAAAGTAATTGCATATCATCCATAAACCAATGGTCAAGCTGAGTTCTCGAATAGGGAGGTCAAGCAAATTCTGGAAAAGGTGGTCAATCCGTCACGAAAAGATTGGTCTTTACGTTTTGATGATGTTCTGTGGGCGTATCGTACAGCATATAAGAATCCGATCGGCATGTCACCTTATCGAATGGTTTACGAAAAGGCGTGCCACCTCCCAGTCGAGCTAGAACATAGTGCACACTGGGCCATTCGGAAGCTCAATTTCGATGTACAAGCAGCGGGTGAGAAAAGGTTACTGCAATTAAACGAGATGGATGAAGTCCGATTCAACGCCTATGAAAACGCAAAACTCTACAAGGAGAAAGTCAAAGCTTGGCATGATAAAAAAATTCTCAATAAAACGTTTGAACCGGGCCAACACGTCTTTCTTTTCAACTCAAGATTGAGTTTATTTCCTGGGAAACTGAAATCTCGTTGGTCAGGACCTTTTAAGGTTGTGTTTGTGACACCACATGGTAATATCGAGATCGAGAAACTAAATTCAAATTGCACATTCAAGGTTAACGGTCAAAGACTCAAACATTACTGGAGTGGACCCATTAAACGTCAAACTACGATCATGAACCTTTCTGACCCAGTAACCAATTGAACAGAGCAACAAAGTCGGGCTGACGACTATAACCCAAGCGCTTTAGGGAGGCAACCCCATTTGTGTTATTTTATTTCATTTAGTACTTGTCTTTATTTCAATTTTTATTTTATTCATTTAGTTATGTAATATACGTAACATTTGTCTATTTTCTACCCACTTTAGTTGCAAGATGAACAACACTGGACATAAGGATAATTTCAATCAGCGACTCGGCACTTGAAAACAAGGAGGATCCAACGCCCCGGCACAAGCCACTAGACTTTAGCACATGTACTCAGCGCCCCGACGATGTATTTCTATGCATCTACAGCGCCCAGACGCTAGCCCTACTTGAAGTTGCTGCCTCCCAGCGCCCCGGCGCCCAACTCCTATACAATCTCAGCGCCCCGGCGCTGAGGGTGAAAATTAGTTTCTGGATGCCAGCGCCCCGGCGCTGGGATCGCGAATCCGGATCCTCTTTTACTTAAATTGTTCGGTTACCAACTGCAACCTCTCCACTTCCCACCACAATTCCACTACACGTATGGTAACTGATCTAAACACTTATATCTCACTTCCCAATACATACACAACTCTTCATATCAAATTGGGAGTTCCTCTCACAAAATAATTTGCATCTATCATCTCCATTGCAAAGGTATGTATGTAATTACATTCAAGTTGTGCAAGTACTACATCCGGTGACTCGTGACAACGAGAAGTAAGATTGATTTTCACTCTATACATCTTAAGTGCATATTTTCATCCTCTTTGCTTTTGATTCTCTTGAATTGCTTGCATGTGAATCATGGTGGTTTATGCATAACTATTGGAGGAAATATCCTACATATATGTGATTGCATACACGAGGCTTGAATTGATAGAAAATTAGAATGATTCCAAGCAAAGTAAAAACTGCACACAAAGTGTTTGATGTTTTGTCTGACTCAACGTTAATGAATAAGATGTTGTTACATAGTGTATCTCTTTGCAAATTGCACCATGGGGTGTGACACACCCCCAATAATGTACACCAAATGCACATAACATAAAGTTTAGGGGTTGTGTTCGTAGTCCTTGTGCACATATTCGAGTTATATTCAATACTAATTCCTGTGAATGCGACCTCTTGTGCAGAATTCTTGATATGGCTTCCGAGCGACAATGTGGAGATGGTTCCGGTTCCGCCTCGAACCCGTAGAGATTTGATAGCCACTGGTTTGTCTCCGTCGAGGCACAGAAACGCTACAACAAAATGGCCACCAGCTCATTAGTCCCCGAATGTGGTCTACGACCCGATCAAACCAAGGATGGAGAAATAGCAGTGATGATTGCTGAACAAAATTGGTTCTCCCTTACCGAACAACCTGACCCGATTCTATGCCAACATTTCCGAACACGATCACTATGCAGTGTTTGTGAGGGGAAAAACCGTGGAAATCGGTGAAGAGGACATCAATGGGTGTTACCAACTGAATTTGGAATAGCTTAACGATGAGTATGTCGGTCTTCTAAGCCAAGGTCCAGACTACGAGAAAATAATCCGAGAGTTGTGTCAACCGGGCACCACATGGATAGTGCATGAGCGTGGTAGCATGACCTTCCCCCATTCTCACCTCAGTCTATATGGGAAGGCGTGGTATGCCTTTATCTGTGCCAAACTAATGCCATGCACACATGTGAGCCATGTCACCAAAGAAAGAGCGGTGCTTCTATATTCCATTATTCAAGGCTTGCAATGTCGGACACGTCATTCAGCAGTCTATCCTTCGAGCATCCCGAGGAGGGACCACAGGAGGGTTACCACATCCGTCTCTCATCTGAGTTTTATGTGCTAAGTTTGGAGTCAAATGGAAATATGATGAGATGATTCAAACGCCTATGCCCGTGTTGGACCATAAGTTGTTCTGCAGGTATAAAGTGTGGTCAGGTGGGGCAAATCACCCTAGGGGATTGGGTTTCATAATTCCCCAAGTTGAAGCTTCGCAAGCTCCACCACCGTAGGCTCCACCTACTTATGGTCATTCGTCAGCAGCTTATCGTGGTGTGGTTCCGGAAGCAGTCCAGCGCGAAATAAACGGATGGTTTTATAATCTGAAAGCCCAAAATGTCCGACTATTGGAACGTCAAGATGTGATTTATAAATATTTGGTCGACCAGTTTGCAGCTCAGAATGCCATGAACGCCCATTTGTATCCGGATGTTAACCTCAGTCAGTTCCCCTCTGCCCCAGTTCTCCCAGTCTTTCCCCCTTCAGATCTAGAGATGAGCGAAGATGATGACGCTCCACCCGAGGCATAAGCTCGTCAGGGAAGTCCTCTGTTTTATTTTGTTATATTTTTCGCATGAGGACATTGCTTTAGATTAGTTTGGGGGCAGTTAATTTTTATTTATAAGTTGTAGTTTGTTATTAGTTTGTGGATTTGGTTTGTGATTGTTAGTTTAATGTTGCATTTAGGATTGCGTGTTTATTCCAGCTTTTGATAGTACGTATATTTGGGGGCCAATGATGAAAGTAGAATTGCATGAACAAGTTTAGTAACTAGTAAGGATTGTTGAGTTAGTGATATGATTTTCTTGACATGATTTAAATCGTCATCTGTTTAAAACTGATATTATAAGGATAGCACTTTTGAAACATGACCATGTTGACTATGATAGTTTAAATGGATAAATAATAGAGTTCAAAAGGATGAATGCTAGTGCAATGAAGGGACAATTTGAATAGCTAGTGAAAATTTATACATAAACTCGAGTTTGGGGGAAAAATATTTGGAATATATAAGCTTAAAAAAAAGGGTATACATGGTGACTAGTCTTGTTTCGGGGCCTTTGTTACTTGAGCAAGTACGCCCGAGGGGATTGTCTTTACACCTAGCGCCCTAAGGTCTTTTATGGTCTGGGAGTCGTTGGTCGAAAGCTCGCTAAGGGGTAACACTGTTAGCCTAATGAGATGAGACATTGCACAGTCATTTATGTATATTTAGAAAGAAAAAAAAAGTGAAAAATAAATACAAATAAAGCGGGAAAAGTGCAATAAGCCCCCGTTATAAAAAAAAGAAAAGAAAAAAAAAGCACAAGTATTCCATTTTGACTCTTGAATTCGGGTGATTGTTTAATTTTAGTTGAAACAAGTATATTTGATGCGTTCTCAAGTTTACACTGCATGATGCTTACTAAAAAAATTATTATCTTTCATATTTTTGCCTTTTATGGGTTAACATGGTTGTTGAACACACACTCACAATATCAGTCATAACAGATTCAGATTTATTGGTTGTTGGGATATTATTGATCTGCTTTAACATGATGTATTAACATGTTTTTGTGATTTTTCTGAGGCCTATGGATATACGTGAGCTATTGAATTGCTGAAATTAAGAACATATAGATAGTTTGCATTTGCATGGTAGTTAAATTTTGTGTTGTTTTGTGTTTGTTGCTTGAGGACATGCAACGATTTAAGTTTGGGGGTATTTGATGATTGGGTAATATACCCATAAATCGGATATACTTGGGTTTAAATTATTGTATTTTTGAGTCATTTAGGAATTTTTTACGGTGTTTATGTGCTGTATTGCAGATTCGGGAGCTGCAGGGACAAATTGAGGATTAAAGCTATCAAATGGCAAAGTTGTAATTTTTCAGAAGCCCAGCGCTGGGGCGCTGGGAAATGCACTACCAATAGCGCCGGGGCGCTGAGCCTCGGCTGGCGTTGACTAGGGACGCGCTTTGACTTTCTGTTTTGACTTGGATTGGCCCATAGAGTTTGAAGTTGTCTTGGACTAGGATTGTGGGAAGCTTTAAAAGGAAGTTAATTGCTGAAATTAAGGGCTTATCATTCATCTATTCAATCATTCATTCATTGGAGGCTACTACAAGGATTTCTTGAAGACTAAGGATTGGCAACAAAATTTTCTTCTTCTTCTCCTTATTTTCAATTTGTAATTCTTTAAGGATGATTTGCAAATGATTATTGGTTTTTATTTCCGTTATGAACTAATTTCTTTTATTAAGATTCCAATGGAACCTTTTACGGTTATGAATTGATTATTTAATTTATTCCAATTATTTATGTTGAAGAGAATTGTTTATCTTGTCTTGTGCTTATTGATTAATTATCTGGCCAATAATTACCTTGTTACTCTAGAAGGAATTGAGAAAGGAATTCTAGGGTTAGAACTGGGCATGGTGAGAAGTGACTTGGTTATTTGCACAGTGAATAATTAGGTTTGTGAATAGAATGAGAATATCTATTTGCCACATGTAACACATAAGGAATTGGGGTTGTAGCGAGTTTAATTCAATTGTTTTGCATAGAGATATAGCAAAATTAATCTGGGTTAAATAGAAGTCAAATGATCACTTGAGAAAGGGCTTTTGGCATTTGAGAATTCCTGTTAGCAATTCAGTAGACATAATAATTGAGATAATTGAATAATTGATTTAAAAATCATAATTGGGGATATTGGAGTCTTAATTATTAATTATTTGCATTCACACAATTATTAGTTTGTTTAATTGTTTTCTTTTAGAATAGTTTCTTGCTTTGTTAAAATTAGTTTTCTTAGTTAAAAAAAATCACAATTTTTGGTTGTTTAAATAAAATTGAATTGATATAGTACTAGTAGTTGGAATTTATTAATTAGAATTCTCAGAGGGAACGACACTCTATTTTATCACTATATTACTTGTTGACCGTTTATACTTGCACGTATTATTTGATTGCGAAATCAGCCAATAATCACCTCGTTTGGATTCCTTGCTTTTTGGGAGGTTACGATAAACGCTCTCCATTGAACTACCAGTTTTGTCTTGTCTGTGACGGCCTTTGATGCCTCAATCCCAGCTGGACTTGACTTCGGTGCACGACAAAATCGGGCTAGGTGACCTTCTCTTCCACAATTGTAACATGCTTTGGACTGTTGCGTACAGTTTGGACTGATGTGTCCCTCCCCTCCGCATTTGTAATATACGACCGATGGTCGTTCTCCTTCCTTAACAATAGGTGTTGGTGCTGACGTCATTCCATCATTATTGAATCTCCTCTTCTTGATACTCCCACTTTTATTATCTTGGCCATGATTACCACCGAAGTGGTTACCATTTTTGGCATGTTGATTCCCTCCACGTTTGTTGTCACCACGTCGATGACTGCTACTATTGGTATTCTCATTTTGTCGGCTGCTCTCTCTTGGTTGGGTTGACTCGTTATCGCGCTCCAATAACTGAGCCCTATTTACAACATATGAATACAAACACAGTTTGTGAGAAATTAAGTATTAACTTATCTCAGGTTTCAAACTTCTTAGAAACATATACGTCATTCTATCCTCATTATCAACCAAGTGGGACACAAACCAGGACAACTTGGCAAACTTAGCTTCGTACTGTGACACGGTCATATTGTTCTACTCCAGTTTGATGAACTCTACCTCTTTCATGTGACGAATACATTCGGGAAAGTACTTGTCGTTGAACAGTTCTTGAAATTTCTCCCAAGGCATCTTCAGTGAGGCAGGTTGAGTACGCTTTACCGATTCCCACCAGTAATATGCCTCTCCTCGCAACATAAAGGTGGCAAAGGAAACCTTTTGCTCCTCGAAGCATCCCAAGACATCAAATACCTTGGTGATCTGCTTTATCCACGTCTCCGCCTTAAGTGGTTTTGGCTCTCCAATAAACTCCGGTGGTCCCAGCTCCTTGAACTGTTTAGAGGTGACCGTCCAAGAGTTGCCTGTATTTCCACCTGCATTTTGAACAGATGTCGCTCTCGCCTGATGTTGGATGAATTGCATAAAGCCTATGAACATCCCATCGTTCATCATTTGGTCAGCGTTTTGGTATTTTCTTGAGGATTATTACCATCCTGATGCACATTATCCTGAGTAATGATCATTGGCGACTCAACGGTCTAATGTGCTTCATTGCTTATCTCAACATTTTTGGATGCCATTTTCAAATACAGCCACAAAACAAGGGTTAATTGACATGTCACATATTATCCCTATACTCTGACCGACCAATTAAATAACAAATAAACTTAGGTAGGTCATACTAGCGAAGGAATTCCCGGTCTCTCCCCTCCTAGTTCTTGTCACACATCTCAGCCAGGGATCATATCCCTAAGCTTTGATACCAACTGTGACGCTTCCAAAATAGGTATACATCACCCATCTTGAGTCGCAAAATACATGGTATAGAATTTAAATACAAACTTCTTTTATACAGTACGACAAAACGTAGTTGAGAGTTTCAACACGGATAATGTCTCGTAGAGAGTATCCAAATTCAAATAAAGTCCTCATTACAATTATTATCACATTATTTCACTGAATACTGAGGACTACTAATGCAAACATCTAGACCGTCACTCCGTTCCCCGACTAGTCCCAGCTACGATCTCATTTCTTGAAGAGAACAATGAAAGAAAAAGGGTGAGCTCAACTAGTCGAGTAAGAAATATTATGACTAAGATAATGCAGAACAAATTATCGTTAGCCTTCAACTGTGTTAAACTGATAAAATATAATAAACATCAAGTTTAACTGCAGCGAAACAAGCAATCCATTAGAAGTGTCAAGTAGAGCATGATATCTACTATCTTCTATGATTTAAAAAGTTTATCATCAATTTTATCGTTGAGACTCAGCTTAATAAATAAACCACATCATCGAATCATCCTTGCACTACGGGCCAAGGATATTCATGTAATCATCAATGGTCATGATTATACCGAATAATCCCTAGTCATAATCATACCAACAACTGTCCATCAATGCACTACAGGCCAATGAAATTTTTTACCACATCATTTGTAACATTACGGTCATGATTATACCAAATAATCCCTGGTCATAATCATACCAATCAATAGTACATCTATGCACGTAAGCCACATATGACTTTTATCACAATATAAGCATCAGGATGATGACAATAGTATAAGAATTCAATTAAAAGAAAACAAAAGATAAATTTTTAAAGATTATGACTTAATTTATCCATAATTCAATAATGTCCAAATTGTCAACATGATACTGCTTTGTGGAGTAAAATTCAAGAATAATATTGTATCAAAAATGATTTGAACGACAAAGAAATCAATTTTTCTCATGAATAATTCCTCGGGTGAATAGTACCCGAGTGAATAGTACCCCGTGAATAGTACTCGTGAATAGTACCCGTGAATAGTACTTTGTGAATAGTACCCCGTGAATAGTACTTTGTGAATAGTACCGCAAAAATGAATACTACTCATGGACAGTACTCCGACATGAAAAACTTCAAATTTTACAAGAATGTGTAGAAAATATCCTTGTGAAACGATACTAGATGAAGCGTTAATTTCAAGGATATTCTACTAATTTCACGGAGTATAGAAGCATGACTTTAACAAAATGAGGGTATAATGAGGAATACGAGACGAAATAATATTACTCATATACTACAAAGTATGGAAGAAAATATTATTCCTATGAATATTGAACAAAATAATATCCCTTACCTCATAGGAAGACTGGATACTGGAATAGTGAGGTAGCAGACTTCTCTTCTACTTTCTCTCTAAAGCTTCTCTCTCTATAACTTCTCTTTCTATAACTTCTCTAGTGAGTCTTAGTGAATTGGTGAGAATGAAAAAAGAATGAGCTTCTATTTATAGGAAAACATAGTTTCGATAATTACACGTTTTGGGGCTCGAAATATTACAGTATAATACCTTCATCTTTTCCTTCATTTTTAATTTAGTCCTGCAAGTATTCAAACTTGGACAACCTCCCCTAATAGTGTGAATCAATAGTACAATCATGTGAAAGAAATAATTACAATATAATACCTTCATCTATACCTCCATTTTTAATTTAGTCATGCAAGTATTATCAATCTTGCACCACCTCCCCTAATAATATATGCATGTAATCAATAGTACACACATGTGAACAAATAGTTATAAGCATTTGAATTAATAGCAATTAATTGCTCATTTATCCGATTAATTACCCGATTGGTCAATATAACCTCCAGACATCCATTATTATCGAAAGAGATGTCGATTTCCACTAACACTAATAATCCCAACACAATGGAAATATCAATTTTATCTTTAATCAACACGAACTTATTCATCATTAATATTATAACTCACAATATTTAACAACCAGATCATTCCCAGGAAAGAAGGGGCTTTCCGATAAGGATTTCTCCCTATTGGCGCGCAATTAGGTGACCAAACTTCTCATTGACAGAACTTTCTAGACATTCTCAATATTACAAATAATAATATGAATAACGTTGTCGTCTTAATTATTGATTTAATAATATAAGATATTATGCAGATGATACTGTGATAATAATTGAATAAATAATATGAGAGATATTATGCAGCAACTACTGTAGCAATAATTAAGTATAACTGAGTGACTTCTCATGTAAGCATCAATAATCAATATCGTGTGCTACTATGCAACCACACGTATTATTGTACTTTTACCACCGGGTAGTTCAACAGTTTGACGGTAAAACTTTCGCCGTTATTTTAATAAAAAGATAATTCCGTCATTTTCTAACTACGACAATACTTCTGTTGTGGGGTCCACCAAAGATTGTGCCGTCGTACAAATATTCTCTGTTAAAATGAATATTCCCCAACCAGTCGAATATTATATAACCACTTGCTTACTTTGCAAAATTTGTAAATAATATCCACAACTATAACATTATATCAAATCCATACCATAATATTCAAAAATATATTTCGAGAAAAATTAATCTTTATTCATAAAAGTTGGGGTCTTACACATTACATATAAGATACTATGATGATCTCAAGTCTAAGGATAATTTGTACTACTATCACTATAGGAATTCCTATTGACAGACAAGTAAAACTCCATTAGGTATTCCTTAGCGAGTCACGTTCAGTGAACTTATTTTTCAATAATCACCTACATACTTTCTTTAGTGTCACCACATAAATGATTATGAGATCAATCACTCTCATCCAATGAGCAAACAACGTATGTATCAATCTATCCGGATTCACTAATCCCCTTTTTAGTAATCCATTGATTGAGAACATTTTAGTTTTAAGGTATTTAAGAATTTAGATCTCATTAACATGATCTCATCATGATTCTAAAAGAATTGCTTAAAACTATGGGTTTATCACATATTATTAAAATAGCACCATGTAGATAATAATTGCCTTTAATAAATAATTCTTTTATTAATAAATAAATAAGATTGATTACAAAGTAAATGCTTTATCATCATACATGATTGGTTTGTATGCATACTACTTTCAATCTCCCACTTTCACTAAAGTCAATGAGTGTGGTATCTCATACCCATCTTCTCTAAGTGACGATCGAACTGATGTTGTGTTAACGCTTTAGTAAATGGATCTGAAATATTATCTTGAGAGTCCACACACTCCAAGGTGACATCTCCTCTTTCAATGATCTCTTTGATCAAATGAAACTGTCGCAATACATGTTTGGATTTCTGATGAGACCTGGGTTCCTTAGCTTGCGCAACAGCTCCAGTGTTGTCACATAATAAAGGTACTGGTCCTATAATGCTGGGAATCATACTAAGTTCGGTAATGAACTTTTTCATCCAAATAGCCTCCTTTGCAGCTTCACATGCAGCTACGTACTCTACCTCTGTCACTGAATCAACAACTGTTTGCTGTTTGGAACTTTTCCAACTCACTGCGCCACCATTCAAGGTAAACACATACCCCAAAATGGATTTATTGTCATCTTGGTCCATTTGGAAACTTGAGTATGTGAAGCCCTCTAGTTTCAATTCAGACCCATCGTAGACAAGAAATACATCCTTAGTTCTTCTCAAGTACTTTAGGATATTTTTCACTGCCTTCCAGCGCTCTTCTCCTGGATTCGACTGATATCTGCTTCTCACACTTAGTGCATGAGCGACATCCGGTCTAGTACATATCATACCGTACATGATAGATCCTATTATTCAAGTAAAAGGAATCTTACTCATACGGTCTCTCTCCTCAGGTGTCTTTGGGGCCTGTTTCTTAAGAGATGTATTCCATAGCTCATCGGCATGAGACCTTGTTGGGAGAATGCATATTATGATTTGATGTTAATGGATGTGTTCATGATTATTTGTAAGGTCCTTCAGTGAATACATGTACAAGGACTTAGTGATGGATCAAACTTGTTAGGTTGATCTAAGCTTTCAATGTGTATCATTCTATTTTGAAATATATAGATAGAAAGATCAAAACTGTTAGGTTGATCTTGAGATGTAATAGATTAGTCTTGAAGATATCATAGTGCATCAATCTGATCAACATTGCAGAAGTTAAGGCAGAAAACGTAGAGCTTGAAGATCGTAGTGTGCCTACCTTGAAGGGGACTCTTCGGAAATCGTAGAGTGGTCCCAACGTTTGCCGAGCCAACTCCACGATCGTAGTATGCTGGAGGAAACATGAAGTTTACAAGTCAACGATCGTAGTGTGCTCTCGGGAACGTAGAGTGAACAATAAGAGCAAGTCAACGATCGTAGTGTGCTCTCAGGAACGTAGAGTGAACAACACGAGCAAGAAGATCGTAGTGTGCAAAAATGTAAAGACGCTACTATCTGAATCGTAGAGCATCACGATCCAAATCGTAGAGTTCATCTGTCTCATGTCAGAAAACGTCAAGCCTCATAAGTTGTGAACTCAATATACGAGGAATGGATCCGAGAAGCTACAGTACTCATCAGTCCTAGAATATATGAAATATCCTTAGTACACAACAAAGAAGCGTATTTAAGAAGCTAAGGATAGTACTATGGGAAAGAGGGACAAAACACCTTTTCAGGTGGTAGGTGAGAAAGTAGATTGTAGTGTCAGTTGTCCAGAATGCAGAATCCAGACGTTGTGTAGAAATGTCACCATCACAGTACAAAATGTTCAGACGCATTTAATGCTACAACGGATGGATCCAACGGATAGTTTCCAACATCACATATATACAGATCAGACTGATGAAAGAGAATGAAGCAAGCAATCAAACCTTCAAGGTAAAGAATTCTCTAAGGCTCAACTCTACGATATGAGATATTGCAAAGCTTGCTCAGCTACTCAGTTCTTAGCGAACCAGTGCTTACACAGTAAACTGAGTAACAACCTTCAAGAACATCAACAACTATCAATCAACTGAAGAAGAGTATCAAGTCTGCTGGACTTGAAGAGTTCGTAGTGAACTGTAAGAAAGCCAAGTCTGCTGGACTTGAAGAGTTCAAGAGTGAACTAGAGAAGTTCCTAGACTGCTGGTCTAGAAAGAATCCTGTGTGATTCAGAAGATTGTAAAAGACATCTTTAGTGGATATCCTACTCGTTGACTAGAAGAGTGGACTAGGAGCTTTGAGTGCTCTGAACCACTTACAAACAACTGTGTCATCTATATCTGCTATAACTGCTATATCTGCTATAACTGCCTTACTCGATCATAACTTCACTGCTTGGTTAAGAAGATTAAAACAAATACTAATTCCGCTAAGTTTTAATCACTATCTAAGAACAAGTTTAAAATAGAAAAGATTTTAAAATATCTATTCAACCCCCCTTCTAGATAACTTGTGCCAACTAGGAACTAACAATTGGTATCAGAGCAGGTTCTATTTTACAGCTTACATGCTTTAGTAGATCCAAATGGCACTCGTACCAAGCGAATCTAGGACCGGGGGAGGCAGCAAGCCACCAATGTGCAACAAGGATAAATTTGATAACTGGAAAGTCAGAATGTAAGCTTACATGGACTCAATAGATGAAGATCTATTTGAGACCGTTCTTAATGGGCCCTATATACCAACAAAGCTTGCACCAACCATTGACGAACCAAACAAAGTTCAAATCAAAGTTAAAGAAGAATGGACAGACATAGAGAAGAAAGCTGTCCAGCTTGACAAAAAGGCTAAGAACATCCTGTTCCAATCCTTGGAGGACGATCTGTTTGACAATGTTATAAACTGTAAAATAGCCAAAGAAGTTTGGGAAGCACTGCTGATCATGCACGAAGGAACTGAAGAAGTTAGAGAGAACGAACAGTCTCTTCTAACACAGCAGTACGAGATGTTTGCTCATGTGCAAGGAGAAAATGTAACTGCCACTTATGAAAGATTCAACATTCTGCTCAACTCTCTACGAGCATATGGAAAGATCTATCCTAACAAAGATCTGACCATAAAGTTCATGAGAGCTCTACCAAGCAAGTGGGATGCCAAGACCACTGCAATAAGAGAATCAAAGAATCTTAATGAGATGACAGTTCAATAACTATATGGCAATCTCCTGACATACGAGCTGGAGTTGACCCAACGTGCCGAAACCTTATCAGATGGAAGAAGGAAGGAAAAGGGTGTTGCTCTCAAAGCATCTGAAAATGTATCAAAAGTCATCACTGATATTGAATCTGACGATGATGAAGACGATGATGACGATCTTGTCATGATGGTAAGAAAACTAAGAAGGTTCATGCGTCAAGGCAAAGCTGGCAAGCAAAAGAAGGTCAGCAACTACCCCAGCCTGGAGCAAATAAATGATCTATGCTACAACAGCAAGAAGCCTGGCCATTTCATTGCCAACTGCAACAAACCTTTAAGAGAAGAACTAAAGAAGAAACAGCATGGAAAGAAAGAATACAAAGGAAACAAGAGGCCTCACAAAAGAGACAAAGGCCTGGTAGCTGGAGGATCATGGAGTGATTCAGATAATGACTCAAATGCTGACTCTAGAGATGAAGAAGAACCACAAATGGCCAATCTGTGCTTAATGGCCAAACATGAAAAGGAAAAACAAAGCCTCAGCATTCACAATGTAAATCTCGATGAGGTATTTGATTTCAACTCACCTGATGTAGATATGAATGATTTAAGAACTGCACTGCGTGGCATAACCAATGATCTACATCAATATATGAAGTGGTTCAGAGTGTTATCTAAGGATCATTCACTTCTTCAAGAGGAGAAGAAGAAAGTTCAAGAAGAGCTTGAAACAGCCCTTCTAAGTACAAATCTTCTCTCCAAGCTAGAAGCTGAGAATGAAACTTTAAAGCAGATAAACACACATCACACGCAAAGAGATTCTAAGCTAACCTCTAAAATTGAGGATCTAGAGAAGACTTTCTCTGCATGGAACAAATCCTCATCATCCATGGACTGCCTGCTCTCTAGTCAGAGAAGCACATTCGACAGAACATGCTTAGGTTTTGGGAATCCATCTCAGAGCCTTTGGATGAGAAATTTGCTAGCTGACTATGGGTTTGATTTCAAGTCTATACCTATACACTGTGATAATACAAGTGCCATAGCAATAACTCATAATCCTATTATGTATTCTAGAACCAAGCATATAGAAATAAGGTATCACTTCATTAGGGATCATGTGCAAAATGGAACTATATCCTTACAATATATCTCTACTGAAAATCAACTTGCTGATGTGTTTACAAAACCACTAGATGAATTCAGATTTAATAAGTTAATAAGTGAGCTAGGCATGCTAAATCTATCACCATGAAATATATGCTCTAGACTGTGCTAACAATGACAGATATAAAGGCTGAACTCAAAATCGTAGACATGATCAAGGAAGGACCACGATCGTAGAGCTGAATAGAAATCTACCTCAACGATCGTAGCAAAGACTCAACTATCACTGTGCAGACTCGACGATCGCAGGACAGACTCTACGAATGCTGATCAGATTCAATGATCATAGGACAGACTTGACGATCGCAGGACAGACTCTACGAATGCTGATCAGACTCAACGATTGCCGGACAAACTCGATGATAGCAGAACAGACTCAACGAACAGAAGACTACCTCTACGATCTCAGTCATACTAAGGACACCTCAGCTCTGAAGACTCAAAGAGCAAATCAGTACATTCCTAAACAGTCAAAATCGTAGAGCCAAGCAAAAGGCGACACCTGTCCCACTAAGTCAAAAAGAGAGAGGGAAGCTACAAGTACAAATTGGAACTTTGATTTTGAAATCTGAAGTTCAAAAGATTATCTCTAATTCTCTCTCTCTCTAAGCAAAACCCTAACTCAGAAGAAATCTCAGAAGTATCTCTCCTCTCAACTACAGAATCAATGGTTGCCTCTAATGTGATTTTGGGCTACAGACTCTGTTTTGACGAGTTCAAAACCGCTCCACCAAAGTTTCACAAGATCTTAGCCTTACTGAAGAAGGCAGGCCTTGAAGAGGCACTCAGCTCAGATACTCTTATCTATCCTAAACTGGTGAAGGAGTTCTACAAAAATGGAGTGTACGAAAACAACACCATCACCACACGAGTTAGAGGAGTTGAAATAAAGCTAAGGGAAGAAGACGTCAATCTGGCCCTAGGTTTCAAATATGTAGGGCACCCATTTCTAGACAGCATAAGATTTCAAGAGGGACTGAAGAAGATGCATCACAAGAAGAACCCCTCTGTGAAAGGCTACAAAAAGAAGGAGTTCCCGCAAAGGTATAAATTTCTAGCTGACATTGTTGGGAAATGCATATGCTTCAAGAGCTCAGGTCATGACTCGGTAAATGAGGCTCAGCTTAAGCTCATGACTGCTATGGTGTATGGTACTCAACTCAACTATGGGGTTGTGCTGCTCGAGTGGATCGGCAAATGGATAGTCAGCTCGAAGAAGTCAAAGAGCACCCCTAAGATGTTGTATGGAAGGTTTATTAGCATTATTCTGCAATCTACATTGGGTGACAAAATTGGGGATGATGAAGGAGAAACCATCAACCCAAATCGCAGAATGACACATCAGTTGTTCAAAAACTGGGAGAGGAACCCTGCTGAGTTTGTAAGAATGATGACAGAGTCCAGTGTGAGAACTGGGGAACAAAAGGAAGCAGGCTTTCCAAGAGGAATGTCTGTTGTCAAAGAAGTTGAAGAAGGAGAAGCAAACAATGAAGAACCCTCTGCTCTTACTAGAAAAACAAAGGGCAAGAGAAAGCTAAGGGCAAAATAAGTTGAAGAGCCTCAAGGATCTACAACCAACATTCCTATAGAGTCCTCTGACATAGAGACTCTAAAGAGGCTGAGAAAGATGCAATAGCAAGAAGAAGCTGAAGAGGATCAGGCCACCATTTCACAAATCTTAAAGAAGAACAAGACTGGTCATAAGTCCAAAAGACCAACAGTGTCTTCCATCGTAGAGACCCTGCTGTTCTCTGAGACCAGACCAAGTATGGCAGAAATGGAAGAAGCTGCTTCAAGGAAAGTGGCTGATAAACGTGGCAAAATAAAGACTCAAGAGAGTCCAGAAGTGGTGACTAAAACCAGCAAAGCAAAGAGAAAGCTGGTCAAGAAGTATATTCTTGAGAATGAAAAAATACTGAAGAAGGAAGCCAAGAACATGGCTACAAAACTAGAACTACCCCAAGCAACCGAAGAGGGAAATGCTCCAGCTGAGGGGGAGAACTCTGAAATTCTCATGATTGAGTATACACCAGCTGAGGGGGAGAAGTCCACAGCTCAAGAAGATGTTCAAGATGAAAGGGACTTTCTGAATTTAGAAGAAGATGTACAAGCTGAGGGGGAGTTTTTAAACCTCCAAGAAAATGTTCATATTGAGGGGGAGCCTCATAATATTCCAATGGCTGAAGAAGAGGTCCTTGCTCAAGAAGAAGATGAACCAATGCCAAACCTCCCAAAGGACATTGAGATAATGGATTCTTCAGAGGACATCAAAGGAGAGGAAGAAGAAGATGATGAGCTTATGATCACTAGTGTAAGGAAAGATGGATATAGGAGCTATCTGTACAACCAAATGTTTTCCTACTTACCCATGATGGCATATCATCAAGCACAAATTCTGAAATCATGGGATCACATGTTCTGGAGCTTTAAGGAATATCCAGCAATTTCAGTTCTAGCTCATGGATTTCCAAGGGAAGTCATTTTCGCCAAAAAGCTACTCACCAACCATTCCTCATCAACAGCCAAACCTGAGGTATTGACTATCCCTACAAGCTTTAGGGTAAATCACCTGCCATCATCTTCATTTAGTTATTTCTATGAATTTCCTCAATGGCTAGAAGTGATTCTTAATCCTGTAAACCAGTTTCCAGTTACAGAATCTCAAAATTCTGTAACTGAAGAACCAGAAGAAATCAACTTTACCCTGCTCCCTCAAATAACAAACTCTATGATTCCAGACTCAAGCTACATCGTAGAGTCAACCATTGAAATCGCAGAGTCACCCATCCCAGATATCCAAACCCAAGCCCCTCCAACTGATATACCATCCTCCTCATCGAATAACTATTTCAGTCTTAATCTAGCTCTGTACAACCTGCAAGATCAACCAAGAACCCCTCCAGTAGACAATCCTCAATCCAATGATACCTTCCCAAGCCTACCCACCAAGGATGACCTGAAGACAACATCTGAGCAGATGATCAAGTCTTTTGAAGCAAGTTTGGAATCTCACTTTGATCTCCTTAACATCCGGCTGAATCAAATGATACAAGCTGCAAACAAATTTCTAAGTACTATGAATACTGAGCTCACTACAAGGCTAAGGGAGAGTATCAAGGAAATTCTAAAAAGTATGTCAGACAGAGATGAGATACATTTCCAAATTGGTGCCAAGCAAAGAGAAGTTGTGCTTGCAATGCAGAAACACCAAGATCTGCAACATTAAATAATGATGGGCAATATTCTCAATATAAAAGCTTCTGTCTATGACTTCCAGAAATCATATGCCAATCAGGAGAAGCATAATGATGTGATTCTGACAGTTCTTCAAAATAAAGAAGCTAGAGCTTGTCCAAGGGGTTAACAGACTGTCTACCGATATTCGAACCCTTGATGCTGACATAAAGGGGGAGAATAAGAAATGGGAAGGAGATCAAGGAAGCCAAGGCAGAGGCAGAGGAGGTCACGCAATTCAAGAAAGGGGAAGAAGCCAATTTCATACTCAGACATCACGAAGCCCTCCTGCAAGACCATCACAACATCAGACTCAATGATCTGGTCAGCAGGCAATTGTAACAGCTATTCCTCTGAGTCATAAGGAGCCAACTCCTACTGTATGGATACGAATGCCAACTGGAGATCCTGCATTCATGAGCAGACATGAGGAGAATCTAGTTCTAAGTCAAAGTGAGCTGGATGAGTTAGCAAGAAATGAAGAAGCTTAAAGGAAAAGAATGCTGAGGAGTATGCAAATCCACCTCCACAGAAGAGACCAAGAAAACAGAGATAAGTTAAGAGTTTAATGTTTTATTGATGTAATGCTATACTGTAATATCTTCTGATCATCAATAAATTCATGCTTATTCTCTAGAAATTTCAGCTGCTCACTGAAATGCTAAGTCATATTTAAATTTCCTGCAAATGCATCTAGTCACTAATAATCATGACAACAAATCTCCTTGGTTATGTCAACATCAAATAAGGGGAGATTGTTGGGAGAATGCATATTATGATTTGATGTTAATGCAAGTGTTCATGATTATTTGTAAGGTCCTTCAGTGAATAAATGTACAAGGACTTAGTGATGGATCAAACTTGTTAGGTTGATTTAAGCTTTCAATGTGTATCATTCTGTGTTGAAATATATAGATAGAAAGATCAAAACTGTTAGGTTGATCTTGAGATGTAATAGATTAGTCTTGAAGATATCGTAGTGCATCAATCTGATCAACATTGCAGAAGTCAAGGCAGAAAACATAGAGCCTGAAGATCGTAGTGTGCCTGCCTTGAAGGGGACTCTTCGAAAATCATAGAGTGGTCCCAACGTTTGCCGAGCCAACTCCACGATCGTAGTATACTAGAGGAAACATGAAGTTTACAAGTCAAAGATCGTAGTGTGCTCTCGAGAATGTATAGTGAACAATATGAGCAAGTCAACGATCGTAGATTGCTCTCAGGAACGTAGAGTGAACAACACGAGCAAGAAGATCGTAGTGTGCAAAAATGTAAAGACGCTACTATCTGAATCGTAGAGCATCACGATCCAAATCTTAGAGCTCATCTGTCTCATGTCAAAAAATGTCAAGCCTCATAAGTTGTGAACTCAATATACGAAGAATGGATCCGAGAAGCTACAGTACTCATCAGTCCTAGAATATATGAAATATCCTTAGTATACAACAAAGAAGCGTATTGAAGAAGCTAATGATAGTACTATGGGAAAGAGGGACAAAACACCTTTTCAGGTGGTAGGTGAGAAAGCAGACTGCAGTGTCAGTTGTCCAGAATGCAGAATTCAGACGTTGTGCAGAAATGTCACCATCACATTACAAAATGTTCAGACGCATTTAATGCTACAACGGATGGATCCAACAGATAGTTTCCAACATCACATATATACAGATCAGACAGATGAGAGAGAATCAAGCAAGCAATCAAACATTCAACTTAAAGAATTCTCTAAGGCTCAACTCTACGATCTAAGATATTGTAAAACTTGCTCAGCTACTCAGTTCTTAACGAACCAGTGCTTACACAGCAAACTGAGTAGCAACCTTCAAGAACATCAACAACTATCAATCAACTGAAGAAGAATACCAAGTCTGCTGGACTTGAAGAGTTCATAGTGAACTGTAAGAAAGCCAAGTCTGCTGGACTTGAAGAGTTAAAGAGTGAACTAGAGAAGTTCCTAGACTGCTAGTCTAGAAGGAATCCTATATGATTCAGAAGATTGTAAAAGGCATCCTTAGTGGATATCCTACTCGTTGAGTAGAAGAGTGGACTAAGAGCTTTGAATGCTCTGAACCACTTAAAAATAACTGTGTCATCTATATCTGCTATAACTGCTATATCTGCTATAACTGCCTTACTCTCTCATAACTTCACTGCTTGGTTAAGAAGATTAAAACAAATACTAATTCCGCTAAGTTTTAATCATTATCTAAGAACAAGTTTAAAATAGGAAAGATTTTAAAATATCTATTCAACACCCCTTCTAGATAACTTGTGCCTACTAGGAACTAACAGACCTCTTTTGGAATCTTCCATGCTAAACCTCTTTAGCATCGAGTCAATGTACGTTCCTTAGGACACGTCAAGCATCCTTTTAGATATATCTCTATAGATCTTTATCCCCAAAATATAGGATGTTTCTTCCAAGTCCTTCATGGAGAAGTATTTAGATAATCATATTTTAATTGATTGTAGCATAGGAATATCATTCCCTATCAGTAATATATCATCAAAATATAATAAAAGGAATGAAACAGTGCTCCCACTAACCTTCTTGTACACACATGGTTTATCCTCATTTTTGATAAAATCAAACTCTTTGAATGTCTCATCAAAATGGATGTTCCACCTACGAGAAGCATTCTTCAATCCATAAATGAATCGTTGTAGCTTACAAACTTGATTTGTTCCAATCGTTGAAACAAATCCCTATGGCTGTGTCATATACACATCCTCCTCAAGTTGTCCATTGAGGAAGGCCTTTTTCACGTCCATCTGCTAGATGTTATAGTCGTGGTAAGCTGCAATCGCAAGAAAAATCCCAATGGACTTGAGCATCGCTACTATTAAGAAGGTTTCGCCATAGTCAACTCCTTGTCTTTGTTTGAAACCTTTTGCGACCAGTAGGGCCTTATAGGTCTCTACCTTACCGTCTGCTCCAGTCTTTCTTTTAAATACTCATTTACACCCAATAGGCTTAATGCCTTCAGGTGGTGAAACCAAAGTCCATACTTGATTTTCATACATGGAGTACATCTCGAATTTCATGGCTTCTTGCCACTTCTTTGAGTCTTTACTACTCATAGATTGTTCGTAATTCAATGGATCATCATCATTTATGATGCGTACCTCATCGTCATCCTCTATGACGTATCCATACCTATCAGGTATCTTTGATACTCTTCTAGATTTACGAATAGGGTGTGTTACAATAGGTTCATCCACTTGGTTAGGTACCTGACTTTGATCTATAGTATTTTGTGGTTCTTGAACTTCTTCAAGATATATCTTACTCCCACTGACCCCTTCAAGGATAAACTTCTTTTCCAAGAAGGCGACATGTTTCGCAACAAACACCTTTTAATTAATTGGATGATAGAAATAATACCCTGATGCTTCTTTAGGGTATCCCACAAATCTACACTTGTCGAATCCAGTCTGTAGCTTATCGTTTTCAAACTTTTTGACATAAGCTGGACAACCCTAAGTCTTAACATGCTTAAGATTTGGTTCCCTCCCTGTCCATAATTCATATGGGGTCTTAGGGACGGATTTGGTAGGTACCTTGTTAAGTAGGTATGCAACCAATTTTAGGGCATATCCCCAAAAGAAAACTGGAAGATCGGTAAAGCTCATCATGGATTGAACCATGTCCAACAATATTCGATTTCTCCTTTCAGATACACCATTCAGCTGCAGTGTCCCTGGTGGAGTCCATTATTATACCATTTTCTTTGAGACAATTGAGAAACTCATCGCTTAAGTATTCACCAGCTCGATCAGATCGAAGAATCTTAATACTTTCGACAGTTTGTTTCTCTACTTCACTTCTGAACTCTTTAAACTTTTCAAATGATTCAGATTTGTATTTCAATAAATACACATATCCAAATCTTGAGTGATCATCTATGAAAGTTATAAAATAAGAATACCCTCGTCTTGTATTCGTTGCCATAGGTCCCACATACATCTTTGTGTACCAACGCTAATAGCTTTGTAACTCTTTCTCCTTTTCCACTAAAAGGAGATTTAGTCAATTTTCCCATGAGATAAGATTCACAAGTTGGATATGATTCACAATCAGATAGCTCTAAGAGCCCATCCTTATGCAACTTGGATAATCTTGTTTCATTAATATGACAGAGTCTACAGTGTGACATATATGTATAATTAACATAATCTCTTTTCCTTTTATTAGTTTGTTCAATTTGAAGTATATTTTCATGCAAGTCAAGTGTATATATATATATATATATATATATATATATATAGTCCATTTTGCAAATTACCAATACCATATAAAATATTATTATTATAAATAGAACAATTATTGTTCTTTATTATTGTGACGCCCCTAAATCCGGGTATCTTCCAACCCGATAGATGGTGCTACATAGTGCTACAGTTCACACAATCATTCAATTGAAATACCTCAAAAGAACAAATATGTCTTATATATATATATTCAAGGTAATATTAACATTCTCCCAAGTTCTTTATAACCATTACATCTGTTTTTGTCATAATATAAAATAGCATCATTAGAAAACCTATACTATTACATAGGTAAACTACGTGTTTGCCTTATCCTTCCCTTTATCCTTGCCGGATCCGTCGATTCATTCAGTCTTAGCTGCATTCATATGGTTCAAGCAAGAGTGAGCCTAACTAGCTCAGCAAGTACAATAATTCTAGGAAAATTGCATGCTTGAGTCATAGGAATCATATATCTTCAATAATTGAACAATAGTTACAAAGTACTATCGATAATTTAAAATAGCACTTCTTTTCTTTCAAAACATTTTACAACAACAATATTTAGTAAAACATCAATTCCGGTCCAAGACCATGAGTATTTCATAAGTACTTTGAAAAGGACATCTCGTCACTAAGTACGTAAGTCCGGTATAGCTTATGAGCACGTCTAGGTGATCAGCCTATAGTACTCTATGTTGATCAACACTACATTCTTTAAACGTGTATACGTTTAAGTTGTGGCAACCTCATGTTCCTGTCGTTTGACGACAAAACAATTTGGCATACTCAGTCTCCTTTTGAAAATCCCAACAATATTAGTTTGGTAAATCATTACACATACTTGTAAGATTAAAAGAATCCAACATATCGTAAGTCTAGCCGAAGAAATTGGCGTTGACTTCATCAGACATTAAGAAGAATACATGAATCACAAAGACTTGTCTAGAACGAACTGGAACAAGGGTTAGAGTACTTTCCTTTAGACTCTACTACAGTTTATAACACGTACACTTTAAGTCTTTAAGTCTCTATAGTAGATGATAACATCACATAACAGATTATGTCATGAATAAACATATATGGTTTCTAAAGAATTTTACCGTTATTCTCAATCTAATTACGTATTAGATTTGTTATTATTGGTTTCAGCTTTCTGTTACGTCATTCTTACGTTCATAAGTAACTGACTTTCTTTAACCCTTAGTGATCATACTTAAGGCTTAATTATGTCTCAACAATGTTTCATTAAGATCCTTAGTTAAGTGTTCATCAATTACTCTTGATGCTCAACATGTAAACATTTTTCACTATCTAGTTCATGAGGCTGGTGCTGCGGCGCCGTCTATTACTCTTGGTGTCGCGCTGCGGCGTCACACATTAGTGCCCAAAAATCAGACTCGGCGCTGTGGCGCGAGTCCCTTTGTTACTTGTCACGCTGCGGTGCGAGTTTTTAGGGGACTATGGCCACTTTGGCACTGCGGTGCCGAACTTTTGGCTTGGAGTCGCGCCGCGGCACGGACTCTAAGCCACATAAAATTTTGACAAATTTTAAACTTGTGAGATTCCCGGACTTGTAACTTCTTCTTTATAAGTCCGAATTTGCTCGTTCAATAGCCTACTGTTTACAAATTACATACTCTACGTGTTCATGAAAGAATTTTATATATTCGACTTCGTTTGCTAAACTTTCACCTATTAGTCCATTTTTAACAAAATGATAAACATTCACGAACGTTCAACACTCGTTTCTTCGTTCTAAGTCGGAACCTGACCATTTTCGAGTCCGCAACTCTATAACGCCAAATACGACTTGTCTCCATCGAAAACCAACGTTTCCGAGTTCAAATACAAAATACGACTTCCATTCCGAGAATTTTACGAATTCTACGATTATCGTCCAATCATGTGAATTCCGAAGAAACTTCATTACTAATGATATGATCATGGTTCTAAATGGATTTTAACCATGAAATGGTCATTTTAACCTACTTATTACATCAACTTATTTTCAAGTTAGGTTTTGACTTATTCTTCATAAGTTCATGACTTAATCAACTTATAAACTACAATTTTCATTTCTTATGACTTATTATTGGTTTAAGTCCTTTACTCAATGTTCTCACATCTTATCCAACATACTAAATTCATATGACAATCTTATGACAAGTTCATCATTAGTTAATAACTTATTTAGGTTCAAGTTACTTATTCATAACTTTATTCGGCTTAAGTCCATTACTTAATCAATTCTTACATGTTCTTAGCATACATGCTTATTAAGTTACACTTCTCTTATCACCCTACAATGATAGAGATAAAGATGTATTAGACAAGAGTCTTACCCTTGAATAACTTGTACTTCTCTTCTTTGAAAATCTAACAAAGGTTGTCTTGACTTATGTTTGCTTATTCTCCCTAACTAACAAGTTGCTTTATATTTGGAAGTTGTTAGTGTTTTGAATAATGAACAAATGTCTAGCAAACTTCCTTTATTTATAGGCTTGATAAAGTTAGGGCATAATGGTCTTTATGTCATCCCACCTCGTTAAACGAACCTCCTTAATATTCATCTACTTAACCACTAAGTAAACTTGTTCATTACTCAACTTCCTTGCTCATCACATAACATATCCAAAGCTTAACCATCACATACTTGATCATCAAGTTTAACCCACATTAACCTTGGTTGCTCCATGGATCCTAATTATCCAATGGATCATGACATTGGGCTTGCATCAATTAGTTTAGCTTATTCCTATTGGACTTTCATTACTTTAGCTTGGACTTTTAATTATCAACACTTGGGCTTACACATCTAATTTATATTGGACTCTTCCATTACTACACAATCCTATTAGTTCATTCTATTTAACTAAAAGTCTTATAACATATACTATATGTATAAATCTCGTACTCTAACTCGTATACTAAATCATAATATACGAATTACCATCATTCCCATATACTTGTATAATACTTCATATCATACTCGCATATACTACCTCACACAATACATACATATCATACGATCATTATATACGATTATTAATACTTGATTTTCCTAACGTTCACGAACTAAGTCCGCATGCGAAATATTACATTTTTCATACTTAGATTATTATTACATAATCGGGAAAAAACATATTTACCCCACTGTGGTTGTAGTATTTTAAGCAATTAGCCACTATGCTTTTAAAATATTCAATTAGCCCACTGTACTTTTTAAAAATATTCAATCAAGCAATTTCGTCCAATTTTGCTCACGGACGTTAAAAAATTGGGGGGGGGGGGAAAGCACCATTACCCCACTGTGCTTTTAAAATATTCAATTAGGCCACTTTACCTTTTAAAAATGTTCAATCAAGCAATTTCGTCCAATTTTACTCACGGATGTTAAAAAATTGGGCCAATTTTCCTACGTGACTTTTAAAAAATAAAATACAAATGACGCGGAGGTCGTGGAAGGAAACTTTAAGGTACTCAGTGGCATGGAATCCTGTTTATAGGATACCAGAAGGCAACTTTCGTGCAGCTTTCTTGACTTCCCGTTCTCTTGGCCATTTAGTTCATAGACGGTCAGCATTTAATTCTGCTTGCATGGACATTTGTATAGTTTCTCCAGTAGTAGGTCTTCAAAGCTACAATGCTCAGGTATATATATTTACTTTTTATTGCATTATTTTTACTTATGGCACTGGGACGGTACTTATTCGTCTAACAATTTTTAGAAAGTTCATATTATCTTGTGGAAGTGGTTCACAATTTTTAGGCTATTCATATTATGCCCAATTATCAAAATGATAAATTAGGCTAAATTGGCAACGTAAATGTCCTTCAACCAACCAATATTAATATTCTAAAATTTGTAAACGTTAGCAACAAAAATGAGTTCTTAGTAAATCAATACACTGAAAATATGATGGTCTAAAGCATCTTGGGGTTAGATATTCTTGTTAGATCTTTTCTGAAGATGCAGAATTGAAATAACATAAGCACGAGGGAATTGAATTAAAATACACGTAATTTGTATTTTATTTTTTAAAGTCATATAGGAAAATTGGCCTAATTTTTTAACGTTCGTGAGTAAAATTGGACGAAATTGCTTGATTGAACATTTTCAAAAAGTACAGTGGGCTTAATTGAATATTGTATATGTATAGTGGGGTAAAGGTGCTTTTTCCCCTCAATTGTTTAATGTTCATGAGCAAAATTGTACGGAATTGCTTGATTGAACATTTTTAAAAAGTACAGTGGGATAATTGAATATTTTAAAAGCACGGTGACTAATTGCTTAAAACACTACAACCACAGTGGGTTAAATGTATTTTTTCCCTTACATAATCCATCTCACATTGATATTATAACGTTACGTATTTCTCGGAAGTTCAAAAATAATTCCTGAGTGGTAAACGGTGAATATTGTTTTTTGAAAACTTTCTTGGAAAACTTTTATTTTTGTCTTGAAAATTCAAACACTTTAATTCCTTTACATGGTTCAAATACTACGATGTTCCGACGTTTCTAGGTTATAGAACGACATACATCTGATTAATACATAATAATAACAAATAATATTATTTTATTCCTTATTTAATTCTTTTAAGTATTTTACAAAGGATCCGAATTTCTCGGTCGTTACATTCTTCCCCCTTAAAAAGATTTTGTCCACAGAATCTCTCCTTACACTACACAAACAAGTGAGGGTAATCCTCCATTATCTTCTCTTCCAATTCTCACGTTGCTTCTTCAACATTGTGGTTTTTCCATAATACATTTACTGACGATATAACCTTGTTTCGCAGAACTTGCTCTTTTCTATCAATGATTTGAATCGGCATCTCTTCGTATGTTAAGTCCTTCTCGATTTAAATAGGCTCAAATTCTATCACGTGTTTATAATTCGGTTTGTAAAGACGTAGCACTGAAACGTGAAATACGTTATGTATTCGCTCTAGGTATGAAGGTAATGCTACCATATACGCTACCTCACCTACTCGTTTTAATACCTCAAAAGGTCCTATAAACCTTGGGCTTAGTTTTCCCTTCTTTCCAAAGCGTATCTTTTCTTTCTAGGGAGATACCTTTAGAAAGACATACGAGCCAACCTTAAATTCCCTATTCTCTCGATGGAAGTCTGCATATTTCTTCTGTCTGTCTTGAGCTTCTACGCGACACATAGGTATCAACTTCACCACTTCCGCTGTTTGATGCACCAATTTTGGTCCTAGCATTCTGCGTTCTCCCACTTCATCCCAATACAATGGTGTTCTGCATTTCCTTCCATACAAAGCTTCGTACGACGGCATACCTATGCTTGCATGATAACTGTTGTTATACGCAAACTCTACTAATGGTTGATGATCATCCCAACTACCCTTGAAATCCATGACGCAAGATCTTAACATATCTTCTAACGTCTGAATTGTCCTCTCGCTCTGTCCATCGGTTTGTGGATGATATGTCGTACTCAACTTCAACTTCATCCCAAACTACTCTTGAAGACTTCTCCAAAAGTTTGACGTGAATCGTGGGTCCCGATCTGACACAATCGAAACTGGTGCTCCATGTCTGGAAATAATTTCCTTAACATAAAGTTTAGCTAATTGATCTAGATTATACTTAACTCAAATTGGCAAAAAGTGAGCCGACTTCGTCAACTGGTCCATTATTACCCAAATCGCATCATACCCCTTTTGAGTAGTCGGAAGTCCCACCACAAAGTCCATCGTGATATGCTCCCACTTCCACTCTGGAATCTCCAATGACTGTAACAAGCCACTTGGTCGTTGATGTTCGGCCTTAACTTTTTGACAACTTAAGCACCTACTCACATACTCGGCTATTTCCCTCTTCATGTTCGGCCACCAAAAATTTTGTCGAAGGTCTTGATACATCTTAGTGCTACCAGGATGAATCGAGTACCTCGAACTGTGAGCCTCTTGTAATACTTGCTCCTTTAATTCCGTCACATTTGGAACCCAAATTCTTCCTTCAAATCTTAATAATCCCTCATTATCAAGACTAAAGTTAATATTTTTTTCATTGGTCAACCGCTTCTTCATTTGGTCACACTCAACAGTTTTGAGTTGTACTTCCTTGATTCTCTCTATGATGGTAGATTGTATCTCCGTCGAAAACAGTCTCTGATCCTCCTCACTCAGCAACTTTACCTCTATATCTATACTAGTCATCTCTATTATTAACTCAGTTTGAGCTGTTAACATAGACAACTTCTCCCGACTCTTTCTACTTAAGGCGTCGGCCACTACATTGGCTTTTCTAGGGTGATACAAGATTTCACAGTCGTAATCCTTTATCAACTCCAGCCATCTCCTCTGTCTCATATTAAACTCCTTCTGTGTGATGATATATTTTAGACTCTTGTGGTCCTTGTATATCTCACACTTTTCTCCGTAAAGATAATGTCGCCATATCTTTAAGGCAAACACCACCACGGCCAGTTCCAGATCATAAGTAGGGTAAACTTTCTCATAATCCTTCAACTGTCTAGATGCATACTCAATGACCTACTCAATGACCTTGTTATACTGCATGAGCACGCAACCAAGTCCTCAATGCGAAGCATCGCTATAAACTACGAAATTTCTTGTGTCATCGGGTAATGACAAAATAGGCGCTTCACTCAATCTTTTTTTCAGTTCTTGAAAATTGTCTTCGCACTTCTCCGTCGACGCGTACTTCACCGTCTTCCTTGTTAAATTAGTTAATGGAGTAGCTATCTTTGAAAAATCCTGAATAAATCTCCGATAGTAACCCGCTAATCCTAGGAAACTCCTCACCTCCGTCGGTGTCTTTGGTTGTTCCCAATTCATCACGGCTTCCACCTTTGTTGGATCTACGAAAATATCCTCGTAGTCAATGACATAACCTAAAAATTGTACCCTCTCTAACTAAAATTCAAACTTAGTGAACTTCGCATATAACTTCTCCTTTCTTAGTGTCTCCAACACTATCCTTAGGTGTTCAGCATGATCTCCTGGCGTCTTAGAATAGACTAGAATATCATCGATAAACACCACGCCGAACTTGTCCAAATATTGTTTGAACACTCTGTTTATCATATCCATAAATGCAGCTGGTGTATTAGTCAACCCAAATGACATCACCAGAAACTCGTAATGTCCATAACGAGTCCTGAATGCTGTCTTTGGTACGTCTTCAGTCCTAACCTTTAGCTTATGATACCCCATCCGCAAATCTATTTTGGAAAAATATTTTTCCCCTTTCAACTGATCAAAAAGATCATTGATCCTGGGCAATGGATACTTATTCTTCATTGTTAACTTGTTCAACTCTCGGTAGTCGATACACAGTCTTAACGATCCGTCCTTGTAATGCCCCGAAATCCGGTCTATCTTCACACCCGAATTTCGTACGTCACGAGTACATCATTCATCCAACATACATCATTATATACTAAAATATAATAACATACATTCTAAATTCCCAGGTTCTCGAAACCTTATAATCTCTTTCATTATAAATAATGATAATTACATTATTCCTTTCATCTTACAAGAGTGACTTTTATCCACTACCAAGGATACATACAGTTCATTAAACTAGTTTATAGTTTAATTTTCTTCTTTCTACATTACAATTCTTCACTTGATCTTCTCGCTCATTCATATTCTGAATGGCACTTCATCTGGATACCGTCAGCTTGATCTATACGGGATCCTTAAGTTCTTCTAACATCGTTCGCTGAAAATGTTTTTCATTTAAAGCAAGTGTGAGCATATAATTGCCCAGCAAGTCATAACAGTTGAACAAACAACTTCAAGAATTTAAACATTCTTTTCAGACTTCAATAACCAAACAAGGTTACGAAGCAGCTTGAATAATGGGAATAGTCTTGATTCCTATCATCTTAAAACATTAGTCATATTCACTTTGAAATACTTTCATTCTCTATTCTCTTTCATACACATCCTGTCTAGCTAGAATCAATAGCACAGACTTAACAATAACGGTTCATGTATAAACAGAACATTCTTTTATTGAACAGTTCAAATATATAACAATTCATCTCATAGAAACACCGAAGTGTTCACATTGTGGCACAAGGCCTCATACGTTCTACCACCTTGCACAAATATCGCACATTCGCACATAGACAGAACTTCTCAAGTTCAACATCTGAGAATTTTAAGAAACTAGCATTCATTTAAAATATTACTGAAGTTAGGAAACTTGCCTTACGCACAGCTACAGCTTACGCTGAACTGCTCATTCCAATCCCTATAACACATAAGGAAACAACACATACACCAATTAGTTATATACTTGACTTACGCATTAGTTTACTTAACTTCACTTTTTTAAGGTTCACGTTCTTACAACTAAGTTTACGCGACCAACTTTCTTTACCACTTTACGGCTTTATGACATACGGAGATGTCTTACTCAAAACGTTCATCATCTTTGATGATTTACATTCTTATCGTCTTCTTATACTTCTCTAGGACTCATTCTTATTCGAATCACATTCGACTTTCATTAATCTTATTACCGTTCGTTACGGCTTTCTCAATAATTCATATTTTATGTACTACCTTCGTCAACGTCTATTTCATACAACCAGGGTATACTTAGAACTTTCGTCAAACACGAATATGATTACAAGGATCATTTACGTATTAAACGTTCACGTTGCTTTTTTCTTAATCTCTCATTCAACCTTTACTCAAGGTTTCAATTGCATTTATCGTTATCCATTCCATTAACCCCATGTTTATTCTTCTTTCTTAATGTCGAAGCCATACAGTCCGTTGTATGCTAAGACCGATTGTTCATCGCAACAACGTTGCGTTCATAATGTCTATATACTTTACACTTATCTCTTATTACCATGACATAACATCGGAATGTTATTCATTACCTTCGTCACTCAACGTCCAAGGAATCGCAATCATAGCAATCCCTCACGTTCGTTTATCGCGACTACGGTCCCCGGACATCGGTTCCGTAACCCGCGTTCACCTTCTTTTAATCTCGTTTAATCTTTCTGTTCAACCTTTATTAAAGGTTTAATACACTTGATTAAGTGTTACATTAGTGAACTACATATTCATACTTCTTTCTTGCACATCCCCCAGTAACTAAGAACTAAAAATCTCATTTCTGGGCATTGCTCTGCACCGGCGCTGCGGCGCCGTGCCCTTCCTTTCCTCTCGCACTGCAGCGAACTCTTGAAGTGTACTCGAACACTGTTACGCACTGTGGCGTCGGCCTCCAAGGCACAACTCGCGCTGCGGCGCCGAGTATGAAACCTAAAAAAATTTCTAAGTCTTTTACAAGCTTGAGACGCCGATTTTGAAATCTCATAACTTCTTCGTTATAACTCGGAACAAGGTCGTTCGAAAGCCATTTTATTCCTTATCTTACGTACTTCGATATTCCTCAAACAGAACTTCATTCTGAATCCATTAACATGCCATTCAATTGGCTTAATCTTAACCCTTCATTCATTTATACGCTTTTAACGTTCTTCGCTCGTTCGTCCGTATATCGGTCATCCGAACTCGGAATTCCGTCGTTCTTGAGTCCACGACTCACATTTTATACATTCTCTTACATTCTGATGAAACCCTACATATTAGGATTCATTTAGTAACATTCAAATTTTTGTTCTTCTTTTACAAAATTTTCGCCATTACTTCGTTATAGTTCCGTTTTAATCCGTTCTTCATGAACGTTTCTAACGTTCCTAACCAAGAAATAAGCATCTAACTTATACGTGATGGTTTTAAACTTGTCCATCAACAACATTTATACTACGATGGTTTTAAATTTGTCCATCAACAACGCTCTTCGTGTTCTTCGCGTTCTTCGTTCATTCTTCATTTTAATCGATATTTTGGATTATGATTCTACTTTTTCTTAGAATTTGATGTTATAGAACACCATTCCTTACTTATTTGACCTACTCATTCATAAAATTCATTCGGATCGCTCAAAATCCTTACGAATCTTATACTTCCTTTTGATGAACATGGTTCAAGATTACTTACTTTTGATGAACACTTGCTAAGCCTTAATTGTGACGCCCCCAAAATTAGGTATACATCACCCATCTTGGGTCGTCAGATACATAGTACAGAATACAAATACAACTTAATAATACAACTGTCGTGTACAATACGACAAAACATAAACTGTGAGTTTGAATACAAATATTATCTTCTAGAGAGTATTCATACTCAAAAGGAGTCCTCATTACATTTATTAACACACCATTACATAGAATAGTGAGGACTACTAACTAATACTATCATTCGGACCATCACTCCGTACCCCGACTTGTCCCAGCTACGTTCTCATTTCCTGAAGAGAACAGTGAAAGAAAGGGTGAGCTCAACTAGCCCAGTAAGAAATATTATGACTAAGATAATGCAGAATAAATTATCATTAGCCTTCAACAATGTTAAACTGATAAAATATAATAGACATCAAGTTTAACTGCAGCGGAACAAGCAATCCATTAAAAGAGTCAAGTAGAAAATAAACTCTACTATCTTTTATGATTTAAAAGGTTTTTCAACACTGCGATCGCTGAGACTCAGCTTAATAAAATCATCGAATCACCCCTGCACTACGGCCAAGGATATTCGTGTATTCATTAATGGTCATGATCATGCCAACAACTGTCCATCAATGCACTACGGGCCAATGAGGACTTTTACCACATCATTTGTAACATTACGGTCATGATTATACCGAATAATCCCTGGTCATAATCATACCAAGTCCATCTATGCACTACATGCCACAGATGACTTTCAACATTTTATAAACATGAGGATGATGACAATGATATAAGAATTCAATAAAACAAGTTCAAGAATTAATTTATCCAGAAATTAACAACGTCCAAATTGTCAACATGATACTGCATTGTGGAGTAAAATTCAAGAACGCTTAGAAGAATATTTTCTTGAAAAGATACTGGATGAAACGCAACTATCAAGGATATTCCACAAATTTCATGGAGTATAGAAGTCAAAACTTAACCAACTGAGTACAATAAAGAATGGAATAACAAAAGAAATCACCATGCATGCGATAGACCGCACAGACAGGTTATTCCAATAGAATAATAAATAATGGAACCAGGTCCGGCGTAAACGCACAGACAGGATATTCCGACAGAATAATAAATAATGGAACCAGGTCCGGTGTAAAACACACAGACAGGATATTCCAACAGAATAATAATAAAACGGAACCAGGTCCGGTGTAAAACACACAGACAGGATGTTCCAACAGAATAATAAACGGAACCAGGTCCGGTGTAAAACACACAGACAGGATGTTCCAACAGAATAATAAACGGAACCAGGTCCGGTGTAAAACACACAGACAGGATGTTCCAACAGAATAATAGAAGAATGTCACCAAGTATAGGGTAGACCGCGTATACTGGTTATTCCAACAGAATAATAACAAATGGAATAACAGAAGTTCTCTTCATGAATATAAAAGAAATAATATTCCCTACCGTTTTAAAGAAGAGCTGAAGTAAGGAAATAGTAGCAGAATACTCTTCTTCTCTCTCTCTATAGTTTCTCTCTATAGTTTCTCTCTCTAGAGTTCAGTGAATTCGTAAGAAATAATGAAGGAATGAGCTGCTATTTATAGAAAAATAGAATGCATAGTAACTAATCCATGAACGGTCCAGATTGATTACTTTAATCTGACGGTCCATATTTAAAGAAAAATCTTTTAAATAAAATAAAATATATTCTATTTATAGAATAACTTTAATAAAGTATTTTGTTTTATATAAAAAGATGTTTCTGTTTTATTACGTTAATAATACGAATAAAACAAAACGTCATTATCGCTAAATAATTCATATTATTAACTGACAATAATAGAATCAAACTGAGTGACTTCTCACATAAGCATTAATAATCAATACCGTGTGCTACTATGCAACCACACGTATTACTGTACTTTTACTACCGAGTAGTTCAACAGCAACAATGGTAAAATTTCCGCCGTTATTTTTAATAAAATATTTTTTGTCGTTTTCTCAATCCGACAATAATTCCGTTGTGGGGTCCACCAATAATTGTGTCGTTGTACGAATATTCCCTGTTAAAACGAATATTCCCCGACCAATCGAATATTATATAACAACTTGCGTACTTTGCAAAATTTATAAATATTACCCACAACTATAACATTATATCAAATTAACTCCATAATATTCAAAAATGATATTTAAAAAAAAAATTCATCTTTATTTATAAAAGTTGGGGTCTTACAACCTCCCCTTCTTATGAAATTTCGCCCTCGAAATTAGGGTACGTACCTGGTATGTCGAAGAGGTAAGGATACCTTGATTTCATTTCTGATTCTAACTCCCAAGTCATTTCCTCAACATCGTGGTTTCTCCACAAAACTTTGACTTGAGGTATAACCTTGGAGCGTAGAATATGTTCCTTCTTATCCAAGATTTGAATAGGAACTTCTTCATACGTCAAATCCTCCGCTATTTCGTCTGGTTCTAACTCAATAATGTGGTTCGGGTCTTCCACATATTTGCGTAACATGGATATGTGGAAAACGTTATGAACACGAGACATACTTGGCGGTAAAGCGAGTCTATAAGCCACAGTTCCTACTCGATCGAGGATTAAAAATGGACCGATGAATCGAGGATTTAGCTTTCCTCTCTTTCCAAATCTTGTAACTCCTTTCCATGGAGCAACACGTAAGAACACATGATCTCCTACATCAAATTCCACGTCCTTTCGATGAAGATCAGCATAACTCTTTTGTCGATCTTGTGAGGTTTTTATACGTTGTCGGATCGTTTGAATCTTTTCTGTAGTCATACGTACCAACTCCGGTCCCAACAACGTTGCTTCGCCCACCTCATCCCAGCATACTGGAGAACGACATTTTCTTCCATACAATGCTTCGAATGGAGCCATGCCAATACTTGCTTGATAACTGTTGTTGTAGGAAAACTCCACCAATGGTAAGAACTTGTCCCAACTTCCCTTGAAGTCAAAGACACAGAGTCTTAATAGATCTTCAAGAGTTTGAATAGTCCTCTCTGATTGTCCGTCCGTCTGAGGATGATATGCTGAACTAAATCGTAACTCCGTGCCCATAGCTTTTTGTAAACTAACCCAAAATCGTGAAGTGAATCTTGGGTCTCGATCAGAAACTATGGATACTGGCATACCATGCAGTCTTACAATCTCGTTTATGTACATACGAGCAAGACGTTCAAGTGTATAAGTTTCTCGTATCGGTAAGAAATGAGCAGACTTGGTCAATCTATCAACAATGACCCAAATCGCATCAATACCTTGAGAAACCCTAGGAAGACCGGTAACAAAATCCATGGTAATGTGCTCCCACTTCCATTCTGGAATTTCAAGTGGTTGCAATGGACCTTTTGGTACTTGATGCTCCGCTTTGACTCGTTGACAAGTTAGACACCTTGAGATAAACAATGCTATCTCTCTCTTCATATTGCTCCACCAAAATGTATGACGAAGATCATGATACATTTTGGTACTTCCAGGATGGATTGCAAACGGTGTGTTGTGCGCCTCCATCATGATTTCATACTTTAAATCAGGGTTGTTAGGAACACAAAGTCTGGAGTTGACTCGAAGTATTCCTTCTTCATCGATTCTTGCTTCCGGCATAGAACCTTCTTGCACTTTCTTCCTCATACGCATCAGCTCCAGGTCTGTAGCTTGAGCAGCTTTAACTTTATCGATTAAAGTCGGTTCTACTCGTATATTCGCCATCATCACATGGGTCCCTGGAGTCTTCAACTCTATCTCCATCCTTTGCAAGTCACACAAAATGGGCCTTTGCGTTGTTAATATTGCATTTGTACCCGCATATGATCTTCTACTCAATGCGTCAGCTACCACGTTCGCTTTTCCAGGATGGTATTGAATGGTATGATCATAATCTTTCAACAGTTCAAGCCAACGTCGTTGTCGCATGTTGAGTTCCTTTTGAGTGAAGAAATATTTGAGACTTTTATGATCCGTAAAGATCTCCACTTTCTCCCCATACAAGTAATGCCTCCAAATTTTAAGTGCAAAGACAACAGCTGCCAACTCTAGATCATGAGTAGGATAATTCCTCTCATATTCCTTGAGTTGTCTTGATGCATAGGCTATGACTTTTCCATGTTGCATGAGAACGCATCCCAACCCTTTGCTCGAAGCATCACTGTAGATGACAAATCCCTCCGAGCCAGATGGTATTGTTAGAACAGGTGCTGAAATGAGTCTCCTCTTGAGTTCTTGAAAACTCTGCTCACATTCTTCGCTCCAACCAAACTTTGTATCTTTCCGAGTCAGCTGAGTTAATGGAGTAGCGATTCGAGAAAATCCTTCCACGAATCTGCGATAATAACCAGCTAAACCAAGAAAGCTACGTACCTCGGTCACTGATTTAGGTTGCTCCCAGCTTTGAATAGCTTCAATCTTTGCCGGGTCAACAGATATTCCACGACTTGATACTACGTGCCCAAGGAATGCTACCTCTTCCAGCCAGAACTCGCATTTCTTCAACTTGGCATAAAGTTTGTATTCACGAAGCTTTTGGAGTACCAGCCTCAAGTGTTGCTCATGATCTTCACGGCTTTTGGAATAAACAAGGATGTCATCGATAAAGACGACCACAAAGTGATCCAAATATTCCTTGAATACCCTGTTCATCATATCCATGAAGGCAGCAGGAGCATTAGTCAATCCAAAAGACATAACTAAGAATTCATAATGCCCGTACCGAGTTCTAAAAGCCGTCTTTGGAATATCCTCAGTTCTAACCTTCAGCTGATGATATCCAGAACGAAGATCGATCTTTGAAAAGAATTGTGCTCCTTGCAACTGGTCAAACAGGTCATCAATACGTGGCAATGGGTACCTATTTTTGATGGTGACATGATTCAACTCCCGATAATCAATACAAAGTCGCATACTCCCATCTTTCTTCTTCACGAACAGAACAGGAGCACCCCAAGGAGAAGTACTAGGACGAATAAAACCAATGTCTAATAATTCCTGCAGTTGGGTCTTTAACTCCTGAAGTTCAATAGGAGCCATTCGATATGGGGCTTTGGAAATGGGTTTTGTACCGGGTTCAAGGTCGATACAAAATTCAATTTCACGCTCTGGGGGTAGGCCAGGAAGTTCTTCGGGAAATACGTCAGGAAATTTATTAACAACAGAAATATCATTCAAAGCTGACGTATTTTTGTTTAGATCTGTGACATGAGCTAAGAAAGCTTGACATCCGTTTTTCAATAAACGAATAGCTTTATGGCTTGAGATGACAGCGATTGATTTTAATGGTTTGGTTGCTTGAATTCGCATAATAGGTCGATTAGGAATATGAAAGCTAACAACCTTACGAAAACAATCAATTTTTGCATGATGAGTAGTTAACCAATCAATCCCTAGAATCACGTCAAATGCAAGTATTTTTAATGAAATAAGATCGACAGGTAATGTGTGGGTACCAACTTGAACCAAACAAGACTTATAAACCGTGGATGTAATGAAGGTTTCTCCCAATGGAGTTTCAACTGCTAAGTCAAAGTCTAATTTCTCCGGAATCAAATTTAATCGATGAGCGCAAGTAGGAGAAATAAAAGAATGGGTTGAACCGGTATCAAATAAAGTATAGACTTCGTTAGAGTTTATGATAAGCTTACCCGTGATGACCTCATTCGGGTTCCTTGCGTTCTGGGAGGTCACAACAAACGCTCTCCCTTGCACAACCGGTTTTGACTTTTCTGGGACGGCTTTTGGTGCCTCCATCCTAGCTGAATTTGTCTTCGGTAAACGACAAAATCGAGCTAAATGACCTTCTCTTCCACAATTATAACATGCTTTGGACGGCATCGCGCAGTTTGGACTGATGTGCCCCTCCCCTCCGCATTTGAAACATATGATAGGTGGTCGTTCTCCTTCCTTAACGACAGGTGCTGGTGCTGACGTCTTTCCATCATTGTTGAATCTCCTCTTCTTGAAATGTCCATTCTTATTGTTTTGGCCCTGATTACCACCGAAGTGGTTACCATTTCTGGCCTGTTGATTCCCTCCACGCTTGTTGTCACCGCTTCGATGACTGCTCTCACTGGTATTATCATTTTGCCGGCTGCTCTCTTTTGGTTGCGTTATCTCGTTATCGCGCTCCACCAACTGAGCCCTATTTACAACATCTGAATACAAACACAGTTTATGAGAAACAAGATGTTGACGTATCTCCGGCTTCAAACCTCTTAAAAACATCCGCGTCATTCTTTCTTCATTATCCACCAGGTGGGACGCAAACCGGGATAACTCCGCAAATTTTGCCTCGTACTGCGACACGGTCATATTATTCTGCTCCAATTTGATGAACTCCACCTCCTTCATGTGACGAATACTCTCGGGAAAGTATTTGTCGTTAAACAGATCTTGGAACTTCTCCCAAGACATCTTCAGTGCGGCAGGTTGAGTACGCTTTATCGATTCCCACCAGTAATCTGCCTCTCCTCGCAACATAAAGGCGGCAAAGGGAACCTTTTGCTCCTCGGAGCAACCCAAGACATCAAATATCTTGGTGATCTGCTTTATCCATGTTTCAGCTACAAGTGGTTTGGGTTCTCCCTTAAACTCCGGTGGTCCCAGCTCCTTAAACTGTTTAGCGGTGACCGCCTGAGAGTTTCCAGTATTTCCACCTACGTTGTGGACAGGAGCCGCTTTCACCTGTTGTTGCATGAATTGCATAAAGCCTCTGAACATTTGATCATTCATCATTTGGTCAGTGTTGTTGTTTGCATGAGGATTGACACCTTCCTGATGCACATTATCCTGATTATTGATATGTGGTGAATCAACAGTCGTCTGTGCTCCATTGCTATTCTCAACATTCTCAGATGCCATTTTCAGATACTGCCACAAAATAAAAATTAATTGATATGTCATATATTATCCTTATATTATGACCGACCAATTAAATACCATGCAAATAAACTTAGGTAGGTCATACTAGCGAAGGAATTCCCCGTCTCTCCCCTCCTAGTTCTATTCTCACATCTTAGCCAGGGATCATATCCCTAAGCTTTGATACCAACTGTGACGCCCCCAAAATTAGGTATACATCACCCATCTTGGGTCGTCAGATACATAGTACAGAATACAAATACAACTTAATAATACAACTGTCGTGTACAATACGACAAAACATAAACTGTGAGTTTGAATACAAATATTATCTTCTAGAGAGTATTCATACTCAAAAGGAGTCCTCATTACATTTATTAACACACCATTACATAGAATAGTGAGGACTACTAACTAATACTATCATTCGGACCATCACTCCGTACCCCGACTTGTCCCAGCTACGTTCTCATTTCCTGAAGAGAACAGTGAAAGAAAGGGTGAGCTCAACTAGCCCAGTAAGAAATATTATGACTAAGATAATGCAGAATAAATTATCATTAGCCTTCAACAATGTTAAACTGATAAAATATAATAGACATCAAGTTTAACTGCAGCGGAACAAGCAATCCATTAAAAGAGTCAAGTAGAAAATAAACTCTACTATCTTTTATGATTTAAAAGGTTTTTCAACACTGCGATCGCTGAGACTCAGCTTAATAAAATCATCGAATCACCCCTGCACTACGGCCAAGGATATTCGTGTATTCATTAATGGTCATGATCATGCCAACAACTGTCCATCAATGCACTACGGGCCAATGAGGACTTTTACCACATCATTTGTAACATTACGGTCATGATTATACCGAATAATCCCTGGTCATAATCATACCAAGTCCATCTATGCACTACATGCCACAGATGACTTTCAACATTTTATAAACATGAGGATGATGACAATGATATAAGAATTCAATAAAACAAGTTCAAGAATTAATTTATCCAGAAATTAACAACGTCCAAATTGTCAACATGATACTGCATTGTGGAGTAAAATTCAAGAATGCTTAGAAGAATATTTTCTTGAAAAGATACTGGATGAAACGCAACTATCAAGGATATTCCACAAATTTCATGGAGTATAGAAGTCAAAACTTAACCAACTGAGTACAATAAAGAATGGAATAACAAAAGAAATCACCATGCATGCGATAGACCGCACAGACAGGTTATTCCAACAGAATAATAAATAATGGAACCAGGTCCGGCGTAAACGCACAGACAGGATATTCCGACAGAATAATAAATAATGGAACCAGGTCCGGTGTAAAACACACAGACAGGATATTCCAACAGAATAATAATAAAACGGAACCAGGTCCGGTGTAAAACACACAGACAGGATGTTCCAACAGAATAATAAACGGAACCAGGTCCGGTGTAAAACACACAGACAGGATGTTCCAACAGAATAATAAACGGAACCAGGTCCGGTGTAAAACACACAGACAGGATGTTCCAACAGAATAATAGAAGAATGTCACCAAGTATAGGGTAGACCGCGTATACTGGTTATTCCAACAGAATAATAACAAATGGAATAACAGAAGTTCTCTTCATGAATATAAAAGAAATAATATTCCCTACCGTTTTAAAGAAGAGCTGAAGTAAGGAAATAGTAGCAGAATACTCTTCTTCTCTCTCTCTATAGTTTCTCTCTATAGTTTCTCTCTCTAGAGTTCAGTGAATTCGTAAGAAATAATGAAGGAATGAGCTGCTATTTATAGAAAAATAGAATGCATAGTAACTAATCCATGAACGGTCCAGATTGATTACTTTAATCTGACGGTCCATATTTAAAGAAAAATCTTTTAAATAAAATAAAATATATTCTATTTATAGAATAACTTTAATAAAGTATTTTGTTTTATATAAAAAGATGTTTCTGTTTTATTACGTTAATAATACGAATAAAACAAAACGTCATTATCGCTAAATAATTCATATTATTAACTGACAATAATAGAATCAAACTGAGTGACTTCTCACATAAGCATTAATAATCAATACCGTGTGCTACTATGCAACCACACGTATTACTGTACTTTTACTACCGAGTAGTTCAACAGCAACAATGGTAAAATTTCCGCCGTTATTTTTAATAAAATATTTTTTGTCGTTTTCTCAATCCGACAATAATTCCGTTGTGGGGTCCACCAATAATTGTGTCGTTGTACGAATATTCCCTGTTAAAACGAATATTCCCCGACCAATCGAATATTATATAACAACTTGCGTACTTTGCAAAATTTATAAATATTACCCACAACTATAACATTATATCAAATTAACTCCATAATATTCAAAAATGATATTTAAAAAAAAAAATTCATCTTTATTTATAAAAGTTGGGGTCTTACATTAATCTTCTTCTTCTTGCTTCTTGAACTTCAAAGGTTAACTTGCTAGCTTATTCTCACTTATTCTCTCTAACCAATAAGCTATAAGTTATTGGTGGAAAAGCTAACAAAGAAAGTCTAACTTTATAAGTGCTTATTCTCTCAACCAAATAAGTTGTTTAGCTTGAGAGGAGTTGGATGAATTTTGAACAACCAACAAATGAATGCAAAGCTCTCTATTTATAGGCATATCAAAGTGAGGGTAGATTAGTCATTAAATCATCCACCTCCTTACTATTCATTACCTAGCCCTTAAGTAAACTTGACCACCACAACACTTAGCCTCTAAGTTATCTTGATCCCCACTTAAAATACTTGGTCATTACATTTACTTAACTACTAAGTAAACTTGTTAATCATACATAAGCACTTTACCATTAAGCCATCTTGCTCCCCACACTTTTTGCTTAGCCATTAAGTTATCTTTACTTGCTCATCACTTTGGATTATCCATGGGTTGCTCCATGGTTCTTACCCATTGGATAATTACTTTGGGCCTTAGCTTAATTAACTTACTTAATCATTGGGCTTGCACATTAAATTACCTTGGGCTTGTAATTAAACAAACATTGGACTTACATTAATAAATTCGCATTTGACTTAACCATTCAATACTTGGGCTCACATAATACTTAACAAATCCTACCAATTCTATAAATTCAATACATTGAGCTTAAAGCCTTATAACGTATAATCACGTATTCATCTCGTATTCCCCTCGTATATTTATTCAATATATACGATATACCATCATTCATACGTATTCGTATAATACCTCGTATCATACTCGTATTCTCTACCTCGTACAATACCTACGTATTATACAATCATTGCTTAATTCAGTAATCGCATTACATTTCCTTCTCGTAAATCATTTTCCTTAAACGTTAGGTTTTAAGTCCACAGGCGAAATATTACGTTTTCCATAACTGAAATATTATTGGATATTCCATCTCACATCGATATTCTATCGTTACGTATTTCTCGGAAGTTGAAAAATAATTTCCGAGCAGAAATGCATGAATAGTGTTTTTCGAAAAATTTCTCGAAAAGCTTTTATTTGCGTCTTGAAAATTCAAACACTTTAATTCTACCACATAGCCAAAATCCTACGATGTTCTGTCATTTCTAGGCCAGAGAACGACGTTCGATTAGCTTACTCCATAAATAATTAATTAAATTCATTTAATAAAAATAAAAATTTAATTCTCAAAAATCCGATTTTCTCGGGGCGTTACATGGTCTTCCGACTACTCAGAAAGGATACGACACAATTTGGGTGATAGTGGACAAACTAACGAAGTCAGAACACTTTTTGCCAATAAAGATTAGATTCAATCTGGATCAATTGGCAAAAGTATATCTCAAGGACGTCATTTCGAAACATGGAGTTCCATTTTCAATTGTGTCAGAAAGAGATATGTGATTCATGTCTAACTTCTGGAAGAGACTATAAGAATGCATGGGAACACAGTTGAGAATGAGTACGGCGTATCATCCTCAAATAGACGGCCAAAACGAATGAACAATCCAAACATTGGAAGATATGCTTTGAACGTACATTATAGACTTCAAAGGAAACTGGGATGATCATTTACCATTGGCTGAATTCGCCTACAATAACAGTTACCATTCAAGAATTGACATGCCGCCTTACGAAGCATTGTACGGCAGAAAGTGCAGAACTCTACTGTGCTGGGATGAGATCTTGGTACGAGAGTTTTCCTTATTCATATAGGATAACTGTTGATCACATGTTGAGACATTCCATATCCCTCCTTCCCTTCTAGGTTCTGGTTGGTTTTATAGAGGGGATGTTATCCTGCTGGATTCTTGAGAGGTAGGTTTTCAGATTCATGACCCATGAGTTGACTCCTACATTAGTGGAATATGAGCGCATTATGGATTTACCGCTGGACATGCCTTGCGCTAGAGTGGCTGTTGTTGGGTAAAATCTATATACGCTCACACGCAAGTGTACGTGGTCAAAAAGAAATATAATGATAAGTCAAGTATCGTTCCAACAGAGACTTAATAAGAAATTAATCCTAATAATTACCAGCTTTATAATAATGCAAATTTTATTAAACTATTCAATTCAGTGATTTAAACTATTAAAAACTAAAAATATAAAAATACTATGTAATCCACAAACTTAAAAATTATAATTTCAAGCAAATAATGGAGAATTAGGCTTACGACTTTACTTTAAGTATCACTTCGATTATTACACCTCATTTCAGTTCAATTCACTATCCCAGTTTATTAATCAAGAACACTCAAGTAGAACTAGCCACCTCTCGATGCACTGATACCAAATTAACTTAAATCCATAAATTAGATAGAATTAAGGTAAACACCTTAATCAACTAATTCACTATATCTCTATGTGAATTACAATCAAAAAATGTTTAAAATCAAGTTCTCTATTCGATTACATGCGATGTTAAGCATATCTCTACCCTAACATTCATCAAGATTCTATTCAATCACATAATTCAAGAACACATGCTATAATGACTATGTCTAGATTCGTATTTCATCTCTCGAGTTCATATAATTCCACACAAAATTGGTGATCAAGCAATTCATAAATTCAAACATAAATCACTATAGATAAACTGAAATATAGATTATTAAACTGAAATTAAAGGTTACATAATCATCGTTCAACCATAAGATCTGTCATAAGCCTAATAAGTAAATTAGGACATCATAAACGAATTAAACATTAAGATTATCAAAGAAATCATCATCCCAATTACAATAATAGAATTAAAGCAAAAGAATGAATCCAGAACCACCCTTCTCCTTAGGTCCAACTTGTGATTATCGTGACATTAACCTTCAATCCTTCCTCCAATGTTCTTGTGCAAATTAGGGCTTCCAATTGTTCCTTGAGTGTATGATTAATTGTCTTGTTGTATTTCTTGTTAATAACCAGGCTAGGTCATGTATTCTGACCATAATTAGACGCCCAATGGAGTTACACACCATGCCAACCACTATCCTTCACGCTTTTGCAGAATTACAGTTAGAACAGACTTCTTGCTTTTCCCGTACCCCTGCCCTGGCGGGGGTTTTCCTTCACTAATAGCTTGCCCTGGCGGGCAGTGCCCACTAGTACAAAGTAGTAAATAGACAACACCTAAACCACAATGTTTTTATAAAAAACGTTGCGATATTTTTTTCACAACGTTTTTTAACAAAACGTTGTAGATATATATGAAAAAACGTTATCTATTTAAAAGGGCATTTTTTGATTTTAAGTAGATAACATTTTAAAAAAAAACCTTATCTATGTCAAAAACACAGAGCATAAAATAAATCGCGCGAAAGTTAATTTATCTATTGCTATTGCTATTACTGGTCTGGCTTATTAGTAACATATATTTTATTCTCTCACGCTCTTGTTCAAACTTATCACTCTCTCAAACATCGACTGCGGCAATCGATCGTCCCCTCTCATGTAACTTTTTCTCTCTTCGCTCCTTTATGATTTTATGCACTTAATTTTTTGTAGTCATCATATACAAAATCCTAGTTTCATTTATATCTACATTCATTTCACAAAACTTGTATAAACCCTAAATAGATGATGAAAAAAATGGAATGGAACCAACAAATCCTTCAATTTTTTTCCCAATGCTTCCTCGATATTCTATCTCCTCTCCCTGAACCTCGCAGCAGTGCAGAAGGTCCGCTTGCACAGACAAAATTTTTTCTTGCTAAAGCCCTGAAATATAAAATTTGCCCTATTCTTCTTTTAAACAAAGTAGACAAACGTACATGTATACCTTCTTATGCATCGCTACTGTCTTTTCTTTAATACCTGGTATTTACTTGGTAAAACTATACTCAGGGGCGGAGGGAGGGGGGGTCCCGGGGGGTCCACGGCCCCCCCTATTGCGAGAATTTTTTTTATGTACTAGGGAGGGTCCAGCTTGAAATTCGGGAAGTCCGGGGGGTCCGAGGTGCGCTGAGAATAAGAAGGAAGGGGAAGAAAAAAAAAGTAATTTTTTTTATAACTTAGGATTGGGTTGTTTGACTTGTTTCAGAACTAGCCCACACAAAGAAAAATATTTGCTCTTGTTTTTCTCTATTTATACTTCTAATTATGTTTTTGAATATAGAAGTAATTTTATTTTATATTTTTTAGGTTGTTGATCGTATTAGTCAAGAGATGGATAATCGTTTCACTGAGACGAACACGAAATTGCTCTTGTGCATAGCATGTCTTGATCCTAAGAATTCGTTCTCCAATTTTAGTTTTTCAAAGTTAGTTCGACTTGCAGAACTATATCCACAAGACTTTTTAATGGATGATCGAATGGAGCTTAAAGAACAACTAAAGATGTGGATTTCTGAAATGAGAGGAAATGCAAGATTTTCTAAACTAGAAAATGTCGGAGAACTTGCAACTAATATGGTTGAGGTGGGATATCACACTACTTTTCATTTAGTATATCTTCTTATCAAGTTGGCTTTAGTTTTGCTTGTTGCGATAGCTAGTGTGGAACGAGTATTTTCTGCGATGAATATTGTTAAGACAAATTTGCGCAACAAGATGGGAGATGACTTTCTCACCGATTGTTTGGCGTGCTATGTCGAGAGAGATATTTTTAGGCGCATTGATAATGAAGTGATTATCCAACATTTTCAGAATATGAGAACTCGCAGGTTGGATTTACCGCCTTTACGGTCCGAACTCCGAAGAGAGACTCCGTCGTTCTAGTACCGTTACCGGTTCAACAGTCAACAATGTGTTTCAATTTGTAAATGATTTTTTTTGTTTCAATTAAATTTGAGTAACTAATTGAAATGTTGAATTACTTGTGATTTAGGATTATGATTTTGTTGAATGTTGAATTATTTGTGATTTAAGAATATGGAAAAAAAAATCAACAAACTAAGAGGCCGTTGAAAAAAAAATTACATGCATAATCCGGACCCCCCTGTTAAAATCCTCTGGCTCCGCCACTGACTATACTAATTGTTTGAAACACTAATATGTTGATGCTTTTCATTTCTTGGTTGTTTATCTTCATTTCAGTGTCACTTCTGATTTAGTAATTAGAACTTGTAAATGATGGTTAATGTAACTTACATGTTAACTCCTTTTGATGGAACCATATCAAATCTGCAACCTTGACTAATCTTGTTTACCAACAAAGGAAATATATTCTTATTATTATTTTGTAATCACTACAAGGGTTGACTATTTTAATATGGGTCACCTCTGGCTGGAAGCCTGTAATAAAGAATATGAATTTGACTTACATTTGATGCCGTCTATTTACTTATTACTAATGTTTCATGTTAGAAACACATTACATCACTTAAATGGATTTTGAAACACTAGTTGCTCTTGTCATAACCAATAAAGTCTGATTTAGGTTCATGTCTAATAATTGTTTATTCCTAATTAGTCCAAGTGTTTATTATCATTGAACGGTGCAGTTAGTGAGGAGAGGTGCGATGAAGTTAAGAGCTTAGTATTCGACCCGTTTGCAAATCTTGGCGCGACAAGTACTGTAAGACCCCAACTTTTTAATGAATAAAATCAAATTTCCTCTTTTTATTATTGTGAATATTAAGGTATTAATTTGATATAATACTTTGGTTATGGGTAAAATGTGAAAATTTTGCAAAATAAGCAGGTGGTTATAAAATATTCATTTTGTCAGGAAATATTCGTTTGGTCGTGGAATATTCTTTCCGTCGGGAAATATTCGTACGACGGCGCAGCTATTTGTGGGCCCCATAACGGATAACTGTCGGATGAAGAAAATAACAAGTTTGAGTTTTTATAAATAATGGCGTAATGGTTACCGGTAACACTGTTGGAATACTTGGTGGCTAAAATACAGTAATACACATGTTTGCACAGTAGCACACGGTATTGCACAATATTATTGAATTATTAATTCTTACATAAGAAGGCACTACTCAATAATTGTTACATTAATTATTGTTCAATATTTTATTTTATTGATTCAATAATTGCTGCGTTGATATTTTATATTATTGTTGTTTCAATAATTGTCACTGCACAGTATTTCCCATTATCAGATAAATAATTCATATTATTTGAATATTATTATTAGATAGCATTATTGGCAATGTCTAGAAAGTTCTGTCAAGATGAGGTTTGGTCACCTAATTGCGAGCCAGTAAGGAGAAATCCTTATTGGAAAGCCCCCTCTTTCCTGGGAACGGCCTGGTTGTCATAATTGTGATTCTGTAATATTATTTGTGAATAATTAATTATTGATTTATATGATAAAGAAATATTTATTTGATGCGGATATAAATGATGAATTTATTTTATGTGGTTATAAATGAAGGAATTAATGTTGAGGTATTTTTATAAGTATTTTGTCAGAATGGAGGTATTAAAAATTATCCGTTTGTGGATTTTAGATATTTTCTGTTTAGAATTTGGAAAAACTCAAAGCTACAAAGTTGTAGAGAATTCAATTTTGTGTGGAATGGACATAAAATTCGTATTTTTCTGATAAACGGGCTATTTTCTATGAATTATTGAAGTTTCAGAAAATAAAATAATTTTTATTAAAATTTGGTGGGACCCACTATTGTTTTAAACATGTGGGCTGCCAAAAAATTTCAGAATTGAGGCGCTGGTCTTGGTTGGTGAGTGTGCATAGAATTGAGAAAAAAAATATTTTTTAGTCTCCTTTGGCGTTCTAGCATTTTTCTATAAATAGGCGTTTAGGTTAGAATTGAAAATCACACCAGAAATAAGTTTTCTTTCCCTCTAGATTATTGAGCGTATTTTTGTGAGTATTTTGATACTTTAAGAGTTGCTATTCAGTTACAGTTTCTGTTAACACTATATCCGAAATTCAGTCAGAAGTACGGTTATTTTGAGGTAAGGGATGTTATTTTCTTCGTAAATGATATTATCTCTTTCAATATCATTATGACAAAATATTGGTTTGAACTTTTTATTAAATTTTGAACTTTTTATGTCGGGGTTACTATTTACGTATACAGCACTATTCACGAATACGTCACTATTCACGAATACGTCACTATTCACGAATACGACACTATTCACCGAAAAATAAAATTTTTCCTTTTTGTCCAAGATGTCTATTATGGTTACTATCTTTGATTGTATCAATGTTTTGATCTTTATTTTTGAATTCTACTTCACAATTGGTTATTATGGAGTATTATTGAATTTGGATAAACCGAAATACGAATCCCTAATATTTGTCCTTCTGTCTCACTGGATTCGTTTTCTAAAATGTTTTTCATCACCCTCAGTCCTTAATAGGTGATACTGAATGAATATCATTGGTCTGTAGTGCAAAGATGAATTATTATCTGATGAATATCTTTGGCCCGTAGTGCAAAGATGAACAGGTGTTGAGATGAACATGACCGACTGGTGATACAAATGAATATCTTTGGCCTGTAGTGGAAAGATGAATATTTGATTAAAGATGTATATTGATTGATGTTATAGGGATAAAATATTGATGATGGACTTTTAAGTCTGAGAAGATATTAGAATTCATTCTCTACGTGACTCTTCTAATGGATTGTTGTTTTCGCTGCAGTTGTTGATCTAAAACTTGTTGTCTATTATATTTTATCAGACTTTCCCTGTTGAAGACTAATGATAAATTGTTGTATATTATCTTAGTCATAATATTTCTTTACTTGGCTAGTTGAGCTCACCCTTTTCCTTTTTGTTCTATTTTTTCTTCTCATGAGGTGAGAACATAGCAGGATCTAGTCGGGGTATGGAGTGATGGTTCTAGAAAGATGTTTTGGCAATCCTCACTATTTCTGTAAAATTATGTATGAATAATTGTAATGAGGACTTATTTGAGTGTGGATATTGTCTAGAAGACAATATTTGTATTTAAACTCACAGTATGTGTTGTCGTATTTTGCACGAAAATTGTATTATTAAAGTTATAGTTTGCTTTCTGTACCATGTATTTGGCGACTCAGAATGTGTGTTGTACACCTATTTTGGGGGCGTCACAGTTGGTATCAGAGCTTAGCGATATGGTCTCTGGCGGAGATCGGGGAATAGAATCTTTCGCTAGTATGTCCTACCTAAGCTTATTTGTTGGTCGGTCATAATATAGGGATATTATGTGTTATGTTATTTTATTTAATTAACCTTTGTTTTATGGCAGTATTTAAGAATGGCTACTGAGAACGTTAAGAATGGAGTGTATGAAACTGTGGAACAACCTTTAGTCACAAACTAGGAGAACATACAATAAGAAGGAAATATTCCTATCGTAAATAACACTACCGAGCAAACGATGAATGATGAAATGTTTAGGAGCTTTTTGCAGTTCATGCAAAATTAGACGAGGGAGACTCGTGTACAAAATATGGGTGGAAGTGATAGCAATGTGCGGTCTGTCATAGCTAAGCAGTTCAAGGAGTTGGGACCACCATAATTTATTGGAAAGTCGGATCCGATAAAGGCGGAAATGTGGGTCAAGCAAATTACCAAGATATTCGATGTTTTGGGATGCACGGAGGAACAAAAGGTTTCGTTCACCACCTTTATGTTCCGCTGTGAGACAGACTACTGGTGGGAGTCTGTGAAGCGTACCCAGCCTGCCGCACTCAACATGTCTTGGGAAATGTTTCAGAAACTATTCAATGACAAGTACTTTCCTGAAAGTATTCATCATATGAAGGAGGTAGAGTTTATCAGACTGGAACAAAATAACATGATGGTGTCCCAGTATGAGGCGAAGTTCGCTGAGTTATCCAGGTTTGTACCTCATTTGGTAGAGAATGAGGAACAAATGACAAGGATGTTTCTGAGAGGTCTAAAACCCGAGATTCGGTAATATCTTATCTCTCATAAATTTTCTTTATATTCAGATGTTGTAAACATGGCTCAATTATTAGAGCGAGATAATGAGTATGTTCAACCAAGGGAACACAACTAAGGTCAAACCGGTGGCAGTGGTCATCGGAGCAATGAAAACCAGTAGGGAGGAAAACATTCGGACAAAAGCGGTAACCACTCTGGTGGTAATTGTGGCCGTGATAATAGAAGGAGCGAGTCGGGAGGAGATTTCAAAAAGAGAAGGTACAACAATGATAATGTGAAGACATCAGCACAAACATCAACTGTTTCTAGGGGAGGAGAACGAGCACCGGTCGCTTGTTACAAATGCGGGAAAGAGGGACACATCAGCCCAAACTGCCCACAAAAATCCAAGGTGTGTTATAAATGTGGAAAGGAAAGTCATATAGCTAGAGATTGTCTAGTTGTGAAACCAAGTTCAACGGGGATGGTGACTCCAAAGCCTGTCCCGGATAAGTCAAAATCAGCAGTTCCTTGAAGAGCGTTTGTCGTAACTGGCCAAAATGCAAGGTACCCGAACGAGGTGATCACGGGTAAGCTTATTATAAACTCTTGCGAAGTTTATACCTTACTAGATACCGGTTCTACACATTCTTTTATTTCCCCTGCTTGTGCTCAACGTTTAAACTTGACTCCGGAGAAATTAGACTTTGATTTATCAGTGGAGACTCCGTTAGGAGAAACTTTTGTTACATCCACTGTTTATAAATCTTGCTTAATCCAAGTTGGCACCATCACATTACCTGTGGATCTTATCTCTTTAAAGATGCTTGTTTTTGATGTAATTTTAGGAATTGATTGGTTAACCACTCATCATGCCAAAATTGATTATTTTCGTAAAGTTGTGAGTTTTCATATTCCTAACCAACCTATTATACGAATTCAAGCAACTAAACCACTCAAATCAGTCACTGTCATATCAAGCCATAAAACTATTCATTTAATAAAAAATGGATGCCAAGTTTTCTTATCCCATGTTATGGACTTAAACAAAAACATGTCAGATTTGAATAATATTTCTGTTGTTAGTGAATTTCCTGACGTATTTCTTGAAGAACTTTCTGGTCTACCACCGAACGTGAAGTTGAATTCTTTATTGACCTTGAACCGGGTGCAAAACCCATTTCTAAAATCCCATATCGAATTGCTCTTATTGAACTTCAGTAGTTAAAAGTCCAACTACAGGAATTGTTAGACATCGGTTTCATTCGTCCTAGTACATCTTCTTGGGGTGCTCTTGTTTTATTCGTAAAGAAGAAAGACGGGAGTATGTGACTTTGTATTGACTACCGAGAATTGAACCATGTCACCATCAAGAATAGGTATCCGCTACCTCGCATTGATGACCTGTTTGACCAGTTACAAGGAACACAATTCTTTTCAAAGATCGACCTTCGTTCTGGATATCATCAGCTAAAAATTAAAACTGAGGATATTCCAAAGATTGCCTTCAAAACTCGGTACGGGCATTATGAATTCTTAGTCATGTCTTTTGGATTGACTAATGCTCCTGCTGCTTTCATGGATATGATGAACCGTGTATTCAAGGAATATTTAGATCAGTTCGTTGTTGTCTTAATTGATGACATCCTCATCTATTCCAAAAGCCGTGAAGATCATGAGCACCATTTGAAGCTGATACTTGAAAGGCTTCGTGAAAACAAGCTATATGCCAAGCTGAAGAAATGCGAGTTCTGGCTTTAGGAAGTAGCATTCCTTGGGCACGTGGTGTCAAAACATGGAGTATCTGTTGACCCGGCAAAGATTGAAGCAATACAAAGTTGGGAGCAACCGAAGTCGGTGATCGAAGTGCGTAGCTTTCTGGGCTTAGCTGGTTATTATCGGAGATTCGTGGAAGGATTTTCTCGAATCGCTACTCCGTTAACTCAGCTGATTCAGAAAGATATAAAATTTGTATGGAGCAAGGAATGCGAGAAGAGTTTCCAAGAGCTCAAGAGGAGACTCATTTTGGCACCTGTTCTGGCAATACCATCTAGTTCGGATGGATTTGTTATATACAGCGATGCTTCAGACAAAGTGTTAGGATGTGTTCTCATGCAACATGGGAAAGTCATAGCCTATGCCTCACGACAACTCAAAGAATATGAGAGGAATTATCGTACTCATGATCTAGAGTTGGCAGCAGTCGTTTTCGCGTTGAAAATCTGGAGACACTACCTGTATGGGTAGAAAGTGGAGATCTATACGGATCCTAAAAGTCTCAAATATTTCTTCACCCAAAAAGAACTCAATATGCGATAACGACGTTGGCTGGAGCTGTTGAAAGATTACGATCACACTATTCAATATCATCCTGGAAAAGCGAACGTAGTAGCTGACGCATTGAGTAGAAGATCATATGCAGGTACAAGTGCGATGCTGTTAACACAAAGACCCATTTTGTACGATTTGCAAAGGATAGAGACTGAGTTAAAGACTCCAGGGACCCACATGATGATGGCGAATATACGAGTAGAACCGACTTTAATCGATAAAGTTAAAGCTGCTCAAGCTATGGACCTGAGGCTGATGCGTATGAAGAAGAAAGTGCAAGAAGGTGATGTTCCAGAAGCAAGAATCAATGAAGACGGAATACTTTGAGTCAACTTTAGACATTGTGTTCCTAACGATTCTGACTTGAAGCATAGAATCATGATGGAGGCACACAACACCCCGTTTGTAATCCATCTTGGGAGTACCAAAATGTATCATAATCTTCGACATACATTTTGGTGGAACAATATAAAGAGAGAGATCGCAGAGTTTATCTAGAGGTGTTTAACCTGTCAACGTGTAAAGGCAGAGCATCAAGTGCCAAAGGGTCCATTGTAACCACTTGAGATTCTGAAATGGAAGTGAGAACACATTACCATGGATTTCGTTACAGGTATTCCCAAAGTTTCTCAAGGCATAGATGCGATTTGGGTTATTATTGATAGATTAACCAAGTCTGTTCATTTCTTATCGATACGTGAGACTTATTCCCTTGAACGTCTTGCTCGTATATACGTGAATTAGATTGTGAGATTGTATGGCATGCCAGTATCCATAGTTTCGGATTGTGACCCAAGATTCACTTCAAGATTTTGGGTTAGCTTGCAGAAAGCTATAGACATGGATTAATGATTCAGTTCGGCATACCATCCTCAAACGGACGGGCAATCGAAAAGGACTATTCAAACTCTTGAATATCTATTAAGACTCTATGTCCTAGATTTCAAAGGGAGTTGAGATAAGTACCTACCATTGGTGGAATTCTCCTATAACAACAGTTATCGGGTAAGTATAGGCGTGGCTCCATTTGAAGCATTGTATGGACGAAAGTGTCGCTCTCCAGTATGTTGGGATGAGGTGGGAGAAGCAACGTTGTTGGGACCAGAGTTGGTACGAATGACTACAAAGAAGATCCAAATGATTCGACAACGTATTCAAACCTCACAAGATCGACAAAAGAGTTATGCTGATCTTCATCGAAAGGATGTGGAATTTAATATTGGAGATCATGTACTATTACGTATTGCTCCATGGAAGGGAGTTACAAGATTTGGGAAGAGAGGAAAGCTCAATCCACGATTTGTTGGTCCATTTGAGATTCTTGACCGAATAGGAAATGTGGCCTATAGACTCGCATTACCTCCAAGTATGTCTCGTGTTCATAATGTTTTTCACATATCTATGCTTCGTAAGTATGTGAAAGACCCGAACCATATTATTGGGTTAGAACCAGACGAGATAGCCGAAGATTTAACGTACGAAGAGGTACCTGTTAAGATCTTTGATAGAAAAGAGCATATCCTACGCACCAAGGTTATACCACAAATGAAGGTTTTGTGGAGGAACCATGCTTTTGAGGAAATGACCTGGGAGTTAGAATCGAAAATGAAAGCAAGGTACCCTCACCTTTTCGAAACACCAGGTACGTACGTCAATTTTGAGGATAAAATTTCATAAGAAGGGAAGGTTGTAAGACCCCAACTTTTTAATGAATAAAATTAAATTTCCTATATTTATTATTGTGAATAATAAGGTATTAATTTGATATAATACTTTGGTTATGGGTAAAATGTGAAAATTTTGCAAAATAAACAAGTGGTCATAAAATATTCATTTTGTCGGGGAATATTCATTTGGTCGTGAAATATTCTTTCTGTCGGGGAATATTCGTATGACGACGCAGCCATTTATGGGCCCCATAACAGATAACTGTCGGATGAAAAAATGACAAGTTTGAGTTTTTATAAATAACGGCGTAATGGTTACCGGTAACACTGTTGGAATACCTGGTGGTTAAAATACGGTAATACGCGTGTTTGCACAGTAGCACACGGTATTGCACAGTTTTGTTGAATTATTGATTCTTACGTAAGAAGGCACTAATCAATAATTGTTACAGTAATTACTGTTCAATATTTTATTTTATTGATTCAATAATTGTTGCGTTGATATTTTATATTATTGTTGTTTCAATAATTGTCACTGCACAATATTTTCCATTATCAGATCAATAATTCATATTATTTGAATAATATTATTAGATAGCATTATTGGCAATGTCTAAAAAGTTCAGTCAAGGAGAGGTTTGGTCACCTAATTGCGCACCAGTAAGGAGAAATCCTTACTAGAAAGCCCCCTCTTTCCTATGAACGGCCTGGTTGTCATAATTATTTTTTTGTAATATTATTTTTGAAAAATTAATTATTGATTTATATGATAAGAAAATATTTATTTGATGCGGATATAAATGATGGATTTATTTTATATGGTTATAAATGAAGAAATTAATGCTGAGGTATTTTATCAGTATTTTGTCGGAATGGAGGTATTAAAAATCATCCGTTTATGAATTTCGGATATTTTTTATTTAGAATTTTGAAAAACTCAAAGCTACAAAGATGTAGAGAATTCGATTTCGTGTGGAATGGACATAAAATTCGTATTTTTCTGCTAAACGGGCTATTTTCTATGAATTACTGAAGTTTCGAAAAATAAAATATTTTTTATTAAGATTGGGTTGGACCCACTTTTGTTTTAAACATGTGGACTGCCAAAAAACTTTAGAATTGAGGTGCTGGTCTTGGTTGAGTGTGAGTAGAATTGAGAAAAATAATAATAATATTTTATTATTTTAGTCTCCTTTAGCGTTCTAGCATTTTCCTATAAATAGGCGCTTAGGTTAGTATTGAAAATCAAACCAGAAATAAGTTTTCTTTCTCTCTAGATTATCGAGCGTATTTTTGTGAGTATTTTGATACTTTTAGAGTTGCTATTCAGTGTAAGTTTATGTCAGCACTATATCCAAAATTCAGTTAGAAGTACGGTTATTTTGAGGTAAGGGATGTTATTTTCTTCGTAAATGATATTATCTCTTTCAATATCATTATGCCAAAATATTGGTCTGAATTTTTTATCAAATTTCGAACTTTTTGTGTCGGGGTTACTATTTACGTATACGATACTATTCACGTATACCGCACTATTCACGGATACGGCACTATTCACCAAAAAAAATAAAAATTTTTCTTTTTATCCAAGATGTCTATTATGGTTATTATCTTTGATTGTATCCATGTTTTGATCTTTATTTTTGAATTCTACTTCACAATTAGTTATTATGGAGTATTATTGAATTTGGATAAATCAAAATACGAATCCCTAATATTTGTCCTTCTATCTCACTAGATTTGTTCTCTAAAAATTTTTCATCATCCTTAGTCCTTAATAGGTGATACTGGATGAATATCTGTGGCTTGTAGTGCAAAGATGAATTATTATCTGATGAATATCTTTGGCCCGTAGTGCAAAGATGAACAGGTATTGAGATGAACATGACCGACTGGTGATACAAATGAATATCTTTGGCCTGTAGTGGAAAGATAAATATTTGATTAAAGATGTATATTGATTGATGTTATAGGGATAAAATATTGATGATGGACTTTTAAATCTGAGAAGATATTAGAATTCATTCTCTACGTGACTCTTCTAATGGATTGTTGTTTTCGCTGCAGTTGTTGATCTAAAACTTGTTGTCTATTATATTTTATCAGATTTTTCCATGATGAAGACTAATGATAAATTGTTGTATATTATCTTAGTCTTAATATTTGTTTATTGGGCCAGTTGAGCTCACCATTTTTCTTTTTGTTCCATTTTTTCTTCTCAAGAGGTGAGAACGTAGCAGGATCTAGTTGGGACATGGAGTGATGGTTCTAGAAAGATGTTTTAGCAGTCCTCACTATTTCTGTAAAATAGTGTATGAATAATTGTAATTAGGACTTATTTGAGTGTGAATATTGTCTAGAAGACAATATTTGTATTTAAACTCACAGTATGTGTTGTCGTATTTTACACGATAATTGTATTATTGAAGCTGTTGTTTGCTTTTTGTACCATGTATTTGGTGACTCAGAATGGGTGTTGTATACCTATTTTGGGGGTGTCATAGGTACACTAGAAAATTTGGGTGGCTATATTTTCTATGTTTTCAGTTTCTTTCATTTACCATAAACTTGATTTCTATCTAAACCAAATAATCTATGATGATTTTGCCAGAGGAGCAACTAGATTTTCCTATTCTTTTTGCTTCTGCAAAAGAGGGATGAGCTTCTTCCACCTTCACCAAGAAACCACCTGATGATGTGAAAAATATGTCACAGTTTCTTGATGCAATCATAAGACATGTTCCCCCACCAACATCAAGACTTGATGCACCTTTCAAAATGTTGGTTGGTGAATACAATATAACTATATAAGTTACTGCAAACCTAGAAATTTTCATGGATGTCACAAGAGTGGAGAAAAAAACTTCTTTTTAAAAGTCTAGGGGTTGGGCGTGGGGAAGGGAGGGGTATTACAAGTTATAACAGTCACAAAAAAATCTTTAATACATCAATGTTACAGACTTACAAAAACAAAAAGGCATAGTTGATTTTTAGTTGTGTTACCAACTACCAAGTAGCAACTAAGTGGGTTTACCCACTTGCACATGATTCAGGGGAGAAATTTAATGCTTAACAATATTTGGAGAAAGTGTTGAATCCCTATTTTCTGAAATAAAATTACTTCTTATACTTGTGAATTTTATCTTTTACAAGTCTCTGGGAACAATTAATATATTGGATGATATGTTACTGCAGACACATGATCTAATTGAACTTTCACTCTTGCACTCATGTATCTGAACAATCATATATACATGCATTCATTATTTGTTAAAAATTTTTTGTTGTTTTTTAATTTTTTGAAGAATTTGGCATATAACATTGCATAGAATTTACCTAGACTACACCATGTTTGATTGCGTGTAACTTGCTGGCAGCCTTACAATGAGGTTTGCCCTACTTGGACAGGGAATCGATTCTTCACAGGTTAGCGCTAGATAATCATGATGCTTCTGCTACTGAACTTAAAATTTTCTTATGTTAAGATACATGTTAAAGAAGTTTAGTTAAAGATTGGGGATTGACAAATGCTAGGAATCGTCATGGTTTAAAAGGTGATTAGTTGTTAGGGTTTTGATATATTGGGTTTTGGAATTCTCAACTAAAACTATTAAAGGACTTTGGGTGATAAGGTAAAGAATTAAGGTAGGGGAAAGGATTAAGGTTATGGATTTGGGATGAAAAACAAAAGAAATTTAGGGTTGGTTGTGTTAAAAGTACCCAAAGCTGGTTACAGGGGATGATTATAGAGGGCACAAAAGTGGCCACATTTGTTATTTCAAGTTTGTTTTATTTTTTCAATATATTACTCTTCGTAAAAAGAAACAATCATTGTGATTGTATTAGATATAATATTTTTCTCCCCTTAGATGAGGTCTATAACACTTTCTACTTGGAACATTGGATGGGTTGACCATAAAATTTCATATTCTCCATATTCTATATCACAGTTGGGCTTTGTAGTTGCCCTCTAGATAATAGGGTGACAGAAGACCTTTGCAGGCCCTCATTGTATCTGTACATTTTTTTGTTTGTTTCGTTTGTTAACTTGTTTTACATAAAATTTACTATTTTGATCCTTGAGAAAGATGCTTTACCATTTCTTTCAGATGTCCATGATGGAACGAGATTTTTATCTCGGGCGAATATTAACTGGGCGTATAAACTCTGGAGTCATTCGTGTTGGGGACATAATACACGGGCTTCGTAGTTCTGAGTATTTCTTTTTGAAATACTTTGTTAGTTTTGTTAATGATTCAAACACAACAGAATTAAGATTTGTTTGTTCTCCCTTTTAGATATAGTGAGTTAATGAGAGTGAGACAGTTATAACATTTATAGCAGTTATATCAGTTATAGCAAGAATGCAAGAGACCCAACAATGTTATGTGGTTCAAAGCACTTAAAGCTCCTAGTCCACTCTTCTACTCCTCGAGTAGGAAATCCACTAAGGATATCTTTTACACTTTATGAATCTCACAAATTCCTTCTAGACCAGCAGTCTAGACACTTCTTAATTCACTTTTAAACTCTTCAAGTCCAGTAGAATTTGTGAGACCCCAAATTTTATGAAATAAAAGTATTCAATTTTTCTATTTTGGTAAATGGTTAAATTGATAAAAGGTTAAAGTTAAAGGTGATATGTAAAAAATTTTCAAAGTAGACAAGTTGTCATAAAATACCCGGTTACTATTCACTCTAGTATTGTTCACTCGAGTATTTGGGGCACTTTTTGTGTCAGAGTTACTATTCACGAGTTACTATTCACAGGGAATATTCGATCAGTCAGGAAATATTTGTACGACGGTACAATCATTGGTGGACCCCACAACAAAATTATTGTCGGATTGAGAAAACGACAAAAATATTTTATTGAAATAACGGCGGAAGTTTTACCGTTGATACTGTTGAACTACTCGGTAGTAAAAGTACAGTAATACGTGTGGTTGCATAGTAGTACACGGTATTGATTATTGATATTTATGTGAGAAGTCACTCAGTTTGATTCTATTATTGTCGATTAATAATATGAATTATTATAATGATGATGACGTTTTGTTTTATTCGTATTATTAACGTAATAAAACAGAACATCTTTTTATATAAAATAGAAAGTGATAATGACGTTTTGTTTTATTCGTATTATTAACGTAATAAAACAGAAACATCTTTTTATATAAAATAGAATACTTTATTAAAGTTATTCTACAAATAGAATATATTATATTTTATTATGCATAGTGTTGATAGTGTTTTACATAGTGTTTGCATAGTAAAAATCTTTTTATATAAATAAAATATATTATATTTTATTTAAAAGATTTTTCTTTAACTATGGACCGTCAGATTAAAGTAAATTAATCTGGACCGTTCATGGATTAGTTACTATGCATTCCATTTTTCTGTAAATAGAAGCTCATTCCTTCATTATTTTCTTACGAATTCACTGAACTCTAGAGTGAGAAACTATAGAGAGAAATTATAGAGAGAAAGAAGAAGAGTATTCTGCTACTTCACTACTTCTATATTCAGTTCTTTTACGGTAAGGGGTGTTATTCTTTCTTCTTGAAGAGAACTTCTGTTATTCCATTCCTTATTATTCTGTTGGAATAACCTGTAAAAGTGGCATACCCTATACATGACCTGTATACGGGGCATACCCTATACTTGGTGAAATCCATTATGTTATTCCATTCTTTATTTCTGTTGCAATAACCTGTATACGCGGTCTTCCCTATACTTGGTGACATTCTTCTATTATTCTGTTAGAACATCCTGTCTGTGTGTTTTACACCGGACCTAGTTCCGTCTTTATTATTATTCTGTTGGAACATAATGTCTGTGTGTTTTACACCGGACCTGGTTCCGTTATTTATCATTCTGTTGGAATAACCTGTCTATGCGAAGTACCGCATGCATGGTGATTTCTATTGTTATTATATTTTTTATTATTCTGTTGGAACAACCTGTCGGTGCGAATTTCGCCTGACCAGGTTCCGTTATTATTATTCTGTTGGAATAACCTGTTTATGCGAAGTACCGCATGCATGGTGATTTATGTTGTTATTCCATTCGTTATTAAACTCAGTTGGTTAAAGTTTTGACTTCTATACTCCATGAAATTAGTAGAATATCCTTGATATTTGCGCTTCATCCAGTATCTTTTCATGGAAATATTCTTCTGAACATTCTTGAATTTTACTCTACAAAGTAGTATCATGTTGACAATTTGGACGTTATTGGTTCTTGGACAAATTAATTCTTGAACTTGTTTTATTGAATATTATGTCATTGTCATCATCCTCATGTTTATATTATGTTGAAAGTCATCTGTGGCCTATAGTGCATAGATGGACTTATTATGATTATGACTAGGGATTATTCGGTGTAATCATGACCGTAATGTTACAAATGATGTGGATAAAGTCATCTGTGGCCTGTAGTGTATAGATAGACTTGGTATGATTATGACCATGGATTATTCGGTATAGTCATGACCGTTAATGATTTAATGAATATCCTTGGCTCGTAGTGCAGGGATGATTAGAAGATGTGGTTTATTTATTAAGCTGAGTCTCAGAGATAAAAGTTGATGAAAACATTTTAAATCATAAAGATAGTAGATTTTATTCTCTACTTGACTCTTTTAATGGATTACTTGTTCCGTTACAGTTAAACTAGATGTCTATTATATTTTATCAGTTTAACATTGTTGAAGACTATTGATAATTTATTCTGCATTATCTTAGTCATAATATTTCTTACTGGGCTAGTTGAGCTCACCCTTTCTTTCAATATTCTCTTCAGGAAATGAGAATATAGCTGGGACGAGTCTGGGAAAAGAGTGATGGTCCAGAAGATATCATTAGTAGTCCTCGCTATTCTGTTAAATAATGTAACAATAAATGTAATGAGGACTACTTGAGTATGGACATTGTCTAGATGACAATATTCCTATTAGAACTCTCGGTTTATGTATTGTCGTATGTTACACGACATTTGTATAATTAAGTTTGTATTTGATTTATGTACCATGTAAGTGGCGACCCAAGATGGGTGACGTATACCTAATTTTGGGGGCGTCACAGTTGGTATCAAAGCTTAGGGATATGATCCCTGGCTGAGATGTGAGATAAGAACTAGGAGGGGAGAGACGGGGAATTCCTTCGCTAGTATGACCTACCTAAGTTTATTTGATATTTAATTGGTCGGTCAGAGTATAGGGATAAAATGTGATATGTTAATTAACCCTTGTTTTGTGTTAGTGTTTGAGAATGACATCTGAAAATGCTGAGATAAGCAATGAAGCACATGAGAGTGTTGATTCAGCTCAAGCAAAAGGTAACGACCAACAACACGATAATAATCATACTGGTGGCAACGACTATCGGAATAATGATAACCATCGTGGGGGAAATTATCATGCCAAGAATGGTAATCACTTCGGTGGTAATCTTGGCAAAGATAATAGAAGTGGAAATTACAAGAAGAGAAGGTCATTTAGCCCGATTTTGTCGTGCACCAAAGTCAAGTCCAGCTGGGATGGTGGCACCAAAGGCGGATATGGACAAAACAAAGTCGTTGGTTTTAGGAAGAGCGTTTTTCATGACTTCTCAAAAAACGAGTAAACCGAACGAAGTTAGCACGAGTTAGTTAATTATAAATTCTTGTGAAGTCTATACCCTATTAGATATCGGTTCTACCCATTCTTTTATCTCTCTTGCTTGCGTTCAACACTTAAATTGACTCTAGAGAAGTTAGACTTTGACCTATCGGTTGAAACTCCGTTAGGAGAAACCTTCATTTCATGTGTTATCCAAGTCTTGGATGAGAGTCACAATTTTGAATGGTATTCTTATTGTTAATCAATTTCCTGACGTATTCTTGAAGACTTCTTAAACTTACCCCTAGAGCATGAAATCGAATTTTGTATTGACCCCAGTACAAAACCCATTTCTAAAACCCTCAAATATTTCTTCAACTAAAAGGATCTGTTTACGTGGATTATGATGAAAGTCATAATAAAAGCATTGGACTAATGAAAATCATGGGTATACGGGGTATTAGTAAGTGTTATGATGTGTTATGTTGGTTATTATGTGAAAACATGAACGTTTCTTAGAAATCACAAAGGGTTGAAAAATCAGATTTTGGTAAAAACGTAACACGAAATTCAATTGACCATATCTCCTATTATATTTTGAATTTTTGGGGGTGGTCAAGTCCTAGAGTTAGATCTATGAGTTTTGTAACTTATCCAAGTGGAATCATTAGAAAAGGTGTTGTATATTGTCGTGGGGACTGATTTTAGTAAAGGAGTAAAAAAAACTGAAAAGTGCCAAAAAGTTGCTGCAAGAAAATTTAAAAGGGCATTTTCGGCCACTTAATTGGTGAGAAAAATTCTAGCCTTTTGGGACATGAAAGTATATGGTATAAAGAACCTCCTGTCCAAAAATGAGCTCATTCCGACTTAAAATGAGCACGTTATGACCATTTCAATATTTAGGTTTTTCCGACAAAAAATGCTATAACCGAAGTTCTATAACTCCGATGACCATGAAATTTAAACTGGAAGCTCACATTAACATGTGTAAGTTCCTGCCAAGATTTGGGAATTTTTGGGAGTTAACCGTGAGGTAGCTAATTTCTTAAGGAATTAATTAGAAATTTATTTTTGAAAAATAGTAAATGAATTTTAAAAATTCCGAGAAAAATATATTTTCATTATGGGACTATATTATGCTAAATCCCAGAAAAGAAATATTTTTGAAACTGATTTGATATTTTTCATGAAAATGATCTAGTTATGAGTAAATGAGTTAAATATATTATGTGAAGTAACAAAATTGGAAAATAAGATTTTATGGCTAGTGAATCCTATATAGAGTATATGCATATTTTTTTCAATGAGGGATTTGATCATTGGTGATGATATCTTATGAGTTTGGCATTTTTGAATGATTAAATGCATTATATGGTAAATCATAAACAATTGAAATAATTTTTTTATAAGTTTAAGAAGTGATTAAAATATTGTTATAATATTAATGATATTAGATTATGAGATTATTAAGTGATTGATAACATTGGGATACTCTTGAACCCTGGATAAATTATATTATAAATGTTTAATATTTATCATTTATCTCATTTGATTGATTATTTATATCATTGTCATGATCCTCATGCTTATATTGTGTTGAAAGTCATCTGTGACCTGTAGTGCATAGATGGACTTGGTATGATTATGACCAGGGATTATTCGGTATAATCATAACCGTAATACTATAAATGATGTGGAAAAAGTCCTCATTGGCCCGTAGTGCATTGATGGACAGTTTTTGGTATGATTATCGCTATGGATTCTCTTTCGCTGTAGTGCAAAGATGAATTATTTTATGACATGATCAGGACCGTTGATGAAAACACGATTATCTTTGGCACGTAGTGCATGGATAATTCGTGGTCGTGATACTAAAGAATATCCTTGGCTTGTAGTGCAGGGATGATTCGATAATGTGGATTAATTATTGAGCTGAGTCTCAGCAATGAAATATTAATTCATGGATGTGGTAAAAGTCATCTTTGGCCGTAGTGCATTGATGGACTTGGTATGATTATGACCATGGATTGTTCGGTATAATCATGACCGTAATTGAAAACACGATTATCTTTGGCACGTAGTGCATGGATAATTCGTGGTCGTGATACTAAAGAATATCATTGGCCTGTAGTGCAGGGATGATTCGATGATGTGGATTAATTATTGAGCTGAGTCTCAGCAATGAAATATTAATTCATGGATGTGGTAAAAGTCATCTTTGGTCGTAGTGCATTGATGGACTTGGTATGATTATGACCAGAGATTGTTCGGTATAATCATGACCGTAATTGAAAACATGATTATCTTTGGCACGTAGTGCATGGATAATTTATGGTCGTGATATTATTAAGATGAGTCTCAGTATTATTGATTTTACAGTTGTATATCTTTGACCTGTAGTGCAAAGACGAACTGATGATTATTGGTTATACAGTTGGCATGTAGTGCAAAAAATGAATTGTTAATAAATATCTTTGGGCGTATTGCAAAGATGAATTTAATATTTTCAACGATAAAGGTATTCAAGGTATCCTCACCACTTCGTCATACCAGGTACGTACGTAAATTTCGAGGGTGAAATTTCATAAGGAGGGGAGATTGTGAGACCCCGAATTTTATGAAATAAAAGTATTCAATTTTTCTATTTTGGTAAATGGTTAAATTGATAAAAGGTTAAAGTTAAAGGTGATATGTGAAAATTTTTCAAAGTAGACAAGTTGCCATAAAATACCCGGTTACTATTCACTCTAGTATTATTCACTCGAGTATTTGGGGCACTTTTTGTGTCGGAGTTACTATTCACGAGTTACTATTCACGGGGAATATTCGATTAGTCGGGAAATATTTGTACGACGGTACAATCATTGGTGGACCCCACAACAGAATTATTGTCGGATTGAGAAAACAACAAAAATATTATATTGAAATAACGGCGGAAGTTTTACCATTGATACTGTTGAACTACTCGGTAGTAAAAGTACAATAATACGTGTGGTTGCATAGTAGCACACGGTATTGATTATTGATATTTATGTGAGAAGTCACTCAATTTGATTCCATTATTGTCGATTAATAATATGAATTATTATAACGATGATGACGTTTTGTTTTATTCGTATTATTAACGTAATAAAATAGAACATCTTTTTATATAAAATAGAAAGTGATAATGACGTTTTGTTTTATTCGTATTATTAACGTAATAAAACAGAAACATTTTTTTATATAAAACAGAATACTTTATTAAAGTTATTCTATAAATAGAATATATTATATTTTATTATGCATAGTGTTGATAGTGTTTTGCATAGTGTTTGCATAGTAAAAATCTTTTTATATAAATAGAATATATTATATTTTATTTAAAAGATTTTTCTTTAAATATGGACCGGCAGATTAAAGTAAATCAATCTGGACCGTTCATGGATTAGTTACTATGCATTCCATTTTCCTATAAATAGAAGCTCATTCCTTCATTATTTTCTTACGAATTCACTGAACTCTAGAGAGAGAAACTATAGAGAGAATTTATAGAGAGAAAGAAGAAGATTATTCTGCTACTTCACTACTTATATATTCAGTTCTTTTACGGTAAGGGGTGTTATTCTTTCTTCTTGAAGAGAACTTCTGTTATTCCATTCTTTATTATTATGTTGGAATAACCTGTAAAAGTGGCATACCCTATACATGACCTGTATACGCGGCATACCCTATACTTGGTGAAATCCATTATGTTATTCCATTCTTTATTTCTGTTGGAATAACCTGTATACGCGGTCTACCCTATACTTGGTGACATTCTTCTATTATTCTGTTGGAACATCCTATATGTGTTTTACACCGGACCTAGTTCCGTCTTTATTATTATTCTGTTGGAACATCCTGTCTGTGTGTTTTACACCGGACCTGGTTCCGTTATTTATCATTCTGGTGGAATAACTTGTCTATGCGAAGTACTGCATGCATGGTGATTTCTGTTGTTATTATATTTTTTATTATTCTGTTGGAACATCCTGTCGGTGCGAATTTCGCTTGACCTGGTTCTGTTATTATTATTCTGTTGGAATAACCTGTTTATGCGAAGTACCGCATGCATGGTGATTTATGTTGTTATTCCATTCGTTATTAAACTCAGTTGGTTAAAGTTTTGACTTCTATACTCCATGAAATTAGTAGAATATCCTTGATATTTGCGCTTCATCCAGTATCTTTTCATGGAAATATTCTTCTGAACATTCTTGAATTTTACTCTACAAAGTAGTATCATGTTGACAATTTGGACGTTATTGGTTCTTGGACAAATTAATTCTTGAACTTGTTTTATTGAATATTATGTCATTGTCATCATCCTCATGTTTATATTATGTTGAAAGTCATCTGTGGCCTATAGTGCATAGATGGACTTATTATGATTATGACTAGGGATTATTCGGTGTAATCATGACCGTAATGTTACAAATGATGTGGATAAAGTCATCTGTGGCCTGTAGTGTATAGATAGACTTGGTATGATTATGACCATGGATTATTCGGTATAGTCATGACCGTTAATGATTTAATGAATATCCTTGGCTCGTAGTGCAGGGATGATTAGAAGATGTGGTTTATTTATTAAGCTGAGTCTCAGAGATAAAAGTTGATGAAAACATTTTAAATCATAAAGATAGTAGATTTTATTCTCTACTTGACTCTTTTAATGGATTACTTGTTCCGTTACAGTTAAACTAGATGTCTATTATATTTTATCAGTTTAACATTGTTGAAGACTATTGATAATTTATTCTGCATTATCTTAGTCATAATATTTCTTACTGGGCTAGTTGAGCTCACCCTTTCTTTCAATATTCTCTTCAGGAAATGAGAATATAGCTGGGACGAGTCTGGGAAAAGAGTGATGGTCCAGAAGATATCATTAGTAGTCCTCGCTATTCTGTTAAATAATGTAACAATAAATGTAATGAGGACTACTTGAGTATGGACATTGTCTAGATGACAATATTCCTATTAGAACTCTCGGTTTATGTATTGTCGTATGTTACACGACATTTGTATAATTAAGTTTGTATTTGATTTATGTACCATGTAAGTGGCGACCCAAGATGGGTGACGTATACCTAATTTTGGGGGCGTCACAGAATTGGTTCTTCACAGTTCATTTAGAACTCTTCAAGTCCTTCTTACTTGGAACTTTTTGCATCACTTGATTGGTAGTTGATGTAACAATCCAGAATTTGTAATTATAATTTTAAATATTTATTGAATTATATAAATATTTGATGGATGTGTTTATTGTTGAATAAATATTTATTTAATTTGATTTGATTTGAGTTGGTTAATTATTTGTTTAATAAATAATTAATGGTTTAAGGAAATTAATTATTATGAGATAATATTCTAATTTAATTTAATAATTAAGTTAGAGAATTTATAATGATTAAATGATTTATTCAATAAATTATTATTAAAATTAAATAAATTAAGTATGAAAACTTAATTGAATAAAGTCCGACAAATAACTATACTATAAAGGAGTTATTAAAATAAATTAAAGGAGTTTAATTTAGTTTTGCCAAACAAGGCTTAAATATATGAAGTCTTTAAATTTAAAAAAGTTTTACCAAACGAAGCCTTATGACTTTTAGATTTTGAATTATTTATAATATAAATTAAATAAATAAAATATAAATAATATATATATTAATTTTTGGTAACCGATAACTTAGTAGTATATTTAATATAACGTTAGCTTTTAAACGTTTGAAAAGCGGGCGTTGGTTTTGTTTTAATATTACGTAGTGTATTTGGACTAAACCTAAGCCTAAGAAGAAAAATATAGAGGAAAGGAAAATCGTCAGAGAAAATAGAGAGTCTGAGAGAGAGTTCCTGAGTTTACAAAAAAATTATCTGTGGTGTTTAGCAAGGATTTCTTAAGAAACAACATGTATTACGCCACAATGTCTAAGTCTTTATGTTCTTGAATTTCAATGTGTGTAAAGTTTTTACAAAATTTTTTTGTAACCATGTTTTTATAATTGGTTAGGAAATTATGTGTATTTGTAATTGTAATTGTTATACTAGCATATATATATATCTGTGTGTGATTATATGCTTAACATATATATAAGATTGTATGCTAAATTTAGTCTGCAAAGAAAAGAAATTGGTTTTTATAGTGAATATATGTATGAACATGGTTTGAATATAGGTATGAATATATATGATTGTATGCTAATTGTAAAATTAAAGTGTGAGTATGTTAATTAGTTTGTTAAGTAATACATAGAACGTAGTTCAAAGGAATCAGTTTGATGTATAATTGTGGTTACCGTGTTCACTGTGTCAAGTAATATCAAACATGGAGTTTTGGTTTTAAAATATGCCATTCAAGGATTTAATCTTTCTAAAATAGTTGTTTAATTGTTTTAAATTGGTATATGTATGACGGATAAAGGTTATATGTAAATTCCGTAAGTTATACATGTTAAATTAGCTGCTAAATAGACACAATTTAGGTTTGTTATGTTGTTCGTGTTATGTTCTGTAAGCTCGGAGCCTCAACGCCAAAATCCACGCCCCCAGCTCTAAATTTCGCGCCTCAGCGCCAAAGTTAGAGCCAAAGCCCGACTTTCGCGTCGCAGCGCCGGCCCATGGCCTGAGTTTCGCGCCGCAGCGCCGCCCACAGTACAAACTGTGGCGCCGCAACGCAGGTTAACAGAATGTCCATAAATGACTTTTGTTTCTGCACAAAGTTTGTAATTTTTGATGTAATTCAATACTACGAATATTAAAAATATAATTTTTGTTATTGTGGTATTATAGTGCTAAGAATGAGCATATTATTAATACTTAACGAGTGTTATAATTATTTTATTGGTGTAACTTAATTATGTGATTTAGAATCAAGCCATACATGAAATAGATACTTATAGTGTATTTGTAATGATTAATTGCATCCTAATGATATGTGATTGGGATATTGTGAATCAAATTGTTACAGTTTAGCCTACACTCAAGGTAAGTTCTTACTCTACCTTGATTATCATTACGCAAGATCTCTAAATCTATTGTTACATTGAGCAAGTTTACTTACCCTATTTTGATTATATTGAGCAAGTTATTCTTGTTTTAAACTTGTTTCGTTGAGCAAGTTTATTGTTTCTAGTTCGATTACAATTATGTAAGTTTCTTAACTCCTTTTAATTTGTGTATTAAACGCAAGTATCTTATCTTTAACTTGTCATTTAACATGCAAGTTTCTATATTCTGATACATTAAAGTTAAACAAATTTTATCGTTCAATTTACTATTTGTTTTGTATGTTCATTTTACTATTCGTTATGTATCCTTAGTTGATGACCGTTGAATTCTAAATTATCTTGAAACGTATCCAAACCAAACTTACTTTGGGGCGGACTTGTACTCTAAATGCTGAGATGAACAACCCTATTATTAGGGGATAATTTACGCATAGCGTTGAAATGTTTGTGCACAATACATTGTATGAAGGGTTGATCCCCCCAAGTACGAGGAGTCCATATAGTATTAGGAGTGTTAAAGTTTAAGTTGAAAGATTACTTATAACTATGGACATAATTCGTGGTCTTATGACCCTCAGATAAATATTTAATGATATCTGATTATCATTGATAAAGCATTTTGTTCAGTTCTATTGAGCCTGTTATTTGGCAGTTGTTGTAAAGATTTTTTTCATTGTCATTTCAAGTGAGCTTTATTTGCTCACTCTTGCTTATATAACTACTATAGCTAAAGTTGAGAAGGTTGATGTACCTAGCACCAGTAAAGGGAAATGAAATATGAATAAGTATTGAAGACTTGTAATCATGTTGACATGTTATTATCAGACTTTATTTTAATTATTGTAATGAAGTTATTTAATTTTCCGAATTTGAATGATTGTATTTAAAGGTTAGATAACCTGGGAGATTTTTATTACTGTAATCCTTTAATGGGAAGGTTTATTATTTAATTTTATTATGATTGGGTAGTTAGATATGAATGTTTTTATCAAGTGAACACCAAATCCCGTGGGAATGAAGTACCCAGATTTGGGGTTGTCACAAGTTGGTATCAAAGCTTTAGGTTATGAACCTTAGGTGGGGGGAAAAGCCTTAGGAAGTAACCTTTGAAAATATAGTGGTGATAAACTCTTATTAAGTTTTAAGGAAGAAGTAATAAAACACTTATGTGCTTATGTGATTTCAAATTATGTGCTATTGAGTGTCGAGTAATAATGATTAGTAATTAAAACTTAAAAATTATGTTGTCAGGATGACTAATGTCGGAGAATCAAGTCAGGCTAGGGAGGAAGGACCTCAGGTGCCTAGAGAGGAGGAGTCTTGTAACATTTAGGTGGTTTGGGAACAACTACTTCCACGGGAGTCAGCTCCGTTGGTCACAATGGTTGAGCATGAGGGTTTACCTGATGAGGATTATGATGTGAAAACGGATGAGGAGGATCCCATTTAGCTGCTATAGTCGAATGAAGATGACGAGGACAAGGAGGAAGTGGTTCCACTAACCTCGATCACTGCTCGTATGTACGATGAAGTCTACGACCGCAATGTGGAACTTCAGGATACCAACGAGGAGTTGGAAGAGATAGTAGCTGAACAATAGACCTCGATGGCACAGAAGGACGATGAGATCCAAGATCGAGATGAACGTCTGACTAATGTCGAAGAGAAGCTGGTCCACACTGAATGAGAGAATGAACAACTAACCGAGGAGATTGCAGAACTGAAGAACAAGTTGAAGGAAGAATCAACTAAGAGGGCAAGAGCTGAAGATGCATACGAGGAAGTTTATCAACAAGATAGAATAGCAGAGAGAGACGCACAAGCAAAGAGGATGAAGATGGAGGAGATGAATAACGTATTCAATATCGTGATTAATCGAGCTCAAGATCGGGTCATGAGTTATCCGATTCAGTTTGAGATGTTGGCATCATTCATATTAGATCGCAGAACAATGTTCCAGATTATGGAGGAAGAGTGTCGTAAGGCTACGCAGTATCTATGTAGGACATCGTAGGGAATGTACCTGTTATGCGATTAATAAAATGTTAAATAATATGTAAATCCCAAGTGTTATGTAACCTATGGGATATGATGATGATGTTATCCTGGAACTTTTATAGTTCAGGAAAGTAATGAAAATAGCATTGATGCTATTGTTCTTATGTTTTTCAAAAAGATTATGAATGAATAAAAGTTATTATTTTATTGTTATTCAAAGTGTTATGTGTTATGTGATGATTTCTTTTATGGGGGCAAGTTAAGTAGAAAATACTTAAAGGAGTTGAGTAATAATCTAATGAGTATATTTTAATAGAAAATGCCTCCAAGACATCAACCACGATAGAGAACCACTGAGGGAACTAACAATAACGACAATACCGAAGCTAACCTCGTTCAACAGCTAGTGACGTTACTGACGGGTGCATTGCAGAATCAACCGCATAATCAAGGTATAACTTTAAAGGATTTCAAGGCAGTTGGACCACCAGAATTATGTGGGTCCATAAATCCAGTTGACGCACAGACCTGGATTATGGAGATAGAGAAAGTATTTGATGATGCAAGGGTAGGGGAGAATCAGAAGACTACGTTTGCAAGAGATATTCTTCGAGACTTATTTCCTAGAAAGTTCAAAGAGTCAGCTAGAGGTGCAGTTTTTAGAACTAAAGCAGGGAACAAAGACGATGTCAGAATATGCTAGAAAATTTAACGAGTTGGCGAGATTTGCGCCATATCAAGTCAACACAGATGAGCGCAAGACTAAGAGATTTAAGCAGGGACTGAAACCCTGGTTGTACAGTAGAGTCTCTCTATTTCAGATGAAGACATTTACAACAGTAATGGAGAAGGCAATTCTCGTTGAAGGTGGAGGCGAGGTGATAACGAAGTTTAATCAAGAATAGAAAATGAAGAAGAATGAAGTGGATGTTAAGAATGGTGGTGATGGTAGTGGAAATGGTAACAATAACCTGAAGATAAAATGGAATGGAAACGTGGGTGCTGTAAGTCAGCAGGGTAACCAACAGAATAAGAAGTTTGAAGCATGTGCTACATGTGGGAAGTTTCACAATGGTCTATGCTTGATGGGGAAACGTGTATGCTTTAACTATGGCCAAGAAGGTCACATTGCCCCAAATTGCAATCAACCCAAGAAGAACGTTTGCTTCACGTGCGGGTCCAAGGAACGGTATGGCTTCGACATTAAGAAAGAATAATGAACATGGGGTTCATGGGTTGAATAATAATTGAATGAAATTAAAACCTTGAGTAAAGGTTGAATGAGAGATTAAGAGACGAGCAACGTAATCGTCGAATACGTAAATGATCCTCGAGAATCGTATTCGCGTCGGACGAACGTTCTAAGTATACAATGGTTGTATGACTTAGACGTTGATGAAGGTAGTGAGGAAGATATGATTTATCAAGGAAAGCCGTAACGAATGGTAATGAGATTAATGAAAGTCCGATGGTGAGTCGGATAGAGAATGTTAGAATGAAAGGTAAGTGTTAGAACACTTTAACCAACGTAAGGGTTGAGTGTACGTGATTAATAAACGGGCTGAACCTACACTCCGTGTATGGTTTGACCGTAAGGTAATGAGGAAGTTGTTTAACCATGAACGGTGAAGAAACTGAGTTAAAGATAATAACGCATAACGTTAAGAAGCCGAGTTAATAAGTATAACTTAGACAACGTTCCGAATCAAATGAACCAGACGTTGTAAGATATAAATAAGATATTATAAAATGTTTAACGCTATGTCCACATAGTATTGACATGGAATGATCATTTTGAGTATACGAAAGCCTGTATGACTTAGACGATAAAGAAATGAATCCTGAGGTATGGCATTTAGTTGCCAGAAAGCCATATGGAATAAGAAGTTGACTTAACGAACATTATAGATTAATGGTTCGGACAAGTTAAGAGAAGTTAGGTTGTGGTACAATCGTAACCTTTGATGGTTGACATATGGGACTTGGGCTAAACAATTCCTTTAGAGAGTGAAGGTATATACAAAACTAGCAACCGATCTAACTCACTGTGTGGGCAGTGTAGATGAGACATGAACTTGTTTGTTGGTTGTTTATGGGAAACCACTCAGAGTACCATATGGACTACTAGCAGAGAAGTGATGTATGTTGAGTCCTATAGAAGTTATGAAAAGAAGATAAGAATGTAAATCATCAAAGATGATGAACGTTATGAGTAAGACATCTCTGTATGTCATGAAGTCGTAAGTCGGTAATGAAAGTCGGTCGCGTAAACTTAAATTACAAGAACGCGAACCTTAAGAAGTAAAGTTAAGTAAACCAATGTGTAAGTCAAGTATATGACTAATTGGTATACGTGTTATTTTCTTATGTGTTATATAGGGATTTGGAATAAGAAGTTCGGCGTAGACTATAAGTTGTAGCTGTGCGTAAGGCAAGTTTTCCTAACTTCATTCATTTTACATAAATGCTAGTTTCTTAAACTTCTCAGATGTTGAACTTGAGAAGTTTTGTCTATGTGCAAATGTGTGATATTTGTACAAGGTGGTAGAATGTAAGAGGCCTTGAGCCACAATTTGAACACTTCGGTGTTTCTATGAGATGAATTGTTTTGTGATTGAACTGTTCAATACAAGTATGTTCTGTTTATACATGAAACGTTATTGTTAAGTCTGTGCTAATGATTCTAGCCAGATAGGATATGTATGGAAAATGGTAGAAGAATGAATGTAGTGTAAAGAGTATGTGATGAATGTTGTAAAATGATAGGAGTCGAGACTATTCCTATTATTCAAGCTGCTTCATAACCTTTATTTGGTTATCGAAGTTCTGAAGAATGTTTAAACTTTTGAAGTTGTTTGTTCAACTGTTATGACTTGTTGGGCAATTGAATGCTCACATTTGCATTAAATGAAAAGCATTTTCAGCGAACGATGTTAGAAAGAACTTAAGGATCCCGTAAAGATCAAGCTGAGTGATATCCAGACGAAGTGTCATTCAGTATGTGAATGTGCGTGAAGAACAAGTGAAGACTTGTAATATAGAATGATAGAATTAAACTATAGACTAGCTTAACGAACAGTTATGTATCCTTGGTGGCGGATAAAAGTCACTCGTGTAAGATGAAAAGAATAATGTAATTATCATTATTTGTAATGAAAGAGATTATAAGGTTTCGAGAACCTGAAATTTGAGAATATATGTCATTATATTGAGTAAATAATGATGTATGTATGAAAGAAGATGGAATCGTGACGCACGGAGTCCGGGTCTGAAAGTAGACCGGATTTCGGGGCGTTACAAAAATAACATTCCTTACTTCAAAAGAATAGTACTTCTGCTTGAAATATCGGATATAACGCTGAAGGAAACTTGCACTGAATATCAACTCTTAAAGTATCTAAATACTCACAAAATACGCTTGATAATATAGAGAGAGAAAACTTATGATTCTGGTGTGATTTTCAATTCTATCTAAGCACCTTATTTATAGAAAAATGATTAAAACGCCAAAGAAGACTAAATTAATAAAATAATATTTTATAACAAAATTTTCACGCCGATCACAATTGATCAAATTTTAGCACACCACAGTGGGCCGCACCAAAAATCTGATTTTTCCACAACAACCAAAAGTGGGGGCCACATGTTTTTAATAAAAACATTTATTTCCTAAACTTCAATAATTCATAATAAATAGCTCTTTATCAGAAAAATACGAATTTTATGTCTTTTTCATAGGAAATTTAATTCTCTACAACTTTGTAGAAGAAAGTTTTTTAAATTCCAATCAAAAAATATCCGAAATCCACATACGGATGCTTTTTAATACCTCTATTCCGACAAAATACTGACAAAACTCCTCAACATTAATTCCTTCATTTATATCCACATAAAATAAATATTTCATTATCATATAAATTAATAATTAATTATTCACAAATAATATTACAGAATCACAATATGACAACCAGGTCGTTCCCAGGAAAGGGGGAGAGAAAAACTATAGAGAGAAAACAGAAGAGTATTCTACTACTTCACTATTGCAGTATCCAGTCTTCTACTAAGGTAAGGAGTGTTATTTATTTCTTATTCGTAAGGAGTATTATTTCTTTCGTATTCGTAAGGAATATTATTTTTTGTATTCATCCTTTAATCTGTGGGAATAACATGTCTACCACTACAACAAAAAGGGTTATTTCCAACGAAATATTCCGTCGGTAGTAAGTATATTCCGTCGAGGTTAACCTTATTTCCGACGGAACATTCGGTCGAAAATTCGGTTGTATATAAGCAGGTTGAAATTAAGTCCGTCGATCTTTCGGTCGGCGATACTTAAACTCGACGTAAGTATCCTCGACCGAATATTCAGTCGGGGTTAATATATTTCCTACTGAAAATAGTCTGTCGAGGATATTCGGTCTATAATAAGCATGCCACGTGGCAGCCAGTCAAAAATGGTAAAGCCCTTAAACTCGACGAAAATCAGTCGATATTACCACTATTCCGTCTAGAATATATGTGACACGTGGCATATGACCAAAATGGTAAGGACTTATTTTCGATGGAAATCCGTTGAGAATAGTACTATTCCGTCGAGAATAGTATTATTCCTTCGAGAATAGTGTTTTTTTAATGTTTTATTTATTTTTGCAATATCCAGGGATTTAACCCACACCTTGTACCTGTACCTGTACCTGTTTTCCCAACAGCACATACACAAGCTAACAATATGGCCAATAACATGAATTATAATTACCAAGGCCAACAATATGTCAAAAACCAACTAAATAAGAAGAAAAAAGGTCAAAAACATCCCATTAAGCTAAACTAAACTATATCAAGCATCCCATTAAGCTAAATTAAACTAAATGTCAAACCACAACAAAACCAAAGTAATGACAAGGTTTAAACTACAATATGTCAAAAATAATGTAAACTACAAAATAATATAGCTCAGAAGAAAGTAAACTAAGTCAAAAATAATGTAAACTATAAAAGAATGTAAACTAAGTTAAGCTAGTAGAGCCCCCGATGTGAGGAGGATCATCGGGCGGGCGTCGACGCTGTTCTGGAGTATGAAAATTTCCATCATCATCATCCCGCTCGTCAATCCGCTCATCGCCCTGTTGATACAATATAATATAACTCATTAGTCCATATATATGATTCAGTTAAAGATAACTAAATGAAAATTAAATAACATGCAGAATATATATTTGAATTTAAAACGAATACAATACCTGAGCAGTCGAGCGTTGACTCAACATCGGCCCAAACGCATCCTCGACTAAGGTAACCACCATCCGAACAATCTCGTCGCGTATCGCGGCCCACTACTCTGGAGGGATACCCGTACTCTCGGCGGTGGCAACCAGCTGCAACGTCCTGCGGAACCTGACGGAGGCAAGAACGGCTGGGCGGGTCTTGACGATGGAACAACGGATCGGTCTCAAATCTCTCCGACACCGTAACCATAACACGCTGGAACAAAGCATCGTCTAAGCCAGAACCCGTATGTGACGGTCCCACGGGGGCTCTCGGACGCAGACGCTGGCTAGAGCCTACAAAAATAAATATAACATGAATAATATTATAAGTTTACTTTATTCATAAACAAAAAATAAATTAAAATATTATACCTCCTGGCAGTGTATAGGCTGGTATCCTCGGTAACCCCATCACTCGATACCGGCCAATAGTACTAGTGGGAGTATCCTGAGACGCGACCCAAAGAGTCATCTCCTCGTCCTGAGATAAACTAATCTCAGGAGGAGGGACGGTGGAATTTAACGTCTTAGCATCGCCCCTAGCAGCCTGCAACTCCGCTATACGCTGGCTGCGGAGCTTCTCAAACTGCTCCTATAATTTGATTAAGGTAAGAAAAATCATTTTCAACTTGAAATAATACATACTTGATGTACGACGATACTTCAGGCATATTTAGAAGCACGTATGTAGATACAATCTTTAAATCTTTATCGGTTAGGTAAGTCATTGTCTCATGTCCAAATGGTTTTGCCGGATAAGTGAATACATCCAACTCATCAGCAGAGCCGGCCCTGGGCAAGGGCCATCGGGGCAACCGCCCAGGGCCCAAAATAGAGAGGGGCCCAAAATTTTTTATAAATTTATATATTTATGTGTATAAAAAAAATAAAATAATAAAAATATTAACGATATTATGCATTAAAAATGATATGTTAGAAAATATTAAATATGATAGTATAATTGATGATTTTGCATCTAAAAGTGCAACAATAAAACATTTTAAATGATGTTTTGTGATTTAGATTTCATTGGGCAAAACTAAAGAAATACTCACTGTAGTTGGTAGGTTTTATTGATTATATCATTGAACTTTTAATTTTTCAAATTACACCACTAAACTAATTATTATTTTGAAATTGGGTCATTTCGTTAAAAAAAATAAACGGACGTTAATTTTTTATCTACAAAACTAATGAATTACCCACTATAGTTGGCACATTTTACTGATTACACATTGAACTTTTAATTTTTCAAATTATCCATCAAATTAATTAAAAATAATTATTTTAAATATTTTTAAAAATAATTATTATTTTAAGTAAAAAATATTAGAAACTTTTTTTTCTTCATAAAATGAGAAGAGTTTCATAAAATATAAATTCAAACAAATTAAAGTGATTTTAAATTAAATTAATGTCTACTTAATTTTTTAACAGAATGACTCATTCTTAATATTAGAATTTTTTTTAAAAAAACTAAAAATAGAAATTAAATTTAAAAAAGCAGTAAATAATGGAAAATTAATAATTTTTATAAATAAATATTATTTTCAAGAAAAAAATGGAAAATTCTTCATATTTTAAAAAAATAAATAAAATTTTATAAAATATAGATTCAAAAAAATAAACTTTATTTTCAAAAGGAAAAAATAGATTTTTTAAAAAATCAGTAACGTTTCATAAAACTTGAATTTTTTTAAATCTATATTTTATGAAACTTTACTCATTTTATGGAAAAAAAAAATTAAAATTTCTAATTTTTTTACTAAAAATAATAATAATTTTTTAAAATATTTAAAATAATTATTTTTTAATTAATTTAATGGGATAATTTGAAAAATTAAAAGTTCAATGGTGTAATCAATAAAACGTGCCAACTACAGTGGGTAATTTATTAGTTTTGTAGATAAAAAATTAACGCCCGATTATTTTTTTTAACGGAATAACTCAATTTCAAAATAATAATTAGTTTAGTGAGGTAATTTGAAAAATTAAAAGTTCAATTGTGTAATCAATAAAACTTGCCAACTACAGTGGGTATTTCATTAGTTTTACCAATTTCATTGATATTTTTATTTTATAGGTACATGTGATGATTCTTTGGTTCGATGACATTTTAAAGTGTTATTCCTTATCTTTTGTAAATTCTTATAATTTTAATAAAAATAATTAGTTGATAATTTATTTATTTTTAAATTTAATTTGTATAAAGGGGCACACGAAAATTTTTGCCCCGGGCCTTAGAAAACCCAAGACCGGCTCTGCTCATCAGCACGCGATTGGGGATCGACGACGACTTCATTTCGATTTAGGTGATTGTGCTTCGTTGAGACTACATCGTCAAACTATAGCGAGCAGAAGTTGACAAGCTCTTCCTCCGTATACCTTTCAACAATAGAACCATCTACACGAGCTTTTTTTTTTAACTTTCTATGTTAATCAACGTATATACCTTAAATATGACAATATATCAGCTAAAACAAATATCCAGGTGATGATTATAACACAATGTATGTGATATTACCTCTCAAAAGGATACATCCATCGATATTGCACCGGTTCTCCAAGCTTAAGTTCATATGGCAGATGAATAGGCAAATGCTCCATCGAGTGAAAGAACCCCGGAGGTTAGATCATTTCGAGCTTGCACATTGTCAACACTATATTTTTCTCCATTTGCTCCACATCACTGTACCTTATAACAGTTGAGCAAATATCCCGATATAAATTTGAAAGTGCGGTAAAGGCATCATTAATATTCCTCGGTAATACTTCACGAAAGGCAATTGGAATCAACTTCTGCATGAATACATGACAGTTATGACTCTTGAAACTGCTCAACCTTAGTACATCGAGAGATGTTAGAAGCATAACCATCTGGTAGCTTCAATGCACTAAGCCACTTGCAAATGTTTTCAACATGTTTCTTGGTAAGACAAAATGGAGCTTTTGGTTTTGAGTTGTTAGGACGGAGCCACAATTCCCGCCTGATGTTCATTTCCTCCAAGTCTTTACGTGATTTATCATTGTCTTTTGTTTTACCACTCGTATCTAGCATAGTGTAAAAAAAAGTTCTCGAACACATTTTTCTCTATATTTATGACATCTATGCAATGACGAAGTGCTAGTGTGACCCAGTATGGCAACTCAAACCAAATGGGCGAGTGTGTCCAATTATGAGCTTTACCGTACCCTATTGCTCTCAACTTACCATGCTCCTTTACAGGCGGTGGAAATGTCATATCATTCAGCCATCCCAATACATCGTTGCCCGACAAGTGACCAACAACCCCCTTCTTTTCTATTTTTCTATTGAACAGTGTAGACATATTTCTATAACTGTGCTCAAAAGGCAAGAATCTTTGAGCAGTTTTAAAGAAACTAGTTTTTCGCCCATGATACAGTTGTGTGCCCTGCACATCCCCCATACAGACTGGACATGACAACATACCATGGGTCGACCAACCACTGACCATCCCAAGTGCCGAAAAGTCAATATGCACTCGGAGAACATGTAGAGACACCAGCTGAAAGTTCCTCAAAATTTATAAAAATGCACCCTGTGTATTGGCACCGACCTAAGTGAGAGACATAACATCCCGTAACAGTCCCAAACTGGTGACTATTTGACATTCACTCCTAATGAGTGAATGTCGAACGGGTTTCTAAGTTGACACCTCCAAAACATGTATGTCTTCATCAAGATAAACTAAGTATAGCATTTGCTTAGTTCGAACGATATGATATGGTTCTCATATTTTATTTTGGGAACCATATCATATCATTCAAACTAAGTAAATGCTACTTAGTTTATTTTACCAATGAAAAACTAAGTAAGTGCTACTTAGTCTATTTTGCTAATAAAAAACTAAGTAATGCTACTTAGTTTATTGAATATTGCATCCCAACTAAGCAAATGCTACTTAGTTATTAATTGTATTTAATTGTACTTAATTTTATTTAATTTTATTATATTATATCGCATCCCAACTAAACAAATGCTACTTAGTTATTAATTGTATTTAATTGTATGTAATTTTATTTTATTGTATTTTATTTAATTTTGATTTTATTTAACTAAGTAAGTGCTACTCAGTTTAATTATATTTATTTTGTATTATACTATTTTAAATTAAATTAAGTCAATTTTTTATTGAATTTAATTTAATTTAATTTGTATTATTTTAAATTAAATCATATTTTTATTTTATTTTATTTTTAATTAAATTATTTTTTTTATTTTTTTAATTTAATTTAATTTAAATTAAATTAAATTAAATTAATTAATTTAGTTTAGTTTAGTTTAATTTAATTTAATTTAATTTAATTTAATTTACTTTAATTAAAATTAAATTAATTTAGTTTAGTTTAGTTTAGTTTAGTTTAGTTTAATTTAATTTAATTTAATTTAATTTATTTGTATTTGTATTATATTATATTATATTATATTATTTAATTTATTTAAATTTATTATCTTAAATTAATTAAATTTAATTAATTTAAATTTAATTTATATTATATTATATCATATTTTTAATTTTATTTTATTTTAAATTAAATTAATTTTTTATTATATTATATAATTTAATATTAAATAATTTATTTAAATTTTATTATCTTAAATTAAATTAAGTCATTTTTTTATTTTATTTAATTTAACAAAATTTGTATTATATTATATAATTTAATTTATTTAAATTGTATTTTAGTATTGAGAAACTATTAACTATACGTTAATATAATAAAAAGGATCCACATAAATTGCAATTGATGAATTCTGACAGAATTCCGTCGGATATAACAAATATACCAATGTGAGAACAAAATACCCACAAATTTTTAGACCCAAATTGCATACCCACAAATTTTCAGAACAAACAATAGCAGTATAACATTAGGGCATGAACAAACTTATGCAGATTCATAGCATTATAAATTACATTGCAATTTATATAACTCAATTAGGGCATGAACACAATATGTACCAACAAATTTTCAGACCCAAAACAGCCAACAAAATACATAGCAGTTTATATAACTCAATTTGCAAAATTAAGGCATAGATTTAAAAGCATAATAATCAAAATCAAATGGCAATTCATCAAATATACCTAATTAACTTGAAAATTTAACAAACAAATGAAAGTACACCACCAATTTGAGAAGAAATAGATCGGAGATGCTTGAAATGGCCGAAATTGGTCGGAACTTGACCAGAGCTGCTGGAGCTGCTTGGTCGGCCAGAAGGTGGCGTCGGCGTCGGCCGGAGCTGCTTCAGGTGGCTAGAGAGGAAGAGAGGTATCGTGAGAGAGAGAGAGAGAGAGCAGACGACCAGAGAGAAAGTGAGGGTCTGTGAGTGAGAGGGAAATTAAAGAGGCAGAAATGAAATGAGGGGAGCGTAGCAGACTGCTAGGTTTTAAAAGATAAAATCGACGGAATTCCGTCGAGCTTATGTCAGTCGGGTTTAGGATAAAATTGACTGAATTTCGTCGGCAGTAACAGATATTCCGTCGACCGTAGTGTTGGTTCTGGCGGGAGAGTTTGGCGCCATGATTGTGACAACAAGAGAATTTGAATATTTATAAAATTTTAAAATATTGAATTAAGGTTAAATAATAAACCTAGACAAAAAATAAGTAAATAGATTTGAGATTTTCGAGAAGGAATTTTGTGAATTTAAAATTTTTGTCGTGAATTATTCAGGATTAAGTATATAAACGTATATGTTTTGTGTATATGGTATTATATGAGTTCAGTTTATGGTTAAGGGTCAAGGTTTGACCAGATAAACTATATCAGTGACAAACTCTAGGTATATATTAAGAACGTCAGCGTTCAGTTAGAAAACCCTAGCGAGTTGTTTGGAAGCCCTAATTTGGGAACCCTAATGCTAGGTATAAAACCCCAAGGGTTAAAAGTTATGTGAGTAATGAATATGAATATTATGTAATGGTTTATATTTATTTATTATATAAACAAATAAAAGAAACTAGTGTGATCCTAATTATATATTATGAATGAAGAATTGAATAACTTAAGGATTATGGGATGAGAGAATTATGGTATTTAAAATATATACTAATTCTAAGAGATTTATTTTATATATCTCAATTAATTAATTTTATAACCTAATTAATGTAAGTCTAATTGGGTTAAGAAATTTAGGGCATGTAAGTAAGGATTTAAATTATAATTGTGTATATGAAAACCCTAATTAAATAATTAGAAAATGATAATATTAAAAGTATTGGACTATGTAAATTTCATGACCCAAGAAATTAAATTTAAAGTCCAAAAGATTATTTATGGGAAGCCCAAAACATTAATTATAATGGCCCAAACTTGGAGCCCAAATCAAGGAAGGGCATTTTGGACATTTGGTATATTAAGTATCCAATAAAAATCAAAGCAAGACTTGATGAATATTAAGGCCACTTGGCCGGATTTTTATAGGAAAAAAGGAGAGGATATGGTGGTTACACATCATCAATTTTAAGCCACACTTGGGCAAAAGATTTTTCCAAATTAAGCTAGGTGTCACATTAATAAAGGAGCCACTTTGCTTGCTAGTCATCCACATACCAATGAAATGATTAAGTGTGAGAAAAAGAGAGGAGAAAGGGGAATACTTGTCCTCATTTTAAACCACATATTTTCCAAAAGATATCTACCAAATTAGCTAGGTGTCATTTAGTTTAAGGTGCCACCTTATTCACTAATTCTCCATATATCAATATAATGATTAGAGAGAGTGAAAACAAAAGAGGAATGTGGGGGATAATATAGATATATGCAATGTATATCTACTAACATAATAAAAATCTAATGACCAAACAACCATTCATTTCTCTCTCATCTTAATTCATAACTTAGCAAAAGAAAACCAAGAGAGAAAGAGAGGAGCAATTTGGTAGCTATGGTGAGAGACAAGGAAGAGGGGAGGCAGCCATGAGAGGTAGAGAGGAGAGAGAAGGGTAATCCATGGAATAAGAAGGAGAGCATGAAAATCAAAGGTATAAATACCTTTCGTGTATGTATTTTTTATTATTGTAAATCAAATCTTAAAACTATGTTTCTAAACTTAAAAACCATGACTATACTTGTTATTGAGTGTTTCATGTTTAGATATACTCATATTGGGTGTTGTTTTAGTTGAAAATCAAAAATAAAGAAAAGTGATTTTCTATTTTTTGAGCCCTAACATTTCTATGTAATTTGAATTTCCACCGTTTTTTATCTACACATTCTTTTTGCGATCCATCAGAGAGAGAGGTACTAGATATGTAAGTTAACTACTAAACCTAAGTGATAGCACTCAAAAATGTTTAGTACACAGTCCATAGTGACTGATTTAGCAAAAACTATTTTATGTCTTTTAAGGAAAAATTGACTGTTTTTGGACAGTCAAGAGTAGGGGAAGTTTAGTCATTTTTTGGACATTTAAAAATTTTGGAAACATTTGGGAGGATACTATGAGAAGTTATCTAACATCTCCAAGTGGAATCACTGAAAAAGGAGTTGTAGATTTCCGTATGGATCATTTTTAACAAAGTAGGAAAAGTGAAAAATTTACAAAAGTAAACTGCCAAGGATTTTCCAGGGGCTGTTTCGGCAACATAATTTATGAAATAAATTTCGGCCTTTTGGGATATAAAAATATATGGTATAAAGTACCTCATGTCCAAAAATGAGATCATTCCGACTTAAAATGACCAAGTTATGACCATTTCAATTTTTCTGATTTTTCGACGAAAACGGCTATAACCGGAGTTCTATAACTCCGATGGCCACGAAATTTAAAGAGGAGCGTTACGTTAACACGTATAAGATTGCACCAAGAGATGAGAATTTCTGGAGTTGAGCATGATAGGGCTAATTTCTTAAGCTACGCACTAAAAATGATTTTTGAAAAATACTAAAGGAAGTTGGAAAATTATAGAAAAATACTTTTTGTGTATGATATATATGTATATGTGTTTGGACAAAGGATAGAAAAATAATAAGCTAATTTGATATTTTCATGAAAAGGATTTGGAATCCAGCTTGCTGGATTGAAAAATCTGATGATCCAGCTTGCTGGATTGAAAAACAGTTTACTGAATTGAAAATATGTTGAATCCAGCTTGCTGGATTGCAATCTAGTTACTGGATGTGATATCCATTTTGCTGGATTGCAGTTTAGTTTACTTGATTGGCCATCTAGATACTGGATTTAGAATCCAGCTTGCTGGATTCAAAAGCTGGGTTGCTAGATTGGTATTTGACTTTTATGTTCAAGAAAAACTTTTAATATATGAGATTAAAGTATTTAAATCATATAAATATAATATTAATGATTAAAAAATTATTTTAAATGATAATAATTATCTGAAAATTATTACGAGTTTATGAAAAATTATTTTGACTATTAATAATTATCTAATATAATTGTTAAGTATTAGACAGAGTTTAATGAACTTAAACTCGATAATTCTCTGACTAAGCCATCGAGATGTCAGAATTGTATCGAACTCGACTCAGACTGTAAAAGTTTGACTTGAGGTTAAGTCTTATGTGTGTTATAGACAGATATGAATATGTGATAATGTGTTTAGGTTATTTAAATACTGTGATGATATTATTCTAATGTGTAGGTCAGTATTATTAATATTAGGTCTTCAGACAAAGCTTATTAATTGCGTAACGGTAATCAACGGTTCAGGAAAGTTTTTCTTAAGTCGACCTCGAGTTGTATTATTCAATTATATTTGTGGTTAATCAATTTTGATTGTCATGTCTAAGAATTATTAAATTGCACCCTGTGCGTATGACATGTGTTCATTAGGTATGAAAGGCTGATCACCTTCATTACCATTTGGTCCAGATATATTTGTTCATGTTAAATGTTTGTTCAGTAATAAATTTGTTCCTGCTAATTCACAACTATATTGTTGAATTATAGCCAGCTCATTATTCAAATTCTTTCAATCATGATATATCCTTAAATGAAATTATACTTGTTGGGCAAACGTATGCTCACCCTTGCTATATCATGATAAATATTGCAGATTAAGACGAATACGTCAAATACAAGAAAAGGTCAAAGACAGTTCCATCTTTAGTATATGTGTGCAGTTAGATTTGTAATAGTATTGTATATTAATGTTATTGTAAGTTAAATAAGTTATGAATTATGTATATGTTAAGGTTACTCGACCTTGGGAAAATAGTGTGTAAAGTTTATTGTATAAACAATTTATGTTTTTATCTTCCGCAAATAGTAATAGTGATAGAATGATTGAACCAGATCCGTGGTGATTTAGGACCTGAATTTCGGGCTCTCACAATGATGGGCTGTGTTTTCGACAGAAGTTCGTCGAAAATGCTTTATGTACGACCAAACTATTCTCGACTGAATAATCAGTCAAAATAGACTAATCTTGACTTAATGTATTCCGTCGAAATTACTTCCGTCGGAGATAAACCCTTTTCTTGTAGTGTACGCGGATTATGTGCCACATGACAGGTGAAAATCTATTTATAGTTTCGTATATTATTTCTTTTCATATTATGAAATCTAAACTTACTATGGTAAGTATTGCTTCTATAATCTCTGAAATTAGTAGAATATTCTTGAGTTTTGCGCTTCATCTAGTATCGTTTCATTAGAATATTGGTCTGAACTTTCTTATTAAATTTTAATATTTTCACTTGGGGTACTATTCACGGGTTACTATTCACTTGAGTACTATTCACACGGGTATTATTCACTCGGGGATTCAGGGTACTTTGCATAACGGGGTAATATTCATTGGGTACTATTCATTCGAGTACTATTCACGGGGTACTATAATTTTTTTTCTGTCCAAATTATTTTTTATACATGAATATCTATTTATTCGGGGTAATATTCATTTGGTACTATTCACTCGGGGTACTATTCACGAAAAAAGTAATTTCTTTTCTATCCAAATTATTTTTATACATTAATATCATTTTTAAATTTTACTCCATAATTAATTGCCGTGTTGACAATTTGGACATTCTTGAACTCTGGATAAATTGAATTATAAATATCTAATATTTATCCTTGATCTCACTTGATTAATTTCTTATATCATCGTCATCATCCTCATGCTTATGTTGTCGTAAAAGTCATCTTTGGCCCGTAGTGCATAGATGTACTGTTAATTGGTATGTTTCTGCTACAGTTGGTTATCTAAAACTTGTTGTCTATTGTATTCTATCAAAATGTTCCCTGTTGAGGACTAAGGGTAATTTGTTCTACATTATCTTAGTCATAATATTCTTTATTGGGCTAGTTGAGCTCACCCTTTTCCTTTTGGTTCCATTGTTCTTCTCATGAGGCGAGAATGTAGCTGGGGACTAGTCGGGGAGTGAAGTAATGGTCCAAGATGGTTCTTAGTATTCCTCGCTATTTTGTAAAATAGTGTGATAATAATTGTAGTGAGGACTTTATTTGAGTTTGGATATTGTCTACGTGACAATATCTGTATTGAAACTCACAGCGTATGTTTTGTCGTATTTTACATGATAATTATTAGTTGTATTAATGAAGTTGTATTTGATTTCTGTACCATGTATTTGGCGACTCAGAATGGGTTATGTGGACCTATCCTGGGGGCTTCACTGTTGGTATCAGAGCTTAGGGATATGATATCTGACAGAGATATGAGGTTAGAACTAGGAGGGGAGAAACGAGTAAAACCTTCGCTAGTGTGTCCTACCTAAACTTATTTGTTATTTAATTGGTCGATCAGAATATAGGGATAATATGTGGCATGTCAATTTCCTAAATTAACCCTTGATTTGTGGCAGTATTTGAGAATGACATCTAAAAATTTTGGGATAAGAAATGGAGCACATGCGACCATTGAGACACCACCAACTAATAACCAGGATAATGTGCATCAAGAAGGTAATAATCCTCATATAAACAATAACACCGACCAAATGATGAACGATGTGATATTTATTAGCTTTCTACAATTCATGCAACACCAAACGAGAGAGACTCCTGTTCAAAATACAGGTGGAAACAATGGTAACTCACGGCTGGTCATTGCTAAGCAATTCAAGGAGTTGGGAACACCGAAGTTTTTGGGAAAGCCAGAGCCACCTAAGGCAGACAATTGGATTAAGCATATTACCAAGATATTTGATGTCTTGGGATGTGCTGAAGAGCAAAAGGTTCCCTTCGCCACCTTTATGTTGCAGGGAGAGGTAGATTACTGGTGAAAATCTGTAAAACGTACTCATTTCCCCGCACTTAAGATGTATTAGGAGACGTTCCAAGAATTGTTCAACGACAAGTGCTTTTCAGAAAGTATTCGTCACATGAAGGAGGTGGAATTCATTAAGCCGGAATAGAAAAATATGAATGTATCGTAATACGAGATAAAGTTTGATGAGTTATCCCGGTTTGCATCCCATTTGGTAAATAATGAGAAGCGTATGACACGAATATTTCTGCGAGGTTTGAAGCCCGAAATTTGCCAATACCTCATTTCTCACAAACTTTGTTTATATTCAGATGTAGTAAATAGGGCTCAGTTATTGGAGCACGATAATGAGTCAGTCCAACCAATAACACGATGATAATCATACTGGTGGCAACGACCATCGAAATAATGATAACCATCGTGGAGGAAATTATCATGCCAAAAATGGTAACCACTTCGGCGGTAATCATGACCAAAATAATAGAAGAGTTCAGTAATGACAGAAAGACATCGACAGCAACACCAGCACCAGTTTCCAAGGAAGGAGAACGACCACCGGTCGTATGCTACAAATGCAGACAGGAGGGACACATCAGTCCAAATTGTACGCAGCAACCCAAAGTGTGTTTCAAATGCAGAAGGAAAGGTCATTTAGCTCAATTTTGTCATACAGTGAAGTCAAGTCCAGCTGGGACGGTGACACCAAAGGCTGTCCCGGACAAGTTAAAGTCGATAGTTTAAGGGAGAGCGTTTGTCGTAACTTTCCAAAAAGCGTGGAACCCGAACGAACATATTATGGGTAAGATAATTATAAACTCTTATGAAGTTTATACCTTGTTAGATACCGATTCTAACCATTCTTTTATTTCACCTGCTTGTGCCCAACGTTTAAAATTGACTCTAGAGAAATTAGACTTTAACTTATTTGTTGAAACTTCATTGGGAGAAACCTTCGTTAAATCCACCATTTATAAATCTTGTTTAATTCAAATCGAGACTTTCACATTACCTGTTGATCTCATCTCTTTGAAAATACTTGCATTTGGTGTGATTTTAGGGATTTATTGGTTAACTACTCATCATGCTAAAATTGATTATTTTTGTAAGGTCGTTACTTTTCATATTCCTAACCAACCTATTATGCAAATTCAAGTAACCAAATCATTAAAGTCAATCATTGTCATCTCTAGCCATAAAGTCATTCGTTTATTGAAAAACGGATGTTAAGTTTTTTTAGCCCATGTCACATATTTTAAACAAAAATACGTCAGATTTGAATGATATTTCTATTGTTAATAAATTTTCTGACGTATTTCCCAAAGATCTTTTTGGCCTACCCCAGAGCGTGAAATTGAATTTTGTATTGACCTTAAACCCGATACAAAACCTATTTCTAAAACCCCATATCGAATGGCTCCTTTGTGGAATGCACCGAAGCCAGACTCTTCGTAGGGGATGCCATCTTTGTGCGTTGACAAGCTGATAGGTATCAATGTGAGGTGCTATCCAAGAAAAGGGATGAGAGTCTCAATTGGATTTTTCATCTACAGCGATGCTTCAGACAGAGGTTTAGGATGTGTTCTCATGTAACATGAGAAAGTCATAGCCTATGCCTCTCGATAACTCAAAGAATATGAGAGGAATTATCCTACTCATGATCTAGAGTTGGTAGTAGTCATTTTCGCGTTAAAGATCTAGAGATACTACCTATATGGGGAAAAGTGGAGATCTACATAGACCATGAGAGCCTTAAATATTTCTTCACTCAAAACGAACTTAACATGCGCCAAAGACATTGACTAGAGCTGTTGAAAGATTTTGACCATACCATTCAATACCATCCTGGAAAAATGAACGTGGTAGCTGACATGTTGATTTGGTAGGATTTTTACACACGTGGGATAAACAAGTGGTGATGAGTCACTAAGAGTAGAAGATCATATGTGGGTACACGTGCGATATTGTTAACACAAAGACCCATTTCGTATGACTTGTAAAGGATGGAGATAGAGTTAAAGACTCTAAGGACCAACGTAATGATGTTGAATATACGCGTAGAACCAGCTTTAATTGATAAAGTTAAAGCTGCTCAAGCTACAGACCCGAAGCTGATAAATATGAAGGAAAAAGTACAAGAAGGTGTTATTTCAGAAGCAAGAATCGAAAAAGAGAGGAAAGCTCAACCCTTGATTTATTGGTCCATTTGAAATCCTCGATCGAGTAGGAACTGTGGCTTATAGACTCGCTTTACTACCAAGTATGTCTCATGTTCATAACATTTTTCATATATCTATGTTACTTAATTATGTGGAAGACCCAAACCACATTATTGAATTAGAACCAGATGAGATGTCGAAGATTTAACGTATAAAGAGGTACATGTTAAAGTCTTGAATAAAAAGAAATATATTCTACGCTCAAAGGTTATACCTCAAGTCAAAGTTTTATGGAGAAACCATGATATTGAAGAAATGACCTGGGAGTTAGAATCTGAAATAAAATTAAGGTATCCTCACCTCTTTGAACTATCAGGTACGTAAATTTCGGGGATGAAATTTCATGAGGGGAGATTGTAAGACCCCAAATTTTATATTATGAAAGTATTCAATTTTCTTATAATTATTATTCTATTTAGTAAATGGTTAAATTGGTAAAAGGTTAAAGTTAAGGGTGATATTTGAAAATTTTGCAAAGTAAGCAAGTTGATATAAAATATTCGTTGTGTCGAGGAATATTCTTTTTGTCGGGGAATATCCATACAACGACACAATCATTGGTGGACCCCACAATGGACTAACTGTCGGATATAGAAAGTGACAGAAATAACTTTTTTTTATAAAAATAACGGCAAAACTTTTACCGTTAAACTGTTGAAATACCGGTGATAAAAGAATAGTAATATGCGTGGTGCACAGTAGCACACGGTATTGTACAGTATCTCTGATTATTGATGCTTACGTAAGAAGTCACCCAATTTTATTCAATTATTACAATAGTAGTTGCTGTATAGTATTCCATATTATTGATTCAATTATTTTAACAGTATTATCTGCATAATATTTTATATTATTAAATCAATAATTGAGACGACGCATTTATTCATATTATTATTTCCATTATTGATAATGTCTAGAAAGTTCTGTCGAGTAAAGGGGTCAGGTCATCTAATTACGCGCCAATAAAGAGAAATCTTTATCGGAAAGCCCATCTTTTCTGGGAATGATTTGGTTGTCAATATTGTGAATTATAATATTAATAATGAATAATTGTTGATATATCAAAAATGTGTTCATTGAAGACAAGTGAATTATAAAAGTTAATGGGGAATAATGCAAACTTCGAGAACTTTAGGGGTACTAAAGTATAATAAGTTAATCAATTCATGTGAACTTGAATCAACCAATCAGAGAAGAGATTATGCAAGCATGAGGTAAGCACGACATCATCCTTAACGAAACATAAAGATGATGTAAGGATGATATCATCATGAAGTCATCATCGTGATGTCACGATGAGGTCACCTTGACTAAGGTGCAATTAATGAGGTACTAAACTGTAATAAGTTGAACCCTTAATGTGCAATTATTGAAACTATGTTTTCTTATAAATAGAGAGCTAGGTTCATTATTTCTTCACCAATTCACTGAGACTCACAAGAGAATCTATAGAGAGAGAAACTATAGAGAGAAAGAAGAAGATTATTCTGCTACTTCACTATTGCAGTATCCAGTCTTCTACTAAGGTAAGAGGTGTTATTTATGTGACAACCCGAAAAATCGGATTGTCAAGAATTTAAGTTAAAGAATTAGTTATTAATAAAATGAATTTTTATTAATACTATTCTGTGCTATGTGTTTATTAATCGTTCTATAACCTAGAATGATTATTAATCGGGAGGATTCTGGCTATGAGCTAGACTGAACGAGTAAGAATTTTCAAGACGAAAATGAAATTTTTCCGGGAACAAAATATTTTTCGAGGAAAAAGACGAAATAGGCACTATTCACCTATTTCTGCTCAGAGATTATTTTTGAAATTCTGAGAAGTTCTGGATTGCGTGAAATCTTAAGACGTGATGGAATATTCAATAATATTTCAGTTATGGCAAAAACGAAGTTTTCGCCTGCGAACTCAAAACCTAAGGGTTAGGGAAAGTGAGTTCCGAGAATGTTATGAGTACGTATAATAACTAGGTTTATTATGCGTGAGAAATACGAGTATGATACGAGTTATTATACGAGTATATTACGAAGATTTGTACGGCGTATAATACGAATATCGTACGAATAATATACGAAGAGAATACGAGCATACGAGAATGGAATGCGTAGAATACGATTAGTCTTAATGGACTTTGTGTTCACGGACTTTTGTTGAATCCAATTGGACTTGGATTATGTCAAGCCCAATGATTTTTGAAGTTAAGCCCAAGTTAAGCCCAATAAGAATTACGGTTAAGGCCCAAACCAAGAAAAGAAACTGCGGATTGAACCGATGGGTAAACGGATGGGTAAAACCAATGGAGCAACCCATGGGGTGACCCATGGGCATGTGGGCCGGCCACTTGACCACCAAGTAAGGGTGGTGGACAAGTTAACTTGGTGGCTAAGTTGTTAAGGAGGTGTGAATAGTAAGGAGGTGGAGGGGAAATGACCAAAATGCCCTTTGCTTGAAAATTCTATAAATAGAAAGCTTAACTTTCATTTTCTAGGATTTTGAAAATCCTAGAACTTGAGAGAGAGAGAGAGAGAGCTCAGTTGGAAGAGGAAGAAGAAGAGTACGAGCATGAAGGCTCGGATCAAAAGTGATCGAGAAATAGAAAAGCTAGCAAATCGCCGGCTTTGTCTAACGGAAGAGAAATAAAGAAGAACGGTAATCCGAACCCTAGTTTCTTCTACAATTTTCTTTAAGATTAATATGTTTAAAACATAACTTAATGAGAATAAGGAGTAAAAGATGTTAGTAATGATTTCATATGGTTGAAATCATGAGAAAATAAGAAATGAGAAATAAGAAATTTAGTTTATAAATTTCTTAAGCAAGTATAAGATTCGTGAGGATTTTGAGCGATCCGAATGAATATTATGAACGAGTAGGTGAATTAAGTAAGGAAGGGTGTTCTATAACATCAAATTTCAAGAAAAAGTGAAATCGTAATCCAAAATATCGATTAAAAACGAAGAACGCGAAGAACACGCGAAGAACACAAAGAACGTTGTTGATGGACAAATTTAAAACCATCGTAGTATAAATGTTGTTGATGTACAAGTTTAAAACCATCGCGTATAAGTTAGTTGCTTATTGCTTGGTTAGGAACGTTAGAAACGTTCATGAAGAACAGATTTAAATTGAGCTATAACGAAGTTATGGCGAAATTTTCGTAAAAGACGAACGAGAATTAGAAAGTTAGTAAATGAACCCGAATGTGTAGGGTTTCATAAGAATGTAAGAGAACGTATAAAACATGAGTCGTGGACTCAAGAAAGAACGAATTCCGAGTTCGGATGACCGAATTACGGACGAACGACCGAAGAACGTTAAAAGCGTAAAATGAACGAAGGGTTAAGATTAAGCCAATCGAATGGCATGTTAACGGATTCAGAATGAAGTTCTATCCGAGGCATATTAAAGTACGTAAGATAAGGAAGAGAATTGCTATGGAACGACCTCGTTCCGAGTTATAACGAAGAAGTTATGAGATCGTAAAGTAAGCATCTCAAACTTGACTTAACACTTAGAAAAATTTCCTAGGTTTTTGTCTTGGCGCCGCAACGCGAGAAGGGGCACCGCAGCGCGAGAAGGGGCGCCGTAGCGTGAGCTCGGCCATACACTTCTGGAGAGTGGCGCCGCAGCGCGAGAGGAAAGGAAGGGCACGGCGCCGCGGCGCCGGTGCAAGGCACTGCCCAGAAATTAAATTTTTAGTTCTCAGATACTGGGGGATGTGCAAGAAAGAAGTATGAACATATAGTTCACGTAATGTAATACTTAGTCAAGTGTTTTAAACCTTTAGCAAAGGTTGAACGAAAAGAATAAACGAGAATAAAAGACAAAGAATGTAGATGCAGGTAACGGAACCGATGTCCGGGGACCGTAGTCGCGATAAACGAACGTGAGGGATTGCTATGGTTGTGATTCCTTAGACGTTGGTTGACGATGTTAATGTATAACATTTTGATGTTATGACATAGCATTGAGAGATGAATGTAAAGCGTATAGACGCTGTGAACGCAACGTTGTTGCGATGAATGATCGGTCTTAGCATACAACGAACGGTATGACTTTGACATTAAGAAAGAATAATGAACATGGGGTTCATGGGTTGGATAACAATGAAAGTAATTGAAACCTTGAGTAAAGGTTGAATGAGAGATTAAAAGACGAACAAGTAAAACGTTAAATACGTAAACGATCCTTGTGAATTGTATTCACGTTGGACGAACGTTCTAAGTATACCGTGGTTGTATGACATAGACGTTGATGAAGGTAGTAAGTAAGATACGAATGGTATCAAGAGAGCCGTAACGAACGGTAATAAGATTACTGAAAGCCGAATATAAGCCGGGTGAGAATGATAGAATGAAAAGTAAGCGCTGAACACTTTAACCAGCGTAAGGGTTGAGTGTAAGCGAGTGTTAAACGGGCAGAACCTACACCCTGTGTATGGTTTAACCGTAATGTAATGAAGAATGTTGATTAATCGTGAACGGTGAAGAAACTAAATTGGAGATAATAATGTATAACGTTAAGAAGCCGAGTTAATAAGTATAACTTGGACAATGTTCCGAGTTGAGGGAACCGGACGTTGTAAGATATGAATAAGTTCATATGAAATGTTTAACGCTATGGTCTCATAGTATTGACATTGAATGATTGTTCCGAGTATACAAAAGATTGTATGACTTAGACAATAAAGAAATGATTCCTGAGGTATGACATTTAGTTGCCAGAAAGCCATAAGGAATAAGAAGTTGACTTAACGAACATTATAGTTTAATGGTTCGGATAAGTTAAGGTAAGTTAGGTGTGGTACAATCGTAACTTTGATTGTTAACATATGGGAGCTGGGCTAAACAATTCCTTCAGAGAGCGAAGGTATATACAAAACTGGCAACCGATCTAACTCACTGTGTGGGCAGTGTAGATGAGACGGGACCTTGTTTGTTGGTTGTTTGTGGGAAACCACTCAGAGTACCATATGGACTACTAGCAGAAAAGCGATGTGTGCTGAGTCCTAGAGAAGTATAAGAAGAAGATAAGAATGTGAATCATCAAAGATGATGAACGTGTTGAGTAAGACATCTCCGGATGTCATGAAGCCGTAAACCGGTAGTAAAGAAAGTTAGTCGCGTAAACTTAAATTACAATAACGCAAACCTTAAGAAGTAAAGTTAAGTAAACCAATGCGTAAGTCAAGTATATGACTAATTGGTGTACGTGTTATTTTCTTATGTGCTACATTGGAATGGGAATGAGCATTTCAGCGTAAACTGTAAGATGTAGCTATGCGTAAGGCAAGTTTCCTAACTTCATTCATATTTTAAATGAATGCTAGTTTCTAAAACTTCTCAGATGTTGAACTTGAGAGGTTCTGTCTATGTGTGAATGTGCGATATTTGTACAAGATGGTAGTATGTATGAGGCCTTGAGCCACAATGTGAGCACTTCGGTGTTTTTATGAGATGAACTGCTTTGTGATCGAACTGTTCAATAAAAGAATGTTCGGTTTATACATGAACCGTTATTGTTAAGTCTGTGCTATTGATTCTAGCCAGACCGATTGTGCATGAAAGAAAGTAGAGAATGAAAGTATTTCAAAGTGCATGTGACTAATGTTTTAAAATGATAGGAATCAAGACTATTCCTATTATTCAAGCTGCTTCGTAACCTTTGTTCGGTTATTGAAGTTCTGAAAAATGTTTAAACTCTTGAAGTTGTTTGTTCAGCTGTATGACTTGCTGGGCAATTGAATGCTCACTGTAAGACCCCGAATTTTATGAAATAAAAGTATTCAATTTTTCTTATAATTACTATTCAGTAAATGGTTAAATTGATAAAAGTTTAAAGTTATGGGTGAAATATGAATTTTTTTTTTCAAAATAAGCAAGTGGTTATAAAATAATCATTGTTGTTGAGGAATATTCGTTTGGTCGTGGAATATTCTTTCTGTCGGAGAATATTCGTACGACGGCGCAGCTATTTGTGGGCCCCATAACGAATAACTGTTGGGTGAAGAAAAATGACAAATTTGAGTTTTTACAAATAACGGCGTAGTTGTTATCGTTAATACTGTTGAAATACCCGGTGGTTAAAATACAGTAATACGCGTTATTGCACAGTAGCACACGGTATTGCACAGTATTTTTGAAATTATTGATTCTTACGTAAGAAGGCACTACTCAATAATTGTTACAGTAATTACTGTTCAATATTTTATTTTATTGATTCAATAATTGCTACGTTGAAATTTTATATTATTGTTGTTCAATAATTGTTGCTGCACAGTATTTTCCATTATCAGATCAATAATTCATATTATTTGAATAGTATTATTAGATAGCATTATTGGCAATGTCTAGAAAGTTCTGTCTAAGGAGAGGTTTGGTCATCTAATTGCGCGCTAGTAAGGAGAAATCCTTATTGGAAAGCCCCCTCTTTCCTGGGAACGGCCTGGTTGTCATAAATGTGATTCTGTAATATTATTTGTGAATAATTAATTATTGATTTATATGATAAGAAAATATTTATTTTATGTGGATATAAATGAGGGATATATTTTTGTGGTTAAAATGAAGGAGTTAATGTTGAGGTTTTTATCAGTATTTTTGTCGGAATGGAGGTATTAAAAATCATGGTTTTTGAGATATTTTGCGGGGGTTATAATTTTTAATCCGACCGTTGGATCGTAGTAATATTTGGATATGTTATACATATATAAGTTGAGTATATGTCCACAAATTTTGAACCGTTAAAAATGAATGTATGATTTGTTATGAATTTTACGAGATGACTGGTTCAGAAATTGTTGAATTTTCGGAGTTTATCATTTTGGTGGAAAATTCTAGAATTGGTGGGCCCCACTTGTGGTTGGTGAAGAAATGTGCTGAATTATATTTCAAATGTGGTGGGTGGGAATAGTAGCAGGTAAAGCCATCAGGTTACAGGTCAAACCTACCAAAATTTTCCTATAAATAGAGGGCTAAGTTAGAATTGAAAATCACACCAGAAACATAAGCTTTCTCTCTTTCTCTCTCTAGATTATTGAGTGTATTTTGTGAGTATTTAGATACTTGGTGAGTTGCTATTCATCAGTGCAAGTTTCCTTCAGCCTTATACCGATCAGAAGTACTGCTCTTTTGAGGTAAGGGATAGTAAGGGATTTTAAGGGTTGTTATGATTTTCAGTTTCGTAATTTTTCTGATCTTCAAAAATTTTGGAAAAATTTGAAATGATATTTTGATGAGTTTTCTTGATTGTGTCCAAAAATGATGATTTTTGGATGTATAGATTGAGAGTTATGAATTTTATGAGAAAAGACTATTTTAAAAGTAACAGCTTATAATTCCTTGTGGTTAACTCCAAAATTGATGAAATTTTTATTGGGAGTACATGTATATGATAGAAGTATACTCTGTAAATTTTAGAATTTTTAGACAAAAGTACAATTTTTGATAAATGTCTAAATATTCGGCTATTTTGGCCATATGAAAAATAGTAAATGACTTTTAAAAATTCTGAGAAAAATATATGTTCACTATGGGACTATATTATGCTAAATCCCAGAAAAGAAATATTTTTGGAACTGATTTGGTATTTTTCATGAAAATGGTCTAGCTATGAGTAAATGAATTAAATATGTTTTGTGAAGAAAGAAAATTGAAAAATAGGATTTTATGGCTTGAGAATCCTATATGAGGTATATGCAGATTTTTGATGAGGGTTTTGGTTATTGATGATGAAATTGTAAGAGTTGGCATTTTATGATGATTAAATGCATTAATTAGTAAAGTGTAAACAATTAAAATAAATTGTTTATAAATTTAAGTAATGTTATTCTTTCAATATCATTATACCGAAATATTGGTATGAATTTTATTGTAGAATTTCTATCTTTTGTGTCGGGGTTACTATTCATGTGTTACGAATATTACTCTTGAGATTAAAACTATATGTTGATCATATTATTTTTATCATCATATATAACATTTTTATAACCCTAATGTTGAAATTCTCTTTCACTGGAGTGTAAAGATGGGTAGATTATTGGTATGATCATGACTAGGGTTCTCTTTGGCCTGTAGTGCAAAGTTGAATTGTGACTGGTATGATCATGACCATTGAATTTATAATTGAATATCTTTAGCTTAAGTGCAAAGGTGAATTGATCAACATGGTTATAATTATTGTTTATATAATTCTGAAATGATTATATATTTCTTTGAGATATGAATATATTTGGCCGTAGTGCAAATATGAACTGTTGAGGAATATCTTTGGCCTGTAGTGCAAAGATGAAATATTGATGAATATCTTTGGCCTGTAGTGCAAAGATGAATTATTGATGAATATATTTGGCTCGTAATGCAAAGATGACTTGTTGTTGAATATCTTTGGCCTGTAGTGCAAAGATGAGTTGTTGATGAATTTATTAGTATGATTATGAACATGAACTGTGATTTGGTATAACCATGATGTTTGATGTTTCAGGTGATAAAAATTATCTTTGTCCTAGATGAGAAAAGGAATTTAGAATTACAATTACGATTATGAGTTATACACGTGATTGTGGACAGGAATTGTTAATTGATGTTACAGGGATAAAACATTGTTGGTGGATTTTTATCATGGAGAAGATAATAACTTTATAGTCTATTTGACTCTTCTAATGGATTGCTCGTTCCGCTGCAACTATGGTTGAAATTTTTATCATTTACCATATGTTCTAAATCTCTGATTTATTATTGATGAAGGCTATTGATAATTTAATTATCTTTAGTCATGATATTCTTTACTGAGCTAGTTGTGCTCACCCTTTTGCTTCACAATTCCTTTCAGGTAATAAGAGTGTAGCTGGGTCGAGCGAGGGTAACAAGGGAATAGAACGGTGGTCATCATTTAGTAGTTATATTTGGTGAAGAAAATAGGGTGAGGCGAACCCAACGTTGGAAGGGTGTTTTGTCACTATCATACAAGATGTCTAATGACATACAACCTCGTGTCATCATATGATAGGGTTGTGCTCATCCACTTGCTGAGTATATCTATGGGCACTACCTATATAATCTTGGTGTTTGTTTGAAGTATAATTCTCAATTAGAGACAGTGGAGATAATGATAAGTCAAGAGAAGACTCACCATTGGGAAGAATATGATAGTAATCTTCTCGTTTTTCTTTGGGGTCTATTGGGCCAACCAAGGATAATTCTGTGGCCATATGATATCTATCATAACCTAGACGCGTGGTCTCCCATGTACGAAGGTTTCCTTGAGCACTTCCCAAAGATTCTAATTTCTAAAACAGTTTTTGACTGTACCTTTATGTAAGGTACCTTTGTGAGGTGCTGATACATGATGGTGTCCAATGTCACATTTGGTATATATTTGTATCCAAACTCACAACATATGTGTTGTTGTATTTTGCACGACAATTGTTGTAATAAAGTTGTAGTTGTTTTCTGTACCATGTATTTGACGACTCAGAATAGGTTGGGTGGAATGAACCTATTTTGGGGATGTCACAGGTGGTATCAGAGCTTAGGGATATGATCTTTGGCGGAGATCGGGGAATATAACTAGGAGGGGAGAGATGAGTAAATCCTTCGCTAGTGTGTCCTACCTAAGCTTATTTGTTGGTCAGTCATAATATCGAGATATTATGTGATATGTTAATTTGTTAAATTAACCCTTGTTTTGAAGCTGTATTCTAGAAAGATATCTGAAATACAGGAGATGAGCAATGGAGAAATCATGATGATAAGGAAGATGGAATCTGAAATGAAAGCAAGATATTCTCAACTCTTTGAAATACCAGGTACGTAAATTTCGGGGACGAAATTTCATAAGGAGGGGAGATTGTAAGACCCCGAATTTTATGAAATAAAAGTATTCAATTTTTCTTATAATTACTATTCAGTAAATGGTTAAATTGATAAAAGTTTAAAGTTATGGGTGAAATATGAAATTTTTTTTCAAAATAAGCAAGTGGTTATAAAATAATCATTGTTGTCGGGGAATATTCGTTTGGTCGTGGAATATTCTTTCTGTCGGAGAATATTCGTACGACGGCGCAGCTATTTGTGGGCCCCATAACGAATAACTGTTGGGTGAAGAAAAACGACAAATTTGAGTTTTTACAAATAACGGCGTAGTTGTTATCGTTAATACTGTTGAAATACCCGGTGGTTAAAATACAGTAATACGCGTTATTGCACAGTAGCACACGGTATTGCACAGTATTTTTGAAATTATTGATTCTTACGTAAGAAGGCACTACTCAATAATTGTTACAGTAATTACTGTTCAATATTTTATTTTATTGATTCAATAATTGCTACGTTGAAATTTTATATTATTGTTGTTCAATAATTGTTGCTGCACAGTATTTTCCATTATCAGATCAATAATTCATATTATTTGAATAGTATTATTAGATAGCATTATTGGCAATGTCTAGAAAGTTCTGTCTAAGGAGAGGTTTGGTCATCTAATTGCGCACTAGTAAGGAGAAATCCTTATTGGAAAGCCCCCTCTTTCCTGGGAACGGCCTGGTTGTCATAAATGTGATTCTGTAATATTATTTGTGAATAATTAATTATTGATTTATATGATAAGAAAATATTTATTTTATGTGGATATAAATGAGGGATATATTTTTGTGGTTAAAATGAAGGAGTTAATGTTGAGGTTTTTATCAGTATTTTTGTCGGAATGGAGGTATTAAAAATCAGGGTTTTTGAGATATTTTACGGGGGTTATAATTTTTATTCCGACCGTTGGATCGTAGTAATATTTGGATATGTTATACATATATAAGTTGAGTATATGTCCACAAATTTTGAACTGTTAAAAATGAATGTATGATTTGTTATGAATTTTACGAGATGACTGGTTCAGAAATTGTTGAATTTTCGGAGTTTATCATTTTGGTGGAAAATTCTAGAATTGGTGGGCCCCACTTGTGGTTGGTGAAGAAATGTGCTGAATTATATTTCAAATGTGGTGGGTAGGAATAGTAGCAGGTAAAGCCATCAGGTTGCAGGTCAAACCTACCAAAATTTTCCTATAAATAGAGGGCTAAGTTAGAATTGAAAATCACACCAGAAACATAAGCTTTCTCTCTTTCTCTCTCTAGATTATTGAGTGTATTTTGTGAGTATTTAGATACTTGGTGAGTTGCTATTCATCAGTGCAAGTTTCCTTCAGCCTTATACCGATCAGAAGTACTGCTCTTTTGAGGTAAGGGATAGTAAGGGATTTTAAGGGTTGTTATGATTTTCAGTTTCGTAATTTTTCTGATCTTCAAAAATTTTGGAAAAATTTGAAATGATATTTTGATGAGTTTTCTTGATTGTGTCCAAAAATGATGATTTTTGGATGTATAGATTGAGAGTTATGAATTTTATGAGAAAAGACTATTTTAAAAGTAACAGCTTATAATTCCTTGTGGTTAACTCCAAAATTGATGAAATTTTTATTGGGAGTACATGTATATGATAGAAGTATACTCTGTAAATTTTAGAATTTTTAGACAAAAGTACAATTTTTGATAAATGTCTAAATATTCGGCTATTTTGGCCATATGAAAAATAGTAAATGACTTTTAAAAATTCTGAGAAAAATATATGTTCACTATGGGACTATATTATGCTAAATCCCAGAAAAGAAATATTTTTGGAACTGATTTGGTATTTTTCATGAAAATGGTCTAGCTATGAGTAAATGAATTAAATATGTTTTGTGAAGAAAGAAAATTGAAAAATAGGATTTTATGGCTTGAGAATCCTATATGAGGTATATGCAGATTTTTGATGAGGGTTTTGGTTATTGATGATGAAATTGTAAGAGTTGGCATTTTATGATGATTAAATGCATTAATTAGTAAAGTGTAAACAATTAAAATAAATTGTTTATAAATTTAAGTAATGTTATTCTTTCAATATCATTATACCGAAATATTGGTATGAATTTTATTGTAGAATTTCTATCTTTTGTGTCGGGGTTACTATTCATGTGTTACGAATATTACTCTTGAGATTAAAACTATATGTTGATCATATTATTTTTATCATCATATATAACATTTTTATAACCCTAATGTTGAAATTCTCTTTCACTGGAGTGTAAAGATGGGTAGATTATTGGTATGATCATGACTAGGGTTCTCTTTGGCCTGTAGTGCAAAGTTGAATTGTGACTGGTATGATCATGACCATTGAATTTATAATTGAATATCTTTAGCTTAAGTGCAAAGGTGAATTGATCAACATGGTTATAATTATTGTTTATATAATTCTGAAATGATTATATATTTCTTTGAGATATGAATATATTTGGCCGTAGTGCAAATATGAACTGTTGAGGAATATCTTTGGCCTGTAGTGCAAAGATGAAATATTGATAAATATCTTTGGCCTGTAGTGCAAAGATGAATTATTGATGAATATATTTGGCTCGTAATGCAAAGATGACTTGTTGTTGAATATCTTTGGCCTGTAGTGCAAAGATGAGTTGTTGATGAATTTATTAGTATGATTATGAACATGAACTGTGATTTGGTATAACCATGATGTTTGATGTTTCAGGTGATAAAAATTATCTTTGTCCTAGATGAGAAAAGGAATTTAGAATTACAATTACGATTATGAGTTATACACGTGATTGTGGACAGGAATTGTTAATTGATGTTACAGGGATAAAACATTGTTGGTGGATTTTTATCATGGAGAAGATAATAAACTTTATAGTCTATTTGACTCTTCTAATGGATTGCTCGTTCCGCTGCAACTATGGTTGAAATTTTTATCATTTACCATATGTTCTAAATCTCTGATTTATTATTGATGAAGGCTATTGATAATTTAATTATCTTTAGTCATGATATTCTTTACTGAGCTAGTTGTGCTCACCCTTTTGCTTCACAATTCCTTTCAGGTAATAAGAGTGTAGCTGGGTCGAGCGAGGGTAACAAGGGAATAGAACGGTGGTCATCATTTAGTAGTTATATTTGGTGAAGAAAATAGGGTGAGGCAAACCCAACGTTGGAAGGGTGTTTTGTCACTATCATACAAGATGTCTAATGACATACAACCTCGTGTCATCATATGATAGGGTTGTGCTCATCCACTTGCTGAGTATATCTATGGGCACTACCTATATAATCTTGGTGTTTGTTTGAAGTATAATTCTCAATTAGAGACAGTGGAGATAATGATAAGTCAAGAGAAGACTCACCATTGGGAAGAATATGATAGTAATCTTCTCGTTTTTCTTTGGGGTCTATTGGGCCAACCAAGGATAATTCTGTGGCCATATGATATCTATCATAACCTAGACGCGTGGTCTCCCATGTACGAAGGTTTCCTTGAGCACTTCCCAAAGATTCTAATTTCTAAAACAGTTTTTGACTGTACCTTTATGTAAGGTACCTTTGTGAGGTGCTGATACATGATGGTGTCCAATGTCACATTTGGTATATATTTGTATCCAAACTCACAGCATATGTGTTGTTGTATTTTGCACGACAATTGTTGTAATAAAGTTGTAGTTGTTTTCTGTACCATGTATTTGACGACTCAGAATGGGTTGGGTGGAATGAACCTATTTTGGGGATGTCACACTCACACTTGCTTTAAATAAAAACATTTTCAGCGAACGATGTTAGAAAGAACTTAAGGATCCCGTAAAGATCAAGCTGAGCGGTATTCAGACGAAGTGACATTCATTATATGAATGTGCGTGAAGAGCAAGTGAAGACTTGTAATATAGAATGATAGAATTAAACTATAGACTAGTTTAATGAACAGTTATGAATCCTTTGTGGTGGATGAAAGTCACTCGTGTAAGATGTAAAGAATAATGTAATTATCATTATTTGTAATGAAAGAGGTTTTGTGGTTATAGAACCTGGGATTTTAGAATATATGTTATTATATTTTAGTATATAATGATGTATGATTGGTAAGAAGTATGACAGTGACGCACGGAGTCCGGGTCTGAAGGTAGACCGGATTTCGGGGCGTTACAGGTTGGTATCAGAGCTATAGGTTATGAATCTTAGGTAAGAGTCCCTAAGACTATAATCGTAGAGAGAATGATAAGAAGATCACCACGTGATCATAGTAAATCGTAGTAACAGATGAGCTGTTAAACGATGAATGATTTATAGCTAATGCTATGAATGAATGGTACTACGAAGTAGTACGGGAAGAAGAACTCAGATTGAGTTATAAAGGTTACTATACGAATTAGAGAAAATTTGTATTAAGTACAGAGGAAGTCAGAAGTTGTAAGATTTCAATTGAGGACTCATGTGATGGCTGAGTTGTATGAACCTTTGTATGGGCAGAGGTTTGTGCTTGGTGTAACAACTGCTCAGTTTATTACAGTGATAATCATTGGAATTGGTCGCGCTATTAAGATGTATATGACGGGAAGGTGAATCTTTTCTCATGTATATACTTGATAGGTAGAGAACGATAAGGTAGGTGCGAGTTCTTGAAACTCATACTTATGGTAAGTTCGTGACTCATAATATTATGGTATGTTTTCGAATGTTTCAGCGAATGGACGTCTAAGGTCTGTCTGGATGTTCTTAAACTCATATTATTGTGGAAAGTTCCTGAACTCATAATGTGTGGTAAGTTGATGAACTGTACTAAGGTATAGGAATGTTTATACTGAAAACGAAGTATTTTCAGTAGACTTAGCATTGAAGGTGCTAGAGAAGTTTAAGTATTGTCGCAGAAAGACAATGAAGGAAGATGGAGAATAGGATATTCCAAATCCTCTAGCTATGCTAGATTTCGAAGTTTATTCAAATCGTGCTGAATTGTACATTTCGAAAAAGAAAAGAATTGGTTCGACTTTTTGGAACCAATGGATTTTAAAAGAGCTATGCTTTTTATGTATATGCCAATTGTTTCGGCTAGACAGAAATTGATTTAAAATATCAAAATGAATTTTATATCATCAGTGCATTTGATGCAAGGATGGTAAAAAGATGGAGTTGTTAATGCAATTAAACCTGGTATGGAATTTGATCAGAGGATCAATAACCTGCTATGGTATGATGTATAATGACGAAGTCATAAACTGACGAAGTCCTCAATGTACTATGAAGAGTACGGTATCATGACGTCATGAAACGTTTTGAAAATTTTTTAAGAAATATTCGAGGTCAAGCGAGTTGACTAGACGAATGTTTCAAGAAAGATCCAAATTTTTGGTACTAAGTCTGAGGTGAACATACCCTGAAATGGGGTTATACGTTAGGCTGATCACCTACGTATGGAAGAGGTAGTTTACCTTCTTCGTGATTGTAAACTTACCGTGTAAGAAAGGTTTACGGTGAGAGGCTGTTTAACCTTGTAAGAGTTCATGGTCAATTTGACCCCTCAGCAAAAGAATGAAATGTTTTAAAGGAATCTTTATATTCCTAGTTATTCCTTTCGCTTCATGATTCTTGATAGGTTATGGAGGTTAGGAATGATGGAAAGATTAGAACTTCTTTGAAGAGAAGTTGAGGAGAAGGGTAAGCTAAAATTTCGAGGACGAAATTCTTTGAAGGAGGGAAGAATGTGACAACACGGAAAATCGGATTGTCAAGAATTTAAGTTAAAGAATTAGTTATTAATAAAATGAATATTTATTAATACTATTCTGTGCTATATGTTTATTAATCGTTCTATAACCTAGAATGATTATTAATCGGGAGGATTTTGGCTATGAGCTAGACTGAACGAGTAAGAATTTTCAAAACGAAAATGAAATTTTTTCGGGAACAAAATATTTTTCGGGGAAAAAGACGAAATAGGCACTATTCACCTATTTCTGCTCGGAGATTATTTTTGATATTCTGAGAAGTTCTGGATTACGTGAAATCTTAAGACGTGATGGAATATTCAATAATATTTCAGTTATGGCAAAAACGAAGTTTTCGCCTGCGAACTCAAAACCTAAGGGTTAGGGAAAGTGAGTTATGAGAATGTTATGAGTACGTATAATAACTAGGTTTATTATGCGTGAGAAATACGAGTATGATACGAGTTATTATACGAGTATATTACGAAGATTAGTATGACGTATAATACGAATATCGTACGAACAATATACGAAGAGAATACGAGCATACGAAAATGGAATGCGTAGAATACGATTAGTCTTAATGGACTTTGTGTTCACAGACTTTTGTAGAATCCAATTGGACTTGGATTATGTCAAGTCCAATGATTTGTAAAGTTAAGCCCAAGTTAAGCCCAATAAGAATTACGGTTAAGGCCCAAACCAAGAAAAGAAACCGCGGATCGAACCGATGGGTAAACGGATGGGTAAAACCCATGGAGCAACCCATGGGGTGACCCATGGGCTTGTGGGCCGGCCACTTGGCCACCAAGTAAGGGTGGTGGCCAAGTTAACTTGGTGGCTAAGTTGTTAAGGAGGTGTGAATAGTAAGGAGGTGGAGGGAAAATGACCAAAATGCCCTTTGCTTGGAAATTCAATAAACAGAAAGCTTAACTTTCATTTTCTAGGATTTTGAAAATCCTAGAACTTGAGAGAGAGAGAGAGAGCTCGGTTGAAAGAGGAAGAAGAAGAGTATGAGCATGAAGGCTCGGATCAAAAGTGATCGAGAAATAGAAAAGCTAGCAAATCGCCGGCTTTGTCTAACGGAAGAGAAATAAAGAAGAACGGTAATCCGAACCCTAGTTTCTTCTACTATTTTCTTTAAGTTTAATATGTTTAAAACATAACTTAATGAGAATAAGGAGTAAAAGATGTTAGTAATGATTTCATATTGTTGAAATCATGAGAAAATAAGAAATGAGAAATAAGAAATTTAGTTTATAAATTTCTTAAGCAAGTATAAGATTCGTGAGGATTTTGAGCGATCCGAATGAATATTATGAACGAGTAGGTGAATTAAGTAAGGAAGGGTGTTCTATAACATCAAATTCTAAGAAAAAGTGAAATCGTAATCCAAAATATCGATTAAAAACGAAGAACGCGAAGAACACGCGAAGAACACGAAGAACGTTGTTGATGGACAAATTTAAAACTATCGTAGTGTAAATGTTGTTGATGGACAAGTTTAAAACCATCGCATATAAGTTAGTTGCTTATTGCTTGGTTAGGAACGTTAGAAACGTTCATGAAGAACGGATTTAAATTGAGCTATAACGAAGTTATGACGAAATTTTCGTAAAAGATGAACGAGAATTAGAAAGTTAGTAAATGAACCTGAATGCGTAGGGTTTCATAAGAATGTAAGAGAACGTATAAAACGTGAGTCGTGGACTCAAGAACAAATGAATTCTGAGTTTGGATGACCGAATTACGGACGAACGAACGAAGAACGTTAAAAGCGTAAAATGAACGAAGGGTTAAGATTAGGCCAATCGAATGGCATGTTAACGGATTCAGAATGAAGTTCTGTCTGAGGCATATTAAAGTACGTAAGATAAGGAAGAGAATGGCTTTGGAACGACCTCATTCCGAGTTATAACGAAGAAGTTATGAGATCGTAAAGTAAGCATCTCAAACTTGACTTAACACTTAGAAAAATTTCCTAGGTTTTTGTCTTGGCGCCGCCGCGCTAGAAGGGGCGCCGCAGCGCGAGAAGGGGCGCCGCAGCGCGAGAAGGGGCGCCGCAGCCCGAGCTCAGCCATACACTTTTGGAGAGTGGCGTCGCAGCGCGAGAGGAAAGGAAGGGCACGGCGCCGGTGCAAGGCACTGCCCAGAAATGAGATTTTTCGTTCTCAAATACTGGGGGATGTGCAAGAAAGAAGTATGAACATATAGTTCACGTAATGTAACACTTAGTCAAGTGTTTTAAACCTTTAGCAAAGGTTGAACGAAAAGATTAAACGAGAATAAAAGACAAAGAATGTAGATGCAGGTTACGGAACCTATGTCCGGGGACCGTAGTCGCGATAAACGAACGTGAGTGATTGCTATTGTTGTGATTCCTTAGACGTTGGTTGACGATGTTAATGTATAACATTTTGATGTTATGACATAGCATTGAGAGATGAATGTAAAGCGTATAGACGCTGTGAACGCAACGTTGTTGCGATGAACGATCGGTCTTAGCATACAACGAACGGTATGACTTTGACATTAAGAAAGAATAATGAACATGGGGTTCATGGGTTGGATAACGATGAAAGTAATTGAAACCTTGAGTAAAGGTTGAATGAGAGATTAAAAGACGAACAAGTAAAATGTTGAATACGTAAACGATCCTTGTGAATTGTATTCGCGTTGGTCGAACGTTCTAAGTATACCGTGGTTGTATGACATAGACGTTGATGAAGGTAGTAAGTAAGATATGAATGGTATCAAGAGAGCCGTAACGAACGGTAATAAGATTACTGAAAGCCGAATATAAGTCGGGTGAGAATGATAGAATGAAAAGTAAGCGCTGAACACTTTAACCAGCGTAAGGGTTGAGTGTAAGCGAGTGTTAAACGGGCAGAACCTACACCCTGTGTATGGTTTAACCGTAATGTAATGAAGAATGTTGATTAACCGTGAACGGTGAAGAAACTAAATTGGAGATAATAACGTATAACGTTAAGAAGCCGAGTTAATAAGTATAACTTGGACAATGTTCCGAGTTGAGGGAACCGGACGTTGTAAGATATGAATAAGTTCATATGAAATGTTTAACGCTATGGTCTCATAGTATTGACATTGAATGATTGTTCCGAGTATACAAAAGATTGTATGACTTAGACAATAAAGAAATGATTCTTGAGGTATGACATTTAGTTGCCAGAAAGCCATAAGGAATAAGAAGTTGACTTAACGAACATTATAGTTTAATGGTTCGGATAAGTTAAGGTAAGTTAGGTGTGGTACAATCGTAACTTTGATAGTTGACATATGGGAGCTGGGCTAAACAATTCCTTCAGAGAGCGAAGGTATATACAAAACTGGCAACCGATCTAACTCACTGTGTGGGCAGTATAGATGAGACGGGAACTTGTTTGTTGGTTGTTTGTGGGAAACTACACAGAGTACCATATGGACTACTAGCAGAAAAGTGATGTGTGCTGAGTCCTAGAGAAGTATAAGAAGAAGATAAGAATGTGAATCATCAAAGATGATGAACGTGTTGAGTAAGACATCTCTGGATGTCATGAAGCCGTAAACCGGTAGTAAAGAAAGTTAGTCGCGTAAACTTAAATTACAATAGCACAAACCTTAAGAAGTAAAGTTAAGTAAACCAATGCGTAAGTCAAGTATATGACTAATTGGTGTACGTGTTATTTTCTTATGTGCTACATTGGAATGGGAATAAGCATTTCAGCATAAACTGTAAGATGTAGCTATGCGTAAGGCAAGTTTCCTAACTTCATTCATATTTTAAATGAATGCTAGTTTCTAAAACTTCTCAGATGTTGAACTTGAGAGGTTCTGTCTATGTGTGAATGTGCGATATTTGTACAAGATGGTAGTATGTATGAGGCCTTGAGCCACAATGTGAGCACTTCGGTGTTTTTATGAGATGAACTGCTTTGTGATCGAACTGTTCAATAAAAGAATGTTCGATTTATACATGAACCATTATTGTTAAGTCTGTGCTATTGATTCTAGCCAGACCGATTGTGCATGAAAGAAAGTAGAGAATGAAAGTATTTCAAAGTGCATGTGACTAATGTTTTAAAATTATAGGAATCAAGATTATTCCTATTATTCAAGCTGCTTCGTAACCTTTGTTCGGTTATTGAAGTTCTAAAAAATGTTTAAACTCTTGAAGGTGTTTGTTCAACTGTATAACTTGCTGGGCAATTAAATGCTCACACTTGCTTTAAATAAAAATATTTTCAGCAAACGATGTTAGAAAGAACTTAAGGATCTCGTAAAGATCAAGCTGAGCGGTATTCAGACGAAGTGACATTCATTATATGAATGTGCGTGAAGAGCAAGTGAAGACTTGTAATATAGAATGATAGAATTAAACTATAGACTAGTTTAATGAACAGTTATGAATCCTTTGTGGCGGATGAAAGTCACTCGTGTAAGATGTAAAGAATAATGTAATTATCATTATTTGTAATGAAAGAGGTTTTGTGGTTATAGAACCTGGGATTTTAGAATATATGTTATTATATTTTAGTATATAATGATGTATGATTGGTAAGAAGTATGACAGTGACTCACGGAGTCCGGGTCTGAAGGTAGACCGGATTTCGGGGCGTTACAATTTATTTCTTATTCGTAAGGGGTATTATTTCTTTCGTATTCTTAAGAAAAACTATTTTTCGTATTCATCCTTTAATCTGTGGAAATAACCTATCTACGCGGATTATGTACCGCATAACAGGTGAAAATTCATTTGAAGTTTCGTATATTATTTCTTTTAATATTCTTAAATCTAAACTTATTACGGTAAGTATTACTTCAATAATCTCTGAAATTAGTAGAATATTCTTGAGTTTTGCGCTTCATCTAGTATCATTTTATTGGAATATTAGTCAGAACTTTCTTATTAAATTTTAATATTTTCACTCGGTACTATTCACGGGTTACTATTCACTCAGATACTATTCACTCGGGTATTATTCACTCGGGGATTCAGGGTACTTTGCATGACGGGGTACTATTCATTCGAGTATTATTCACGGGGTACTATTCACGACAAAAGTGATTTCTTTTCTGTCTAAATTATTTTTTATACATGAATATCTATTTATTCGGGGTACTATTTATTTTGTACTATTCACTCGAGTACTATTTAATTAGGGTACTATTCACAAAAAAGGTAATTTCTTTTCTGTCCAAATTATTTTTGATACATGAATATCATTTTTGAATTTTACTCCACAATTAATTATCATGTTGACAATTTTGACATTCTTGAACTCTGGATATATTGAATTATAAATATCTAATATTTATCCTTGATCTCACTTGATTAATTCCTTATATCAATGTCATCATCATTATGCTTATGTTGTGGTAAAAGTCATATTTGGCCCGTAGTGCATAGATGTACTGTTAATTGGTATGATTATGACCAGAAAAGTTTGTATTGGTATAATTATGACATGTAATGTTACAGACAAATGATGTGGTGAAAGTCATCTTTGGCCCGTAGTGCATAGATTGACACTTGTTTGGCATGATCATGACCACTGGTGATACTAACGAATATCCTTGGCCCATAGTGCATGAATAATTTGTTGATGTGATACTAACAAATACCCTTGGCTCGTAGTGCAAGGATAATTCGATTATTTGAAATGTCTATTGATTGGTATTAGAAGGATAAAATATTGATGATGGATTTTTAAATCATAGAAGATAGTAGACATCATTTTCTACTTGACTCTTCTAATGGATTGTTGTTTCCGTTGAAATTATTGATCTAAAACTTGTTGTCTATTGTATTCTATCAGATTTTTCCCTGTTGAGAACTAAGGATAATTTTTTCTACATTATCTTTGTCATAATATTCTTTACTAGGCTAGTTGAGCTCACCCTTTTCCTTTGGGTTCCATTGTTCTTCTCAAGAGGAGAGAATGTTGCTAGGGACTAGTCGGAGAGTGAAGTAATGGCCCAAGATGGTTCTTAATTAGTAGTGCTCACTATTTTGTAAAATAGTGTGATAATAATTGTAATGAAGACTTTATTTGAGTTTGAATATTATCTACACGATAATATCTGTATTGAAACTCACAGCGTATATTTTGTCGTATTTTACACGACAATTAATAGTTGTATTAATGAAGTTGTATTTGATTTCTGTACCATGTATTTGGCGACTCAGAATGAGTTATGTGGACCTATTCTGGGGGCATCACATAAGTTTTCACATGGTATATTCAAGTTTTTAGAAAAACTATTAGACACAAAAGAACAAGTAGCACCAAAGTCGAATAACACATATGCATTTAAAGTGTTGATAGGGATGATACCTATCACCACGTCCTGTGAAGCAACAACATCCCTCACTAAAATATTAAATGTTCTGGCGGTTGGTCGACTTTGAGCTCCAACTGTAGCTACTGTTGACCTATTATTGTTATTCTCTGGTACTCTATTTCCCCCATCCTCTCTGGTTCTTGGGTTTGGTACAATTTCTTACTAAATGTTCTGACGAACCACAGTTGAAACCTTTATTTTTATTAGGGATAGGACACTGTGGAGAAAAGTGTCCCTCATGTCCACAGTTAAAACATTTATTTTTAAGACATAAACCTTTATGTCTTCTCCCACATATAAGACAAGGTTCCAACTTGTTATTCTTGTTATTATTAAAGTTGTTGTTATTATTACTTACCTTTTTTCCCAGAGTTGTTAGAAAAAGTAGTATCCCATTTTCTTTTATTATTAAACCCACCTGAACTGGGTTCTGTCTTAGGTTTTCCTCCCTCATTTTGATTCTTCTTTTCCTTGTGAAATTTGATGAGGTTCTCGTTTTCACTCTCAGCTATGAAAGCTTTCTCGAGTGTCTTTATTTGGAATATAGATAATTTACTACGTATCTGAGGTTTCAAACTTTCCTGATACCTCCGAGTCGTTCTAAGTTAAGTATTGACTTGATGTGGAGTAAACCTGGATAGTTCGTTAAACTTGGATGTATACTGGGATATAGTAAGTTCTCCTTGTTTTAACTCTAAGAATCGTACTTCCATGCGATCCTTCAGAGATTGGGAAAAATAATTTTCAAAGAACAATTCTTTTAATCTATCCCATGACACAACTTCAGTTTTTACCCAACCCCTAGTAGATTCCCACCAGTAATTTGCCTTTCCTTTTAAGAAAAAGGTTGCAAAAGTTGTCTTTTAATTATTATTGACATTAGTTACTAAGAAAAAAATTTCTATCTCAGTAATCCAGATTTGTGCATCAACTGGTTCTGATGTACCTTTAAACTCTGGTGGACCAACTAGTTTAAAGTCTTTAAATGGGGTTTTTTGAATTGTTGGTCTATTCATAGCACCTAACAAATGTTCTACTAACTGTTGGGTAGGATTAACATTGTTATCTATCTCTCGTTGAGGTCTTCTAGTTGGTGGCATGATTCTATGTAAAACAATAAACATCCACAATAAGAATTTGTATGAAACAACATACTTTTTATTCACATTTCATAATAATACATACATAAACAACTAGTAGTTTATAAACACTACTAGCTATAATACAAACATTAAATGCTCTTTTATTCATACTAATACAGAGCACTTATATTTCTATACTACATTTAGAAATCATTAACTTCATCAAAGGAACCCTGGATCATGTAGCATACCACATATCGATCTATCAGATAGGCAGTTTTCTTCCCTTCAACTAGATATCGAACTACTCAACGTTGCAAATCATTGAAAACATCTCGAGTTCCTAGAGCATATTTGAGTAACCTCGACTGTATTTCCTTCCTGCCACTCTATGCATGGTGCAGTTGTACTTTTAGTCAATTATTGGTTCCTCTTTCATGCTCTAGCATTCCCTAGGCTAAATGTGCCCTAAACCTTATTTGATCATTATCATGCTCAGATTTCTGAACTAGTGATGCCATCGCCTGCTCATGATCTTCAATCCTCATTAATTGCCCTGCTACTAGATCCTCCTCTTCCTCAGCATCTAACAGTTGTTTATCATGAAGCAATTCTTCATCCTCTGCATCACTATATATAAATGACTCAATTTGTGGTGGATTATTTACTATCGGCATTTCCTCAGCATCAGAGTTGGCCATCCTATAAAACAAAACTTCTTTATTACTTATGTAAGACCCAAACTTTTATGAATAAAGATTTAATTTTCTCTAAATATCATTTTGACTAATAAGGTGTGGATTTGATATAATGTTATAGTTGTGCGTAATGTTTACAAATTTTGCAAAGTAAGCAAGTTGTCATAAAATATTTGTTTGATCGGGGAATATTCGTTTTATTAGGGAATATTCGTACGACGGCACAATCATTGGTGGACCTCACAATAGAATTACTGTCGAATTTAGAAAGCGATAGAAATAACCTTTTTATAAAAATAACGACAAAACTTTTACCGTTAACTACTGAAATACCCGGTGATAAAAGGGCAGTAATACGCGTGGTTGCACAATAGCATATGGTATTGTATAGTATCTTTGATTATTGATGCTTACGTGAGAAGTCACTCAGTTTTATTCAATTATTGCAACAGTAGTTGATGCATAGTATCTCATATTATTGATTCAATTATTGTCACAGTATCATCTGCGCAATATTTTATATTATTAAATCAATAAATGAGACGACAAAGTTATTCATATTATTATTTGCATTATTGACAATGTCTAGAAAGTTCTGTCGAGGAAAGGGGTTTGGTCATCTAATTGCGCGCCAATAAGGAGAAGTCCTTATCGGAAAGCCCCCTCTTTCCTGGTAATGATCTAGTTGTTAATATTGTGAGTTAAAATATTTTTGATGAATAATTGTTGAAAGATTAAAAATGTGTTTAGTGAAGTCAAGTGATTTGTGATAAATAAAGGGATTTTTATGAAGTATTTGTTGTAAGCTTGGCTTATTACATGGACCTCCACTTACTCATTTTTCAAAATCGTCGGTAGAAAGTTATGTCAATTTTTGTTTTATATTGTATAGTGTTTGCATAGTACTGCATAGTGTTTCATAGTACTGCATAGTATTTGCATAGTACTGTATAATGTTTGCATAGTACTGCATAGTACTGTATAGTAAAAATAAAAAAAAATCAGATGAATTCGTCGAACGCCCGTGAATGTTTATTGTGCAGTCCGTAATTATTTTCTTAAATAGTATCTTGTCATTCTCCTATAAATAGGATGCTTAGTTTAGAAATGAAAATCACACCAGAATCAGAGAATTCTTCTTCTATAATATTGAGCGCATTTCTTTTGAGTTTAAGAAAACTTTGAGTGTAGCAAATAGTGCAAGTTTTCTTTAAGAATATCTCCGCTATACCAGCCATAATTACTCTCTATTTAAGATAAGGAGTATTATTTATTTCATATTCGTAAGAGATTATTTTTCGTATTAGTATGGAATATTATTTTCGTTCAATATTTGTAAGAAATATTTTCTTTGTTCAATATTCGTAAGGGATATTATCTTCGTTCAATATTCGTAAGAAATATTATTTTCGTTCGATACTCATAAGGGATATTATTTTTGTTCAATATTAGTAAGAAATAATATTTTCTTTCATACTCTTTAGTATACAAGTAATATTATTCTGTTTTTTATTCTTAATTCTACACTTATGTTGATAAGTATTGCTTCTATACTCCTTGGAATTAGTTGAATATCCTTGAAATTTGCGCTTCATCTACTATCGTTCAACTGAAATATTTTTCTGAACATTTTGTTAAATTTTAATATTTTCATTATGGAGTACTATTCATGGGCACTATTCATACATACGGTACTATTTATACAGTACTATTCATATATACGATACTATTCACGAGGTACTATTCACGATAAAAATTGATTTTTTTATGTCCAAATTATTTTTGATACATGAATATTACTCTTGAATTTTACTCCACAAAGTAGTTATCATGTTAATAATTTGGACATTCTTAAACTCTGGATAAATTGAATTATAAATCTTTAATATTTATCCTTGATCTTACTTAATTGAATTTTTATATCATTGTCATCATCCTCATGCTTATATTGTGATGGAAGTCATCTTTGGCCCGTAGTGCATAGATGGACTGTTGATTGGTATGATTATGACCATGAATTATGTATCAGTATAATCATGACCTGTAATATTACAAATGATGTGGTAAAAGTTCTTATTGGCCCGTAGTGCATTGAGGGAAAGTTGTTTGGCATGATCATGACAACTGGCGATACTAACGAATATCCTTGGCCCGTAGTGCATGGATAATTCGTGGATGTGATACTAACAAATATCCTTGGCCCGTAGTGCATGGATAATTCGTGGATGTGATACTAACGAATATCCTTGGCCCGTAGTGCATGGATAATTCGGTATGTGGAATTTATTGAGATGTGTTACAGAGATAAAATATTCATGATAAACTTTTAAATCATAGAAAATAGTAGACATCATACTCTACTTGACTCTTCTAATGGATTGTTAGTTTCGTTGTAGTTAAACTTGTTGTCTATTGTATTCTATCAGTTTTTATATTGTTGAAGACTAAGGATAATTTATTCAACATTATCTTAGTCGTAATATTCTTTACTGGGCTACTTGAGCTCACCCTTTTCTTTCATTGTTCTCTTCAGGAAATGAGAATATAGCTGGGACTAGTCGGGGAATGGAGTGATGGTTCAAGATGGTGGCTATAGTAGTCCTCACTATTTTGTAAAATAGTGTGATAATAATTGTAATGAGGATTCCACTTGAGTTTGGATATTGTCTATGAGATAATATTCGTGTTAGAACTCTCAGCTTACATTTGTTGTATTTTACACGACAGTTGATCATTGTATAAATTAAGTTTGTGTTTAATTATGTACCATGTATTTAGCGACTCAAAATGGGTTGTGTATACCTATTTTGGGGGGTCACAGTTGGTATTAAAGCTTAGGCATATGATCCCTGACAGATATTTGAGGACAGAACTAGGAGGGGAGAGACGAGTAAATCATTCGCTAGTGTGTCCTACCTAAGCTTATTTGTTATTTAATTGGTCGGTCATAATATAGGGATAATATATGGCATGTCAATTAATCCTTATTTTGTGGCAGTGTTTGAGAATGGCATCTGAAAATTTTGAGACAAGCAATGGAACACATGAAACCGTTGAGACACCGCCAATTAATAACCAGGATAATGTGCATCAAAAAGGCAATAATCCTAATGTAAACAACAACACCGACCAAATGACAAATGATGGTAGTTTAGGAGCTTTCTAGAATTCATGAAACACCAAACGAGAGAGATTCATGTTCAAAATGCAGGTAGAATCAATGGCAACTCATGGCTGGTCACTGCTAAGCAATTCAAGGAGCTGGGACCACCGAAGTTTTTGGGAAAGCCAGAGTCACTTAAGGAAGAGACGTGGATTAATCAGATTATCAAGATATTTGATGTCTTGGGGTGCTCAGAGGAACAAATGGTTCCCTTTGCTACCTTCATATTGCGAGGAGAGGCAGATTACTGGTGGGAATCTGTAAAGCGAACTCATCTTTCCTCACTGAAGATGTCTTGGGAGAAGTTCCAAGAATTGTTCAACGACAATTACTTTCCTGAGAGTATTTGTCATATGAAAGAGGTGGAATTCATCAAGCTGGAACAAAATAATATGACCGTAACGCAATACGAGGCTAAGTTTGTGGAGTTATCTCGGTTTACATCCCATTTGGTAGATAATGAGGAGCGTATGACGCGAATGTTTCTGCGAGGTTTTAAGCCCGAAATTCGTCAATACCTTATTTCTCACAAACTTTGCTTACATTCAGATATCGTGAATAAGGCTCAGTTATTGGAGCACGATAATGAGTCAGCCCAACAAAAAGACAACGACCAACAACATGATAATAATCGTACCGGTGGCAACGACCATCAGAACAATGATAACCATCGTGTAGAAAATTATCAGGCCAGAAATGGCAACCACTTCGGTGGTAATCACGACCAAGATAATAGGAAATGTGAACTAAGTTGTGACGCCCCCAAAATAGGTATACATCACCCATCTTGAGTCGCCAAATACATGGTATAAAAATCAAATACAAACTTCTTTTATACAATACGATAAAATGTAGTTGAGAGTTTTTACACGAATATTGTGTAAAAGACAGTATTCAAACTCAAAAAGGAGTCCTCATTACAATTATTATCACACTATTTTATAAAATATTGAAGACTACTAAAGCCACCATCTCGGACCATCACTCCGTTCCCCGACTAGTCCCGACTACGTTCTCATTTCCTGAAGAGAACAATAAAAACAAAAGGGTGAGCTCAACTAGCCTAGTAAAAAATATTATGACAAAGATAATGCAGAATAAATTATCGTTAGCCTTCAACAGTGTTAAACTAATAAATAACAAGTTTAACTGCAGCGGAACAAGCAATCCATTAGAAGAGTCAAGTAGAGCATGATATCTACTATCTTCTATGATTTAAAAAGTTTATCAACAATTTTATCGCTGAGACTCAGTTTAACAAATAGTATCACAACCACAAATTATCCATGCACTACGGGCCAAGGATATTCGTGTTTTCACCAATGGTCATGATCATACCAGCAACTGTCCATCAATGCACTACGGGCCAATGAGGACTTTTACCACATCATTTGTAACATTACGGGTCATGATTATACCGAATGATCCTCGGTCATAATCATGCTAATCAACAGTCCATCTATGCACTACGGTCAAAGATGATTTTCATCACAATATAAGTATGAGGATAATGACAATGATATAAGAATTCAATTAAATGAAAGCAAATGATAAATTTTAAATATTTATAATTTAATTTATCTAGAATTTAATAATGTCCAAATTGTCAACATGATACTGCTTTATGGAGTAAAATTCAAGAATAATATTGTATGAAAAATAATTTGAACCGAAAAGAAATCAATTTTTATCATGAATAGTACTCTGGGTGAATAGTACACGAGTGAATAGTGCCTCATGAATAGTACTTCAGGAATAGTACCCTATGAATAGTACTTTGTGAATAGTGCTCATGAATAGTACTTTGTGAATAGTACCCTGAATGGTACTTTATGAATAGTACCCCGTGAATAGTACTTTGTGAATAGTACCTCATAAATGAATAGTACTCAGGGACAGTACTCCGGCATGAAAAGCTTAAAATTTAACAAGAATGTGTAGAAAATATTCATGTGAAACGATACTAGATGAAGCGCAAATTTTAAGAATATTCTACTAATTTTACGGAGTATAGAAGCAATACTTTAACAAAATGAGGGTATAATCAGGAATACGAGACGAAATAATATTACTCACATATGGAATAAAATATTATTCCTTATGAATACTGAATAAAAATAATATCCCTTACCTTAGAAGAAGACTGGATACTGGAATAGTAAGTAGTGGAATACTCTTCTTCTTTCTTTCTATAACTTCTCTCTCTATAATTGCTCTTGTGAGTCTTAGTGAATTGGTGAGAATGAAAGAAGAATGTGCTTCTATTTATAGGAAAATAAAGTTTCGATAAGTGCACATTTTGGGGCTCGAATTATTATAGTATAGTACATTCGTCTATACCTCCATTTTTAATTTAGTCCTGCAAGTATTATCAATCTAGCACCACCTCTCTAATAGTACACACATGTGAATCAATAGTTCCATACATGTGAATCAACAGTAAATTTGCATGTGAACTAATAGCAATTAATTGCTCATTTATCCGATTAATTACCTGATTGGTCAATACAACCTCCAGAAATTAATTATTATCGAAATAAATGTCAATTTCAACTAACACAAATAATCCCAACATAATGGAAATATTAATTTCATCTTTAATCAACACGAACTTAATCATCATTAATATTATAACCCACAATATTTAACAACCAGATCATTCTCAGGAAAGAGGGGGCTTTTCGATAAGGATTTCTCCCTATTGGCGCACAATTAGGTGACCAAACCTGTAAGACCCCAACTTTTATGAATAAATAATAAATTTCTCAAAATATATTTTTGAATATTATGGTGTGGGTTTGATATAATGTTATAGTTGTGGGTAATATTTACAAATTTTACAAAGTAAGCAAGTGGTTATATAATATTTGATTGGTCGGAGAATATTCGTTTTAACAGAGAATATTCATACGACGGCACAATCATTGGTGGACCCCACAACGGAAGTATTGTCGTAGTTAGAAAATGAAAGAATTATCTTTTTATAAAAATAACGACGGAGGTGTTACCGTTAAAGCTGTTGAACTACCCGGTAGTAAAAGTATATTAATACGCGTAGTTGCATAGTAGCACACGGTATTGATTATTGATGGTTACGTAAGAAGTTACTCAGTTATACTCAATTATTGCTACAGTAATTGCTGCATCATATCTATCATATTATTGATTCAATTATTGTCATAGTATCATCTGCATAATATGATATATTATTAAATCAATAATTGAGATGGCAAAGTTATTCATATTATTATTTGTAATATTGACAATGTCTAGAAATTCTGTCAAGAAGAGGTTTGGTCACTTAATTGCGTGCCAATAAGGAGAAATCCTTATCGGAAAGCCCCCTCTTTCCTGGGAACGACCTGGTTGTTAAATATTATGAATTATAATATTAATGATGAATAAGTTCGTGTTGATTAAAGATAAAATTGATAGTTCCATTGTGTGGAAATTATTAGTGTTAGTAGAAATCGATATTTACTTCGATAATAATTGATGTCTGGAGGTTATATTAACCAATTGGGTATTCAGAGCACTTTTTATGTTGGAGTACTATTCACGGGTTACTATTCGTAGATTACTATTCACCTGTTTACTATTTACTCTAGTATTATTCACTCGAGTATTTGGAACACTTTTCGTGTCGGGGTACTATTCACGGGGTACTATTTCTGAAGTACTATTCACCTGAAAAATATATTTCTTTTCGGTCCAAATCATTTTTTAGTACAATATTATTCTATGAGAAGATGTGATAATTTTTCAGACAGTTGTTTGAAATTATAATAATAAATCAATATGGATCGTTGGTTTAAAGTTTTAATAGTAACTTATCCCTTCGGTTTTCCAAGAGTTACTTGTCTCTTCGGTGTTCTAAGAGTTAATTGCCCCTTCGCAAATAGTAGTTATCTCTTCAATATTACCAAGAGTCATTTTGACCTTTCGTTAAGGCAAAGAGCTACTTTCAGTTATTTTATAAATAGAAGCTCATTTTTTCATTATTTCATATGAATTCACTGAAACTCTAGAGAGAGAAACTATAGAGAGAAAGAAAAAAAGTATTCTGCTACTTCACTACTCCAGTATTCAGTTTTTCTAAGGTAAGGGATATTATTTGTTGTACTCGTAAGGGGTATTATTTCTTCGTATTCATGAAGAGAGCTTCTGTTATTCCATTCTTTAATATTATGTTGGAATAACCTATCTATGCGAAGTAACGCATACATGGTGAAATTCTTCTGTTATTCTATTCTTTATTATTATGTTAGAATAACATGTTTATGCGAAGTACGGCATACATGGTGAAGTTCTTCTGTTATTTCATTCTTTATTATACTATTGGAATAACCTGTCTGTGCGGTCTATCGCATGCCTGGTGAATTCTGTTTATATTTCATTCTTCATTATTCTGTTGGAATATCCTGTCAGTGCGGATTACGCATGACCTGGTTCCATTCTTTATTATTTAGTTAGAATATCCTGTCTGTGCGGATTATGCATGACCTGGTTCCATTCTTTATTTTTCTGTTGGAATATCTTGTCTGCGCGGATTACGTATGACCTGGTTCTATTCTTTATTATTCTGTTAGAATATCCTGTCTATGCGGATTAAGCATAACCTTGTTCCATTCTTTATTATTCTGTTGGAATATCCTGTCTGTGCGGATTACGCATGACCTGGTTTCATTCTTTATTATTCTGTTGGAATAACCTATCTATGTGGATTACCATATGCATGGTGAATGATCCTTCGTATTCATTCCTTATTAAATTGTAAGAATGATCTGTCTATGTGGATTACCGCATGCCGGGTGAAAATCTATTTGCAGTTTCATATATTCTATTATACTCGGTTGGTTAAAGCTTTGGCTTCTATACTCCATGAAATTAGTGGAATAACCTTGATATTTGCGCTTCATCCAGTATCTTTTCATGAAAATATTCTTCTGAGCATTCTTGAATTTTACTCTACAAAGCAGTATCATGTTGACAATTTGGATGTTATTGGTTCCTGGATAAATTAATTTATAAATATTTAAAATTTATTCTTGAACTTGTTTTATTGAATTATTATGTCATTGTCATCATCCTCATGCTTATATTGTGATGAAAGTCATCTTTGGCTTATGTGCATAGATGGACTTGGTATGATTATGACCAGGGATAATTCGGTAAAATCATGACCGTAATGTGATGAATGATGTGGTAAAAGTCCTCATTGGCATGTAGTTCATTGGTGGACAGTTGTTGGTATGATTATGACCAGGGATTATTCGGTATAGTCATGACCATTGATGATTACATGAATATCCTTGGCCGTGGAGCTGAGGTGATTCGATTTTATTTATTAAGCTGAGTCTCAGCGATAAAGTTGATGAAAAACTTTTTAAATCATAGAAGATAGTAGATTTTATACTTTAATTGACTCTTCTAATGGATTGCTTATTCCGCTGCAATTTTTGTTCTAAAACTTGTTGTCTATTATATTCTATCAGTTGTTATACTGTTGAAGGCTAATGATAACTTATTCTGCATTATCTTAGTCATAATATTTCTTACTGGACTAGTTGAGCTCACCCTTTTGCTTTCATTGTTCTCTTCAGGAAATAAGAACGTAGCTGGGACTAGTCGGGGACCAGAGTGATGGTCCTAGATGGTGCATTAGTAGTCCTCACTATTCTGTGAAATAGTGTGATAATAAATGTAATAAGGACTCTATTGAGTGTGGATGTAAGACCCCAAATTTTATGAAATAAAAGTATTCAATTTTTCTATTTAGTAAATGGTTAAATTGATAAAAAGTTAAAGTTAAGGGTGATATATGAATATTTTTCAAAATAAGCAAGTGGTTATAAAATATTCATTTTGTCGGAGAATATTCGTTTGGTCGTGGAATATTCTTTCTGTCGGGGAATATTCGTACGACGGCGCAGCTATTTGTGGGTCCCATAACGAAAAACGGTCGGATGAAGATAACGACAAAAATTAAGTTTTTATAATTAACGGCGTAGTTGTTACCGTTAACACTGTTGGAATACCCGGTGGTTAAAATACAGTAACACGCGTTATTGCATAGTATTTTTGAAATTATTGATCCTTACGTAGGAATGCACTACTCAATAATTGTTACAGTAGTTACTGTTCAATATTTTATTTTATTGATTCAATAATTGCTGCATTAATATTTTATATTATTGTTGTTTCAATAATTGTCACTGCACAGTATTTCTCATTATCAGATCAATAATTCATATTATTTAAATAATATTATTAGATAACATTATTGGTAATGTCCAGAAAGTTCTGTCTAAGGAGAGGTTTGGTCATCTAATTGCGCGCTAGTAAGGAGAAATCCTTATTGGAAAGCCCCCTCTTTCCTAGGAACGGCCTGATTGTCATAATTGTGACTCTGTAATATTATTTGAGAATAATTAATTATTGATTCATATGATAAAGAAATATTTATTTTATGTAGATATAAATGAGGGATATATTTTTGTGGTTAAAAATGAAGGAGTTAATGTTGAGGTTTTTATCAGTATTTTTGTCGGAATAGAGGTATTAAAAATTAGGGTTTTTGAGATATTTTGCGGGGGTTAAAATTTTTAATCCGGCTGTTGGATCGTGGTAATTTTTGGATATGTTATACTTATATAAGTTGAGTATATGTCCACAAATTTTGAACCGTTAAAAATGAACGTATGATTTATTATGAATTTTACAAGATGACTGGTTCAGAAATTGTTGAATTTTCGGAGTTAATCATTTTGGTGGAAAATTCTAGAATTGGTGGGCCCCACTCTTGGTTGGTGAAGAAATGTGCTGAGATTTTTATTCAAATATGGTGGGTGGGAATAGTAGCAGGTAAAGCCATCAGGTTGCAGGTTAAGTCTGCTTCGGCGTGCTAACATTTTCCTATAAATAGAGGGCTAAGTTAGAATTGAAAATCACACCAGAAACATAAGTTTTCTCTCTTTCTCTCTCTATATTATGAAGCATATTTTGTGAGTATTTAGATATTTTCAGAGTTGCTATTCAGTGCAAGTTTCTTTCGACTTTGCATTCCAGTCAGAAATACTGCACTTTTGAGGTAAGGGATAGTAAGGAATTTTAAGGGTTATTATGTTTTTCAGTTCGTACTTCTTCCGTCCTTTAGAAAATTCTGGAAAATTTGAAATGATACTTCGATGAGTTTTATTGATTGTGTCCAAAAATGGTAATTTTTGGATTTATAGATTAAGAGTTATTAATTTTACGGGGAAAGACTATTTTAAAAGTAACCGCTTATAACTCCTTGTGGTTAACTCCAAAATTGATGAAATTTTTATTAGAAGTATATCTATATTATATCAGTATACTCTGTGAATTTCAAAATTTTTGGATAAAAGTACAATTTATAATAAATGTCTAAATATTCGGCGGTTTTGGCCATATGAAAAATAGTAAATGAGCTTTAAAAATTCTGAGAAAAATATATGTTCAATATGGGACTATATTCTGCTAAATCCCAGAAAAGAAATATTTTTGGAACTGATTTGGTATTTTTCATGAAAATGGACTAGTTATAAGAAAATGAATTAAATATGTTATGTGAAGTAAGAAAATTGGAAAATAAGATTTTATGGCTTGAGAATCCTATATGAGGTATATGCAGATTTTTGATGAGGGTTTTGGTTATTGATGATGAAATCTTAAGAGTTAGCATTTTATGATGATTAAATGCATTAATTAGTAAAGTGTAAACAATTTAAATAAATTGTTTATAAGCTTAAGAAATATTATTCTTTCAATATCATTATACCGAAATATTGGTATGTATATTATTGTTGTATTTCTACCTTTTTCATGTCGGGGTTACTATTCATGAGTTACTATTCATGAGTTACTATTTACGAGTTACTATTCATGAGTTACTATTCACGAGTTACTATTCATTAGTTACTATTCACGAGTTACTATTCACGATAAAATTGGTTTCTTTTTCTGACTAAATTATAGTTGATTTATGAATATTACTCTTGAGATTAAATCTATATGTTGATTATATTGATTTTATTATCATATATAACATTTTTATAACCCTAATGATGATATTTCTCTTTGACTTGAGTGTAAAGATGGGTAGATTTTTGGTATGATCATGACTATGGGTTCTCTTTGGCCAGTAGTGCAAAGTTGAATTGTTGACTGGTATGATCATGACCATTGAATTTATAACGGAATATCTTTAGCTTAAGTGTAAAGATGAAATGATTAATATGGTTATAATTATTGTTTATATAAATTCTGAAATGATTATATATTTCTTTGAGATATTAATATCTTTGGCCTGTAGTGCAAAGATGAACTGTTATTGAATATCTTTGGCCTGTAGTGCAAAGATAGTCTGTTGATGAATATCTTTGGCCTGTAGTGCAAAGATGAACTATTGTTGAATATCTTTGGCCGTAGTGCAATGATGGATTTATTAGTATGATTATGAACATGAACTGTGATTTGGTATAACCATGATCATTGATGTTTCAGGTAAAGACAGGTGATGAAAATATTCTTCGTCCTGAATGCGAAGAGGAATTTAGAATTACAATTATGATTATGAGTTATTCATATAATTGTGGAAAGGAACTGTTGATTAATGTTACAGGGATAAAACATTGTTGGTGGATTTTTAACATGGACAAGATAATAGACTTTATGGTCTATTTGACTCTTCTAATGGATTGCTCGTTCCGCTGCAACTATGGTTGAAATTTTTTATCATCTACCATATGTTCTAAATCTCTGATTTATTACTGATGAAGACTATTGATAATTTATTTATCTTTAGTCATGATATTCTTTACTAGGCTAGTTGTGCTCACCCTTCTGTTCACAATTCCTTTCAGGTAATAAGAGTGTAGCTGGGTCGAGCGAGGGTAACAGGGGAATAGAACGGTGGTCATCATTTAGGAGTTATATTTGGTGAATCATCTAGGGTGAAGCGAACCCAACGTTGGAAGGGTGTTTTGTCACTATCATACAAGATGTCTAATGACATACAACCTCGTGTCATCATAAGACATGATTGTGCTCATCCACTTGCTGAGTATATTTACGAGCACTACCTATATAATCTTGGTGTTTGTTTGAAGTATAATTCTCAATTAGAGACAGTGGAGACAGTGATAAGTCAAGAGAAGACTCACCATTGGGAAGAATATGATAGTAATCTTCTCGTTTTTCTTTGGGGTCTATTGGGTCAACCAAAGATAATTCTGTGGCCATATGATATCTATCATAACCTAGACGCATGGCCTCCCATGTACAAAGGTTTCCTTGAGCACTTCCCAAAGATTCTAATTTCTAAAACAATCTTTGACTATACCTTTATGTAAGGTGCCACTGTGAGGTGCTATCCACGGTTGGGACATGTGTCACATTTGGTATATATTTGTATCCAAACTCACAGCATATGTGTTGTTGTATTTTATACGACAATTATTGTAATAAAGTTGTAGTTATTTTCTGTACCATGTATTTGGCAACTCAGAATGGGTTGGATGGAATGAACCTGTTTTGGGGTCGTTACAGTGGATATTGTCTAGATGACAATATTTGTATTAAAACTCACAGCCTATATTTTGTCGTATTTTCCACGACTGTTGTATAATCAAGTTGTATTTGAATTTATGTACTATGTATCTGAAAACCCAAGATGGGTGATGTATACTTGTTTTGGGGGCATCACAGTTGGTATCAAAGCTTAGGGATATGATCCCTGGCTGAGATGTGAGATAAGAACTAGGAGGGGAGAGACGGGGAATTCCTTCGCTAGTATGATCTACCTAAGTTTATTTGGTATTTAATTGGTCTGCCAGAGTATAGGGATAATATGGTATATGTTAATTAACCCTTGTTTTGTGGCAGTATTTAAAAATGGCGTCCAAAAATGTTGAGATAAGCAATGAAGCACATGAGATCGTGGAGTCACCACATATTAATACTCAGGATAATGTGCAACAGGAAGACAATAATCCTCAGGTAAACAATAACACCGATGAAATGGTGAATGATGGAATGTTCAGAGGCTTTATGCAGTTCTTGCAACATCAGACGAGAGCGGCTCCTGTCCAAAATGCAGGTGGAAACACTGACAACTCTCGGACGGTCACCGCTAAGTAGTTTCAAGGAGCTGGGACGACCGGAGTTTTTTGGAGAGCCAAAACCACTTAAGGTGGAGACGTGGATAAAGTAGATCAACAAGATATTTGATGTCTTGAGATGCTCCGAGGAGCAAAAGGTTCCCTTTGCCACCTTCATGTTGCGAGCAGAGGCAGATTACTAGTGGGAATCTGTAAAGCGTACTCAACAACCTGCCGCACTGAAGATGTCTTGGGAGAAGTTCCAAGAACTGTTCAATGACAAGTACTTTCCTGAAAGTTTTCGTCACATGAAGGAGGTAGAGTTCATCAAGCTTGAGCAAAACAATATGACCGTGGCGCAGTATGAAGCTAAGTTTGCCGAGTTGTCTCGGTTTGCGTCCCACTTGGTTGATAATGAGGAGAGAATGATGTGGATGTTTTTAAGAGGTTTGAAACCCGAGATAAGTCAATACCTAATTTCTCATAAACTGTGTTTGTATTCAGATGTTATGAATAGGGCTCAGTTATTGGAGCGCGATAATTAGTCAACATAACCAAGAGAGAGTAGCTGACAAGTCGATAATACCAATGGTAGCAGTCATCGAAGCGGTGACAACAAGTGTGGAGGGAATCAACATGTCAGAAATGGTAATCACTTCGGTGATAATCATGACCATGACAATAAGAGTGAACATTTCAAGAAGAGGAAATTTAACAATGATGGAAAGACGTCAGAACCAGCACCTGTTGTTAAGGAAGGAGAACGACCGCCGGTCGTATGTTATAAATACGGAGGGGAGGGACATATCAGTCCAAACTGCGTGATGCAGTCCAAAGCATGTTACAATTATGGAAGAGAAGGTCACCTAGCCTGATTTTATCGTTTACCAAAGACAAGTCCAGCTGGGATGGAGGCACCAAAGGCCGTCCCAAAAAAGTCAAAGTCGGTAGTGCAAGGGAGAGCATTTTTCGTGACTCCTCAAAAAGCGAGTAACCCGAACGAAGTTAGCACGGGTTAGTTAATTATAAATTCTTACGAAATCTATACCTTACTAGATACCAGTTCTACCCATTCTTTTATTTCTCCTACTTGCGCTCAACATTTAAATTTGACCCCGGAGAAATTAGACTTTGACTTATCGGTTGAAATTCCGTTAGGAGAAACCTTCATTACATCCACTGTTTATAAGTCTTATTTGATTCAAATTGGTAACCACACATTACCTGTAGATCTTATTTCTTTGAAAATACTTGCATTTGATGTGATTTTAGGGATTGATTGGTTAACTACTCATCATGATAAAATCGATTATTTTCGTAAGGTTGTTAGCTTTCATATTCCTAACCAACCTATTATGTGACTTCAAGCAACCAAACCACTAAAATCAATCACTATCATATCAAGCCATAAAGCTATTCGTTTATTGAAAAACAGATGTCAAGCTTTCTTAGCCCATGTCACGGATTTAAATAAAAATACGTCAGATTGGAATGATATTTCTATTGTTAAAAAATTTCCTGACGTATTCTTGAAGACTTATTAGCCTACCCCTAGAGCGTGAAATCGAATTTTGTATTGACCCCAGTAGAAAATCCATTTCTAAAACCCTCAAATATTTTTCTTCACCTAGAACGAACGTAACATGTGTCAAAGACGTTGGCTCGAGCTGTTGAAGATTACGATCATACTATTCAATACCACCCTAAAAAAGCGAACACGGTAGCTGACGCATTGAGTCGAAAGTTATATGCGGGTACGAGTGTGATATTGTCAATGCAAAGACCCATTTTGTATGACTTATAAAGGATGAAGATAGAGTTAAAAACTCTAGGGACCCATGTGTTGATGGCGAATATATGAGTAGAACCGACTTTAATCGATAAAGTTAAAGCTTCTCAAGCTACAGACCTGGAGCTGATGCGTTTGAGGAAGAAAGTGCAAGAAGGTGTTATTTCAGAAGTAAGAATCGATAAAGAAGGAATACTTCGAGTCAACTCCAGACTTTGTGTTCCTAACAATTCTGACTTGAAGTATAAAATCATGATGGCGGCGCACAACACACCATTTGTAATCCATCTTGGGAGTACCAAAATGTATCGTGATCTTTGACATACATTTTGGCGGAGCAATATAAAGAGAGAGATAGCGGGATTTATCTCAATGTGTCTAACTTGTCAACGAGTCAAGGCAGAGCATCAAGTGCCAAAAGGTCCATTGCAACCACTTGAAATTCTAGAATGAAAGTGAGAGCAAATTACCATGGATTTCGTTACTGGTCTTTCCAAGGTTTCTCAAGGCTTAGATGTGATTTGGGTCATTATTGACAGATTTTCCAAGTCTGCTCATTTCTTACCGATACAAGAAACTTATACATTTGAACGTCTTGCTAGTATGTACATAAATGAGATTGTAAGATTTCATGGTATGCCAGTATCCATAGTTTCTGATCGAGACCCAAGATTCACTTCAAGATTTTGGGTTAGTTTGCAAAAAGCTATGGGCACGGATTTATGATTTAGTTTGGCATATCATCCTCAAACGGACAGGCAGTCGGAAAGGACTATTCAAACTCTTGAAGATTTATTAAGACTCAGTGTTCTTGACTTCAAAGGAAGTTGGGACAAGTTCTTACCATTGGTGGAGTTTTCCTACAACAATAGTTATCAACCAAGTATTGGCATGGCTCCATTTGAGGCGTTGTATGGAAGAAAGTGTCGTTCTACAGTATGTTGGGATGCGGTGGGTGAAGTAATGATGTTGGGATCGGAGTTGGTACGTATGACTAAAAAAAAGATTCAAATGATCCGACAACGTATAAAAATCTCACAAGATCGACAAAAGAGTTATGCTGATCTTCATCGAAAGGATGTGGAATTCAATATTGGAGATCATATGTTGTAACGTGTTGCTCCATGGAAAGGAGTTACGAGATTTAGAAAGAGAGAAAAGCTCAATCCTCGATTCATTGGCCCATTTTTAATCCTCAAGCGAGTAGGAACTGTAGCCTATAGACTCGCCTTACCGCCAAGTATGTCTCGTATTCATAACGTTTTTCACATATCTATGTTACGTAAATATGTGAAAGACCCGAACCACATTATTGAGTTAGAACCAGACGAGATAGAGGAAGATTTAACATATAAAGAGTTACTTGTTAAAATCTTGGATAAGAAGGATCATGTTCTACGCTCCAAAGTTATACCTCAAGTCAAAGTTTTGTGGAGAAACCACGATGTGGAGGAAATGACTTGGGAGTTAGAATCTGAGATGAATTCAAGGTATCCTCATCTCTTCGACATACCAGGTATGTACCCTAATTTCGAGGACGAAATTTTATAAGAAGGGGAGGTTGTAAGACCCCAACTTTTATGAATAAAGAATAATTTTCTCAAAATATATTTTTAAATATTATGGTGCGGATTTAATATAATGTTATAGTTGTAGGTAATATTTACAAATTTTGCAAAGTAAGCAAGTGGTCATATAATATTCGATAGGTCGGGGAATATTCGTTTTAACAGGGAATATTCGTACAACGGCACAATCATTGGTGGACCCCACAATGGAAGCATTGTCGTAGTTAGAAAACGACAGAATTATCTTTTTATAAAAATAACAGCGGAGGTGTTACCGTTAAAACTGTTGAACTACCCAGTAATAAAAGTACAGTAATACGCGTGGTTGCATAGTAGCACACGGTATTGATTATTGATGCTTACGTAAGAAGTCACTCAGTTATACTCAATTATTACTTCAGTAATTGCTGCATCATATCTCTCATATTATTGATTCAATTATTGTCATAGTATCATCTGCATAATATGATATATTATTAAATCAATAATTGAGACGGCAAAGTTATTCATATTATTATTTACAATATTGACAATGTCTAGAAGTTATGTCAAGGAGAGGTTTGGTCACCTAATTACGTGCCAATAAGGAGAAATCCTTATCGGAAAGCCCCCTCTTTCCTGGGAATGACCTGGTTGTTAAATATTGTGAATTATAATATTAATGATGAATAAGTTCGTATTGATTAAAGATAAATTTGATAGTTCTATTGTGTGTGAATTATTAGTGTTAGTAAAAATCGATATTTATTTCCATAATAATTGATGTCTGGAGGTTATATTGACCAATCGGATATTCGGGGCACTTTTTGTGTTAGAGTACTATTCATAAGTTACTATTCACGTGGTTACTATTCACTCTAGTATTGTTCACTCAAGTATTTAGGACACTTTTCGTGTCGGAGTACTATTCACGGGGTACTATTCCTGAAGAACTATTCACGGGGTACTATTCACCCAAAAAATATATTTCTTTTCTGTCCAAATCATTTTTTAGTACAGTATTATTCCATGAGAAGATGTGATAATTTTTCAGACAGTTGATTGAAATTATAATAGTAAATCAATATAGATCGTTGGTTTAAAGTTTTAATAGTAACTTGTCCCTTTGGTTTTCCAAGAGTTACTTGTCCCTTCGGTTTTTCAAGAGTTACTTGTCTCTTCGGTGTTCCAAGAGTTAATTGCCCCTTCGCAAATAGTAGTTATCTCTTCAATATTACCATGAGTCATTTTGACCCTTCGTTAAGACCAAGAGCTAATTTCAGTCCTTCTATAAATAGAAGCGCATTCCTTCATTATTTCTTACGAATTCACTGAAACTCTATAGAGATAAACTATAGAGAGAAAGAAGAAAAGTATTCTGCTACTTCACTACTCCAGTATTCAGTTTTTCTAAGGTAAGGGATATTATTTGTTGTACTCGTAAGGGATATTATTTGTTGTACTCGTAAGGGATATTATTTTCGTGTCGGGTTACTATTCATAGGTTACTATTCACCATATTACTATTCACTCTAGTATTGTTCACTCGAATAATTGGGACACTTTTTGTGTCGGGATACTATTCAAGGGATACTATTCTTGAAGTACTATTCACGAGATACTATTCACCTAAAAAATATATTTCTTTTCGGTCCAAATTATTTTCGAGTACAATATTATTCCATGAGAAGATGTGATAATTTTTCAGACAGTTGGTTGAAATTATAATAGTAAATCAATATGGATCATTGGTTTAAAGTTTTAATAGTAACTTGTCCCTTCGGTTTTCCAAGAGTTACTTGTCCCTTCTGTTTTCCAAGAGTTACTTGTCTCTTCGGTGTTTCAAGAGTTAATTGCCCTTTCGCAAATAGTAGTTGTCTCTTCAATATTACCAAGAGTCATTTTGACCCTTCGTTAAGACCAAGAGCTACTTTCAGTTCTTCTATAAATAGAAGCGCATTCCTTCATTATTTCATACGAATTCACTGAAACTCTAGAGAGATAAACTATAGAGAGAAAGAAGAAAAGTATTCTGCTACTTCACTACTCCAGTATTCAGTTTTTCTAAGGTAAGGGATATTATTTGTTGTACTCGTAAGGAATATTATTTGTTGTAATCGTAAGGGATATTATTTTCTTGTCGGGTTACTATTCATAGGTTACTATTCACCTGATTACTATTCACTCTAGTATTGTTCACTCGGATATTTGGGACACTTTTTGTGTCGGGATACTATTCAAGGGATACTATTCCTGAAGTACTATTCACGGGATACTATTCACCTAAAAAATATATTTCTTTTCGGTCCAAATTATTTTCGAGTACAATATTATTCCATGAGAAGATGTGATAATTTTTCAGACAATTGGTTGAAATTATAATAGTAAATCAATATGGATCGTTGGTTTAAAGTTTTAATAGTAACTTGTCCCTTCGGTTTTTCAAGAGTTACTTGTCTCTTCGGTTTTCCAAGAGTTAATTGTCTCTTCGGTGTTCCAAGAGTTAATTGCCCTTTCGCAAATAGTAGTTATCTCTTCAATATTACCAAGAGTCATTTTGACCCTTCGTTAAGACCAAGAGCTACTTTCAGTTCTTCTATAAATAGAAGCTTATTCCTTCATTATTTCTTACGAATTTACTGAAACTCTAGAGAGAGAAACTATAGAGAGAAAGAAGAAAAGTATTCTGCTACTTCGCTACTCCAGTATTCAGTTTTTCTAAGGTAAGGGATATTATTTGTTGTACTCGTAAGGGGTATTATTTTTTCGTATTCATGAAGAGAGCTTCTGTTATTCCATTCTTTATTATTATGTTGGAATAACCTATCTATGGGAAGTACCGTATACATGGTGAAATTCTTCTGTTATTCCATTCTTTATTATTATGTTGAAATAACATGTTTATGCGAAGTACCGCATACATGGTGAAATTCTTCTGTTATTCCATTCTTTATTATTCTGTTGGAATAACCTGTCTGTGCGGTCTATTGCATGCCTGGTGAATTATGTTTATATTCCATTCTTTATTATTCTGTTGGTGTAAGACCCCAATTTTATTATAAAGATGAGTTTTCTATAAATATCATTTTTAAATATTATGGAATGAATTTGATATAATGTTATAGTTGTGGATAATATTTATAAATTTTGCAAAGTACGCAAGTTGTTATATAATATTCAATTGGTCAGAGAATATTCGTTTTAACAGGGATTATTCGTACGACGGCACAATCATTGGTGGACCCCACAACGGAATTATTGTCAGATTAAGAAAATGACAAAAATACTTTATGAAAATAGCGGCGGAAGTTTTACCGTTAGCTGTTGAAACACCAGGTGTTAAAGTACAGTAATACGCGTGGTGGCATAGTAGCACACGGTATTGATTATTGATGCTTACATAAGAAGTCACTCATTTTTGTTCAATTATTGTTACAGTAATTGTTGTATAGTATCTCACGTTATATGATTCAATTATTGTCAATATTTTATAATCAATAATTGAGACGACAAAGTTATTAATATTATTATTTGTAATATTAACGATGTCTAGAAGTTCTGTCAAGGAGATGTTTGGTCACCTAATTGTGTGCCAATAGGGAGAAATCCTTATTGAAAAGCCCCCTCTTTCCTGAGAACGACTTGGTCGATTAATATTATGAATTATAATAATGATGATAAATGTTGTTAATTATGTTGAGGTGTCTTTTTACGAAGTCACGGAGGTTTTATTAGTATTACTAATGTAATAAAACAGAAAAACTTTTTATATAAAACAGAATACTTTTATAAAGTTATCTGTTTTATTAAACTATAATTAGAATATATTATATTCTATTATGTATAGTGTTTTGCATAGTAAAATCTTTTTATATAAAACAGAATGCTTTTATAAAGTTATTTGTTTTATTAGATTTTAAATAGAATATATTATATTTTATTATGCATAGTGCCTGCATAGTGTTTGTATAGTAAAAACTTTTTATATAAAACAGAATACTTTTTATAAAGTTTTATTTTATTTGATTACAAATAGAATATATTATATTTTATTGCATAGTGCAGTATAGTATCCTTTCTATTTTCCTATAAATAGAATGCTTAGTTAGAATTGAAAACCACACCAGAAGTTCAGAGAATTCTTCTATAATCTTGAGCGTATTTCTTTAGAGTTTTAAGAAGCTTTGAGCGTAGTGTAACTTTTCTTCAAGAATATTATCGCCCTACCAGTCGAAATACTCTTCTTTTACGGTAAGGGGTGTTATTTCTTTCGTATTCATAAAGAGAACTTCTGTTATTCCTTTCCTTATTATTCTGTTGGAATAACCTATTCATGCGAAGTACCGCATACATGGTGAAATTCTTCGAATATTCCGTTCTTTATTATTCTGTCGGAATATCCTGTCTGTGCGTTTACGCCAGACCTGGTTCCATTATTTATTATTCTATCGGAATAACATGTCTGTGCGTTTACGCCGGACCTGGTTCCATTATTTATTATTCTGTCGGAATATCATGTCTGTGCGTTTACGCCAGACCTGGTTTCATTATTTATTATTCTGTCGGAGTATCCTTTCTGTGCGTTTACGCCGGACCTGGTTCCATTATTTATTATTCTATAGGAATAACCTGTCGGTGCGTTTATGCATGACCTGGTTCTATTATTTAATTTTCTGTTGGAATAACATGTCTGTGCGGTCTATCGCATGCTTAGAGAATTCTTTTGTTATTCCATTCTTTATTATACTCAGTTGGTTAAAGTTTTAGCTTTTATACTATATAAAATTAGTGGAATATCTTTGATGTTTGCGCTTCATCCAGTATCTTTTTATGGAAATATTCTTCTGAGCATTCTTAAATTTTACTCTACAAAGCAGTATCATGTTGACAATTTGGACGTTGTTGGTTCCTGGATAAATTAATTCTTGAACTTGTTTTATTGAATTCTTATATCATTGTCATCATCCTCATGTTTATATTATGTTGAAAGTCATCTGTGGCCTGTAGTGCTTAGATGGATTTGGTATAATTATGACCATGGATTATTCGGTATAATCATGACCGTAATGTTACAAATGATGTGGTAAAAGTCCTCATTGGCCCATAGTGCATTGATGGACAGTTGTTGGCATGATCATGACCATTGACGAATACACGAATATCATTGGACCGTAGTGCATGGATAATTTGTGGTTGTGATACTAATAAATATCCTTGGCCGTAGTGCAGGGATGATGTAGATTATTTATTAAGCTGAGTCCCAGCGATAAAAGTGATGAAAAACCTTTAAAATCATAAAAGATAGTAGATTTTATTCTCTACTTGACTCTTTTAATAGATTACTTGTTCCGCTGCAGTTAAACTTGATGTTTGTTATATTGCATCAGTTTAACACTGTTGATGGCTAACGATAATTTATTCTGCATTATCTTAGTCATAATATTTCTTACTGGTCTAGTTGAGCTCACCCTTTTACTTTTATTGTTCTCTTCAGAAAATGAGAACGTAGCAGGGACTAGTCGGGGAATGGAGTGACTGTCCAGATGATAGCATTAGTAGTCCTCACTATTCTATAAAATAGTGTGATAATAAATGTATTGATGACTTATTTTGAGTTTGAATACTGTCTAGAAGATAATATTTGTATTAAAACTCAAAGCTTATGTTTTGTCATATTTTACACGACAGTTGTATAATTAAGTTTTATTTGTATTTTGTACCATGTATTGGATGACTCAGAATAGGTGATGTATACCTATTTTGGGGGCGTCACAGTTGGAATATCCTGTCAGTGCGGATTACGCATGACCGCATGACCTGGTTACATTCTTTATTATTCTGTTGGAATATCCTGTTTGTGCGGATTACGCATGACCTAGTTCCATTCTTTATTATTCTATTGGTGTGAGACCCCAAATTTTATGAATAAAGATTTATTTTTCTCAAAATATTTTTTTAATATTATTGTGCAGATTTGAGATAGTGTTATAGTTGTGGGTAGTATTTATAAATTTTACAAAGTATGCAAGTTGTTATATAATATTCATTTGGTCAGGAAATATTCTTTTTATCAGGGAATATCCGTACGACTGTACCATCATTGGTGGACCCCACAACGGAATTATTGTCGAATTGAAAAAACTACAAAAATATTTTTATGAAAATAACGGCAGAAGTTTTACCGTTAAAGTACAGTAATATGCGTGGTTGCATAGTAGCACACAGTATTGGTTATTGATGCTTACGTGAGAATTCACTCAGTTTTGTTTAATTATTGCTACAGTAATTGCTGCATAGTATCTCACGTTATTTGATTCAATTAATGTCGATATTTTATATATTATTAAATCAATAATTGAGATAACAAAGTTATTAATATTATTATTTGCAATATTAACGATGTCTAAAAATTCTGCCAAGGAGAGTTTTGGTCACCTAATTGCGCGCCAATAGGGAGAAATCCTTATTAGAAATCCCCCTCTTTCCTGGGAACGACCTGGTCGATTAATATTGTGAATTATAATAAAGGTGATAAGTTTTGTTTTATTATTATTATAAATGTAATAAAACAGAAAACTTTTTATATAAAACAGAATACTTTTATAAAGTTATTTATTTTATTAGATTATAAATAGAATATATGATATTCTATTATGCATAGTATTTGCATAGTATTTGCATTGTAAAATCTTTTTATATAAAAAAAATACTTTTATAAAGTTATTTATTTTATTAGACTATAAATAGAATATATAATATTCTATTATATATAGTGTTTGCATAGTGTTTGTATAGTAAAATCTTTTTATATAAAACAGAATACTTTTATAAATTTATTCGTTTTATTAGATTAGTATATTCTAGATTTTGTTTTATTAGAATATTTTATTAATACTGTATAGTAAATCAATATGGACCGTCCGTTTAAAAGTAAATCAATCTGGACCGTTCATGAATTAGTTACTATTCAGTCCATTCTCCTATAAATAGAAGCTCATTCCTTCATTATTTCTTACGAATTCACTGAAACTCTAGACAGAGAAACCATAGTGAAATTCTGTTGTTATTCCATTCTTTATTATTCTGTGGAAATATCCTGTCTGTGCGTTTACGCATGACCTGCTTCCATTCTTTATTATTCTGTCGGAATATCTTGTCTGTGCGTTTACGCATGACCTGGTTCCATTATCTATTATTATGTTGGAATAACCTGTCTGTGTGGTCAATCGCATGCATGGTGAATTCTGTTGTTATTCCATTCTTTATTATTCTGTTGGAATATCCTGTCTGTGCGTTTACGCATGACCTGGTTCCATTATTTATTATTCTGTTGGAATAACTTATCTGTGCAGTCTATCGCATGCCTGGTGATTTCTTTTGTTATTCCATTCTTTATTATACTCAGTTGGTTAAAGTTTTAGCTTTTATACTCCATGAAATTAGTGGAATATCCTTGATATTTGCGCTTCATTCAGTATCGTTTCATGGAAATAATCTTCCGAGCATTCTTGAGTTTTACCCCACAAAGTAGTATCATGTTGACAATTTGGACGTTATTGGTTCCTGGATAAATTAATTCTTAAACTTGTTTTATTGAATTCTTATATCATTGTCATCATCCTCATGTTTACATTATGTTGAAAGTCATCTATGGCCTGTAGTGCATAGATGGACTTGGTATGATTATGACCATGGATTATTCAGTATAATCATGACCGTAATGTTACAAATGATGTGGTAAAAGTCCTCATTGGCCCGTAGTGCATTGATGGACAGTTGTTGGCATGATCATGACCATTGATGAATACACGAATATCCTTGGCCCGTAGTGCATGGATAATTTGTGGTTGTGATACTAATATATATCCTTGGCCGTAGTGCAGGGATGATGTAGATTATTTATTAAGCTGAGTCCCAGCGATAAAAGTGATGAAAAACCTTTAAAATCATAAAAGATAGTAGATTTTATTTTCTACTTGACACTTTTAATGGATTGATTGTTCCGTTGCAGTTAAACTTGATGTTTGTTATATTGTATCAGTCTAACACTGTTGAAGGCTAACGATAATTTATTCTGCATTATCTTAGTCATAATATTTCTTACTGGGCTAGTTGAGCTCACCCTTTTACTTTCATTGTTCTCTTCAGGAAATGAGAACGTAGCAGGGACTAGTCGGGGAATGGAGTGACGGTCCAGATGATAGCATTAGTAGTCCTCACTATTCTACGAAATAGTGTGATAATAAATCTATTGAGGACTTATTTTGAGTTTGAATACTGTCTAGAAGACAATATTTGTATTAAAACTCACAGCTCATGTTGTATACTTAAGATTGTATTTGTATTCTGTACCATGTATTTGGCGACTCAGAATAGGTGATGTTTACCTATTTTGAGGGCGTCACAGTTGATACCAAAGCTTAGGGATATGATCCCTGGCTGAGATGTGAGATAAGAACTAGGAGGGGAGAGACGGGGAATTCCTTCGCTAGTATGACCTACCTAAGTTTATTTAGTATTGAATTGGTCGGTCAGAGTATATTGATAATATGTGATATTTCAATTAACCCTTATTTTGTGGCAGTATTTGAAAATGGCTTTCGAAAATATTGAGATAAGCAACGAAGCACATGAGACCGTTGAGTCACCAACGATCAATACCCATGATAATGTGCAACAGGAAGACAATAATCCTCAGGTAAACAACAACATCGATCAGATGATGAACGATGTAATGTTCAGAGGCTTTATGCAATTCATGCAACATCAGGTGAGAGAGACTCCTGTTCAAAATATAGGTGAAGATAATGGCAACCCACTGTCGGTCACCGCTAAGCAGTTCAAGGAGCTGGGACCCCCAGAGTTTTTGGAAAAGCCAGAACCACTTAAGGCAGAGACGCGGTTAAAGCAGATCATCAAGATATTGTCTTGGGATGCTCCGAGGAGAAAAATGTTCCCTTTACCACCTTTATGTTGTGTGAAGAAACAGATTACTGGTGGGAATTTGTAAAACATACCCAGCCTGACGCACTTAAGATGTCTTGGGAGAAGTTCCAAGAGTTGTTCAACGACAAGTACTTTCCTGAAAGTATTCGTCACATGAAGGAGGTGGAATTCATCAAGTTGGAGCAAAACAATATGACCGTGTCGCAATACGAGGCTAAATTTACAGAGTTATCCCAGTTTGCATCCCATTTGGTCGATAATGAGAAGCGAATGACGCGAATGTTTCTAAGAGGTTTGAAACCCGATATACGTCAATACCTCATTTCTCATAAACTTTGTTTATATTCAGATGTTGTGAATAGGGCTCAGTTATTGGAGCGCGATAATGAGTCAACACAACCAAAAGGTAATAACCAGCAACACGATAATAATCATACCGGTGGCAACGACCATTGGAACAATGATAACCATCGTGGGGGAAATTATCATGCCCAGAATGGTAACCACTTCGGTGGTAATCATGGCCAAGATAATAGGAATGAAAATTTTAAGAAGAGAAGGTTCAATAATGTTGGATAGACGTCAGCATCAGCACCCGTTGTTAAGGAAGGAGAACAACCACCTATCATATGCTTCAAATGCGGAGGCGAGGGACACATCAGTCCAAACTGTGCGATGTCGTCCAAAGCATGTTATAATTATGGAAGAGAAGGTCACCTAGCCCAATTTTGTTGTTCACCAAAGACAAGTTCAGCTAGGATGGAGGCACCAAAGGATGTCTCAGACAAGTCAAAGTCGGTAGTTTAAGTGAGAGCATTTATCGAGGAACTCGAACGAAGTTGTCACGGGTAAGTTAATCATAAATGCTTACGAAGTCTATACCTTATTAGATATCGGTTCTACCCATTATTTTATATCTCTTGCTTGCGCTCAACGTTTAAATTTAACTCAGGAGAAGTTAGACTTTGACTTATTGGTTGAAACTTCGTTAGCAGAAGCCTTCGTTACCTCCACTGTTTATAAATCTTGTTGATTCAAATCGACACTTTCACGTTACCTGTCGATCTTATCTCTTTGAAAATACTTACCTTTGATGTGATTTTTAGAAATCGATTGGTTAACTACTCATCATGCTTTTCGTAAGGTTGTTAGCTTTCATATTCCTAACCAACCTGTTATGCGAATTCAAGCAACCAAACCACTAAAATTAATCATTGTTATATCAAGCCATAAGTAAAGATCCCCGATCCTTTCGTTGTTGACTTTCTTGTGTGGAATGCACAGAAGCCAGACTTTCCGTAGGGGATGTTGTGAATGACGATGGCAAGTTGATAGGTATCAATGTGACGTACTATCCAAGTCTTGGATGAGAGTTACAGTTTTGAATGATATTTCTACTGTTAATAAATTTCCTAACGTATTCTTGAAGACTTCTTAGCCTACCCCTAGAGAGTGAAATCAAATTTTATATTGACCCTAGTACAAAACCCATTTCTAAAACCCTTAAATACTTCTTCAACCAAAATGAACGTATAATGCGCCAAAGACGTTGGCTCGAGCTGTTAAAGATTACGATCGTACCATTCAATACCATCGTGGGAAAGTGAACGTGGTAGCTGACGCGTTGAGTAGAAGATCGTATGCGTTTACGAGTGCGATATTGTTAACACAAAAACCCATTTTGTATAACTTACAAAGGATGGAGATAGAGTTAAAGACTCCAGGGACCCATGTGATGATGGCGAATATACGAGTAGAATCGACTTTAATCGATAAAGTTAAAGCCGCTAAAGCTACACACCCGAATTTGATGAATGTGAAGAAGAAGGTTCAAGAGGGTGTTATTCTAGAAGCAAGAATCGATGAAGAGAGGAAATCTCAACCCTCGATTTAATTGGCCCATTTGAAATCCTCGATCGAGTAGGAACTATGGCCTATACACTCGTTTTGCCACCAAGTTTGTCGCGTGTTCATAACGTTCTTTTTCACGTATCGATGTTACGTAAATATGTGGACGACCCGAACCACATTATTGAATTGGAATTGGACGAGATAGCAGAAAATTTAACATATGAGGAGATACGTGTTAAAATATTGGATAAGAAGGATTATATTCGACACTCAAATGTTATACTTCAAGAGTTAGAATTTGAAGCGAAGTCAAGGTATCCTCACCTATTCGGCATACCAGGTATGTACGTAAATTTTAAGAGTGAAATTTCATAAGGAGGGGAGATTGTGACCGCAGCGCTCTTCGGTCCCTTCGCGAAGCAAGTCACTCTGTTAGGCATATGTAGCACTTATGTGATGTAGGCTGCCTTGTATGAAACCTTTCCTGTGAGATCGATCGTGACTCCAACCCTGGAGTCATTTCCCTTCCAAAGTGTTAACTCACATAGCCTTTTCTTTACTTATGTGCCTTAACCAGTTCAGTATTCTTATACGTGTATAACTAAAATACAAGGAATTTTATGAATAAAGATTTAATTTTCTCGAAATATTTTTTTTAATCTTATGGTGTAGATTTGAGATAATGTTATAGTTATAGGTAGTATTTATAAATTTTGTAAAGTACGCAAGTTGTTATTTAATATTCGTTTGGTCGGAGAATATTTTTTTTGTCGGGGAATATCCGTACGACGGTACAATCATTGGTGGACCCCACAATAGAATTATTATCGAATTGAGAAAACGACAAGAATATTTTTATGAAAAAAACGGCGAAAGTTTTACCATTAAAACTGTTGAACTACTCGGTAGTAAAAGTACAGCAATACGCGTGGTTGCATAGTAGCACACGGTATTGGTTATTGACGCTTACATGAGAATTCACTCAGTTTTGTTCAATTATTGCTACAGTAATTGCTGCATAGTATCTCACGTTATTTGATTCAATTATTGTCGATATTTTATATATTATTAAATCAATAATTGAGATAACAAAGTTATTAATATCATTATTTGTAATATTAACGATGTCTAGAAGTTCTGCCAAAGAGAGGTTTGGTCACCTAATTGCGCGTCAATAGGGAAAAATCCTTATTGGAAAGCCCCCTCTTTCCTAGGAACGACCTGGTCGATTAATATTGTGAATTATAATAAAGGTGATAAGTTTTGTTTTATTATTATTATAATTGTAATAAAATAGAAAACTTTTTATATAAAACAGAATACTTTTATAAAGTTATTTATTTTATTAGACTATAAATAGAATATATGATATTCTATTATGCATGGTTTTTGTAGAGTGTCTGCATAGTATTTACATAGTAAAATCTTTTTATATAAAACAGAATACTTTAATAAAGTTATTTATTTTATTAGACTATAAATAGAATATATAATATTCTATTATGCATAGTATTTGCATAGTGTCTGCATAGTATTTGCATAGTAAAATCTTTTTATATAAAACAGAATACTTTTATAAAGTTATTCGTTTTATTAGATTATAAATAGAATATATTATATTTTATTTAAAAGATTTTGTTTTAATAGAATATTTTATTAATATTGCATAGTAAATCAATATGGACCGTCTATTTAAAAGAAAATCAATCTGGACCATTCATGAATTAGTTACTATTCAGTCCATTCTCCTATAAATAGAAGCTCATTCTTCATTATTTTTACGAATTCACTGAAACTCTAAAGAGAGAAACTATAGAAAGAAAGAAGAAAAATATTCTGCTACTTCACTACTCCTATATTCAGTTTCTTCTAAAGTAAGGGATATTATTTGTTGTACTCGTAAGGGGTATTATTCTTTCATAATCATGTAGAGAATTATTTTCTTTCCAATACTCGTAAGAGTTATTGTTCCATTCTTTATTATTATGTTGGAATAACATGTCTATGCGAAGTACCGCATACATGGTGAAATTCTGTTGTTATTCTATTCTTTATTATTCTGTCAGAATATCATGTCTGTGTATTTACGCATGACCTTGTTCCATTCTTTATTATTCTGTCAAAATATCCTATCTGTGCGTTTACGCATGACCTGGTTCCATTATTTATTATTCTATTAGAATAACCTGTCTGTGCGGTCTATCGCATGCATGGTGAATTCTGTTGTTATTCAATTCTTTATTATTCTGTTGGAATATCATGTCTGTGCGTTTACGCATGACCTGGTTCCGTTATTTATTATTCTGTTGGAATAACCTGTCAGTGCGGTCTATCGCATGCTTGGTGATTTCTTTTGTTATTCCATTCTTTATTGTACTCAGTTGGTTAAAGTTTTAGCTTTTATACTCCATGAAATTAGTGGAATATCCTTGATATTTGCGCTTCATTCAGTATCGTTTCATGGAAATAATCTTCCGAGCATTCTTGAGTTTTACCCCACAAAGTAGTATCATGTTGACAATTTGGACGTTATTGGTTCCTGGATAAATTAATTCTTAAACTTGTTTTATTGAATTCTTATATCATTGTCATCATCCTCATGTTTACATTATGTTGAAAGTCATCTATGGCCTGAAGTGCATAGATGGACTTGGTATGATTATGACCATAGATTATTCAGTATAATCATGACCGTAATGTTACAAATGATGTGGTAAAAGTCCTCATTGGCCCGTAGTGCATTGATGGACAGTTGTTGGCCTGATCATGACCATTGATGAATACACGAATATCCTTGGCCCGTAGTGCATGGATAATTTGTGGTTGTGATACTAATATATATCCTTGGCCGTAGTGCAGGGATGATGTAGATTATTTATTAAGCTGAGTCCCTGCGATAAAAGTGATGAAAAACTTTTTAAATCATAAAAGATAGTAGATTTTATTCTCTACTTGACTCTTTTAATGGATAGCTTGTTCCGCTGCAGTTAAACTTGATGTTTATTATATTTTATCAGTTTAACACTGTTGAAGGCTAACGATAATTTATTCTGCATTATCTTAGTCATAATATTTCTTACTGGGCTAGTTAAGGTCACCCTTTTGCTTTCATTGTTCTCTTTAGGAAATGAGAATGTAGCGGGGACTAGTCGGGGAACGGAGTGACTGTCCAGATGATAGCATTAGTAGTCCTCACTATTCTATGAAATAGTGTGAAAATAAATGTATTGAGGACTTATTTTGAGTTTGAATACTATTTAGAAGAAAGTGTTGTATTAAAACTCACAGCTTATGTTTTGTCATATTTTACACGACAGTTGTATAATTATGTTTTATTTGTATTTTATACCATGTATTTGACGACTCAGAATAGGTGATGTATACCTATTTTGGGGGCATCACAGTTGGAATATCCTGTCAGTGCGGGTTATGCATGACCTGGTTCCATTCTTTATTATTCTGTTGGAATGTCTTGTCTGTGCGGATTATGCATGGCCTAGTTCCATTCTTTATTATTCTTTTGGTGTGAGACCCCAAATTTTATGAATAAAGATTTACTGGGCTAGTTGAGCTCACCCTTTTGCTTTCATTGTTCTCTTCAAAAAATGAGAACGTAGTAGGGACTAGTCAGGGAACGGAGTGACGGTCCAGATGATAGCATTAGTAGTCCTCACTATTCTATGAAATAGTGTGATAATAAATATATTAAGGACTTATTTTGAGTTTGAATACTGTTTAGAAGACAATATTTGTATTAAAACTCACAGCTCATGTTGTATATTTAAGATTATATTTGTATTCTGTACCATGTATTTGACAACTCAGAATAGGTGATGTATACCTATTTTGGGGGCGTCACAGTTGGAATATTCTGTCTGTGCGGATTACGCATGACCTGGTTCCAATCTTTATTATTTTGTTGGAATATTCTGTCTGTGCAGATTACGCATTACCTGGTTCTGTTCTTTATTATTCTGTTGGAATAACCTGTCTATGTGGATTACCACATGCATGGTGATTGATCCTTCGTATTCATTCCTTATTAAAATGTGGAAATAGATGTCTACGTGGATTACCGCATAGCGGGTGAAAATCTATTTGCAGTTTCATATATTCTATTATAATTAGTTGGTTAAAGCTTTGGCTTCTATACTCCATGAAATTTGTGGAATATCCTTGATATTTGTGCTTCATCCAGTATCTTTTCATGGAAATATTCTTCTGAGCATTCTTGAATTTTACTCTACAAAGTAGTATCATGTTGACAATTTGGATGTTATTGGTTCCTAGATAAATTAATTTATAAATCTTTAAAATTTATTCTTGAACTTGTTTTATTGAATTATTATGTCATTGTCATCATTCTCATGCTTATATTGTGATGAAAGTCATCTTTAACTTATGTGCATAGATGGACTTGGTATGATTATGACCAGGGATTATTCGGTATAATCATGACCGTAATGTGACGAATGTGTGGTAAAAGTCCTCATTGGCCTGTAGTTCATTGATGGACAGTTGTTGGTATGATTATGACCCGAGATTATTCGGTATAGTTATGACCATTGATGATTACATGAATATCCTTGGCCGTGGAGCTGGGATGATTCGATTTTATTTATTAAGTTGAGTCTCAGTGATAAAGTTGATGACAAACTGTTTAAATCATAGAAGATAGTAGATTTTATACTTTACTTAACTCTTCTAATGGATTGCTTATTCCGCTGCAGTTTTTGATCTAAAACTTGTTGTCTATTATATTCTATTAGTTGTTATACTGTTGAAGGCTAATGATAACTTATTCTGCATTATCTTAGTCATAAAATTTCTTACTGGACTAGTTGAGCTCACCCTTTTGCTTTCATTGTTCTCTTCAGGAAATGAGAACGTAGCTGGGACTAGTCGGAGAACAGAGTGATGGTTGTGAAAGCACTGAATCCTGGTCCCAAATCACCGCGGATCCGGTACAATCATTCTATCACTATTTGCGGAAGATATAAATATGAATTGTTTATACAATAAACGTACACATTATTTTCCCAAAATCGAGTAACCTTAACTTATACACAGTTCATAAACTATCAGACATATAACATATTTATCAAACTATTCTATTACAAATTAGCTGCATATTTTATCCCAAGCTGAACTTGGCATTATCCTTTTCCTATATTTGAATGCATTCGTCTTAATCTGCAATGTTTATCATGATATAGTAAGGGTGAGCATGAAGGTTGCCCAGCATGTTTAAATTTATTAAGACATATCATGATTGAAAGAGTCTGAATAATAAGCTGGCTATAATTCAACAATATAATTGTGAACTAGCAGGAACAAACTTTTGACTGAACAAGTATTAAACATGAACAAATATATCTGGACCAACTGGTAATGAAGGTGATCAGCCTTTCATACCTGACTTATACATGCAATATGTACAACGTACAATTCTACAGTGGCAATCAACAATGATTAACCATAAGCATATCTGAATGAAATAACTCTTAGTAGAGTTAAGTAAAACTTGTCTGTTTCGTTGATTATCGTTACGCAATTTATAAGCTTTGTCTGGTCGAAGACCTAATATTAAATAATATCGATATACAAATCAGAATAATATCATCATAGTAACTAAAATAACCTAAAAACATAACACATAACCCCATCAGTCTATAACACATATAAGACTCGGTATCAAGTCAAATTATTGCAGTCTGAGTTGAACCCAACACAAATCTGTTATCCCGACGGTCTAGTCGGACAAATCTCGAGTTGAAGTTCAATTAAACTCTACCTAACCTTAACAATTAACTTAGATAATCATATTATCAATCAAAATAATTTTCATAAGCTCGTAATAATTTTTAAATAATTATTATCATTTATCATGAATTTTCAATCATTAATATCGTATTTAAATGAATTAAATACCACAATATTCTATTATCATTAATATCTATTTATTATCAAATATTAATGAAATACATGTCATAATATTATAATATATTTATAATATCATAAAATATTTTTAATACTTTAAAATCACCTTTATATGATTTTCTAAACCATTAAATCCATTATCCAATAATTTCTTTTTATATTAAAATATTAATATTTTCATGACAAAATATCAAAAGTTATATTTTATAACTTAAAATATTTTTATATCACTTAAATCATTTTTATATGATTTATAAATCATTAATTCTATTTTTTCATAATTTATTTAATATATTTATTAAATAAACTAATTATCATTAATATGGATTAATTTATGAACTTCATCACAAAATATTAAAAGTCACTTAAAATATTTTCTAATACCATAATATAATTTTTCATGATTTTTCATGAATTAAAATTATTTTTAAATAATTTATTTAATATTGTAATTAAATAAATTAACTACTATTTATATTCCAAAAATTTTAAATATTTATGAAATATACTCAAAATAATTAAAAACTATTTTTCAGACTTTAAAATAATTTTTCAGAATTTATTTTGTATTTTTGATAATTAAAAATCATTTTTATCTACTTTTAAATAATTTCCGAAAAATCAAAAATTCAAAATTAATAAAACCGTCGATAAATGGCCCTATAACGACAGACCCGTCGCTATAGGTGTTCTTGGTATTCTTGGGCCAACCCAGAACTTCATCGCCAGTTACCAGGGTACCATGTTTGACCGGTTCTAGGTTCATGATCGTGTTGATTCAAGGCTGGTAATTGTTTTAATATTATAGTATGTATGTAATACTACAACTAAAATTTGATTTCATGACCAAAAAGTAACACAAATGAGAGATTTAAGCTTCACAAATATTGTCAGACGTTGTTCTTCAATTTATGGGTTTTCCAGAAATTGAAGAACAGTTGAGGTTCCTTATTTGAGCCCTTTAATCTTAGCTTTCTTGGCTCGGTATATGTGATATAAAGGTTCAAGTATGTAATATATATATATATATATATATATATATATATATATATATATATAGTAAATCAGTTTAATTACTAAAACATATAATTTTATTGATTGAAAATAAAATTGTTACAAATGTACGGATTACAAATTACAAATGGGATTAACTTGACTTACTTAGAACATTGAAGAAAGGTAGAGTAGTAGAAGGAGGGGCTAGGAAAGGCTTATCAGCGGTAGAGGCTAAAGATTCATCTGAGAAGGAACTCAGAGTCTTTCGAAGTCTGCCTCAAAAACTAAGTTCGGTTTCCTTTTATAGAACAAGGAAAGAACTATTACAAAGTTACTATTACAAAATAAATGATTACAGACAAAAGTTACTATTACAAAATAAATGATTACAGACAAAAGTTACTATTCATGAACAGTGCTGACTTTTTTTACTATTCATTGACGCGTCTGGCAACTTTTGACAAAGTGGCCACAACTTTTGACTTGAGAGATGCTTTCGGTGGAAAGGAGATGCTTTCGACTGAGGGCATCTTTTGACTGGCTGCAGGGAGCAGGTGCATGTGACTGAGAAGAAATGTCAGGCAAATGGGTCCTGAGCATCCTGTAGATTGATGGTGCCGTAAGGGTCATCATCTTCATCATACTGACTGTGGGAAGCTGATGAAGAACCTGTAGAGGCATCCTCATGAAGCTCATCAATTCTTTTATTTAATGCCTGGGCAATTAATTTTAACTCTTTTCCGGAACAATCTTTAAAATCAGAAATGCTACGGGAACAAGTCGAACCAGTGGGACTGACTCTGGACTCTTTTGATTTTTTACTGACACTTGACTCTTTTGATTTTTGACTAGAAGGTTCTGCTGTAGAGACTGGGAGAACCTTGAGAGGAGAAGCAGGGAATTCTAACTGAACTTGACCTATAATTCTATTAACATCAAATTTATCCCACCATTTGACAAACCATTGGCGAGTGACACAGGGAAAAGGATCTGCCGACGGAGATGTAGGGGAAGCATTGTGACCTACTTCACTGGTGGGGTTTTGAATGCTGTATTCCCATCGGAGAATCCAGGGAATCTTATATTTACTGACAAAGTGAAGAAGGACTGGGACACCTTCATATGCTGAATCTAATTTTTTGTGATTGCAAAAGTGATTGAGTTGAACTTTTAGGGGATCGGGAAGAAGGTCATAAGTAGAACCAAATCTCGACCACCAATGGGAAAACCAATATGGGAAGTGACTTTTGAACTTATGGTCAAATTGAACAAACCAAGAATGACTGTGTGACTCATTTTGATGGAGGAAAACTTTATACCAAGCTTCCATATAATCATAATAACAAAAAGAGTTATCCTGATTTGAAAGCTGCATAAGATCAGAGGGATGTTTTCCCCATTCAGACATCTGAATAAACTGTTTAATATACAACGAATGGTAAAGAACTTTGGCTTTATCATTGTTGGCATAAATGGGTTTATTAAAGATTGACTCTGTTTCGACAAGAATGTCCTTATAATACACAAGGGATTTATAAGGAGCAAGAGGCATGAAATGCCAACCAGAAGGGAAGAACTGGGAAGTCAATTTTACTGGGTCATTTCTGGGTTTCATATGAGGTTCAATATGAAATAAGAGATTGGTCCACCTAAGCATGTACTCAGAGGGAGGATTACTGGGATTTGAACTAGAGGCTTTTGACTGAAAGGGGTCGACGGGAATTGGGTTACTAGCTAAGGCTGAACTATAGGGCTTGGGCATTGTCCCAAGGACAGTAAATTTGTTACTGGTTTGATAAATTGGGTTAACTGGATGAGGAACCAAGGCTCCTCTTGGCTGATTACTTGGGCCAGTAGGGCGACCCGGACCACGAGAGGTTGATGTACCACGGATACTCATGAAGGATGCACAGTACCTGTGTTAATAAATTCCCGAGTGAGAAAATCAGGAATGGAATTGTTACTACCTTTAATGTATTCAATTTCAAAATCAAAGATACTTAAAAGGGCTTGCCATCTAGCAAAGGAGTGTTTAGAAGCTATGTTCTCAACATCTTTCTCTAACACATATTTTGCAGATTTGCAGTCAATTCGGACTAAAATTTTTTGATTTAATAAGTCAATTTGAAATTTATTAATACATAATACAAGAGAAAGTATTTCTTTTTTAATAGTACTGTAATTTAACTGTGTACTATTCCATGCACCGGAATGAAAACGGACGATCTGTTCTGGAGAATCTGGAGTTAACTTTTGCTTGAGAATACCTCCGAATCCAATATCAGAGGCGTCAGTTTCAACAATTTTAAATGCAGAATCATTGGAAATACCAAGGCAGGGCAATTCCTTGATGTATTTTTTAACTTGTTGGACGACAGAAGTATGAATGTCAGTCCAGGGAGGAGGATTGCCTTGCAAACGCTGAAAGAGAGGTTTACAAATTTTCCTGAGGTTTTTATAGAACTTGCCAATATAATTGAGCGAGCCCAGAAACCTCTGCAGTTGGGTTTTATGGGTAATTTTATCTGGGAATCTGTCGGCGAATTGAATAGCTCTATCAATTGGCCGTATGAGTCCGCGATATATAATTAATCCAAGAAACCGAACTTTAGCTTGAAACAAGCTACATTTGGAAAGCGAAAGAACAAGTCCATTGTCTTTGACCGTTTTGAAAAACGATTTCAAATGTTTGACATGTTCTTCAATGGAATTGGAAAAAATGAGAATATCATCGATATACACAACAATAAAATGACTAAAAGGATTCAAAATGTCATTGAGAATATTCTGAAATTCACTGGGAGCATTTTTTAAGCCAAATGCTTGGACATTCCATTCGTAATGACCGAATGGAGTGGTGAATGCAGTTTTGTATCTGTCATCTGGGTGAATAGCAATTTGCCAAAAACCCGATTTGAGGTCGAATTTACTGAAAATGGTGGCATTACTTAGTCGGTTAATGAGGTCATCCTTATTAGGTAGGGGATACCTAATCCATTCTAGGACTTTGTTTAATGGCTTGTAATTGATTACTAACCTGGGAACACCTCTTTCCTTTTCTGCTTCATTGTTAACATAAAAGGCAGGACATGACCATGGGGATTTACTAGGCCTAATTAAATTTTTACTAAGGAGATCATTAATTTCCTTTTTACATAACTCCATCTGTTCGTGATTCATTTGAATAGGCCTGGCCTTAGTAGGAATCAAATGTTCTTTGAATTCCTTAGCGTAAGGGAGCCTTACAACATGTTTTTTCCGATGCCAAAAGGCATTAGGAGAATCAGAACAAAGGTTGTCTTTTAAATAAGATTTTAATTCTTCAATTTTTTCAAGGACATCTTTATTTTGAAGTTGTTCTTCAATTCTTTTGTATTTAATTTCTTCTTTTAAAAATTTAAATGGGTGGATTTACAATTTAATAAATTTAATGATTTAGATATGGACTCTTCTTGAATAAATTTTAAATCTCTCTCTTTTGGTTTAATGAGAAATTTAAATGTTATTCTTTTACCTAAATGATTACAGCTTAATCCTTCATTACTGGTAGTAAATGGATATAATAAATATATAAATGGTAATCCTAAAATGATTTTATCAGTAAGATTGCGAATTAAAACAAATGATGTTTTAAAACACATATCATCTTGACAGATATGCACATTAGGCAATTTATATTTTATTTCCATCTGACTACCATTGGCTGAATTTAATTTTTCATTAGTCTTCTTATAGTACTTGGTTGGAATAAGACCTTCCTGGATACAATTTAAATCCGCACCAGTATCAACTAAGGCGGGAAGCTTTATTGAAAAGGTTTTATCAACAACCAAATTAATGGAGATATACCACTTTTGAATGGTAATATCTTTTACTCTTTTAAGAGAAAGACCTTGAACGAATAGATCTGGCTCTTCTTTGATTCCTGAAGATTCTGGCTCATCGTGATCTTCATCACTAGAGGAGGAATCATGAACTTGAAGATCAGATTTCTGACTCTCTAAGTCTTTTCTTAAATTAGAGACTTCAATTTTTAAATTAGAGATTTCCTTTTTAAGTTTATTAACTTCTTGATTTAACTCTGGAAGGGTAACTTCTTTAACTGGGGTTTTAAATCTTTCTAGAGTTTTATTAAGGCTGAATATCGGTTTATCTTTAGCTTTAAAAATCTTGTCTTTAACTCTAGTATCTTTGGTTAATAAATCTTTTAATTGCTTAGTATATTGAACTTTAAGTTCAGGGTCAGAAATTTTACTAATTAAGTCGATCAACAAAGAGCTTTCTTCATCCTCTTTGGTAATAACACTTAATCTTTTAGTGCAACAATTTTCACTACAGTTATTAGCACAAATAGTGACTTCTTCTTCGTTACTATCAGCCTCATTGTTACTGGTACTATTATTAGAAGAATAGGGGATGTCAGATCCTTCATCATTATCTGCATTGTTTTCTATTCTCATTAACTCTAATAATTGTTCTGTATCTTCATTAGAGATATTTAACTGAGATAATTTTTGTTTTACTTTACATTCACTTTTGTAGTGGCCTTTTTGCCCACAATTGTGGCAAACGATTTTACTCTTATCATATTTTTTAGTACCTTTATTATATTTTTTATTAATTGGTTTGGGTTTATTATAATAATCGTTTTGATTATTATCCTTTTTATGAGCATATTTACGTTTGTAACGTTTATGTGTTTTAGGATGATCAATATGTCCGTGTTTATGCTTTCTTCTAGAGGGAGCAATTGGAGGCAGACCATATTGTTCACAAAACGTTCCTAACTCATATTTTGCCTTTTTCTTGTCTTTACTAGCTTGTTTAGCTAATTTAAAATCAATGCACATTTTTAAACCAATTTTTTGAATATAACTGATTATGTCACCATAAGTGAGATTATCATAATCAATATATCCTAAGTTTTTACTCAACTCTTCTCTAACTTTATGAGCGAATAATGAAGGCAAACCATTTACAAACTTTTCTTTCCAGAAAGGCTTGTTGCTATCATTTCGCAGCATAACTCTAGAGGTAAACACATCCTTGTACCACCTGAAGTCACTAAGAGTGGGACAAGTGAGATTACTGAGTTGATCGTGAATTCTTTCTGTTATGTTACTAGGGGTTCCTACAAAATATTTTATTATGGTAAAAATTAGAGTATTTACTCCATCTGGCGGACCAACACCGACATCTTCATCAAAGATGGGGTTACCGTCATCGTCTAACTGAATAGCATGAATAATGGATAGTCTAGTATCTTCTGTGAGATGTCTTTCCCACCAAGATCGGAGAATACCCGTGAATCCACTAGCTATTAATTCAACGATTTCTGGTTGTGACAGATTGTTGAATTTAGTGATATAGATATTTGCTACCATAGACATGTGATTTAATTTGTTTAAAATTTCTTGTTCACTAAGACCATCAATGTTCCATTCATAAATTTTATTAGCTGAAACAGAAAATTGTTTATTTAGATTTCTCTCTTCGAATTGCAGATCTGGAGGAGTGGTCTAGAATACCAATTCCTGGTTATACTAGTGTTTTTGACTGTTAACTTATTCAATTGGTCATTTAAATCTGGGTTTGAAGTAGAATTAGAATAGTCAGTTTGACTATCACTTTCAACTTCAGTTTCAACTTGATCTAAAGTAGAGACAGTACCACTTGGACCAGATTCTGTTTTTAGTTTTTTGAATAACTTGTCAATAGATTTAATTAAGTTGCTATCATCATTAGGTAAACCTAATTTACTTCTATTTTCAGGTAAGTTAATCAAGGGATGTTCAATTTTTACATCAGGCCGTTTTATACTTGTTTCTTCAAATTTTTCTTCAATTCTATCAAGCTGTTTTCCAACAGTTGCTAGATATTGATTACTAAAATTTAATTGTTCAATAATTTTTTTATCATCTTTATTGCCATCAGAAATTTTAAAGGGGCTGGCAACAACAGATGTGTTTTAACTGGGATAAGGATCGTCTCTAGCGGGGGATGGCTAGAACAGACTTTAGACTTATCTTCTTTTACCCATTGACTTTTTGTTATAACATTACACTTACTTTGGTATTGATCGTACCAATCAAAAAAGGTAATGTTTATTTTTTCATTTTTTATGAATCGTTTCCATCTATTAACAATTTTGTCTCGCTCCTTTTCTGTTGGATGGATTGAACGAAATAAATGTCTTTTATCTTTATTATATTTGGAATTAAAATCTTTTACAAGATTATCCCAAACAAGAATAAAATCTTTTTTAATAACTCTTAACTGATTGTTAATCGGAATTTCAAAATCAGACTGAGTGGGAAGCTCAGAAGAAGTAGGAGAGGAAGAATTCTCTTCTTCTACTAGATCCTTTTGAGTATAACATGGGTGACTAGCTTGACCTTGATTTAAAATACCTTTTAATTTAAGATCTCTTAAAGAAGGGTTAATAAGAATTTCAGTGTCTCTTCTTGAAGATGCTATCGTACTAGCAGAGTCTTCAATAATAATCGGTCTTTTACTGCGTTCAAAACTTATTTTTACGGTTCCATCAGAAAATTGTCTAACATTCTCAAGGTTTATTAGATTGTTAACTACAGGTTGTTCAGGTATTTCACTAGGTAAAATCCATTGACTAGGGAGAGTAATATCTTTCCACAGAATGGTTCTCGGAATTTGAATATTAGCATCACTAGTTGAACTTTGAATTAGGACAGTTTGATCTTTCGGACTTTTATTGAGAGCATGAACGTTTAGGTTAGTTTTCATGGTCTTATAATAAATCGGTAAATCAAAGCTATTGGCTGAGAACCCTCAATCATTTGAGTAATTTCTCCAGCAGTTTTAATATTTAATGTCAAGGCTTTTAATAAATTTTTATCACTTAGGCTCAACGTGAAATCAGGAAAGCAATTAAAATGGATAGGTCCATTATGCAGACTAGATTCCATTGCGCCGATCATGCTAGGATAGTAATTCAAGAATCGAGCATCCCTTAAGCAGAGATAAATACTTGAATTAATTCCTTTAATGTTTAAAGGTTTTACTGCTACTTGAACTAATCCGATGTGAATAAAATTGTAACCTTTCTTTTTATGTTTTTTGATGACTTCGGGATCTAAAAGACTACAATTTTCGTATTCTTTATTAATGGCATAAACCTTTTCAACGGTTTTGACATTATAATCTGTTTTAAAATTGTCCAAAAATGTTGACTGATATATTTCCTTAGGGGAGACCCTAGGTATATTCCAATTGTGCAAGGCTTGACTGATGTTTTCATAACTGTGAATTTCTTGGTTAACTATGTCTGGAACAGGAGGCAAAGTCGACGGTTACTAGTTGAGGAGTTAGATCTAAACAATCTGTTCATTTTTACCAAGTTCAAAATAAATTTTTATTCATTATTCTTCCATTCATACCCTATTACCTTAGGCAGACTCATACCTATGTTCAAAAACCAACACTGCTCACCTAAGAGACTTACAAAGGTTTGACAAGAACAAGGTGGACTACAGTAAATCAGGTGACTTCTGAATAAGAATAAAAGAGGAATTCTGAAAATGGTTGCGGAAGAACAATTGTAAATATCTTACTGGCAACTAGAATAGAAACAACATGGCTTTGATACCATTAAAGACGGAAGCGGATGTGCAAATATAGTAAATCAGTTTAATTACTAAAACATATAATTTTATTGATTGAAAATAAAATTGTTACAAATGTACGGATTACAAATTACAAATGGGATTAACTTGACTTACTTAGAACATTGAAGAAAGGTAGAGTAGTAGAAGGAGGGGCTAGGAAAGGCTTATCAGCGGTAGAGGCTAAAGATTCATCTGAGAAGGAACTCAGAGTCTTTCGAAGTCTGCCTCAAAAACTAAGTTCGGTTTCCTTTTATAGAACAAGGAAAGAACTATTACAAAGTTACTATTACAAAATAAATGATTACAGACAAAAGTTACTATTACAAAATAAATGATTACAGACAAAAGTTACTATTCATGAACAGTGCTGACTTTTTTTACTATTCATTGACGCGTCTGGCAACTTTTGACAAAGTGGCCACAACTTTTGACTTGAGAGATGCTTTCGGTGGAAAGGAGATGCTTTCGACTGAGGGCATCTTTTGACTGGCTGCAGGGAGCAGGTGCATGTGACTGAGAAGAAATGTCAGGCAAATGGGTCCTGAGCATCCTGTAGATTGATGGTGCCGTAAGGGTCATCATCTTCATCATACTGACTGTGGGAAGCTGATGAAGAACCTGTAGAGGCATCCTCATGAAGCTCATCAATTCTTTTATTTAATGCCTGGGCAATTAATTTTAACTCTTTTCCGGAACAATCTTTAAAATCAGAAATGCTACGGGAACAAGTCGAACCAGTGGGACTGACTCTGGACTCTTTTGATTTTTTACTGACACTTGACTCTTTTGATTTTTGACTAGAAGGTTCTGCTGTAGAGACTGGGAGAACCTTGAGAGGAGAAGCAGGGAATTCTAACTGAACTTGACCTATAATTCTATTAACATCAAATTTATCCCACCATTTGACAAACCATTGGCGAGTGACACAGGGAAAAGGATCTGCCGACGGAGATGTAGGGGAAGCATTGTGACCTACTTCACTGGTGGGGTTTTGAATGCTGTATTCCCATCGGAGAATCCAGGGAATCTTATATTTACTGACAAAGTGAAGAAGGACTGGGACACCTTCATATGCTGAATCTAATTTTTTGTGATTGCAAAAGTGATTGAGTTGAACTTTTAGGGGATCGGGAAGAAGGTCATAAGTAGAACCAAATCTCGACCACCAATGGGAAAACCAATATGGGAAGTGACTTTTGAACTTATGGTCAAATTGAACAAACCAAGAATGATTGTGTGACTCATTTTGATGGAGGAAAACTTTATACCAAGCTTCCATATAATCATAATAACAAAAAGAGTTATCCTGATTTGAAAGCTGCATAAGATCAGAGGGATGTTTTCCCCATTCAGACATCTGAATAAACTGTTTAATATACAACGAATGGTAAAGAACTTTGGCTTTATCATTGTTGGCATAAATGGGTTTAATAAAGATTGACTCTGTTTCGACAAGAATGTCCTTATAATACACAAGGGATTTATAAGGAGCAAGAGGCATGAAATGCCAACCAGAAGGGAAGAACTGGGAAGTCAATTTTACTGGGTCATTTCTGGGTTTCATATGAGGTTCAATATGAAATAAGAGATTGGTCCACCTAAGCATGTACTCAGAGGGAGGATTACTGGGATTTGAACTAGAGGCTTTTGACTGAAGGGGTCGACGGGAATTGGGTTACTAGCTAAGGCTGAACTATAGGGCTTGGGCATTGTCCCAAGGACAGTAAATTTGTTACTGGTTTGATAAATTGGGTTAACTGGATGAGGAACCAAGGCTCCTCTTGGCTGATTACTTGGGCCAGTAGGGCGACCCGGACCACGAGAGGTTGATGTACCACGGATACTCATGAAGGATGCACAGTACCTGTGTTAATAAATTCCCGAGTGAGAAAATCAGGAATGGAATTGTTACTACCTTTAATGTATTCAATTTCAAAATCAAAGATACTTAAAAGGGCTTGCCATCTAGCAAAGGAGTGTTTAGAAGCTATGTTCTCAACATCTTTCTCTAACACATATTTTGCAGATTTGCAGTCAATTCGGACTAAAATTTTTTGATTTAATAAGTCAATTTGAAATTTATTAATACATAATACAAGAGAAAGTATTTCTTTTTTAATAGTACTGTAATTTAACTGTGTACTATTCCATGCACCGGAATGAAAACGGACGATCTGTTCTGGAGAATCTGGAGTTAACTTTTGCTTGAGAATACCTCCGAATCCAATATCAGAGGCGTCAGTTTCAACAATTTTAAATGCAGAATCATTGGAAATACCAAGGCAGGGCAATTCCTTGATGTATTTTTTAACTTGTTGGACGACAGAAGTATGAATGTCAGTCCAGGGAGGAGGATTGCCTTGCAAACGCTGAAAGAGAGGTTTACAAATTTTCCTGAGGTTTTTATAGAACTTGCCAATATAATTGAGCGAGCCCAGAAACCTCTGCAGTTGGGTTTTATGGGTAATTTTATCTGGGAATCTGTCGGCGAATTGAATAGCTCTATCAATTGGCCGTATGAGTCCGCGATATATAATTAATCCAAGAAACCGAACTTTAGCTTGAAACAAGCTACATTTGGAAAGCGAAAGAACAAGTCCATTGTCTTTGACCGTTTTGAAAAACGATTTCAAATGTTTGACATGTTCTTCAATGGAATTGGAAAAAATGAGAATATCATCGATATACACAACAATAAAATGACTAAAAGGATTCAAAATGTCATTGAGAATATTCTGAAATTCACTGGGAGCATTTTTTAAGCCAAATGCTTGGACATTCCATTCGTAATGACCGAATGGAGTGGTGAATGCAGTTTTGTATCTGTCATCTGGGTGAATAGCAATTTGCCAAAAACCCGATTTGAGGTCGAATTTACTGAAAATGGTGGCATTACTTAGTCGGTTAATGAGGTCATCCTTATTAGGTAGGGGATACCTAATCCATTCTAGGACTTTGTTTAATGGCTTGTAATTGATTACTAACCTGGGAACACCTCTTTCCTTTTCTGCTTCATTGTTAACATAAAAGGCAGGACATGACCATGGGGATTTACTAGGCCTAATTAAATTTTTACTAAGGAGATCATTAATTTCCTTTTTACATAACTCCATCTGTTCGTGATTCATTTGAATAGGCCTGGCCTTAGTAGGAATCAAATGTTCTTTGAATTCCTTAGCGTAAGGGAGCCTTACAACATGTTTTTTTCGATGCCAAAAGGCATTAGGAGAATCAGAACAAAGGTTGTCTTTTAAATAAGATTTTAATTCTTCAATTTTTTCAAGGACATCTTTATTTTGAAGTTGTTCTTCAATTCTTTTGTATTTAATTTCTTCTTTTAAAAAATTTAAATGGGTGGATTTACAATTTAATAAATTTAATGATTTAGATATGGACTCTTCTTGAATAAATTTTAAATCTCTCTCTTTTGGTTTAATGAGAAATTTAAATGTTATTCTTTTACCTAAATGATTACAGCTTAATCCTTCATTACTGGTAGTAAATGGATATAATAAATATATAAATGGTAACCCTAAAATGATTTTATCAGTAAGATTGCGAATTAAAACAAATGATGTTTTAAAACACATATCATCTTGACAGATATGCACATTAGGCAATTTATATTTTATTTCCATCTGACTACCATTGGCTGAATTTAATTTTTCATTAGTCTTCTTATAGTACTTGGTTGGAATAAGACCTTCCTGGATACAATTTAAATCCGCACCAGTATCAACTAAGGCGGGAAGCTTTATTGAAAAGGTTTTATCAACAACCAAATTAATGGAGATATACCACTTTTGAATGGTAATATCTTTTACTCTTTTAAGAGAAAGACCTTGAACGAATAGATCTGGCTCTTCTTTGATTCCTGAAGATTCTGGCTCATCGTGATCTTCATCACTAGAGGAGGAATCATGAACTTGAAGATCAGATTTCTGACTCTCTAAGTCTTTTCTTAAATTAGAGACTTCAATTTTTAAATTAGAGATTTCCTTTTTAAGTTTATTAACTTCTTGATTTAACTCTGGAAGGGTAACTTCTTTAACTGGGGTTTTAAATCTTTCTAGAGTTTTATTAAGGCTGAATATCGGTTTATCTTTAGCTTTAAAAATCTTGTCTTTAACTCTAGTATCTTTGGTTAATAAATCTTTTAATTGCTTAGTATATTGAACTTTAAGTTCAGGGTCAGAAATTTTACTAATTAAGTCGATCAACAAAGAGCTTTCTTCATCCTCTTTGGTAATAACACTTAATCTTTTAGTGCAACAATTTTCACTACAGTTATTAGCACAAATAGTGACTTCTTCTTCGTTACTATCAGCCTCATTGTTACTGGTACTATTATTAGAAGAATAGGGGATGTCAGATCCTTCATCATTATCTGCATTGTTTTCTATTCTCATTAACTCTAATAATTGTTCTGTATCTTCATTAGAGATATTTAACTGAGATAATTTTTGTTTTACTTTACATTCACTTTTGTAGTGGCCTTTTTGCCCACAATTGTGGCAAACGATTTTACTCTTATCATATTTTTTAGTACCTTTATTATATTTTTTATTAATTGGTTTGGGTTTATTATAATAATCGTTTTGATTATTATCCTTTTTATGAGCATATTTACGTTTGTAACGTTTATGTGTTTTAGGATGATCAATATGTCCGTGTTTATGCTTTCTTCTAGAGGGAGCAATTGGAGGCAGACCATATTGTTCACAAAACGTTCCTAACTCATATTTTGCCTTTTTCTTGTCTTTACTAGCTTGTTTAGCTAATTTAAAATCAATGCACATTTTTAAACCAATTTTTTGAATATAACTGATTATGTCACCATAAGTGAGATTATCATAATCAATATATCCTAAGTTTTTACTCAACTCTTCTCTAACTTTATGAGCGAATAATGAAGGCAAACCATTTACAAACTTTTCTTTCCAGAAAGGCTTGTTGCTATCATTTCGCAGCATAACTCTAGAGGTAAACACATCCTTGTACCACCTGAAGTCACTAAGAGTGGGACAAGTGAGATTACTGAGTTGATCGTGAATTCTTTCTGTTATGTTACTAGGGGTTCCTACAAAATGTTTTATTATGGTAAAAATTAGAGTATTTACTCCATCTGGCGGACCAACACCGACATCTTCATCAAAGATGGGGTTACCGTCATCGTCTAACTGAATAGCATGAATAATGGATAGTCTAGTATCTTCTGTGAGATGTCTTTCCCACCAAGATCGGAGAATACCCGTGAATCCACTAGCTATTAATTCAACGATTTCTGGTTGTGACAGATTGTTGAATTTAGTGATATAGCTATTTGCTACCATAGACATGTGATTTAATTTGTTTAAAATTTCTTGTTCACTAAGACCATCAATGTTCCATTCATAAATTTTATTAGCTGAAACAGAAAATTGTTTATTTAGATTTCTCTCTTCGAATTGCAGATCTGGAGGAGTAGGTCTAGAATACCAATTCCTGGTTATACTAGTGTTTTTGACTGTTAACTTATTCAATTGGTCATTTAAATCTGGGTTTGAAGTAGAATTAGAATAGTCAGTTTGACTATCACTTTCAACTTCAGTTTCAACTTGATCTAAAGTAGAGACAGTACCACTTGGACCAGATTCTGTTTTTAGTTTTTTGAATAACTTGTCAATAGATTTAATTAAGTTGCTATCATCATTAGGTAAACCTAATTTACTTCTATTTTCAGGTAAGTTAATCAAGGGATGTTCAATTTTTACATCAGGCAATTTTATACTTGTTTCTTCAAATTTTTCTTCAATTCTATCAAGCTGTTTTCCAACAGTTGCTAGATATTGATTACTAAAATTTAATTGTTCAATAATTTTTTTATCATCTTTATTGCCATCAGAAATTTTAAAGGGGCTGGCAACAACAGATGTGTTTTAACTGGGATAAGGATCGTCTCTAGCGGGGGATGGCTAGTAGAACAGACTTTAGACTTATCTTCTTTTACCCATTGACTTTTTGTTATAACATTACACTTACTTTGGTATTGATCGTACCAATCAAAAAGGTAATGTTTATTTTTTCATTTTTTATGAATCGTTTCCATCTATTAACAATTTTGTCTCGCTCCTTTTCTGTTGGATGGATTGAACGAAATAAATGTCTTTTATCTTTATTATATTTGGAATTAAAATCTTTTACAAGATTATCCCAAACAAGAATAAAATCTTTTTTAATAACTCTTAACTGATTGTTAATCGGAATTTCAAAATCAGACTGAGTGGGAAGCTCAGAAGAAGTAGGAGAGGAAGAATTCTCTTCTTCTACTAGATCCTTTTGAGTATAACATGGGTGACTAGCTTGACCTTGATTTAAAATACCTTTTAATTTAAGATCTCTTAAAGAAGGGTTAATAAGAATTTCAGTGTCTCTTCTTGAAGATGCTATCGTACTAGCAGAGTCTTCAATAATAATCGGTCTTTTACTGCGTTCAAAACTTATTTTTACGGTTCCATCAGAAAATTGTCTAACATTCTCAAGGTTTATTAGATTGTTAACTACAGGTTGTTCAGGTATTTCACTAGGTAAAATCCATTGACTAGGGAGAGTAATATCTTTCCACAGAATGGTTCTCGGAATTTGAATATTAGCATCACTAGTTGAACTTTGAATTAGGACAGTTTGATCTTTCGGACTTTTATTGAGAGCATGAATGTTTAGGTTAGTTTTCATGGTCTTATAATAAATCCGGTAAATCAAAGCTATTGGCTGAGAACCCTCAATCATTTGAGTAATTTCTCCAGCAGTTTTAATATTTAATGTCAAGGCTTTTAATAAATTTTTATCACTTAGGCTCAACGTGAAATCAGGAAAGCAATTAAAATGGATAGGTCCATTATGCAGACTAGATTCCATTGCGCCGATCATGCTAGGATAGTAATTCAAGAATCGAGCATCCCTTAAGCAGAGATAAATACTTGAATTAATTCCTTTAATGTTTAAAGGTTTTACTGCTACTTGAACTAATCCGATGTGAATAAAATTGTAACCTTTCTTTTTATTTTTTGATGACTTCGGGATCTAAAAGACTACAATTTTCGTATTCTTTATTAATGGCATAAACCTTTTCAACGGTTTTGACATTATAATCTGTTTTAAAATTGTCCAAAAATGTTGACTGATATATTTCCTTAGGGGAGACCCTAGGTATATTCCAATTGTGCAAGGCTTGACTGATGTTTTCATAACTGTGAATTTCTTGGTTAACTATGTCTGGAACAGGAGGCAAAGTCGACCGGTTACTAGTTGAGGAGTTAGATCTAAACAATCTGTTCATTTTTACAAAGTTCAAAATAAATTTTTATTCATTATTCTTCCATTCATACCCTATTACCTTAGGCAGACTCATACCTATGTTCAAAAACCAACACTGCTCACCTAAGAGACTTACAAAGGTTTGACAAGAACAAGGTGGACTACAGTAAATCAGGTGACTTCTGAATAAGAATAAAAGAGGAATTCTGAAAATGGTTGCGGAAGAACAATTGTAAATATCTTACTGGCAACTAGAATAGAAACAACATGGCTCTGATACCATTAAAGACGGAATGGTATCAGTGTACAATGCTATAACAACTGATCATCATAACAACAACAATTAAATGAGATCTAGACGGTCAAAGTTCTGGCAAAAAAATCATACATGAAGTTTTCTGGGTTTTCCAGAAATCTTCAAGAACAGCCGGTCAACCCTACATTGACCCTTCTTATCTTTGATTATATACATGATATGTGAGTTCTATAAGCATTAACATGAAGCCTACATGTCAGTATACAAGATCAAAACAACATTATAGCCAAACTAACCAAAAACCACTAAGATCCGAAGCCACAAAATATTGTCAGACCCATTGTTGGCAAATCTGGGTTACCCAGAACTTCTAGTCAATGTCGGTCAACGCTGTTTGACCCTTAATAACTTTTGATTTACACTTGATCTGGACTTGATTCAAGTTCCAGATCAAAGTCCATACTACACACAACAAGTTCAAACTCTTAAAACACAAAAACACTTAATAGGAAAAGATCTATGAACCATGACATTCGGTTGTCCGACCATGTTTTAGGGTTCATAGATCAGTTCTAAAAACTTTGATTTCGAGCATCAAAATGATATGGATCTAGGTTTTGACAACCCAGATCATCATATGACACCCTCTAACACATATCTAAACAACAAATCCTAACATCTAACACCAAATCATGAAATTTCTAGAATTAGGGTTTTATACCTTTAAAACTTCGATCTTGGTTTTCTGTCTTCTGATTCTGAGGTTGGCTTGCTAGAAACTGATTATGGCTCACCTTCTCTCTCTCTCTCTCCTTCTAAATCTCGAATTATAGGGAGAGAAAAGACATGGACAAGTTTGCTTAAGAAAATAATTAATGTTTTCTTACTTTAATTTTTTTGATTTGCTTGAATCATTGTATCTAGTGGGTATAGGTGGCACAAAAATCAGATTTAGGATAGATTTGAGCACATGTTGTATATCTAAATAGATGAGTCACCAAGATTTGGACATATCCTTTACTTAATGTGTAAGAAAAGGGGTAAATGAGTCATTTCCTTTTTATTTTTAATGGCATTCTAGTAAATGGCCAAACCCTTCGGGTTTAGGATTTGGGTTAGGGTTTAGGGTTTGAACCCTTAGGATTTAGGGTTTGAACCTAAAATATTTGAAATTAAATTTCTAGGATTTCCAAATTTCGGTTTTCGAAATAAAAAATTAATATTTCAAAATTATAATTAGGATTCTCTAATTATATTAAAATTTACTAATCATAAATCAAGCTTGCTAATTAGAATTTAATATTTCCTAATTAAAATTACTAATTTAGCAATTTGGTCTGTTAGGGTTTCAAACGGAACAATTAGAGTTTTAAACTTATAAATTAGTGTTTTTAAATTATTAGAAAATCTAATTAACCATTAGGGTTATCCCTAATTAGGTTTGTAATTAAAATACAAAAATCTTATACATAACATTTAAATTCCCAAATTATGATTCTAATATCCGAATTAGGGTTTCAAATTCCCAGAACTGAAGTTAGGATTTCCATAACCGGTTTCTAGGGTTCCTTATCAGACGTTAAGGTTTTCTAACTGAACGTTAATGTTCTAAATATATACATAGGGGTTGGACACTGATATAGTTATATGGTCAACCCATGACCCTTAACTACATTCTGCTCACATATAATACCATATACACAAAACATATTCACTTATACCCTTGATCCTGAATAATTCACCACAAAGATTTTTAAATCCAAAAATTTCTTTTTAGAAATGTCAAATCCATATACTTATTTTCTGTCTAGGTTCATTATTTAACCTTTATTCAATATTTTAAGACTTAAATAATTTTTCTAAATTCTTGGGTCGTCACATTCACCCCTTCTTCTAAAAATTTCATCCCTGAAATTTACCTTACACCTTACACCTTACACCATACACCATTCATACACAGCATCGCATGCTACCCAATACATTCCTCACAAGAGTAAAAATTTTAAAATTGTGCTGAGGGGTTTTAAAGACTATTGTCTGTTATTTTCACAAAGGTTATTTGGAAATTCATATGCTAACCGTCATAACTTACGGACATAGTGGGTAATTAATCTAGTATGCTCTGCACTTATTAAGTACTGCTGGTCGAATCTGTTTCTCGTCTCTGCCATAGGCACAAAATTTTTTACCTTAGTCTTATAGGATTCCGCACCAAAACAATTTGGTTCGGGAAATTTCTTTCAATGAACAATTAGAGTTTTTTTTATAACATTAGTCTAGCTAAATCGAATAGCGCAGACTCATATCAATAATTCAATTCAATCGAATTATTTAGGTGTAGCCAAACCCTGTTGGCCAATTAAAATGTTTGAAAATATTTTTGAGAATGACGTCATGATGCCGTACTGTATTAACAATCCGTTTGAGGATGCCGTCATTATATGACTTTGTCATAACACATCATACAATAGTGGAACAATGATTTTTCGATCGAATTCACACTAAGTATTCCTGCATTTACAACTCTATCAACTTTTTATCATCTCTGCACCACGTTACATGGTACATAAGTGATAAGTAAAATAAATTTTGATATTTCAAATCATCTTCGTCTAGCTGAAATAAGTAGCATAGACTATACTTTAAACCGTTTCAAAAATAATTGTGAGTCTACATTTTTTTTAAAAGCACATAGTGCGTATTTAGCTTGATGTCCAAAAAATTCGAAATCTAGCATGGCTAGGAATTTTGGAAAACCTATATCTCCACTAATAATCATTTGCTTAAACAGTCTATCTATACCTATTATCCTTAATACTCCATTCACACAACTATACTCAGTTCGTCAAACTTACCACACTTGTGAGTTCAAGAACTTGCCACAATCATATGAGTTTAAGAACTTGTCCTAGACAGACCTTTGGCGTCCATTCGCTGAGGGGTTCACAAACATTTCATATAATTATGAGTCACGAACATACTATAAGTATGAGTTTTAAGAACTTGTACTTAACCTTATATTCTCTACCTATAATCTATCTATCTGTTATACACATGAGAAAAGAATCACCCTCTTAACATGCATATAGCAAATAGCGCGACACAAACATTTCAAAGATTATCAGTGCCAGAACTAAGTGGTTTTTACACCAAGTACAATTCCCCTCCCATAACAAGAAATCATACAACTCAGCTGCCGATATGAGTCCTCAATTGAATCCCCACCTAAACCTACTCCCTTCTCAATACGAATTTTATTTAATCCGTATACATAAACCTTTCCTGAATCTGTACCATTTCATAGTACAACTGCCACACAGCAATCTTTGCTATAACTTTTCAATCATCAGATTGATTCTTCTCCCTGCTATCACCTTATCAGATCACGGGGTGATCTCATCGTATATATTACGATTTAATTCTGTATTATGATCGTTTTGTTTTACGATCTCCTATCATTGTACTATTAGTCTTTTAAACTCTATCTATTCACCACTACTGTTTAACTTTATTATCAGAGTTAGGAAAGTTTGTAAAATATACCCCGCCGAGATTCGTCTTTGAATCTTACCGACACACTAACTCTATTTGAGTTAGTACTTATCCTAATCACTGCGGTTATTAGTCTCAGGTAACCCTACCTAAGGTTTATAACCAACAGCTTTGATACCAACTGTGAAAGCCCCGAATCCGGGTCCCAAATCACCGCGGATCCGGTACAATCATTCTATCACTATTTACGAAAGATATAAATATAAATTGTTTATACAATAAACGTACACATTATTTTCCCAAAATCGAGTAACCTTAACTTATACACAATTCATAAACTATCAGACATATAACATATTTATCAAACTATTCTATTACAAATTAGCTGCATATTTTATCCCAAGCTGAACTTGACATTATCCTTTTCCTGTATTTGAACGCATTCGCCTTATTCTGTAATGTTTATCATGATATAGCAAAGGTGAGCATGAAGGTTGCCCAGCAAGTTTAAATTTATTAAGACATATCATGATTAAAAGAGTCTGAATAATAAGCAGGCTATAATTCAACAATATAATTGTGAACTAGCAGGAACAAACTTTTGACTGAACAAGTATTAAATATGAACAAATATATCTGGACCAACTGGTAATGAAGGTGATCAGCCTTTCATACCTGACTTATACATGCAATATGTACAACGTAAGATTCTACAGTGGCAATCAGCAATGATTAACCATAAGCATATCTGAATAAAACAACTCTTAGTAGAGTTAAGTTAAACTTGTCTGTTTCGTTGATTATCGTTATGTAATTTATAAGCTTTGTCTGGTCGAAGACCTAATATTAAATAATATCGATATAAAAATTAGAATAATATCATCGCAGTAATTAAAATAACCTAAACACATAACACATAACACTATCAGTCTATAACACATATAAGACTCGGTATCAAGTCAAATTATTGCAGTCTAAGTTGAACCCGACACAAATCTGTCATCCCGACAGTCTAGTCGGACAAATCTCGAGTTTAAGTTCAATTAAACTCTACCTAACCTTAACAATTAACTTAGATAATCATATTATCAGTCAAAATAATTTTCATAAGCTCGTAATAATTTTTAAATAATTATTATCATTTATCATTAATTTTCAATCATTAATATCGTATTTAAATGAATTAAATACCACAATATTCTATTATCATTAATATCTATTTATTATCAAATATTAATGAAATACATGTCATAATATTATAATATATTTATAATATCACAAAGTATTTTTAATACTTTAAAATCACTTTTATATGATTTTTTAAACCATTAAATCCATTATCCAATAATTGCTTTTTATATTAAAATATTAATATTTTCATGACAAAATATTAAAAGTTATATTTTATAACTTAAAATATTTTTATAACACTTAAATCATTTTTATATGATTTATAAATCATTAATTCTATTTTTCCATAATTTATTTAATATATTTATTAAATAAACTAATTATCATTCATATGGATTAATTAATTAATTTCATCATAAAATATTAAAAGTCACTTAAAATATTTTCTAATACCATAATATAATTTTTCATGATTTTTCATGAATTAAAATTATTTTTAAATAATTTATTTATTATTATAATTAAATAAATTAACTACTATTTATATTCCAAAAATATTAAATATTTTTGAAATATACTCAAAATAATTAAAAACTATTTTTCAGACTTTAAAATAATTTTTCAGAATTTATTTTGTATTTTTGATAATTAAAAACCATTTTTATCTATTTTTAAATAATTTCTGAAAAATTAGAAATTCAAAATTAATAAAACCGTCGCTAAATGGCCCTATAGCGACAGACCCGTCGCTATAGGTGTTCTTGGGCCAATCCAGAACTTCATCGCCAGTTACCAGGGTACCATGTTTGACCGGTTTTGGGTTCATGATCGTGTTGATTCAGGGCTGGTAATTGTTTTAATATTATAGTATGCATGTAATACTACAACTAAAATTTGATTTCAGACGCTGTTCTTCAATTTCTGGGTTTTCCAGAAATTGAAGAACAATTGAGGTTCCTTATTTGAGCCCTTTAATCTTAGCTTTCTTGGCTCGGTATATGTGATATAAAGGTTCAAGTATGTAGCATATATCAGTGTACAATGCTATAACAACCGATCATCATAACAACAACAATTAAATGAGATCTAGACGGTCAAAGTTCTGACAAAAAAATCGTACATGAAGTTTTCTGGGTTTTCCAGAAACCTTCAAGAACAGCTGGTCAACCCTACATTGACCCTTCCTATCTTTGATTATATACATGATCTGTGAGTTCTATAAGCATTAACATGAAGCCTACATGTCAGTATACAAGATCAAAACAACATTATAGCCAAACTAACCAAAAACCACTAAGATCCGAAGCCACAAAATATTGTCAGACCCATTGTTGGCAAATCTGGGTTACCCAGAACTTCTAGTCAATGTCGGTCAACGCTGTTTGACCCTTAATAACTTTTGATTTACACTTGATCTGGGCTTGATTCAAGTTCCAGATCAAAGTCCATACTACACACAACAAGTTCAAACTCTTAAAGCACAAAAACACTTAACAAGAAAAGATCTATTAGCCCTGACATTCGGCTGTCAGGCCATGTTTTAGGGTTCATAGATCAGTTCTAAAAACTTTGATTTCGAGCATCAAAATGATATGTATCTAGGTTTTGACAACCTAGATTATCAAATGACACCCTCTAACACATATCTAAACAACAAATCCTAACATCTAACACCAGATCATGAAATTTCTAGAATTTGGGTTTTATACCTTTAAAACTTTGATCTTGGTTTTCTGTCTTCTGATTCTGAGGTTGGCTTGCTAGAAACTGATTATGGCTTACCTTCTCTCTCTCTCTCCTTCTAAATCTCGAATTATAGGGAGAGAAAAGACATGGACAAGTTTGCTTAGGAAAATAAGTAATGTTTTCTTACTTTAATTTTTTTGATTTGCTTGATTCATTGTATCTAGTGGGTATAGGTGGCACAAAAATCAGATTTGGGATAGATTTGAGCACATGTTGTATATCTAAATAGATGAGTCACCAAGATTTGGACATATCCTTTACTTAATGTGTAAGAAAAGGATGGGTCATTTCCTTTTTATTTTTAATGGTATTCTAGTAAATGGCCAAACTCTTAGGGTTTAGGGTTTGAGTTTAGGGTTTAGAGTTTGAACCCTTAGGGTTTAGGGTTTAACCCTAAAATATTTGAAATTAAATTTCTAGGATTTCCAAATTTCAGTTTTCGAAATAGAAAATTAATATTTCAAAATTATAATTAGGATTCTCTAATTATATTAAAATTTACTAATCATAAATCAAGCTTGCTAATTTGGATTTAATATTTCCTAATTAAAATTACTAATTTAGCAATTTGGTCCGTTAGGGTTTTAAACGGAACAATTAGAGTTTTAAACTTATAAATTAGGGTCTCTAAATTATTAGAAAATCTAATTAATCATTAGGGTTATCCCTAATTAGGTTTGTAAATAAAATACAAAAACCTTATACATAACATTTAAATTCCCAAATTAGGATTCTAATATCCGAATTAGGGTTTCAAATTCCCGGAACTAAAGTTAGGGTTTCCAAAACTAGTTTCTAGGGTTTCTTATCAGACGTTAAGGTTTTTTAACTGAACGTTAATGTTCTCAATATATACATAGGGGTTGGACACTGATATAGTTATCTGATCAACCCATGACCCTTAACTACATTCTGCTCACATATAATACCATATACACAGAACATATTCACTTATACCCTTGATCCTGATTAATTCACCACAAAGATTTTTAAATCCAAAAATTTCTTTTTAGAAATGTCAAATCCATACACTTATTTTCTTTCTAGGTTCATTATTTAACATTTATTCAATATTTTAAGACTTAAATAATTTTCCTAAATTCTTGGGTCGTCACAATGATCCTAGATGGTGCATTAGTAGTCCTCGCTATTATGTGAAATAGTGTGATAATAAATGTAATAAGGACTCCATTGAGTGTGGATATTGTCTAGATGACAATATTTGTATTAAAACTCACAGCCTATATTTTGTCGTATTTTACACGACTGTTATATAATTAAGTTGTATTTGAATTTATGTACCATGTATCTGACGATCCAAGATGGTTAATATATACTTGTTTTGGGGACGTCACAAAACCTCTCCTCGAAAGAAATTTCTAGACATCATCAATATTACAAATAATAATATGAATAACTTTATCGTCTCAATTATTAATTTAATAATATAAAATATTATGCAGCTGATACTGTGACAATAATATGAGAGATATTATGCAGCAATTACTATAGCAGTAATTGAGTATAACTGAGTGACTTCTCATATAAGCTTCAATAATCAATATTATGTGCTACAATGCAACCATGCGTATTACTGTACTTTTACTACCGGGTAGTTCAACAGTTTAACGGTAAAACTTTCGCCGTTATTTTTATAAAAAGATTTTTTTGTCGTTTTCTAACTACGACAATACTTCCGTTGTGGGGTCCACTAATAATTGTGTCGTCGTATGAATATTCCCTAACCAATCGAATATTTTAAAACCATTGCTTACTTTGCAAAATTTATAAATATTACCCACAACTATAACATTATATCAAATCCACACCACAATATTCAAAAATATATTTCGAGATAATTATTCTTTATTCATAAAACTTGGGGTCTTACAACCTCCCCTTCTAATGAAATTTCATCCTCGAAATTAGGGTACATACCTGGTATGTCGAAGAGGTGAGGATACCGTGACTTCATTTCAGATTCTAACTCCCAGGTCATTTCCTCAACATCGTGGTTTCTCCATAAAACTCTAACTTAAGGTATAACTTTGGAGTGTAGAATATGATCATTCTTATCTAAGATTTTAACATATACCTCTTCATACATTAAATCTTCCGCTATCTCGTCCGGTTCTAATTCAATAATGTGGTTCGGGTCTTTCACATATTTACGTAATATAGATATATGAAAAATGTTATGAACACGAGACATACTTGGCGGTAAGGCGAGTCTATAGGCTACAGTTCCTACTCGATCGTGGATTTTGAATGGCCCAATGAATCGAGGATTAAGCTTTTCTCTCTTTCTAAATCTTGTAACTCCTTTCCATGGAGCAACACGTAATAATACATGATCTCCAATATTGAATTCCACGTCCTTTCGATGAAGATCAGCATAACTCTTTTGTCGATCTTGTAAGGTTTTTATACGTTGTCGGATCGTTTAAATCTTTTTCGTAGTCATACTTACTAACTCCGGTCCCAACAATGTTGCTTCACCCACCCCATCGCAGCATACTGGAGAACGACACTTTCTTCCATACAATACCTCAAATGGAGTCATGCCAATACTTTCTTGATAACTGTTGTAAGAAAATTCTACCAATGGCAAGAACTTGTCCCAACTTTCTTTGAAGTCAAGGACACAGAGTCTTAATAAATCTTCAAGAGTTTAAATAGTCATCTCCGACTGGCCGTCCGTTTAAGGATGATATGCTGAACTAAATCGTAAATTCGTGCCCATATCTTTTTGCAAACTAACCCAAAATCGTGAAGTGAATCTTGGGTCTCGATCAGAAACTATGGATACTGGCATACCATGCAGTCTTATAATCTCATTTATGTACATACGAGCAAGACGTTTAAGTGAATAAGTTTCTCGTATCGGTAAGAAATGAGCAGACTTGGTCAATCTATCAACAATGACCCAAATCGCATCTATGCCTTGAGAAACCTTGGGGAGACCAGTAACGAAATCGATGGTAATATGCTTCCACTTCCATTCTAGAATTTCAAGTGGTTGCAATGGACCTTTTGTCACTTAATGCTCTGTCTTGACACGTTGACAAGTTAAACACCTTGAGATAAACTCTGCGATCTCTCTTTTCATATTGCTCCACCAAAATGTATGTTGAAGATCACGATACATCTTGGTACTTTCGGGATGGATTGCAAACGGTGTGTTGTGCGCCTCCATCATGATCTTTTAGTTTAAATCAGGGTCGTTAGAAATACAAAGTCTGGAGTTGACTCAAAGTATTCCTTCTTCATCGATTTTTGCTTCCGGAATAGCACCTTCTTGTACTTTATTCCTCATATGCATCAGCTCCAGGTCTGTAGCTTGAGCAGCTTTAACTTTATCGATTAAAGTCGGTTCTACTTGTATATTTTTTATCATCATGTGGGTCTCTGGAGTCTTTAATTCTATCTCCACCCTTTGTAAGTCATACAAATGGGCTTCTGCGTTGACAATATCGTACTTGTACCCGCATATGATCTTCTACTCAATGCGTCAGCTACTACGTTCGTTTTTCCAGGATGGTATTGAATGGCATGATCATAATCTTTCAACAGCTCGAGCAAACGTTGTTGCCGCATGTTGAGTTCCTTTTGGGTGAAGAAATATTTGAGGCTTTTATGATCTGTATAGATCTCCACCTTCTCCCTATACAGGTAATGCCTCCAAATTTTAAGCGCAAAAATGACAGCTGCCAACTCTAGATCATGAGTAGGATAATTCCTCTCATATTCTTTGAGTTATCGTGATACATAGGCTATGACTTTCCCATGTTACATGAGAACACATCTTAACCCTCTGCCTGAAGCATTGCTGTAGATGACAAATCCCTCCGAACCAGATTGTATTATCAGAACAGGTTCTGAAATGAGTCTCCTCTTGAGTTCTTGAAAACTCTTTTCACATTCCTCGCTCCAACCGAATTTTGTATCTTTCCGAGTCAGCTGAGTTAATGGAGTAGCGATTCAAGAAAATCCTTCTACGAATCTCCGATAATAACCAGCTAAGCTGAGAAAGCTACGTACTTCGGTCACTGACTTAGGTTTCTCCCAGCTTTAAATTACTTCAATCTTTATCGGGTCAATAGATATTCCATGATTTGATATCACATGGCCTAGGAATGCTACTTCCTCAAGCCAGAACTTGCATTTCTTCAACTTGGCATATAGCTTGTTTTCACGAAGCTTTTGGATTATCAGCCTCAAGTGTTGTTCATGATCTTCATGGCTTTTGGAGTAAATAAGGATGTCATCAATAAAGACGACCACAAAGTGATCCAAATATTCCTTGAATACTCGGTTCATCATATCCATGAAGGCAACAGGAGCATTAGCCAATCCAAAAGACATGACTAGAAATTTGTAATGCCCGTACTGAGTTCTGAAAGCAGTCTTTGGAATGTCATCAGTTTTAATCTTCAACTGATGATATCCAGAACAAAGATCGATCTTTGAAATGAATTTGGCGCCTTGCAACTGGTCAAACAGGTCACCAATGCGAGGCAACGAGTACCTATATTTGATGGTGACATGATTCAACTCCCGATAATCAATACAAAGTCGCATACTTCCATCTTTCTTCTTCACAAATAGAATAGGAGCACCCCAAGGAGACGTACTAGGACAAATGAAACCGATGTCTAACAATTCCTAAAGTTGGGTTTTTACATCTTGAAGTTCAATAGGAGTCATTCGATATGGGGCTTTGGAAATGGATTTTGTACTGGGTTCAAGGTCGATACAAAATTCTATTTCACGCTCTGGGGGTAGGCCAGGAAGTTCTTCAGGGACTACATCAAGAAATTTATTAACAATAGAAATATCATTCAAATCTGACGTATTTTTATTTAAATCCGTGACATGGGCTAAGAAAGCTTGGCATCCATTTTTTAATAAACAAATAGCTTTATGACTTGATATGACAGTGATTGACTTTAGTGGTTTGGTTGCTTGAATTCGAATAATAGGTTGGTTAGGAATATGAAAGCTAACAACCTTACGAAAATAATCAATTTTAGCATGATGAGTAGTTAACCAATCAATTCCTAAAATCACATTGAATGCAAGTATTTTCAAAGAGATAAGATTGACAGGTAACGTGCAGTTGCCGATTTGAATCAAACAAGACTTATAAATAGTGAATGTAATGAAAGTTTCTCCCAACAGAGTTTCAACAGATAAGTCAAAGTCTAATTTCTCCAGAGTTAAATTTAATAGTTGAGCGCAAGTAGGAGAAATAAAAGAACGGATAGAACCGGTATCAAATAAAGTATAGACTTCACAAGAGTTTATGATTAGCTTACCCGTGATGACTTCGTTTGGGTTTCTCACTTTTTGAGAGGTTACGACAAACACTATTCCTTGAACTATCGGCTTTGACTTCTCTGAGACGGCCTTTGGTGCCTCCATCCCAGCTGGACTTGGCTTTACTGCACGATAAAATTGGGCTAGGTGACTTTTTCTTCCGCAATTATAACACGCTTTGGATTGATGAGTACAGTTCGGACTGATATGTCCCTCCCCTCCACATTTGAAACATACAATTGGCGGTCGTTCCACTTCCTTAACAACAGTTGCTGGTGCTGACGTCTTTCCATCATTGTTGAATCTCCTCTTCTTGAAATTTCAACTTCTATTATCTTGGCCATGATTTGCACCGAAGTGGTTACCATTTCTGACATGTTAATTCCCTCCACGTTTGTTATCACTGCTTCGATGACTGCTACTACTGGTATTATCATTTTGTCGGCTGCTCTCTCTTGGTTGGGTTGACTCGTTATCGCACTCCAATAACTGAGCCCTATTTATAATATCTGAATACAAACACAGTTTGTGAGAAATTAGGTATTGACGTATCTCGGGTTTCAAACCTCTTAAGAACATCCGTGTCATTCTCTCCTCATTATCAACCAAGTGGGACGCAAACCGAGATAACTCGGTAAACTTAGCTTCGTACTGTGACACGGTCATATTATTCTGCTCCAGCTTGATGAACTCTACATCCTTCATGTGACGAATACTTTCAGGAAAGTACTTGTCGTTGAACAGTTCTTGGAACTTCTCCCAAGACATCTTCAGTGCGGTGGGCTGAGTATGCTTTACAGATTCCCACCAATAGTCTGCCTCTCCTCGCAACATAAAGGTGGCAAAGGGAACCTTTTGCTCTTCGGAGCATCCCAAGACATTAAATATCTTGGTGATATGTTTTATCCACACCTCCGCCTTAAGTGATTTTGGCTCTCCCAAAAACTCCGGTGGTCCCAGCTCCTTGAACTGCTTAGCGGTGACCATCCGAGAGTTGTCAGTGTTTCCACCTGTATTTTGAATAGGAGTCGCTCTCGCCTAATGTTGCATGAATTGCATAAAGCCTCTGAACATCCCATCGTTCATCGTTTGGTCGGTGTTATTATTTTCCTGAGGATTATTGCCTTCCTAGTGCACATTATCCTAGGTATTGATCATTGGTGACTCAACGGTCTCATGTGCTCCATTACTTATCTCAACATTCTCGAATTTCATTTTCAAACACTGCCACAAAACAAGGGTTAGTTAGGGATCATATCCCTAAGCTTTGATACCAACTATGACGCCCCCAAAATAGGTATACATCACCCATCTTGAGTCGCCAAATACATGGTACAAAAATAAAATACAAACTTCTTTTATACAATACGACAAAGCGTAGCTGAGAGTTTTTACACGAATATTTTCTAAAAGACAGTATTCAAACTCAAAAAGGAGTCCTCATTACAATTATTATCACACTATTTTATAAAATAGTGAAGACTACTATAGCCACCATCTTGGACCATCACTCCATTCCCCGACTAGTCCCGGCTACATTCTCATTTCCTGAAGAGAACAATAAAAATAAAAGGGTGAGCTCAACTAGCCCAGTAAGAAATATTATGACTAAGATAATGCAGAATAAATTATCATTAGCTTTCAACGGTGTTAAACTAATAAACAACAAGTTTAACTGCAGCGGAACAAGCAATTCATTAGAAGAGTCAAGTAGAGCATGATATCTACTATCTTCTATGATTTAAAAAGTTTATCAAAATTTTACCGCTGAGACTCAGCTTAACAAATAGTATCATAACCACAAATTATTCATGCACTACGGGCCAAGGATATTCGTGTTTTCACCAATGGTCATGATCATACTAGCAATTGTTCATCAATGCACTACGGGCCAATGAGGACTTTTACCACATCATTTGTAACATTACGGGTCATGATTATACCGAATGATCCCTGGTCATAATCATACAAATCAACAGTCCATTTATGCACTACGGACAAATATGACTTTCATCACAATATAAGCATTAGGATGATGACAATAATATAAGAATTCAATTAAATGAAAGAAAATGATAAATTTTAAATATTTATAATTTAATTTATCCAGAATTTAATAATGTTCAAATTGTCAACATGATACTGCTTTGTGGAGTAAAATTTAAGAATAATATTGTATCAAAAATGATTTGGACCGAAAAAAAATTCAATTTTTTTGTCATGAATAGTACTCAGGGTGAATAGTACCCAAGTGAATAGTACTTCGAGAATAGTACCCCGCGAATAGTACTTAGTGAATAGTATCCCGTGAATAGTACTTTGTGAATAATATCCTGTGAATAGTACTTTGTAAATAGTACCGTATAAATGAATAGTAATCATGGACAGTACTCTGGCATGAAAAGCTTAAAATTTAACAAGAATGTGTAGAAAATATCCTTGTGATACGATACTATATGAAGCACAAATTTCAAGGATATTCTACTAATTTCACGGAGTATAGAAGTAATACTTTAACAAAATGAGGGTATAATTAGGAATACGAGACGAAATAATATTACTCACATACTACAGAGTATGGAAAAAAATATTATTCCTTATGAATACTGAACAAAAATAATATCCCTTACCTTACAAGAAGACTGGATACTAGAATAGTGAAGTAGTGGAATACTCTTCTTCTTTCTCTCTATAGCTTCTCTCTCTATAATTGCACTTGTGAGTCTTAGTGAATTGGTGAGAATGAAAGAAGAATGAGCTTCTATTTATAGGAAAACAAAGTTTCAATAATTGCATATTTTGGGGCTCAAATTATTGCAGTATAGTACCTTCATCAGTACCTTCATTTTTAATTTAGTCCTGCAAGTATTAACAATCTTGCACCACCTCTCCTAATATTACACATATGTGAATCAATAGTTCCATACATGTGAATCAACAGTAAATTTGTATGTGAACTAATAGCAATTAATTGCTCATTCATTCGATTAATTACCTGATTGGTTAATATAACCTCCAGAAATCAATTATTATCAAAATAAATGTCGATTTCCACTAACACAAATAATCCCAACATAATGGAAATATTAATTTTCTCTTTAATCAACACAAACTTAATCATCATTAATATTATAAGTCATAATATTTAACAACCAGATCATTCCCAGGAAAGAGGGGGCTTTCTGATAAGAATTTCTCCCTATTGGCACGCAATTAGGTGACCAAACCTCTCCTCGACATAAATTTCTAGACATCGTCAATATTGCAAATAATAATATGAATAACTTTGTCGTCTCAATTATTGATTTAATAATATAAAATATTATATAGATGATATTCTGACAATAATTGAGTCAATAATATGAGAGATATTATGCAGCAATTACTGTAGCAATAATTAAGTATATTTAAGTGACTTCTCTTGTAAGCATCAATAATCAATACTGTGTGTTGTTATGCAACCACGCATATTACTGTACTTTTACTAACAGGTAGTTCAACAGTGTAACGGTAAAAATTTTGCCGTTATTTTTATAAAAAGATATTTCTGTCGTTTTCTAACTACGACAATACTTTCATTGTGGGGTCTACTAATGATTGTGCCATCGTACGAATATTTTCTGTTAAAACGAATATTCTCCGACCAATCGAATATTTTAAAACCACTTGCTTACTTTGCAAAATTTGTAAATATTACTCACAACTATAATATTATATCAAATCCACACCATAATATTCAAAAATATATTTCGAGAAAAATTAATCTTTATTCATAAAACTTGGGGTCTTGCATAAGCGGGAACAACTTTAAGAAGAGAAGATTCAACAATAACGAAAAGACATCGATAGCAGCACCAGCACCCGTTTCCAAGGAAGGAGAACGACCACTGATCGTATGCTACAAATGCGGACATGGGGGACACATCTGTCCAAACTGTACGCATCAACCCAATGTGTGTTTCAATTGTGGAAATGAATGTCATTTAGCTCGATTTTGTCATGCGGCGAAGTCAAGTCCAGCTGGAATGGCGACACCATAGGCTATCCCAGAAAAGTCAAAATGCCACATAAATCAAATTGCTACAAAATTATAATTTTATTAGTAAATCTCTAATTTAATTACTACATTAAATTAGAATACCACTATAATTATTCAACTTATTTAATTTAATTAACTCATTAAATTAACTTCCAAATCAAAAAATTACCAAATATCAACTTAATTAATATATTACACTTAACTAAGTTAATTTACAACAACTCATGAATTATTTATTTAACTAATAAATAAATAAATAAATCAAATATTTATTTAACACATCAACTAAAATATTTATTTAATTCAATAAATATTTTAAATTACATATAAAAATTCTTAATCGTTACAATAGATATTAGGCATGCGTTAAAACTTACGGGACTCGATTCCGATATATAAAGGCCGAGTTATCAGGCTATTTGCTTAACTTATGAAAACTTAAAATAATAGTCGAAAAAGAGACCAAAACTCACCTCTTGGCGTCAAAAAGACACGCAAACGTAGATATAGAACTGCATAGATATTAGGTACGCGTTACAACTTACGGGACTCAATTTCGATATCCGGATGCTAAGTTATTAGCCCATTTGCTTAACTTAAGAAAACTTAAAACCATAGTCGAAAAAATACCAAAACTCGCCTCGAGCATCAAAATGACACGCAAACATAGACATAGGACCTCATAGATATTAGGCACATGTTGCAACTTATAGGACTCGATTTCGATATCCGGAGGCTAAGTTATTAGCCTGTTTGCTTAACTTGTTAAAACTTAGAAGAATAATAAAAAAAGATATCAAAACCTGCCTTAGATGTCAAAATGACATGCAAACATAGACATAGTACCTCATAGATATTAGGCACACGTTAAAATTTATGGGACTCAATTCTGATATACGAAGGCCGAGTTATTAGCCCGTATGCCTAACTTGTTAAAACTTAAAACAATAGTCGAAAAACATACTAAAATCCGATTCGGGCATCGAAATGACACGCAAACATAGACATATCACCTCATAGATATTAGGCATGCATTATAACTTACGAGACTCGATTTCGATATACGGAGGCCGAGTTATCAACCCGTTTGCTTAAATTAAGAAAACTTAAAATAATAGTCAAAAAAGAGACCAAAACCCATCTCGGGCGTCGAAACGACGCACAAACATAGACATAGCACCTCATAGATATAAGGCACAAGTTATAACTTACGAGACTCTATTCCTATATCAGGAGGCTGAGTTATCGGCCCGTTTGCCTAACTTGTTAAAACTTAGAACAATAGTCGAAAAAGATACCAAAACCTGTCTCGGGCGTCAAAACGACACGAAAATATAGACATAGAACTTCATAGATATTAGGCACACGTTACAATATACGGGACTCTATTTCGATATACGGAGGCCTAGTTGTCAGCCCGTTTCCTTAATTTAATAAAACATTGAAAAATAGTCAAAAAAAAGACCAAAACCCGCCTTGGGCGTCGAAACGACACGTAAACATAGACATAACACCTCATAGATATTAAGCACGTGTTATAACATACGAGACTCGATTCCAATATAAGGAGGCCGAGTTATTAGCCTGTGTGCTTAACTTAAGAAAACTTAGAACAATAGTCAAAAAAAGACCAAAACCCGCCTCTTGCGTCGAAACGACACGTAAATATAGACATAGCTCCTTATAGATATTAGGCACGCATTACTACTTACGGGATGCGATTCTTATATCTGGAGGCTGAGTTATCAGCCTGTTCGCCTACTTTGTTAAAACTTGAAGAACACAAACTAAAATAATTTAAATATACTCTCTTTTCGACTTTGTTGTTAATATTTGTAATTTTTTAGGGTCTTGTTGATGAGACTCGTGGGGGTGGAGGCAGCGGTACAGACGCTGACCGTGGAGGAGATAATGATGACCGTCGAGCTGATACTGATGAGACTATGGAGGGTGGGACCGACAGTGGGATTGGCGATGGGACTGGAAGTTCTACTAGCGATCATACAATAGATGGCGACGATGATGGTACTGACACCCCTGATCTGGGGCTATAGTTAGTTCATGTTTATATTTTGACTTTCATGTATGTACTTATACAGTTTTTGTGTTGTACAAACTAGATTTTTGTATCTAGTTAGGTTGATGGTTTATGTATCTAACTAAATTGATGAAAGTTTCATGATGATTACATTTTGTATCTACATTGTACGACTTTTATATATATGTGATTACGTTGTCTACATATTTGATGGTTGATAGCAAAAGATATTTGATTGTTATTGATATACGTTCGTGAAGAATTATTATTTTTTTCATTAGTTTATAACAGCTACAATTATGTATATTTAAATAAACAGCGGAATTTTGAATTTTCAAAAAAAATAATTAAAAATAAGGTTATTGGTGACGACCTACCCGTCGCAAATGACCTACAACGACGGTTTTAGTGACGGACAATTGATCTCCTTAATATAAATATTAAAACTCATTGTCGACTGTCACAACTCATTTGTGATGGCTAGCCCGTTGCTAATGACATTTTTATAAATAATTTCTAAAAGACATTGGCGACGGACTGTCCGTCGTCATGCCATCGCCAATGAGTCTGTGCCGACGGCCAGCAGTCGTCAATGACCCCGTCGCCCATAATATTAATACCGACGGCAGTTGACGGGGGCCAGAGGCGACGACCCGTGGGGCGACGTGAGCAGCGACGATCATTGTCGTCGCCAATGGGGTCATTGTTGACGACAGAGGAGTCATTGGCGACAGCAATGCCCGTCAGCAATGACCTATTTTTTTTTGTGGATGTTTGGCAAAACCCTAATTCTATATGTATAGAATATGTCAGTACTCTCTCAACTCCTAAAATTGTCATCAACCTTAAATCAAAATAAGACTCCTCTTATTTATAGATGTAGGCAATCATCCTAAACAATTTGAGAATTGTGTTTTATTTTAATTAATTAAACTCCTTTAATTAATAAGGCTTCCTACTCTTATTAGGAATAATTAATTAAACTCTTTTAATTAATTAGCCTCCTAATCTTATTAGAAATATATGAGAGTACCTTTTATTAATTATCTCCCAAACTCCTTTAGGAATTAAATAACAATAATCGTAATAATAATAATAAGACTCCTCTTATTAATTTATATTTAATATTTTTAAAATAATAAATATTAAGGTATTTAATTTATTCTATCCCCATAGATTAAATTAATACACTTAACTTATTATTACGATTATGTCATTTACTTCTTAAATAAATATTTTTTATTTTATGGTGTGACCCTTTAGGTTCTCCATATTAAACCCATTGTGAATAAGTCAATTAGAACAATTCTAATCTTATTTAAATAAATAAATTAATCTATTAATTTATTTAAATAAATAACATTTATTTTACAATAAAGATAAGTCTCCTTAGCGATCAACGACTTTCCAGATAATATAGATTTCAACATTAATCATAAAAGAACATTTGAGTAAATAGTTAACGTACATTTCAATTCTTCTACCAAACAATATCCCAATTAAATATAAAACATTGAATTACTATCAAGTATTATTTTATTTAATTATATATATTTCGATTCTTAAATGCACAATTTTAAATAATACAAATTAGAAACTCCTTTCTAATTTCATTCTAGCATGGCCAAGGACTACTGGGTTTTTATTTATTGAATCACATAGGACATTCTCTTCTTTTACTAGAAGCGGTAGATTCTTTATTGATTATTCATTATCTTCATGCACAACTTATTATACCCAAGCATACCCTTTGATATACCCTAAGGGTCTTAAGGGACATGTCAAATCATAACTCATCATACACAAGATACTATGATGATCTCAAGTCTAAGAATCACTTGTACAACTATCACTACATGAATTCCTATTGACAGACAAGCAAAACTCCATTAGGTATTCCTTAGCGAGTCACGTTCAGTGAACTTATTCTCCAATAAGCACCTACATACTTGCTTTAGTGTCTCCACACAAATGATCATGAGATAAATCATCCTCATCCAATGAGCAAGCAATGTATGTACCAATCTATCCAGATTCACTAATCTCTCTTTTAGTAATCCAACGATTGGGAATAATTTTAGTTTGTGAGCTATCTAAGAATTTAGATCTCATTAGCATAATCATCATCATGATTCTAAAAGCATTGCTCAAAACTATGGGTTTATCATATATTATAAAACAATACTATGTAGATAAATTAAAAGCCTTTAATTAAACAATTCTTTTATTAATAAATGAATAAGATTGTTACAAAGTATATGCTTTATCATCAAGCATGATTGGCTTGTGTGCATACTACTTTTACTAGGGTCACGTGGTCGTACAAATATTTACAAAACTAGAAAATAAACTAGTTCCACCTAGATCTTAGAAAATCTAGCTTAAAGGTTTAAGTTTTGCAACTCTTTAACCGATTAAATGCTAGATCTAGTCAGATCTAGGATAGATCTAGTTAAAACACTTTAAATACCAATTATTTACTCAAAATAATTGGTAAAACACTAGATCTGAGCACAACCAAGTAAGATCTATATAGGGAGAAGGTTCAAAAATGCCCCTGACTTTTACCGCGATGTCTACCGAGCACCCTATACTTTTTTTTGTCCAAAAGTACCTTTAACGTTATACTTTTTGGGTCATCCGTGTCCCTGCCGTTAACAGAAGACAAACGGGGTTAAAATTGGCTGACGTGGCAGGAGCATTGAGGCTTAAATATAAAATATATTCTAAATAAAATAATATATATCATTTAATCAAAACAAAAAAATACTAAAATTCAAAATAAAAAAAGCATAACATATTTACATCATTTAATCAAAATACTAAAATTCAAATTATTTTGTTAACTAATCAAAACAACTAATTAAATAAAATAAGTTGTATAACATATTTACATCATTTAATCAAAATACTAAAATTCAAAACATAACATATTTACATCAAATACTAAATAAAAAAATACTAAAATTCTAATTTAAAAAATACCAAAATATTAGAAAAAAATCAAATTAAAAAATACTAAAATACTAAATTTCAAATTATGTTGTTAATTAATCAAAACAACAAAAATTCAAGTTACATTATTAAAATACTAAAATCATAACATTAATTATTTTGAAATATTTAGAATATTCAAATTACATCATTAAAACACTAAAATCATAACACTAAAATACTATTTGTTATAATTTTAATATTCATGTAATATTTGAAATATTTAAATTACATCATTAAAATACTAAAATCATAACACTAAAATACTATTTGTTATGATTTTAATATTCAAAATATTAAAAAATAATTAATTTTATGATTTTAGTATTTTAATGATGTAATTTGAATTTTTATTGTTTTGATTAATTAACAACATAATTTGAATTTTAGTATTTTTGTATTTTTTTAATTTGATTTTTTTCTAATATTTTAGTATTTTTTTTAATTGGAATTTTAGTATTTTTTTTAATTAGTATTTGATGTAAATATGTTATGTTTTGAATTTTAGTATTTTAATTAAATGATGTAAATATGTTATGCAACTTATTTTATTTAATTAGTTGTTTTGATTAGTTAACAAAATAATTTAATTTTTTGTATTTTGATTAAATGATGTAAATATGTTATGCGTTTTTTTATTTTGAATTTTAGTATTTTTTTTGTTTTGATTAAATGATATATATTATTTTATTTAGAATATGTTTTATATTTAAGCCTACATGCCCCTGCCATGTCAACCAATTTTAACCACGTTTGTCTTCTGTTAACGGCAGGGGCACGGGTGACCCAAAAAGTGTAACGTTAAGGGTACTTTTGGACCAAAAAAAGAGTATAGGGTGCTCGGTAGACATCGCGGTAAAAGTCAGGGGTATTTTTGAACCTTCTCCCGATCTATATATATAGCACTTATATATATATATATATATATATATATATATATATATATATATATATATATATATATATATATATATATATATATAAAGTAGTAAATGAGAACAGATCTGAAAAGATCTTACGTATTTGCACTAGATCTACAAACAAACGGTTCAAAGCTTCCAAGAACTTGATTTCAACAGGTAGAAAGTTGATTTAACAAAGTTTAAATGTATGTGAGTGTTTAAAACTAATATTTATAGAGTTTAAGATGAAGAATCGCTCCCTTTCTCTCTCTAGCTTTCAAATTTCTCTCTCTAGAAACTTTGAACCTGAAAAAATCTCTTTTGCAAATGAGTTGGGACTGTTGATTTAAAGGCCCCCGCCAGCTGCGAGTCTACCTACGGCAGCCGCAGGTGTGGGCCAAGTGGTCCCTGCCGCCTCGAAGTATGTCTCCTCGAGCACTGTGCTGTCTGCTGAAACGTCTGTATCTTGCAATCCGGGAATTGCATGGAGATGTGTCATACCATTCCGGAAAGCTCTTTCCGAGAGCTACATAATAACATTGGATTTAACCTTTTCTGAATCCGGAAAGATGAGTCCATCACCATAATAACATCTTCAAGTATCTGAAAGTAGTCCGTGGAGCTGTCTTCCGTAGTTTGCACTCAGGATTGTTGCAGTGGTTCTTTGTGGGCCTATTCTTAGCCGGATGGTTGTTGTTTATGTCAGGAATAAGCATGTGAATGATATTCCTATTTACATATGATTTGATTATGATATATATATATATATATATATATATATGAATTAATATGTAAGTATGCTTGCATTAAGAAAAGTTGTAAAGTCCTTTGATAGATAATAGAAACATATGTACAAGGACTTAGAATGAATTGATCAAATGTGTTAGGTTTATCCTACATAAGCAAAACAGCTTTGTAAAATCCTTAAAAAAATGATGTACAAGGACTATAAATATAGAAAGATCAAGCATGTTAGGTTGATCTTATGATGTAATAGATAGGTTTGTCTGATCGTCGAGCACTGCACCAGAAATCGTAGTCTACCAGGAGAGTTGAGGAAAACTCGAGAGCTATCAAGGCAGAATCGTAGTCTGCTAGATAGTAGATCTCGGATGTTCATAGACTGCCAGGAGAGATAAGGAAGGATCGTAGTGTGTCGAGGAGAACTTCCTCAGGGCCGTAGTCTACTGAGGAAGTCATGTTCAGAATCGTAGAGACAGCCTGCCTACGAGCAGACCGAGCATCTGCCGAAGCCAAGTCAAGAATCGTAGACTGCACTCCGAGTCGTAGAGTCAACTGATTACATGCTGAGATCGTAGTCGAGCAAGATCAGATGAAGACAACGAGCACAAAGTCAAAAATCATAGAGTGTCAAGATCTAATCTTGGAGTCGCAGTGTCTGCATAGCCGAAGCTAAATCTTAGAGTGCAGAACTAAGACTTCAATAGATGTGCTCACAATGCCAAGGTAGAATCGTAGAGCAAATACAATTCTCAACAAATGAGCACTCCCAGAATATCCAAAGGAATGAAGCCTCTGGTTGGTACTGCAAAGATACATCCCACCTAAAGGAAACCAGAGAGCACTCAACGAATGGCATGCAAGCTAACCGAAGATCTAAGCATCAACCCAATCAGCATCCAGATTGAGTTATGAAGCCATTCGAGATGAAGTCTTCCACAATATGGTCATAAGAAGACTTCAGTAGCTGACTAAGGAAAGTCAGGAGGTGCAGTAGCTGTCAAGTGGTAAGATGACAACGATCTTGGAAGTAACTAGGATCATATTGTTTGCCGAACAAAGAAAGAACTGATGGAGTATACACATAGATATTGGTCAGCTTATGAAGAACAACGCTAAAGTGGTTAAGCATTGGGTCATTCCATTGATGATAAGTGAACGGGAGATCACAAGGAGAAAGCGAGCTAGACACGCCATAAATCTGAAGTGTATTGCTATTCAGGAGGGACCAGAACAAGGAGTTAAGCCATCAGTATCTAAGAACAGTCGAGGCAAATAGAAGTGTTGGAGCACTGCACAGTAAGAAGGAAGAGGCGTTCTACATTAAAGATCTAATGAACACTCTTCAGGATCGTAGTGTTGACTCTACCAGTCTATGAGAAACATTCAACAAGACACTACGATCAGGTCCAAGAAGATGTGCATCAAAAATGTAGAGTTCAGTCAACTGAAGATTGAAGCATTGGCAACGGTTCAATCTAAAGTTTGATATTCGGACAAGAGCTTATTGAGAGCATCGATGCAAAAGGACAACCTCTAATCGAGAAATCAGAAGGAGGAAACAAAGTCGTCGACTTGCCCAATACATCAGAGTGATATCTCTGACATGGTAGGTGAAACAGTAGACTGTTGTAACGCCCCCAAAATAGGTCCATTCCATCCAACCCATTCTGAGTCGTCAAATACATGGTACAGAAATAACTACAACTTTATTAATACAACTGTCGTGCAAAATACGACAATACTTAAACTGTGAGTTTAAATACAAATATATAGCAACTGTGACTCATGTCTCCACCGTGGACAGCACCTCATAATGACACCTTACATAAAGGTATAGTCAAAAACTGTTTTAGAAATTAGAATCTTTAGGAAGTGCTCAAGGAAACCCTCGTACATGGGAGGCCATGCTTCTAGGTTATGATAGATATCATATGGCCACAGAATTATCCTTGGTCGACTCAATAGACCCCAAAGAAAAAAAAGAGAAGTTTACTATCATATTCTTCCCAATGGTGAGTCTTCTCTTGACATATCATTATCTTCACTGTCTCTAACTGAGAATTATACTTCAAACAAACACCAAGATTATATAGGTAGTGCTCGTAAATATACTTAGCAAGTGGATGAGCACAACCCTGTCTTATGATGACACGAGGTTGTATGTCATTAGACATCTTGTATGATAGTGACAAAACACCCTTCCAACGTTGGGTTCGCCTCACCCTATTTTCTTCATCAAATATAACTACTAAATGATGACCACCGTTCTATTTTCTTGTTACCCCCGCTCGACCCAGCTACACTCTTATTACCTGAAAGGAATTATGAAGCAAAAAGGTGAGCACAACTAGCTCAGTAAAGAATATCATGACTAAAGATAATTAAATTATGAATAGCCTTCAACAGAATTAAATCAGAGATTTAGAACATATGGTAGATGATAAAATTTTTCAACCATAGTTGCAGTGGAACGAGCAATCCATTAGAAGAGTCAAATAGACTACAAAGTCTATTATCTTCTCCATGTTAAAAGTCCACCAACAATGTTTTATCCCTGTAACATAAATCAACAATTCCTGTCCACAATCACATGTATAACTCATAATCGTAATTGTAGTTCTAAATTCCTTTCCTCATCCAGGACAAAGTTAATTTTCATCACCTGAAACATCAAAGATCATGGTTATACCAAATCACAGTTCATGTTCATAATCCTACTAATAAATTTATCTTTGCACTACGGCCCAAAGATATTCATCAACAGTTCATCTTTGTACTACAAACTAAAGATATTCAACAACAGGTCATCTTTGCACTACGGGCCAAGATATTCAACAACATGTCATCTTTGCACTACGGGCCAAAGATATTAATATCTCAAATAAATATATAATCATTTCAGAATTTATATAACCAATAATTATAACCATGTTGATCATTTCACCTTTGTACTTAAGCTAAAGATATTCAATTATAAATTCAATGGTCATGATCATACCAGTCAAAAATTCAACTTTGCACTACTGGCCAAAGAGAACCCATATTCATGATCGTACCAAAAATCTACCCATCTTTACACTCAAGTCAAAGAGAAATATCATCATTAGAGTTATAAAAATGTTATATATAATAATAAAAAATAATATGATCAACATATAGTTTTAATCTCAAGAGTAATATTCATAAATCAACTATAATTTGGTTAGAAAAAGAAACCAATTTTGTCATGAATAGTAACTCGTGAAAAGTAACTCATGAATAGTAACTCATGAATAGTAACTCATGAATAGTAACTCGTGAATAGTAACTCATGAATAGTAACTCGTGAATAGTAACTCATGAATAATAACTCGTGAATAGTAACTCATGAATAGTAACTCGTGAATAGTAACTCGTGAATAGTAACTCGTGAATAGTAACTCATGAATAGTAACCCCGACGTGAAAAGTTCTAAATTTGATAAAAAGTTCAGATCAATACTTCGACATAATGATATTGAAGGAAATAATATCATTTAAGAAGAAATAACATCCCTTACTATCCCTTACAACAATATCCCTTACAGGTACAACAAATAATATCCCTTACAATCCCTTACCTCAAAAGAGCAGTACTTCTGACTTGAATAACGCTGAACGAACTTACACCGTATATCAACACTCAAGATATCAAAAAAACTCACAAGAATACACTCGATAATATAGAGAGAGAAATAGAGAGAAAACTTCAGTTTCTGGTGTGATTTTCAATTCTAACCTAAGCACCCTATTTATAGGAAAATGCTTAGAACACCAAAGCAGAAAATTTAATATAATAATAATATATTTAACAAATTTTCCTTAGCCCACCTTGACCATCTGAATTCAGCCATAACACATGTTAATGATGTCCACAAAATACAAAAAAAAACGTTTTTCTAAACAAAAATAATTAAAACATCCAAAAATCAATTATTTCGAAACTTCAGAACTTCAATAATTCATAATAAATAGCTCTTTTATCAGAAAATTCAAATCTCGCGAGTTTTTATAGGAAATTCAATTCTCTACAACTTTGTAGAAGAAAGTTTTTTCAAATTTCAAACAGAAATTGACCGAAATCCACAAACGGGCGATTTTACAGTCAATAATAAATTTTCGATCAAGAATTGTGTCCACCAACACACAAAACATGTGTTAATCATTTAATGCCACAAAAATACTCTTTCTCCTCATATACTCATATATTCCACATTTATTGTAAAAATATCACCATCAATATATTATTAAAATAATATATTTAAATGAATTATTTTATCAGAAAAAGATAAAATATTAATTTTCAACAATTGTCACATTAAAATTTTTCTCTATCTATATCCACATAAAATCACTATTTTTCTCATCATATAAATCAATAATTAATTATACACAAATAATATTATAGAATCATATTACTGACAACCGGGAAGTTCCCAGGAAAGAGGGGGCTTTCCAATAAGGATCTCTTCCTTACTGGCGCGCAATTAGATGACCAAACCTCTCCTTAGACAGAACTTTCTAGACATTGCCAATAATGTTATCTAATAATATTATTCAGATAATATGAATTATTGTTCCGATAATAGAAAATACTGTGTAGTGACAATTATTAAAACAATAGTAATATAAAATATCAACGCAGTAATTATTGAATCAATAAAATAAAATACTGAACTGTAATTACTGTAACAATTATTGAGTAATGCCTTCTTACGTAAAAATCAATAATTGGTGCAATACCGTGTGCTACTGTGCAACAACGCGTATTACTGTGTTTTAACCACCGGGTATTCCAACAGTATTAACGGTAACAACTACGCCGTTATTTATAAATAACTTATTTTTGTCGTTATCTTCATCCGACCGTTTTCCGTTATGGGGCCCACAAATAGCTGCGCCGTCGTACGAATATTTTCCGACAGAAAGAATATTCCACGACCAACGAATATTCTCCGACAACAATGATTATTTTATAACCACTTGTGTATTCCGAAAAAAAATTCATATATCACCCTTAACTTTAATATTTATCAATTTAACCATTTACTAAATAGTAATTATAAGAAAAATTGAATACTTTTATTTCATAAAATTCGGGTTCTTACAATCTCCCCTCCTTATGAAATTTCGTCCTCGAAATTTATGTACCTGGTATTTCAAAGAGTTGAGAATACCTTGCTTTCATTTCAGATTCCATCTTTCTTGTCATCATAATTTCTTCATTGCTCATCTCCTGTATTTCAGATATCATTCTAGAATACAACTTCAAAACAAAGGTTAATTGAACAAATTAACATATCACATAATATCCCGATATTATGACTGACCAACAAATATGCTTAGGTAGGACACACTAGCGAAGGATTTACTCGTCTCTCTCCTTCTAGTCCTATTCCCCGATCTCCGCCAGAGATCATATCCCTAAGCTCTGATACCAAATGTAACTCTGGACACCAACCTATGTCAGCACCTTATATTGATACCTATCAGTTTGCCACCGCAGAACGGCGTCCCCTACGGAGAGTCTGGCTTCGGTGCATCCCCCATCAACAGGAAGTCACCAGCAAGAGGCTCGGGGCACTTTACTTATAGCTCTGATACCAAATGTAACGCCCCCAAAATAGGTCCATTCCATCCAACCCATTCTGAGTCGTCAAATACATGGTACAGAAATAACTACAACTTTATTAATACAACTGTCGTGCAAAATACGACAACACTTAAACTGTGAGTTTAAATACAAATATATAGCAACTGTGACTCATGTCTCCACCGTGGACAGCACCTCATAATGACACCTTACATAAAGGTATAGTCGAAAACTGTTTTAGAAATTAAAATCTTTAGGAAGTGCTCAAGGAAACCCTCGTACATGGGAGGTCATGCTTCTAGGTTATGATAGATATCATATGGCCACAGAATTATCCTTGGTCGACTCAATAGACCCCAAAGAAAAAAAGAGAAGTTTACTATCATATTCTTCCCAATGGTGAGTCTTCTCTTAACATATCATTATCTTCACTGTCTCTAACTGAGAATTATACTTCAAACAAACACCAAGATTATATAGGTAGTGCTCGTAAATATACTCAGCAAGTGGATGAGCACAACCCTGTCTTATGATGACACGAGGTTGTATGTCATTAGACATCTTGTATGATAGTGACAAAACACCCTTCCAACGTTGGGTTCGCCTCACCCTATTTTCTTCACCAAATATAACTACTAAATGATGACCACCGTTTTATTTCCTTGTTACCCCCGCTCGACCCAGCTACACTCTTATTACCTGAAAGGAATTATGAAGCAAAAGGGTGAGCACAACTAGCTCAGTAAAGAATATCATGACTAAAGATAATTAAATTATCAATAGTCTTCAACAGAATTAAATCAGAGATTTAGAACATATGGTAGATGATAAAATTTTTCAACCATAGTTGCAGCGGAACGAGCAATCCATTAGAAGAGTCAAATAGACTACAAAGTCTATTATCTTCTCCATGTTAAAAGTCCACCAACAATGTTTTATCCCTGTAACATAAATCAACAATTCATGTCCACAATCACATGTATAACTCATAATCGTAATTGTAGTTCTAAATTCCTTTCCTCATCTAGGACAAAGTTAATTTTCATCACCTGAAACATCAAAGATCATGGTTATACCAAATCACAGTTCATGTTCATAATCCTACTAATAAATTCATCTTTGCACTACGGCCCAAAGATATTCATCAACAGTTCATCTTTGTACTACAAACTAAAGATATTCAACAACAGGTCATCTTTGCACTACGGGCCAAGATATTCAACAACATGTCATCTTTGCACTACGGGCCAAAGATATTAATATCTCAAAGAAATATATAATCATTTCAGAATTTATATAACCAATAATTATAACCATGTTGATCATTTCACCTTTGTACTTAAGCTAAAGATATTCAATTATAAATTCAATGGTCATGATCATACCAGTCAAAAATTCAACTTTGCACTACTGGCCAAAGAGAACCCATATTCATGATCGTACCAAAAATCTACCCATCTTTACACTCAAGTCAAAGAGAAATATCATCATTAGAGTTATAAAAATGTTATATATAATAATAAAAAATAATATGATCAACATATAGTTTTAATCTCAAGAGTAATATTCATAAATCAACTATAATTTGGTTAGAAAAAGAAACCAATTTTGTCATGAATAGTAACTAGTGAAAAGTAACTCATGAATAGTAACTCATGAATAGTAACTCGTGAATAGTAACTCGTGAATAGTAACTCGTGAATAGTAACTCGTGAATAGTAACTCATGAATAGTAACTCGTAAATAGTAGCTCGTGAATAGTAACTCATGAATAGTAACCCCGACGTGAAAAGTTCTAAATTTGATAAAAAGTTCATATCAATACTTCGGCATAATGATATTGAAGGAAATAATATCGTTTAAGAAGAAATAACAACCCTTACTATCCCTTACAACAATATCCCTTACAGGTACAACAAATAATATCCCTTACAATCCCTTACCTCAAAAGAGCAGTACTTCTGACTGGAATAACGCTGAACGAACTTGCACCGTATATCAACACTCAAGATATCAAAAAAACTCACAAGAATACACTCGATAATATAGAGAGAGAAATAGAGAGAAAACTTCAGTTTCTGGTGTGATTTTCAATTCTAACCTAAGCACCCTATTTATAGGAAAATGCTTAGAACACCAAAGCAGAAAATTTAATATAATAATAATATATTTAACAAATTTTCCTTAGCCCACCTTGACCATCTGAATTCAGCCATAACACATGTTAATGATGTCCACAAAATACAAAAAAAATGTTTTTCTAAACAAAAATAATTAAAACATCCAAAAATCAATTATTTCGGAACTTCAGAACTTCAATAATTCATAATAAATAGCCCTTTTATCAGAAAATTCAAATCTCGCGAGTTTTTATAGGAAATTCAATTCTCTACAACTTTGTAGAAGAAAGTTTTTCCAAATTTCAAACAAAAATTGACCGAAATCCACAAACGGACGATTTTACAGCCAATAATAAATTTTCGATCAAGAATTGTGTCCACCAACACACAAAACATGTGTTAATCATTTAATGCCACAAAAATACTCTTCCTCCTCATATACTCATATATCCCACATTTATTGTAAAAATATCACCATCAATATATTATTAAAATAATATATTTAAATGAATTATTTTATCAGAAAAAGATAAAATATTAATTTTCAACAATTGTCACATTAAAATTTTTCTCTATCTATATCCACATAAAATCACTATTTTCCTCATCATATAAATCAATAATTAATTATACACAAATAATATTACAGAATCATATTACTGACAACCAGGCAGTTCCCAGGAAAGAGGGGGCTTTCCAATAAGGATCTCTTCCTTACTGGCGCGCAATTAGATGACCAAACCTCTCCTTAGACAGAACTTTCTAGACATTGCCAATAATGTTATCTAATAATATTATTCAAATAATATGAATTATTGTTCCGATAATAGAAAATACTGTGTAGTGACAATTATTAAAACAACAGTAATATAAAATATCAACGCAGTAATTATTGAATCAATAAAATAAAATACTGAACAGTAATTACTGTAACAATTATTGAGTAATGCCTTCTTACGTAAAAATCAATAATTGGTGCAATACCGTGTGCTACTGTGAAACAACGCGTATTACTGTGTTTTAACCACCGGGTATTCCAACAGTATTAACGGTAATAACTACGCCGTTATTTATAAATAACTTATTTTTGTCGTTATCTTCATCCGACCGTTTTTCGTTATGGGAGCCACAAATAGCTGCGCCGTCGTACGAATATTTTTCGACAGAAAGAATATTCCACGACCAACGAATATTCTCCGACAACAATGATTATTTTATAACCACTTGTGCATTCCGAAAAAAAATTCATATATCACCCTTAACTTTAATATTTATCAATCTAACCATTTACTAAATAGTAATTATAAGAAAAATTGAATACTTTTATTTCATAAAATTCGGGGTCTTACAATCTCCCCTCCTTATGAAATTTCGTCCTCGAAATTTACGTACCTGGTATTTCAAAGAGTTGAGAATACCTTGCTTTCATTTCAGATTCCATCTTTCCTGTCATCATAATTTCTTCATTGCTCATCTCCTGTATTTCAGATATCATTCTAGAATACAACTTCAAAACAAAGGTTAATTGAACAAATTAACATATCACATAATATCCCGATATTATGACTGACCAACAAATATGTTTAGGTAGGACACACTAGCGAAGGATTTACTCGTCTCTCTCCTCTTAGTCCTATTCCCCGATCTCCGCCAGAGATCATATCCCTAAGCTCTGATACCAAATGTAACTCTGGACACCAACCTATGTCAGCACCTTATATTGATACCTATCAGTTTGCCACCGCAGAACGGCGTCCCCTACGGAGAGTCTGGCTTCGGTGCATCCCCCATCAACAGGAAGTCACCAGCAAGAGGCTCGGGGCTCTTTACTTATAGCTCTGATACCAAATGTAACGCCCCCAAAATAGGTCCATTCCATCCAACCCATTCTGAGTCGTCAAATACATGGTACAGAAATAACTGCAACTTTATTAATACAACTGTCATGCAAAATACGACAACACTTAAACTGTGAGTTTAAATACAAATATATAGCAACTGTGACTCATGTCTCCACCGTGGACAGCACCTCATAATGACACCTTACATAAAGGTATAGTCGAAAACTGTTTTAGAAATTAGAATCTTTAGGAAGTGCTCAAGGAAACCCTCGTACATGGGAGGCCATGCTTCTAGGTTATGATAGATATCATATGGCCACAGAATTATCCTTGGTCGACTCAATAGACCCCAAAGAAAAAAAGAGAAGTTTACTATCATATTCTTCCCAATGGTGAGTCTTCTCTTAACATATCATTATCTTCACTGTCTCTAACTGAGAATTATACTTCAAACAAACACCAAGATTATATAGGTAGTGCTCGTAAATATACTCAGCAAGTGGATGAGCACAACCCTGTCTTATGATGACACGAGGTTGTATGTCATTAGACATCTTGTATGATAGTGACAAAACACCCTTCCAACGTTGGGTTCGCCTCACCCTATTTTCTTCACCAAATATAACTACTAAATGATGACCACCGTTCTATTTCCTTGTTACCCCCGCTCGACCCAGCTACACTCTTATTACCTGAAAGGAATTATGAAGCAAAAGGGTGAGCACAACTAGCTCAGTAAAGAATATCATGACTAAAGATAATTAAATTATCAATAGCCTTCAACAGAATTAAATCAGAGATTTAGAACATATGGTAGATGATAAAATTTTTCAACCATAGTTGCAGCGGAACGAGCAATCCATTAGAAGAGTCAAATAGACTACAAAGTCTATTATCTTCTCCATGTTAAAAGTCCACCAACAATGTTTTATCCCTGTAACATAAATCAACAATTCCTGTCCACAAGATGAGCAGAACATAAGAAGATCAGCTGAACCGAAGAAGATGTGGTCCAGTCTCGAAGCAGAATACAAAGAGGACCACACCAAGCTGCTAAGTACAAAAGATGATCAAGCTTAAAGACATCTTAGCAGCTCAGCAATAACAACAACAAGAAGCCAAGGCCTGAGGGGTCCTTGTCCAGAGGGACTAAATGAAGTTCCAAGCCTACTGGGCTTGAAGAGTTCCTAGGGAACTATAGAAGTTCTAAGGCTGCTGGCCTTGAAGAGTTCTTAGTGAACTGAAGTCCCAAGGCTGCTGGCCTTGAAGGAATCTTAGTGATTCAGGGTGCTGCCCTTCCTTAGTGGAATTAGGAGCTTGAGTCTCTGAACCACTTAAAACCCCTCGTGTCTTTTAGCTTATGTCATTTATATTATGTACTTTAACTGGTATAACTCCTATGTATGTTTTAACTACTTACAACCAAACTAACTCTAAGAACAATGTATGTATGATTATGAATATATCAACGAAGGGGATCTTTTACTTATTCTGTTGTGCTTGAAAAGATTCTTATGTTTTTCATATGCTAAATCATTAACTATACTGAATAAAAAGAAAAGTATTTGAAATTAAAAAGGATCTATTCAACCCCCCCCCCTTCTAGATCTATTGTGCCTACTGGGAACTAACAATTGGTATCAGAACAGGTTCTCATGCTATATTCAGAAGCTAATTGCTTTGAGTCTGATCCTAGGCAAAAATATTATTCTAAACTTAGTTTAGTAGTAAGTCACTTGTTATATGCAGATAAGCTCACACGTTGAAAATATTATGAACAGGTAAATGTGTATATACACCTGAAGCTGCTCAGATTGGTCCATGTTCTTGATTGCCATATCAACAAGACCAATCCTTGTCCACAGTCAATCTTGTAGTCTAAAGACCATGCTAGAAAGCTCAAAAGACATCAACAGAAAAGAATCAAACATCCACCAGACTGAAAAGATGAAAAGGCCATACATGCTAAGAAATGCTTATCAAGAGAAGAAAGAAGAACTTCTCAAACATGTATCTGGCCAACCAGCAGCTAGATGTAAACCTTGAGAACTCAAAGATGTCAAAGAACTAAAGATGATGAGAGTTTCTTAGTTTGCATCTTCAAGACCACTACTAATTGATTGAAGGTCAACTGGAGCAACAAGCTGTCATGAGCAAATGAGAAACTATGCACATCAATGCCTAACCTCAGTATGTCTAAGTTAAATGACTGTTAAGAAACTAATAGTAGAAAGGTACGATTCCTCACTAATATAATTGTATACATCACGTTACACCTCCTTATGCACCATAACAGTATTCTGTCAAGAAATCATAATCTACCTAAAAAGGTGAAGAGAGAAAGTACACTGAGGTTGGAAACTCAAATGCTTACAAACTTTCTCTCCATCCAAACTTTAGGTTGAAAATGACATCTTGAAAGAAATCTGAAATAAGTCATAAGCATATCAAAGGTTAAATCAATTTTATATGGAAGTAATCTCTGCTGATGGGTCAGTATGTATGTACAAACCTATGTTCTAAGTGTTTGATAATATTTAGAGTATGATCAGTTCTACAAGAGTATTTTGAAGATTCGCAGAAACTGATCACCTCTATGAATCGACCAGATACGCATAAGTAATAGTGTTGACCTTCACTCTGTGAACATTTAAACTCTGTGAACATAACCAAGCAAACGACAAAACCATCAAATGAAAAGAGTGTTTTATTAAAATGACAAATGTTACACACACTCATCATCATGCATCTTAATATGTAATATCCAAATTAGCTGCATGCATAAATTTGATTGATTGGTGATCAACTTGATGTTAATTATAATATATGAGGAATAAGGTTTTTGAAACTAACCTGGTAGGACCCATTTAACTATGAGTACTGAAATAGAAATATATCTAACCTACAAGTACTTGGTCTATCTGACCACACTAAGGAATGATGAAGCAAAAAACTATAGTCAAAGAAAGATTTAACCAGCAGAAGGCTTAAGACTGTTCAGAAATGAGTCTGATAAAATTCTCATATGTCAAAGCCTGCCCTTGAAGACCTGCTGAGCTAATCCAAATGAAGCTCACATGGTTGCTGATCTGTATATGGAAGCAGGCCATTCAACCAAAGATTAAAAGGGTCTTATATGCTCAATCATGCAAAGCATGTCACATAACAAGAATCCTCAAGGAAGCTCACATCAAAGGATCATCGAGCATCAGTCATAAGGAACTAATTACGGGAGCAGAACTTCACAAACACAAGACTGTCAAAGAAGACTACGTTCGTAGTGTTGTCAAATGATCGCAGAGTGATCAATCCTGAAAATGTCCATGCCTACGATATAAGGAGATTTAAGTGATAATGGTGATTCCAGTCAGAAGGAGATATGCAATGCTGCCTTATAATGAACATAAAGAAAAGGGATTCACATCTACCTGAGAAGAAAGCACCAACCATGGGGGAGCAGTGATCTGTTAAGGAACAACAACACTGAGATATACTATGAAGTAATGTACCAGCTACAGAGTCTCAAAACTTTGTGGCTGATGAACCAAATGGAGATCCATAGTCAGTAGGAACGTCTCAAAACGTACTACTGATAACCTTTTAGCTATCCAACTCAGAATCGTGGAAATCGTATGATCAAACATCTGATCGTAGTGTAAGAGCAGGAGGACACCACTATTACAGCAAATGAAATTGTCTAAAGTTGGTAGGGAACCTCACCACCAGAAAAAGTCAAATGAGATATCAGTGCAAATCACTTCTAAAGTATTTCATCTGGAAAGCGTCTCAGGGACAAACCTGACCATTAGTTTACTCTAAGAGGTTGGCCCTTCCTGAGCTACCTTGACCCAGAAGGAATGCTAAGTAAGGCTCATCTCAAGGACCAAGTCAGTCAACGATCGTAGAGTAGAGGTTGAAGAGAACTACACGATTGTAGTGCAACCTCAGCGATCGTAGAAGCAGACTCGACGATCGCAGTCTTACAAGAAGTTACCCTAACTCATGAGGAGCTTGAAAGAACAGGACAATTGCTCAACCATTCAAATTATGAGGTGATAAGTTCGAATACAGTTTGGAAAATATCAAGCAAACGCATCTCAGAACTTAAGTGCCCAAACTGGCTCGGGGTACATCAGTGATCTAGCTATGCAGCTTCAAGATGAGGATTAATGTCAAAACCATCCACTGCAGCATCTCTCAAAAGTTGAACGTTGAGTCAACAAAGGAAAACGTTGAGTCCATAGCTACCTTACCATGCTACTCTACGAACCTAAAAGGTTAACAGTCAATCCACGTCAATTAAATATCTACCCTCCTAAAAGAGATATCTAACTGAAAAGTTTATGGGGAGTTACAGCTCATTATTAGGCATCGTGCAACCAATGGTCGGTTGGCGCATAACTACTTATGCAGAGTCAAAGGAAACTACCATAAAGACAAATTCAAAATCTTCAAACAGTTATTAGAAACTATCGAACCTCTCTCCCTCTAATTTTTAAACCCTAGAATCCTCTTCAAAGCTTAAATCAAGTAAACCTCCAGAACCCAAATCACAATCAGCTATCTCTCATAAATCTCTCTGAATCACACACCCACATACTTTGAACTCTTCAAATGGCAGAATGGCGAGTTATAACAGGAATCCAACTCGGCTTCAAAAAGTTCAAAGAATCATAAACGAAGTTCAAGGATATACTTGAGCTCGTAAAGAAGGATGGGTTCTCTGAGTGCTTGGAGGCCGACACTCCAGTCTATACAGAGCTAGTAAAGCAGTTCTACTCAAATGCTTCAACGAATTCTGGGTTTCTGACCACCAAGGTGAAAGGATCAAGTTTGAAGATAAGAGCATCAGACATCAATTAATGTCTAGGGTTTCCCAATCAAGGTCTGATAAACCTGGATGAAGTCGACATTGAAGAAGGCAAGAGACTAATGCGGTACCAAATAAACCCTAATTTGAAGGACATAAAGAAAAAGGAGTTTCCGGAGGAATTCAAGTTCCTTGCTGAGATAGTGGGAAAATATATACTATGCAAGGATACTGCACATGACACTGTGCTTGATCAGCAGTTGAAAATCATGTCTGCTATTGTTCTGAAGAAGCGAATCAACTTTGGAGTTATCCTATTTGATTAGATCTCCAAATGGGTAAAAAAAGCTGAATTAAAGAAGTCTACAGAAAAACCCCTGACTAAGGTCTTTCATGGAAGACTGCTGAGTATTGTGATGAAAAAGAAGCTGGGAAACAAGATCAAGGATGATGAGGGAGAGCCTCTAAATATTCACAAAGTGATGTCTCCACAACTATTCATAAACTAGAAGAATAACCCGAAAGAAAACAGGAGGCTAACAACAACTAGGAGCAGCAGTAAGGTCTCAATGAAGAAGAGGAAGACAAAGGAGGTAGAAAGCTCTGAGTCTGATGACTCTGCATCAGTAGCAGCCACACCAGTCAGGAAGAGATCCAGGGGTGGAAAGAAAACAGAGGCTTCATCAAAAAGTCTGTCCACTGAAGACAAAGATGAAGATGAAAAGGTCTGGATTGCACCAGAGACCACAAAGAGAAAAAGCAACAGACTGCTTCAAGGGCCATCAAGCAAGAAAGCTAAGGTGGTAAACAAACCAACCTCAGCTTCCCAAGAAAGCCTATCTAATAAAGAAAAGGACGTAGAGTTAGAAGAAGAGAAGCCAACTGATAGTCTCAAGGCGGTGTCCCCACAGACAAAATCCAGCAATGAAGGTGAAGCTGGATTAATAGAAGAAAATGCAAATGCTCCAACCAGCCCAGATGATGGGTCAAATGATGTTGATTCTAAAGTAAAAGGACCTGCCCCTGCCAGTGTTGAACCTCAAGGAAGTTCGTCTGATGATCCAAAGGCTTCAGAGTCTGAAGAGGAAGAAGAGTTTGACTCTCCCATAGCTGAACCCCCAAGGAGAAGGAAGAGCTACAGACTACAAGCCAAATTTGCCTCAAAAAAGAAGAGTGATCACTCCACTACAGTCATTGAAGTAAGTGATGATGAATCTGAATCAAAGGAGAAAAGGGCTAAAGATGGAACTAGTGATGAAGAAGATGAATCCAAGGAAAATATTGCTGAAGAAGAGTCTAGTAATAAAAATCAATAAGAAGGATTCACTGATGAATCTGATCAGAATGACTCAGGCTCTGAAAGAGAAGAAATGGAGAAAAATTCTGATTCTGCACTTCAGGAATCAGAAGAACCAGAAGACTATCATGTCCTCTCTCCAGCAAGAATCAGTAGAAGAATAGTGGTAGAAGTTTTCGATGAACCAAAAGAACTCCCTGCAGAAAGATAGGTAAGATATGGAAATGAATAGCTCAAGGTTGTAAGGATGACTATACATGATGTGTTCAAAAATTGGAACAACATGGAGTTAGACTGCACGAATATCCTCTACAATCCTGATGATCTGTTAATGAGATGGTTCTTCCAATGGATGCCTTGGTTAAAGGCACATACTGAAAGAGATGGAAGTTACTTCAGCTGGTGTTACTCTCAGTTTCCAAGCATGGAGCTGGTGGCACAAAACTTCCCAAGGGTGAAGAGTTTTGCAACAATGATGATTAAAGACCAGCCCCACTGTAAAGTCTACAGACATGCTGGCAACCACTATATTCCTTATGATTGTAGAGTGGACTCTGAAGGCAAAAGGATTATGGCCAAGGAGATAATCGTAGAGTTTGTTCACTCTACTACTGATGGGATTCAAGGCCAAAATCAGAAGCCTCCACCAGCTCAAGCACTGCTATCTGACATTCCCTCATCCTCCAACAGCGATAGGTACTCAACGATATTTCAGATTCTCAATGCCTTCAAAAGTCTGTCCAAAGATGAATATCGTAGAGTCCAATCTGATGCTCAACAAGAAGCTGCCCAACCAGATGACCCAATTTGTGACGCCCCCATAATTAGGTATACATCACCCATCTTGGGTCGTCAGATACATGGTACAGAATACAAATACAACTTACTAATACAACTGTCATGTACAATACGACAAAACATAACTGTGAGTTTGAATACAATTATTGTCTACTAGAGACTATACAAACTCAAAAGGAGTCCTCATTACAATTATTGTCACAGTATTTAACAGAATAGTGAGCACTACTAATACTATCATCTGGTACATCACTCCGTTCCCCGACTTGTCCCAGCTATATTCTCATTTCCTGAAGAGAACAGTGAAAGAAAGGGTGAGCTCAACTAGCCCAATAAGAAATATTATGACTAAGATAATGCAGAATAAATTATCATTAGCCTTCAACAGTGTTAATATAACGAACATCAAGTTTAACTGCAGCGGAACAAGCAATCCATTAAAAGATTCAAGTAGAGAATAAAATCTACTATCTTCTATAATTTAAAAGGTTTTTCAACACTGTTATCGTTGGGACTCAGCTTAACAAAATAATACACATCATCGAGTCACCCTTGCATTACGGTCAAGGATATTCTTTAGTATCACATCCACAATTATCCATGCACTACGGGCCAAGAATATTTGTGTATTCATTAATGGTCATGATCATGCCAACAACTGTCCATCAATGCACTACGAACCAATGAGGACTTTTACCACATCATTTGTAATATTACAGTCATGATTATACTGAATAATCTCTGGTCATAATCATACCAAGTCCATCTATACACTACAGACCACAGATGACTTTCAACATTTTATAAACATGAGGATGATGACAATGATATAAGAATTCAATAAAACAAGTTCAAGAATTAATTTATCCAGGAACTGATAACGTCCAAATTGTCAACATGATAATGCTTTGTGGAGTAAAATTCAAGAATGCTTAGAATAATATTTTCATGAAAAGATACTGGATGAAACGCAATTATCAAGGATATTCCACTAATTTCATGGAGTATAGAAGTTAAAACTTAACCAACTGAGTATAATAAAGAATGGAATAACAAAAGAAATCACCCGGCATGCGATACACCGCACAGACATGTTATTCTAACAGAATAATAAATAATGGAACCAGGTCCGGCGTAAACGCACAGACAGGATATTCCGACAGAATAATAAATAATGGAACCAGGTCCGGCATAAACGAACAGACAGGATATTCCGACAGAATAATAAATAATAGAACCAGGTCCGGTGTAAAACATACAGACAGGATGTTCCAACAGAATAATAACAAGACGGAACCAGGCTCGGTGTAAAATACACAGACAGGATGTTCCAACAGAATAATAATAAAAATGGAACCAGGTCCGGTGTAAAACACACAGACAGGATGTTCCAACAGAATAATAGAAGAATGTCACCAAGTATAGGGTAGACCGCGTATACAGGTTATTCCAACAGAATAATAAGAAATGGAATAACAAAAGTTCTCTTCATGAATAAGAAAGAATAACACCCCTTACCGTTTTAAAGAAGAATTGAAATAAGGAAGTAGTTAAGTAGCCGAATACTTTTTTTCTCTCTCTCTATAGTTTCTCTCTCTAGAGTTTAGTGAATTCGTAAGAAATAATGAAGGAATGAGCTGCTATTTATAGAAAAATAGAATGCATAGTAACTAATCCATGAACGGTCCAGATTAATTACTTTAATCTGACGATCCATATTTAAAGAAAAATCTTTTAAATAAAATATAATATATTCTATTTATAGAATAACTTTAATAAAGTATTCTATTTTATATAAAAAGATGTTTCTGTTTTATTACGTTAATAATACGAATAAAAAAAACTTCATTATCGCTAAATAATTCATATTATTAACTGACAATAATTGAATCAAACTGAGTGACTTCTCACATAAGTATTAATAATTAATACCGTGTCCTACTATGCAACCACACGTGTTACAGTACTTTTACTACCGAGTAGTTCAACAGTATCAATGGTAAAACTTCCGCCGTTATTTTTAATAAAATATTTTTGTCGTTTTCTCAATTCGACAATAATTTCGTTGTGGGGTCCACCAATGATTGTGCCGTTGTACGAATATTCTCTGTTAAAATGAATATTCCCCAACCAATCGAATATTATATAACAACTTGCGTACTTTACAAAATTTATAAATATTATCCACAATTATAACATTATATCAAATTAACTCTATAATATTCAAAAATGATATTTATAGAAAATTCATCTTTATTTATAAAAGTTGGGGTCTTACACAATTTCTATAGAGCAGAAGCTGATGAAAAATTCTGATGAGCTAATTGAGAAGATATCTCTAATCAATGAAGAATCAAAGAAGTTGACAGCAAAAGAAGATAACTCAGTTCAAGACAGACTCCAAGCCACCATGGCTGATGTATCTCTCAAAATCAAAGAGAGAGATGACATATATCTGAAGGCCATGAATGATCAGAAGGCAGATGCACTACGAGCTAAAAAGGCAAATGAAGAACGACTCCAAGTCCTCTTTGACAATATTGACAACATGAATCAGTCTTTCTCCGTGCAACTTGAGCTGAGCCAGCAAGAACTCAAGTTTGAAGTTGCTAACTCATCATACCTGATGGAGCAACTAATGTCCAACATGGAGCAGCTGTCCCAAGTGATTAATGAGAAAAAGAGGCATAGAAAGAGGCAGAGTAAGAGACATTCACGAAAGGGCAAGGAGAGCAGAAGGAAAGAAAATAAGTCATCATCTAAGGGGGAGCCAAAGGCTGAGGGGGAGCCAGAAGAAGAAGAAGAAATAAAATCCACATCCCAATGGGAGCAGGAGCAAAGAAATCAAATAGATGAATAGCTGATCAAACAGACATCCTGGAAGCATACATGAAACCAAAGAGGTACATCTCTAACTAGTTAGGTATGTTCTGGATCCAGGATGTAAAATGTCATAGTGTAATAAATCTCATATTCTTATAAATGACATTCATGATTATCTGTTTTAGAAATACAATTGCTCATTATATTTAAGATTCATTTATAACATGCATATGCACTTATTATTTTTGTCATAATCAAATAGGGGGAGATTGTCAGGAATAAGCATGTGAATGATATTTCTATTTATATATGATTTGATTATGATATATATATATATATATATATATATATATATAATATATATATATATATATATATATATATATATATGAATGAATATGCAAGTATGCTTGCATTAAGAAAAGTTGTATAGTCCTTTGATAGATAATAGAAACATATATACAAGGACTTAGAATGAATTGATCAAATGTGTTAGGTTGATCATACATAAGCAAAACAGCTTTGTAAAGTCCTTAAAAAGAAATGATGTACAAGGACTATAAATATAGAAAGATCAACCATGTTAGGTTGATCTTATGATGTAATAGACAGGCTTGTCTGATCGTCGAGTAATGTACTAGAAATCTTAGTTTGCCAATAGAGTCGGGGAAAACTCGAGAGTTATCAAGGCAGAATCATAGTCTCCAAGATAGTAGATCTTGGAGTTCGTAGACTACCAGGAGAGACGAGGAAGTATCGTAGTGTGTTGAGGAGAACTTCCTTAGGGTCGTAGTCTGCTGAGGAAGTCATGTTCAGAATCGTAGAGACAGCCTGCCTATGATGTGACGCCCCCAAAATAGGTATACAACACCCATTCTGAGTCGCCAAATACATGGTACAGAAAGCAAACTACAACTTCAATAATACAATTGTCGTGCAAAATACGACAACACATACTGTGAGTTTAAATACAAATATTGTCTTCTAGATAATATCCACACTCAAATAAGTCCTCGTTACAATTATTCAAACACTATTTTACAGAAATAGTGAGGACTGCTAAAACATCTTTCTAGAACCATCACTCCGTACCCTGACTAGTTCCTGCTACGTTCTCACCTCCTGAGAAAATGGAACAAAAAGGAAAAGGGTGAGCTTAACTAGCCCAGTAAAGAATACTATGACTAAGATAATATACAACAAATTATCGTTAGTCTTCAACAGGGAAAAATCTGATATAATATAATCGACAACAAGTTTTAGATCAACAACTGCAGCGAAAACAGCAAACTATTAGAAGAGTCAAGTAGAGAAAGAATTCAACTATCTTCTAAGATTTAAAAGTCCATCATCAATATTTTATCCCTGTAACATCAATTAATAATCATCTTTATCCAAATATTCATCTTTGCACTACAGGCCAAAGATATTCATTTGTATCACCTGTCAGTCATGTTCATCTCAACACCTATTCATCTTTGCACTACAGGCCAAAGATATTCATCAAGTAATCATACATCTTTGCACTACAGGCCAAAGATATTCAGTAATATCATCATATAGGACTGAGGATGATGAAAAATATCTTGAAGAGAACGAATCCAGTGAGACAGAAGGACAAATATTAGGGATTCGTATAACAGTTTATCCAAGATCAATAATACTTCATAATAATCAATTGTGAAGCAGAATTCAAAAATAAAGATCAAAACATGGATACAATCAAAGATAGTAACCGTAATAGACATTTTGAACAAAAAAGAAAAATTTTATTTTTCGGTGAATAGTGTCGTATTCGTGAATAGTACCGTATACGTGAATAGTGTCGTATACGTGAATAGTAACCCCGACACAAAAAGTTTCAAATTTGATAAAAACTCATATCAATATTTCAGCATAATGATATTGAAGAAAATAATATCATTAAGAAGAAAATAATATCCCTTACCTCAAAATATCAGTACTTCGGGTCGGAATACCGGTATAAGGCTGAAAGAAACTTGCTCTGATGAATAGAAACTCTCAAAGTATCTAAATACTCACAAAATACACTCAATAATCTAGAGAGAGAAAGAGAGAAAACTTATTTCTTGTGTGATTTTTAATTCTAACTTAGCCCTCTATTTATAGGAAAATGTTAGCACGCCGAAGCAGACTTAACCTGCAACCTGATGGCTTTACCTGCTACTATTCCCACCCACCACATTTGAATAAAAATCTCAACACATTTCTTCACCAACCAAGAGTGGGGCCCACAAATTCTAGAATTTTCCATCAAAATAATAAACTCCGAAAATTCAATAATTTCTGAACCAGTCATCTTGTAAGATTCATAATAAATCATACGTTCATTTTTAACGGTTCAAAATTTTTGGACATATACTCAACTTATATATGTATAACATATCCAAAAATAATCACGATCCAACGGTCGGATTAAAAATTATAACTTCCGCAAAATATCTCAAAAATCATGATTTTTAATACCTCCATTCCGACAAAAATACTGATAAAAACCTCAACATTAACTCCTTCATTTTTAATCACAAAAATATATCCCTCATTTATATCCACATAAAATAAATATTTCCGTATCATATGAATCAATAATTAATTATTCACAAATAATATTACAGAATCACATTTATGACAACCAGGCCGTTCCCAGGGAAGAGGGGGCTTTCCAATAAGAATTTCTCCTTACTGGCGCGCAATTAGATGACCAAACCTCTCCTTAGACAGAACTTTCTAGACATTGCCAATAATATTATCTAATAATATTATTCAAATAATATGAATTATTGATCTGATAATGGAAAATACTGTGCAACAACAATTATTGAAACAATAATAATATAAAATATCAACGCAACAATTATTGAATCAATAAAATAAAATATTAAACAATAACTACTGTAACAATTATTGAGTAGTGCCTTCTTACGTAAGAATCAATAATTGGTGCAATACCGTGTGCTACTGTATTTTAACCACCGGGTATTCCAACAGTATTAACGGTAACAACTACGCCGTTATTTATAAATAACTTATACTTGTCGTTTTCTTCATCCAATCGCTTTTCGTTATGCGGCCCACACAAGGCTGTGCCGTCGTACGAATATTCCCTGATAGCAAGAATATTCCACGACCAAACGAATATTCCCCGACAAAATGAATATTTTATAACCACTTGCTTATTTTGCAAAATTTGCACATTTCACCCATAACCAAAGTATTATATCAAATTAACCCCTTATTATTAACAATAATGTTTAGAGAAAATTTGATTTTATTCATTAATAAGTTGGGGTCTTACATATGAGCCGACTGATCATCTGCCAAAGCCAAGTCAAAAATCGTAGACTACACTCTGTCAGGAATAAGTACGTGAATGATATTCCTATTTACATATGATTTGATTATGATATATATATGAATGAATATGCAAGTATGCTTGTATTAAGAAAAGTTGTAAAGTCCTTTGATAGACAATAAAAATCTGTACAAGGACTTAGAATGAATTGATGAAATATGTTAGGTTGATCCTACATAAGCAAAATAGCTTTGTAAAGTCCTTATAAAGAAATGATGTACAAGGACTATAAATATATAAAGATCAAGCATGTTAGGTTAATCTTATGATGTAATAGATAGGCTTGTCTGATCGTCGAGCACTGCACCAGAAATCATAGTCTACCATGAGAGTCAAGGAAAACTCGAGAGCTATCGAGGAAGAATCGTAGTCTGCAAGATAGTAGATCTCAGAGTTCGTAGACTGCCAGGAGAGACGAGGAAGGATCGTAGTGTGTCGAGGTGAACTTCCTCAGGGCCGTAGTCTGCTGAGAAAGTCATGATCAGAAACGTATAGATAGCCTGCCTACGAGCCGACCGAGCATCTGCCGTAGCCCAAGTCAAGAATCGTAGACTACACTCAGAGTCGTAGAGTCTACTGATCACATCAGAGGCAGAGATCGTAGTCGAGCAAGATCAGATGAAGATAACAAGCTCAACGACAGAGATAGTAAAGGGTCAAGATCTGATCTCAGAGTCGTAGTGTCTGCACAGCCAAAGCTAAATCGTAGAGTGCAAAACTAAGACCTCAACAGATGTGCTCACAATGCCAAGGTAGAATCGTAGAGCAAATACGGTTCTCAACGAATGAGCACTCCCAGAATATCCAAAGAAATGAAGCCTCTGGTTGGCACTGCAAAGATATATCCTGTGAGGATCCGAAATTTTATTTGTTGATAATTATTTTTTTTTTAGTTTGCGGAGTACGAATTAAATAGGTTAGTAAATTTATTGGCTAAGCAGTGTAATAAGGTAATAAAGAATACCTGATCAAAATCCTATTACGACTTTGGTCAATAATACAGTTATTATTATAATTGTATTTTTGGAAAGTTTGGTTAAGGGTACGTACTGATCTGATAAGGTGTAATATTAGTAAACACAAATAATCAGTTAGGAAATCCTAATATTATTTAGGAAATTCTAAGTTTTGATATGGTAACCCTAAACCTTGATAATAAATCCTAACCCTAATTAGGGTTATCAATAATAAGTTCTGATACTGAATATCATACTAGATCTGTTGATGTAAGATTAAGTATAAAATTTTATCAGGGAAATCAAGTGAGGATTAGGAAACCCTAACCTGGAATAGTAAACCCAAATTGATAAACCCTAATCTCAGTTTCAGGAATTCGAAACCCGAATCAAGAATATCAAAACCCTAATTCGAGAGCTCAAATGATAATTATAAAACCCTAAGGGGTAATATTTGTGGGATATATGTGAAAAGACTAATTTACCCTTCACATTATAGGGGAAATTACAAAAATACCCTTAGTGGGTGCGAAAAGACCAAAATACCCTCGATCTTATCTTTTTATAAAAGATAAACATAAATCTTGGTGACTCATCAATAAGATTTTTCGTGTCTAAATCTATAACATAAATGACCAAACTAACCTCAAGGTTGAATGGGAAATCACAAAATTATCCTTAGTACATAGGAAATAACCAAAATGCCCTTTTTCTTCCATTTTAGGTGATAAAGCCAAATCTTTGACTCAACACTTAAAATATTTGCCACATGTGTTACAACTAAGCCACACCGGCCATAACATGACACCTAGAAACCCATGGATACAATGAATCAAACTTAAGATGGATTAAAATCCATTTACCCCTTACTTTAAATACCTATGTGTGGTTATACTTATCCTCTCTAGCCTCACGAATTCTACACTTAAAATATATCATACTGTAGTCCCCAATAAGTTCATAGCAACACAAGATCAGAATCAGAAAGCACAAATCAAGAATGGGTCTAAAACGGTAAGAACATAAACCCTAATCTTAGATCTTTGAAGCTATATCAAAAGTTGTGATTTAGTGTTTATATATATGATATAACATGTTAATAAGTGATCTGGGTTGTTAAAACATGAATCCATAACATTTAAAAGCTTCAAAATGAAGATTTGATAAAGCAGTCAAGAACCCTAAAAGTATGTCTGACAATCGAATGTCAGGCCATTTAGATCCGAATTTGTTAGATGTTTGAGTTGTTTGAGGTATTATATTTGTAGTATGCTGCGAGCTTAGTAATCCAGAAGTTGAATCAGGATCATAGGATGTATAGATTGCAAGATATTGATGGTCAAATCCCGTTGACCTATCACGTTTTCAAATTCTGGAAAACCCAGAACTCAAGAACAGCATCTAACAAGATGTTTAAAGACCATGATCTTCACTCTGACAGGTGTTTGGATCATATAAGTGTAATGGATTTGAACCCTGTCATATAGACTACAAGTCCATACCATTAGATCACTCATTACATCAAACAAGTGCAAGATATGATAGATTAAAAGTAGGGTCTCGAAACTGGTTACCCAAATTTCTGGGTAACCCAGAGAGTTGCAAAACCACGTCTGACAGTCGTTTGACCGGCTTGAAACTTTCAACTGATAAGTAGATAAGGTGTTAAGTTGTGTCTAGATTATGCTATCATATGAGTACTACAATTCTAAAGCACTAGAATGCATTGAACATGTTTTTATTGAGAATTATTAGCGGTCAAAATAGGTTGACCGATCACAAGTGAATTCTGGGCAACCCAGAAAATATAAATCGAGACCTGACAAGTTCTTTTAACGCTCAGATCTTTCTATTATGATGTTGTTATACCCTATAAGTGCTACCATTTTGTGCCCTGACATATAGTCTACCACACCATGGTCCTAAATCACCTAAAGCTTTAGCAGGATGCAAATTATGTAGGCCTCAAAACCGTTGACTGACCATGACTTTTCCTTTCTGGAAAACCCAGAAAGGCAAGAACAGTTTTAGGTGCTTGATTAGATCCTCAATATCTTTTGATAGTGACATAGTTTGACACCAAAATGATTATAGGCTTATACTACTAGATATTGATTGATTACACTAACCAACTCAGAAGCCTAATAGATTGAAAATTAACCTTGGTCAAAGTAGGGGGGTAGGGGTTGTTCTTCAGACCTCAAGAACATCAACAGTGACGGTTTTGTCACTAAAAGTGACCTTTAGCGACAGTTAGCTAGAAAATTAATAAAAATTATATAATAAATAGAAATAAATACCAAATAATTATTATAAATTAATAATTAAATCCTAAAATACATTTTAAATTATGATAAATAAGTTTTAATATTTTGACATGAAATTTCATTAATATTAAATTTATTTGAATATTAATGATAATAAAATTAATTAATAATGCTATTAACAAAATTTGTAAAAATGATAATAAATCATTTTAAATAATAATAAATGCAAACTAATAATTTAAAAATCATTATCAATAATAACAAATTATTTAAAAATAAATTTGATGATTTAATAATTATTATGAATAATTAATAATTATTTTAATGATTGCTAAAATCATTTTTAATTGGTAATAAATTAAATACTATTAATAATAAATCATTTAAATAATATTAAATTATTTAAAAATGAAACTAATGATTTAAAAATCATTATCAATAATTTGAAAATAATAGTGATGATTTAAAAATCATTATGAATGATTATTAATTACCTAAAAATAATATTAATGATTTTAAAATCATTTTGATTAATAATAAATTAGTTGAAATTAATATTAATCGTTAAGAAATGGTTTTAATTTTCTAGAAAATATTATAAATAATATTTAGAGTAATATTTAAACTTTCAAATAAAGTTTACTCGAAAAATAATTCGATACTTATCCGATCAAGCTATAAAACACCGAATCAACATCGAATACGACCCAGACACTAATAATTGGATTAGATATCAACTATTATTGGTTCTAATTACTACAATGAACATATTTAAGTTGCGTAGACAGTTCTGAGTATTATAGATTAGTTGATCTTCGGACAGGCAAGTTTTTTCCGTACTTTGTGCAACTTTATATTTTAAATGCAAGTTTTTCTGCACTTTGTGCAAACATCATATTTCAAATGCCAGTTTTCTAGTTTCGTTTAATTTATTTATTAAATGAAAGTTTTCTTTTTTATGATTTTGTGAAATACAGTGTTCATGATTTCTATTTGTAAAAGGTTATGGTTTCTTGTTCAAACATAACCAAGACATATGAGTTGTTGTTTACGTAAAAATGCGTTTGATTTGATATCAAAGCATAGATTTTGAAAAACCAATTTTGTTTGGTACCAACATATATACTGACACTATTATGATCGGCAGTAACAAACTGACCGGGTTCCATGTGCCGGCATTTATAGCAATAACCGGAGGTTATTCAGATAGGATGATATGCATACTCCTAGTTTATTTGGTTGAGCGGATCAACCCGGATTTCTAAGCCTAAATGACTGACAAAAATTTGAAATGGGCAGGGTTTGGCTGACAAACCTCAGTATATACATGTGACACTACTCTGAACTTTATGTTCATTCAATCCAGATTTAGTGTGTGTGGAGCAACTCTGAACTTTATGATCATTTAAAATTTGGTAAATGTATAACTTCATTTATTGTTCAAAACTTGCTGAGTTTTCTGTAGCTCATCCCTGCAAATATTTTCTTCATTTGCAGATAGAAAGAATATATTCCGGCGGTACCGGTATTTGTGGATAGAATGACTTAAGACATGGTTATCCATTTGAAAACTATAATGTAATATTGACAGCATTCTGAATCAATGTATGGTCTATTAATTGTGTAAGGTAATTGTTAGTTCCAGTTTTTAGTTTTTATTCGAATGAAATTAGAAAAGTGTACAGTATCTATATGAACTATATATCTGAATGATAGTGTTAACAGACATTGGCTTCTCTGATGCACTGAGGTAGCGCTTCACTCAGTTCCAAGAATCCTACCATTAATACTATGGAGGTCAGATAGATAAGAATTATAGATATGGAAGAAATATCTAAAAGATACTAAACCTGTACATCCAAGTGAGGATACTCAGTTATAATGATTGTTCTAATGAGAACTACTATTTACTATGAGTACTGTGAATCTTGGATTTATAGGAATTATTATCTTATAAAATATTTATGCGAGCACCAAATTGGCTACAGTGAATGTAGAGAATTTGGGGGCGTCACAATTTGGTATCAAAGCAGTAGGTTATAGAGCTAGGGTAGGAATACCTTAGGATATCACATCTGCAGTCTGCACCAAATAACTCAAGATCTGCGAAGCAAATCTAAAAGCTTTCAACGGCTACTTTCCAACGGGAAGATTGAGAAGAAGTATAAATCAACAATGCTTCAAAGATCAAGAGTTGCTAATGATTGCTATGTTGCAGAATCGTTGAGTTGGTAGAATGCTAACGTTGACTCTACGAGTTCCACCTGAGCTTAACAAAACCAGTCTCAATGACAGTGAGACTACGAAGGTGGAAGTGAAGCAGCTTTGAAGAAAGTTTTAAAAACTCATGAATAGTAACTCGTGAATAGTAACTCATGAATAGTAACCCCGACACAAAAAGGTAGAAATTTCACAATAAAATTCATACCAATATTTCGGTATAATGATATTGAAAGAATAACATTTCCTAAGCTTATAAATAATTTATTTTAATTATTTACAATTTACTAAATAATGCATTTAATCATCCTAAAATGCCAAACTCATAAGATTTCATCACTAATAACCAAAAACCCTCATAAAAAATCTGCATATACCTCATATAGGATTCTCAAGCCATAAAATCCTAATTTTCAATTTTCTTACTTCACATAACATATTTAATTCATTTACTCATAACTAGTCTATTTTCATGAAATATACCAAATCAGTTCTAAAAATATTTCTTTTCTGTAATTTAGCAGAATATAGTCCCATATTGAACATATATTTTTCTCAGAATTTTTAAAACTCAGTTACTATTTTTCATATGGCCAAAACCGCCGAATATTTAGACATTTATCATAAATTGTACTTTTATCCAAAAAATTTTGAAATTCACAGAGTACACCAATATTATATAGATATACTTCCGATAAAAATTTCATCAATTTTGGAGTTAACCACAAGGAGTTATAAGCGGTTACTTTTAAAATAGTCTTTTCCCGTAAAATTTCTAACTCTTAATCTATACATCCAAAAATCACCATTTTCGGACACAATCAATAAAACTCATCAAAATATCATTTCAAATTTTTTCATAATTTTCTGAAGGCCAGAAGAAATACGAACTGAAAAACATAATAACCCTTAAAATCCCTTACTATCCCTTACCTCAAAAGAGCAGCACTTCTGACTGGATATCGGATATGACGTTGAAAGAAACTTGCACTAATGAATAGCAACTCACCAAGTATCTAAATACTCACAAAATACACTCAATAATCTAGAGAGAGAAAGAGAGAAAACTTATTTCTGGTGTGATTTTTAATTCTAACTTAGCCCTCTATTTATAAGAAAATGTTAGCACGCCGAAGCAGACTTAACCTGCAACCTGATGGCTTTACCTGCTACTATTCCCACCCACCATATTTGAATAAAAATCTCACCACATTTCTTCATCAACCAAGAGTGGGGCCCACCAATTCTAGAATTTTCCACCAAAATGATTAACTCCAAAAATTCAATAATTTCTGAACCAGTCATCTCGTAAAATTCATAACAAATCGTACGTTCATTTTTAACGGTTCAAAATTTGTGGACATATGCTCAACTTATATATGTATAACATATCCAAAAATCACAACGATCCAACTGTCGGATTAAAAATTATAACCCCCGCAATATATCTCAAAATCCCTGATTTTTAATACCTCCATTCCGACAAAAATACAGATAAAAACCTCAACATTAACTCCTTCATTTTTAACCACAAAAATATATCCCTCATTTATATCCACATAAAATAAATATTTCCTTATCATATGAATCAATAATTAATTATTCATAAATAATATTACAGAATCACATTTATGACAACCAGGCCGTTCCCAGGAAAGAGGGGGCTTTCCAATAAGAATTTCTCCTTACTGGCGCACAATTAGGTGACCAAACCTCTCCTTAGACAAAACTTTCTAGACATTGACAATAATGTTATCTAATAATATTATTCAAATAATATGAATTATTGATCTGATAATGGAAAATACTGTGCAGTGACAATTATTGAACAACAATAATATAAAATTTCAACGTAGCAATTATTGAATCAATAAAATAAAATATTGAACAGTAATTACTGTAACAATTATTGAGTAGTGCCTTCTTACGTAAGAATCAATAATTTCAAAAATACTGTGCAATACCGTGGCTACTATGCAATAACGCGTATTACTGTATTTTAACCACCGGGTATTCCAACAGTGTTAACGGTAACAACTACGCCGTTATTTGTAAAAACTCAAATTTGTCATTTTCTTCATTCGACAGTTATTCTGTTATGGGGCCCACAAATAGCTGTGCCGTCGTACGAATATTCCCCGACAGAAAGAATATTCCACGACCAAACGAATATTCCCCGACAACAATGAATATTTTATAACCACTTGTGTATTTTAAAAAAAATTCATATATCACCCTTAACTTTAACATTTATCAATTTAAACATTTACTAAATAGTAATTATAAGAAAAATTGAATACTTTTATTTCATAAATTCCGGGGTCTTACAATCTCCCCTCCTTATGAAATTTCGTCCTCGAAATTTACGTACCTGGTATTTCAAAGAGTTGAGAATACCTTGCTTCCATTTCAGATTCCATCTTCCTTGTCATCATGATTTCTCCATTGCTCATCTCCTGTATTTCAGATATCATTCTAGAATACAGCTTCAAAACAAGGGTTAATTGAACAAATTAACATATCACATAATATCCCGATATTATGACTGACCAACAAATAAGCTTTAGGTAGGACACACTAGCGAAGGATTTACTCATCTCTCCCCTCCTAGTTATATTCTCCGATCTCCGCCAGAGACCATATCCCTAAGCTCTGATACCAAAAGTGACAACCCAAAAATAGGTCCATTCCATCCAACCTATTCTGAGTCGCCAAATACATGGTACAGAAAACAACTACAACTTTATTATAACAATTGTCGTGCAAAATACAATAACACATATGCTGTGAGTTTGGATACAAATATATACCAAATGTGACTCATGTCCCAACCGTGGACAGCACCTCACAATGACACCTTACATAAAGGTATAGTCAAAAACTGTTCTAGAAATTAGAATCTTCGGGAAGTGCTCAAGGAAACCTTCGTACATGGGAGGCCATGCGTCTAGGTTATGATAGATATCATATGGCCACAGAATTATCCTTGGTTGACCCAATAGACCCCAAAGAAAAACAAGAAGATTACTATCATATTCTTCCCAATGGTGAGTCTTCTCTTGACTTATCATTATCTCCACTATCTCTAATTGAGAATTATACTTCAAACAAACACCAAGATTATATAGGTAGTGCTCGTAAATATACTCAGCAAGTGGATAAGCATAACCCTGTCTTATGATGACACGAGGTTGTATGTCATTAGACATCTTGTATGATAGTGACAAAACACCCTTCCAACGTTGGGTTCGTCTCACCCTATTTTCTTCACCAAATATAACTACTAAATGATGATCACCATTTTATTCCCTTGTTACCCCCGCTCGACTCAGCTACACTCTTATTACCTGAAAGGAATTATGAAACAAAAGGGTGAGCACAACTAGCCCAGTAAAGAATATCATGACTAAAGATAATTAAATTATCAATAGCCTTCATCAGTAATAAATCAGAGATTTAGAACATATGGTAGATGATAAAAATTTTCAACCATAGTTGCAGCGGAATGAGCAATCCATTAGAAGAGTAAAATAGACCATAAAGTCCATTATCTTCTTCATGTTAAAAATCCACCAGCAATGTTTTATCCCTGTAACATTAATCAACAGTTCTGGTCCACAGTCATATGAATAACTCATAATCATAATTGTGATTTTAAATTCTTCTTCGTACCCAGGACGAAGATAATTTTCATCGCCTGTCTTTACCTGAAACATCAAAGATCGTGGTTATACCAAATTACAGTTCTTGTTTATGATCATACTAACAAATTTATCTTTGCACTACGGGCCAAAGATATTCATCAACAGTTCATCTTTGCACTACAGGCCAAAGATATTCAACCACGGATCATCTTTGCACTACAGGCCAAATATATTCATCAACCATTCATCTTTGCACTACAGGCCAAAGATATTCCTCAACAGTTCATATTTGCACTACAGGCCAAATATATTCATATCTCAAAGAAATATATAATCATTTCAGAATTATATAAACAATAATTATAACCATGTTGATTAATTCACCTTTACACTTAAGCTAAAGATATTCAGTTATAAATTCAATGGTCATGATCATACCAGTCAACAATTCAACTTTGCACTACTAGCCAAAGAGAACCCATAGTCATGATCATACCAACAATCTACCCATCTTTACACTCAAGTGAAAGAGAATTTCAACATCAAGGCTATAAAAATATTATATATGATAATAAAAACAATATGATCAAAATATAGATTTAATTTCAAGAGTAATATTCATAAATTAACTATAATTTAGTCAGAAAAAGAAACCAATTTTGTCATGAATAGTAACTCGTGAATAGTAACTCATGAATAGTAACTCATGAATAGTAACTCATGAATAGTAACTCATGAATAGTAATCCCGATACAAAAAGGTAGAAATTTTATAATAAAATTCATACCAATATTTCGGTATAATGATATTGAAAGAATAACATTTCTTAAGCTTATAAACAATTTATTTTAATTATTTACAATTTACTAAATAATGCATTTAATCATCCTAAAATGTCAAACTCATAAGATTTCATCACCAATAACCAAAAACCCTCATAAAAAATCTGCATATACCTCATATAGGATTCTCAAGCCATAAAATTCTATTTTTCAATTTTCTTACTTCACATAACATATTTAATTCATTTACTCATAACTAGTCTATTTTCATAAAAAATACCAAATCAGTTCTAAAAATATTTCTTTTCTGCAATTTAGCAGAATATAGTCCCATATTGAACATATATTTTTCTCAGAATTTTTAAAACTCAGTTACTATTTTTCATATGGCCAAAACCGTCGAATATTTAGACATTTATCATAAATTGTAATTTTATCCAAAAATTCTGAAATTCACAGAGTACATCAATATTATATAGATATACTTTCAATAAAAATTTCATCAATTTTGGAGTTAACCACAAGGAGTTATAAGCGGCTACTTTTAAAATAATCTTTTCCCGTAAAATTCCTAACTCTTAATCTATACATCCAAAAATTACCATTTTCGGACGCAATCAATAAAACTCATCAAAATATCATTTCAAATTTTTCCATAATTTTCTGAAGGTCAGAAGAAATACGAGCTGAAAAATATAATAACCCTTAAAATCCCTTACTATCCCTTACCTCAAAAGAGCAGCACTTCTGACTGGATATCGGATATGACGCTGAAAGAAACTTGCACTGATGAATAGCAACTCACCAAGTATCTAAATACTCACAAAATACACTCAATAATCTCGAGAGAGAAAGAGAGAAAACTTATTTCTGGTGTGATTTTCAATTCTAACTTAGCCCTCTATTTATAGGAAAATGTTAGCACGCCGAAGCAGACTTAACCTGCAACCTGATGGCTTTACCTGCTACTATTCCCACCCACCACATTTGAATAAAAATCTCACCATATTTCTTCACCAACCAAGAGTGGAGCCCACCAATTCTATAATTTTCCACCAAAATGATTAACTCTAAAAATTCAACAATTTTTGAACCAGTCATCTCGTAAAATTCATAACAAATCATACGTTCATTTTTAACGGTTCAAAATTTGTGGACATATACTCAACTTATATATGTATAACATATCCAAAAATCACAACGATCCAACGGTCGGATTAAAAATTATAACCCCGCAATATATCTCAAAAACCCTGATTTTTAATACCTCCATTCCGACAAAAATACTGATAAAAACCTCAACATTAACTCTTTCATTTTTAACCACAAAAATATATCCCTCATTTATATCCACATAAAATAAATATTTCCTTATCATATGAATCAATAATTAATTATTCACAAATAATATTACAGAATCACATTTATGACAACCAGGCCGTTCCCAGGAAAGAGAGGGCTTTCCAATAAGAATTTCTCCTTACTGGCGCGCAATTAGGTGACCAAACCTCTCCTTAGACAAAACTTTCTAGACATTGCCAATAATATTATCTAATAATATTATTCAAATAACATGAATTATTGGTCTGATAATGGGAAATACTGTGCAGTGATAATTATTGAACAATAATAATATAAAATTTTAACATAGCAATTATTGAATCAATAAAATAAAATATTGAACAGTAATTACTGTAACAATTATTGAGTAGTGCCTTCTTACGTAAGAATCAATAATTTCAAAAATACTGTGCAATACCGTGGCTACTGTGCAATAACGCGTATTACTGTATTTTAACCACCGGGTATTCCAACAGTGTTAACGGTAACAACTATGCCGTTATTTGTAAAAACTCAAATTTATCATTTTCTTCATTCGACAGTTATTCTGTTATGGGGCCCACAAATGGCTGCACCGTCGTACGAATATTCCCCGACAGAAAGAAAATTCTACGACCAAACGAATATTTCCCGACAACAATGAATATTTTATAACCACTTATGTATTTTGAAAAAAATTCATATATCACCCTTAACTTTAACATTTATCAATTTAACCATTTACTAAATAGTAATTATAAGAAAAATTGAATACTTTTATTTCATAAAATTCGGGGTCTTACAAATAAGATTTTCCATGTATCTAAATCTATAACATAAATGACCAAACTAACCTCAAGGTTGAATGGGAAATCATAAAATTATCCTTACTACATCAGAAATGACCAAAATGCCATTTCTCTTCCATTTTGGGTGATAAAGCCAAATCTTTGACTCAACACTTAAAAGATTTGCCACATGTGTTACAACTAAGCCACACCAGTCATAACATGACACCTAGCAACCCATGGATACAATGAATCAAACTTAAGATGGATTAAAATCCATTTACCCCTTACTTTAAATACCTATGTGTGGTTATACTTATCCTCTCTAGCCTCACGAATTCTACACTTAAAATATATCATATTGTAGTCCCCAATAAGTTCATAGCAACATAAGATCAGAATCAGAAAGCACAAATCAATAATGGGTCTAAAAAGGTAAGAACACAAACACAAATCCATAACATTTAAAAGCTTCAAAATGAAGATTTGAGAAAGCAGTCAAGAACCCTAAAAGTGTGTCTGACAATCGAATGTCAGGCCATTTAGATCCGAATCTGTTAGATGTTTGAGTTGTTTGAGGTATTATATTTGTAGTATGCTACGAGCTTAGTTATCTAGAAGTTGAATCAGGATCATAGGATGTATAGATTGCAAGATATTGATGGTCAAATCCCGTTGACCGATCACGTTTTCATATTCTAAAAAACCCAGAACTCAAGAATAGCGTCTAACAAGATGTTTAAAGACCATGATCTTCACTCTGACAGGTGTTTGGATCATATAAGTTTAATTTGAACCCTGTCATGTAGACTACAAGTCCATACCATTTGATCACTCATTACATCAAACAAGTGCAAGATATGATAGATTAAAAGTAGGGTCTCGAAACTGGTTACCCAGATTTTTGGGTAACCCAGAAAATTGCAAAACCACGTCTCATGGCCGTTTGACCGGATTGAATCTTTCAACTGATAAGTAGATAAGGTGTTAAGTTGTGTCTAGATTATGCTATGATATGAGTACTACAATTCTAAAGCACTAGAATGCATTGAACATGTTTGTATTGAGAATTATTAGCGGTCAAAATAGGTTGACCGATCACAAGTGAATTCTGGGCAACCTAGAAAATATAAACCAAGACCTGACAAGTTCTTTAAACGCTCAGGTCTTTCTATTATGATGTTGTTATACCCTATAAGTGCTACCATTTTGTACCTTGACATATAGTCTACCACATCATGGTCCCAAATCACCTAAAGCTTTAGCAGGATGCAAATTATGTAGGCCTCAATACCGTTGACTGACCATGACTTTTCCTTTCTGGAAAATCCAGAAAGGCAAGAACAGCCTTAGGTGCTTGATTAGATCCTCAATATCTTTTGATAGTGACATAGTTTGACACCAAAATGATTATAGGCTTATACTACTACATATTGATTGATTACACTAACCAACTCAGAAGCCTAATAGATTGAAAATTAACCTTGGTCAAAGTAGGGGGTAGGGGTTATTCTTCAGACCTCAAGAATATCAACAATGACGGTTCTGTCACTAAAAGTGACCTTTAGCGACTGTTAGCTAGAAAATTAATAAAAAATTATATTATAAATAGAAATAAATACCAATAAATTATTTTAATTCCAAAAAAAAACATTTTAAATTATGATAAATAAGTTTTAATATTTTGACATGAAATTTCATTAATATTAAATTTATTTGAATATTAATGATAATAAAATTAATTAATAATGCCATTAAATAAATTAGTAAAAATGATAATAAATCATTTTAAATAATAATAAATGCAAACTAATGATTTAAAAATCATTATCAATAATAATAAATTATTTAAAAATAAATTTGATGATTTAATAATTATTGTGAATAATTAATAATTATTTTAATGATTGCTAAAATCATTTTTAATTGGTAATAAATTAGATAATAATAATAATAAATCATTTAAAATAATATTAAATTATTTAAAAATGAAACTAATGATTTAAAAATTATTAATAGTGATGATTTAAAAATCATTATGAATGATTATTAATTACCTAAAAATAATATTAATGATTTTAAAATCATTTTGAATAATAATAAATTAGTTAAAATTAATATTAATCATTAAGAAATAGTTCTAATTTTCTAGAAAATATTATAAATAATATTTAGAGTAATATTTAAACTTTCAAATATAGTTTACTTGAAAAATAATTCGATACTTATCCGATCAAGCTATAAAACACCGAATCAACATCGAATACGACCCAGACACTAATAATTGGATTAGATATCAACTATTATTGGTTCTAATTACTACAATGAACATATTTAAGTTGCGTAGACAGTTCTGAGTATTATAGATTAGTTGATCGTCGGGCAAGCAAGTTTTTTCCGTACTTTGTGCAACTTTATATTTTAAATGCAAGTTTTTCTGCACTTTGTGCAAACATCATATTTCAAATGCCAGTTTTCTAGTTTCGTTTAATTTATTTATTAAATGAAAGTTTTCTATTTTATGATTTTGTGAAATATAATGTTCATGATTTCTATTCGTAAAAGGTTATGGTTTCTTGTTCAAACATAACCAAGACATATGAGTTATTGTTTACGTAAAAATGCGTTTGATTTGATATCAAAGCATAGATTTTAAAAAACCAATTTTGTTTGGTACCAACATATATACTGACACTATTATGATCGGCAGTAACAAACTGACCGGGTTCCATGTGCCGGCATTTATAACAATAACCGGAGGTTATTCAGATAGGATGATATGCATACTCCTAGTTTATTTGGTTGAGCGGATCAACCCGGATTTCTAAGTCTAAATGACTGACAAAAATTTGAAATGGGCAGGGTTTGGCTGACAAACCTCAGTATATACATGTGACACTACTCTGAACTTTATGTTCATTCAATCCAGATTTAGTGTGTGTGGAGCAACTCTGAACTTTATGATCATTTAAAATTTGGTAAATGTATAACTTCGTTTATTGTTCAAAACTTGCTGAGCTTTCTGTAGCTCATCCCTGCAAATATTTTCTTCATTTGCAGATAGAAAGAATATATTCCGGCGGTACCGGTATTTGTGGATAGAATGGCTTAAGACATGGTTATCCATTTGAAAACTATAATGTAATATTGACAGCATTCTGAATCAATGTATGGTCTATTAATTGTGTAAGGTAATTGTTAGTTCCAGTTTTTAGTTTTTATTCTAATGAAATTAGAAAAGTGTACAGTATCTATATGAACTATATATCTGAATGATAGTGTTAACAGACATTGGCTTCTCTGATGCACTGAGGTAGCGCTTCACTCAGTTCCAAGAATCCTACCATTAATACTATGGAGGTCAGATAGATAAGAATTATAGATATGGAAGAAATATCTAAAAGATACTAAACCTGTACATCCAAGTGAGGATACTCAGTTATAATGATTGTTCTAATGAGAACTACTATTTACTATGAGTACTGTGAATCTTGGATTTATAGGAATTATTATCTTATAAAATATTTATGCGAGCACCAAATTGGCTACAGTGAATGTAGAGAATTTGGGGGCGTCACAATTTGGTATCAAAGCAGTAGGTTATAGAGCTAGGGTAGGAATACCTTAGGATATCACATCTGCAGTCTGCACCAAATAACTCAAGATCTGCGAAGCAAATCTAAAAGCTTTCAACGGCTACTTTCCAACGGGAAGATTGAGAAGAAGTATAAATCAACAATGCTTCAAAGATCAAGAGTTGCTAATGATTGCTATGTTGCAGAATCGTTGAGTTGGTAGAATGCTAACGTTGACTCTGCAAGTTCCACCTGAGCTTAACAAAACTAGTCTCAGTGACAGTGAGACTACGAAGGTGAAAGTAAAGCAGCTTTGAAGAAAGTCTTAAAAAGACCAAAGCTTCACTCAACAAAGATGAGAATGCCACTTGAATGGGCATCTAAGCTAAGAGCTGAGAAGGACAAGAAGATAGCATTCAGTAGAGTGGCAAAGGATAAAGCTGATCTTAAGAGCCACACTACGATTCACCATGAACCCAAAGCTGAAGCAGAGCAAGTGCAGAACCATGTCTGCCAACATGTTAAGAAGGGTTCAAGAAATGGTGATGGTGCACGGCTGACACTACATGAAGATGAACATAACAGAAGAAGATCAGCTGCACCAAAGATGATGTGGTCCAATTTCGAAGCAGAATGCAAAGAGGACCACACCAAGCTGCTAAGTACAAAAGATGATCAAGCTTAAAGACATCTTAGCAGCTCAGCACCAACAATAAAAACAAACAACAAGAAGAAGCCATGGCCTGTGGGGTCCTTGTTCGGAGGGACTAAATAAAGTTCCAAGCCTTTTGGGCTTGAAGAGTTCCTAGGGAACTAGAGAAGTTCCAAGGCTGCTGGCCTTGAAGAGTTCTTAGTGAACTGAAGTCCCAAGGCTGCTGGCCTTGAAGAGTTTTTAGTGATTCAGGGTGCTGCACTTCCTTAGTGGAAATCCTGCTAGTTGAAAGTAGAAGAGTGGATTAGGAGCTTGTGTCTCTGAACCACTTAAAACCCCTTGTGTCTTTTACCTTATGTCATTTACATTATGTATATTAACTGCTATAACTACTATGTATATTTTAACTGCTTACAACTGAACTAACTCTAAGAATAATGTATGTATGATTATGAATATATCAATGAAGGGGATCTTTTACTTATTCCGTTGTGCTTAAAAAGATTTTTATGTTTGTCATATGCTAAAACATTGGCTATACAAAATTAAAGAGAAAAGAATTTGAAATTAAAAAGGGATCTATTCAACCCCCCCCCTCTTCTAGATCTATATTGTGCCTACTGGGAACTAACAATTTGTATCAGAGCAGGTTCTCATGATATATTCTAAAGCTAATTGCTTTGAGTGTGATCCTAGGCACAAATATTGTTCTAAACTTAGTTTAGTAGTAAGTCACTTGTTATATGCAGATGAGCTCACACGTTGGAAATATTGTGTATAGGTAAATGTGTATATACACCTGAAGCTGCTCAAGATTGGTCTATGTTCTTGATTGCCATATCAATGATCAATCCCTGCCCACAGTCAATCTTATAGTCTTAAGACCAGGCTAGAAAGCTCAAAAAACATCAACAGAAAAGAATCAAACATCCTCCAACCTGAAAAGGTAAAAAAGCCATACATGCTAAGAAATGCTTATCCAGAGAAGAAAGAAGAATTTCTCAAACATGTGTCTGGCCAACCTGTAGCTGGATGTAAACCTGGTAAACTCAGGGATGTCAAAGTATTAAAGATGCTGAGATTTTCTTAGCCTGCATCTTCAAGACCACGGCTGATTAATTGAAGGTCAAGAGGAGCAATAAGCTGTCAGAAGCAAATGAGAAACTATGCACATCAATGCCTAACCTCAGTATGTCTAAAGTTAAATGATTGTTAAGAAACTGACAGTAAAAAGGTACGATTCCTCACTAATATAATTGTATACATCATGTTACACCTTCTTATGCACTATAACAGTATCCTGTCAAGAAATCATAATCTACCTAAAAAGGTGAAGAGAGAAAGTACACTAAGATTGGAAACTTAAATGCTTACAAACTTTCTCTCCATCTAAGTTTTAGGTTGAAGATGACATCTTGAAAGAAATCTGAAATAGGTCATAAGCACATTAAAGGTTAATTCAATTTTATATGGAGTAATCTTTGCTGATAGGATAGTTTACATGTACAAACCTATGTTCTAAGTGTTTGATAACATTCAGAGTATTATCAATTCTACAAGAGTATCTTGAGGATTCACAGAAACTGATCACCTCTATAAATCAACCAGATACACATAAGTATTAGTGTTGATTCTCACAACATTTAAACTCTGTGAACATAACCAAGCAAATGATGAATCCATCAAATGAAAAGAGTGTTTTATTAAAATGGCAAATCTTACAGACACTCATCATCATGCATCTCAAAATGTAATATCCAAATTAGCTGCATGCATGAATTTGATTGTTGGTGATCAATATGATGTTAATTCTAATATATGAGGAATAGGGTTTTTGAAACTAACCTGGTAGGACCCATTTAACTATGAGTACCGAAATAGAAATATATCTAACCTACAGGTACTTGGTCCATCTGACCACACTAAGGAATGATGAAGCAAGAGACTTTAGTCAAAGAAGGATTTAACCAGCAGAAAGCTTACGACTGTTCAGAAATGATTCTGATAAAATTCCTATGTGTCAAAGCTTATCCTTGAAGACCTGCTAAGCTAATCCAAATGAAGCTCACTTGGCTGCTGAAACGAATATAAAAGTAGGTCAATCAACCAAAGATGGAAAGGGTCTTATATGCTCAATCATGCAAAGCATGTCATATGAGAAGAATCCTCAAGGAAGCTCATTACAGAGGATCATCGAGCATCAAACATGAGGAACTCATTACGGGAGCAAAACTCAACGAGCATGTACAAACAAAGAAGACTACATTCGTAGTGCTGACAAATGATCGTAGAATGATAAGTCCTGGAGATATCCATGTCTACGATGAAAACAGATCTGATTGTCAGTAGTGATTCCAGTCAGAAAGAAACATGCAAAGATGCCTCCTAATGCAGATGAAGAAAAGGAAATCACACCTCATTGAGAAGAAAGTTTAAACATGGGGAAGCAGTGAGCTGTTAAGGAACAACAGAACTGAGATATACTATGAAGCAGTGTACCAGCTACAAAGTCCCAAAACTTTGTGGCTGATGAACCAAATGGAGATCCATGGTCAGTAGGAACGTCTCAAAATGTACTACTGATAACCTTTCAGCTACCCAACTCAGAATCGTGGAAATCGTACGATCAAACATCTGATCGTAGTGTAAGAGGAGGAGGACACCACGATTACAATAAATGAAATTGCCTAAAGTTGGTAGAGAACCTCACCACCAGAAAAAGTCAAATGAGATATCAGTGCAAATCACTTCTAAAGTATTTCATCTGGAAAGCGCCTCAGGGACAAACCTGACCCTTAATTCACTCTAAGAGGTTAGCCCTTCCTGAACTACCTTGACCCAGAAGGAATGCTAAGTAAAGCTCATCTCAAGGACCAAGTCAGTCAACGATCGTAGAGTAGAGGTTGAAGAGAACTCAACGAATGTGGTGCATCCTCAACGATCGTAGAAGCAGACTCGACGATCGTAATCTTACCAAAGGATACTCTAGCTCTTGAGGAGCTTGGAAGAACTGGACAATTGCTTAACCATTCAGATTAAAAGGAGATGAGTTCGGATACAGTTTGAAAAGATATTATGCAAACGCATCTCAGAACTCAAGTGCCCAAACTGGCCCAAAGTACATCAGTGATCAAGCTATGCAGCATCAAGATAAGGAAATGTCAAACCCATCCTCTGCAGCCTCTCTCAAATGTTGATCGTTGAGTCAACAAAGGAAAACGTAGAGTCCATAGCTGCCTTATCATGCTACTCTACTAACTTAAAAGGTCAATGGTCAATCCACGTCAATTAAACGTCTACTCTTCCAAAAGAGATATTTAACTGAAAAGGTTATGGGGAGTTACAGCTCATTACTGGACATCGTGCAACCAATGGTTGGCTGACACATCACTGATTATGCAGAGTTAAAAGGAACTGCCATAAAGACAAATTCAAAAACTGCAAAACAGTTATCAGAAACCGTCGAACCTTTCTCCCTCCCACTTTTAAACCCTAAGAATCCTCTTCAAAGCCTAAACCCATTAATCCTCCAGAAATTAGCCCAAATCACAATCAGCTATCTCTCATAAATCTCTCTGAATCACACACCCACATACTTTAAACTCTTCAAATGGCAGAATGGCGAGTTATAACAGGAATCCAACTGGGCTTCAAAAAGTTCGAAGAATCAGAAACGAAGTTCAAGGATATACTTGAGCTCGTAAACAAGGCTGGGTTCTCTGAGTGCTTGGAGGCCAACACTCCAGTCTATACAGAGCTAGTGAAACAGTTCTACTCAAATGCTTCAATAAATTCTGGGCTTCTGACCACGAAGGTGAAAGGATCGAGTCTGAAAATAAGAGCATCAGACATCAATCAATGCCTAGGGTTTCCCAACCAAGGTCTGATAAACCTGGATGAAGTAGACAGTGAAGAAGGCAAGAGGATAATGTGGTACCAAAGAAACCCTTATCTGAAGGACATGAAGAAGAAGGAGTTTTCGGAGGAATTCGAGTTCCTTACTGAGATAGTGGGCAAATGTATACTATGCAAGGATACTGCACATGACACTATGCTTGATCAGCAGTTGAAGATTATGTCTGCAATAGTTTTGAAGAAAAGGATAAACTTTGGAGTTATCTTGTTCGATCAAATCTCAAAATGGGTAGAAAAGGCTGAGTTAAAGAAGTCTACAGAAAAACCACTTACAAAGGTGTTTTATGGAAGACTGCTAAGTATTGTGATGAAGAAGAAGTTGGGAGGAAAAATCAAGGATGATGAAAGAGAACCTCTAAATGTTCACAAAGTAATGTCTCCACGACTATTTGTGAACTGGAAGAAGAACCCAAAGGAAAACAAGAGGTTGACAACAACAGGGAGCAGTAGAAAGAACTCTGCAAAGAAGAGGAAGGTAAAAGAGGTGGAAAACACTGAGTTTAGTGACTCTGCACCAGTAGAAACCACACCAGCAAGGAAGATATCCAAGGGCGTGAAGAAAGTTGAGCCCTTGCTAAGAAATCTCTCCACAGAAGACAAGGATGAAGATGAAAAGGTCTCAACTGCAGAAACTACCAAGAGAAGAAGTAACAGACTGCTTCAAGGGCCATCTAGAAAGAAAGCTAAGGTGGTAAATAGACCAGTCCTAGTTTCTCAAGATAGCCCATCTAACAAAGAAGAGGATGTAGAGTCAAAAAAAGGGAAAGCAATTGATAGTCTTAAGGCTGAGTCCCCACAGACCAAATCCAGCAATGAAGGTGAAGCTGGATTAATGGAAGAAAGTGCAGCATCTGCTGATGAAGAAGAATGCACAAGCCATGTGGCCAACCCTCAGAGCATTCACTCTGATGATGAAGAAAAGATACAAGCTGACCCAACTCCATCCCCAAATGCAAATTCTTCAACCAGCCCAGATAATGGATCAAATGATGTTGATTCTGAAGAAAAAGGACCTGCCCCTGCCAGTGCTGAACCTCAAGGAAGTTCGTCTGATGATCCAAAGGCTTCAGAGTCTGAAGAGGAAGAAGAGTCTGACTCCCCCATAGCTGAACCTCCAAGGAGAAGGAAGAGCTACAGACTATAAGCCAAATTTGCCTCCAAGAAGAGAAGTGATCACTCCACTGCAGTCATTGAAGTAAGTGATAACGAATCCAAGGAAGACATTGCTGAAGAAGAGTCTGGTAATATAGATCAACAAGAAGGATTCACTGATGAATCTAATCAGAATGCTTTAGGCTCCGAAAGAGAAGAAATGGAGAAAGATTCTAATTTTGCACATCAGGAATCAGAGGAACTAAAAGACTATCATGTCCTCTCTCCAGCAAGAATCAGTAGAAGAATTGTGGTAGAAGTCTTTGATGAACCAGAAGAACTTCCAGCAGAAAGATGGGTAAGATATGGAAATGAACAGCTCAAGGTTGTAAGGATGAATGCACATGATGTGTTCAAAAATTGGAACAACATAGAGCTTGACTGCACGACTATCCTCTACAATCCTGATGATCTGCTGATGAGATGGTTCTTCCAATGGATGCCTTGGCTAAAGGCACATACTGAAAGAGATGGGAGTTACTTCAGCTGGTGTTACTCTAAGTTTCCAAGCATGGAGCTAGTGGCACAGAACTTCCCAAGAGTGAAGAGATTTGTAACAATGATGTTCAAAGACCAGCCGCACTACAAAGTCTACAGACATGCTGGCAACCACTATATCCCTTATGATCATAGAGTGGACTCTGAAGGCAGTAGGATTATGGCCAAGGAGATAATCGTAAAGTATGTTCACTCTACTACTGATGGGGTTCAAGTTCAAAATCAGAAGCCTCCATCAGCCCAAGCACTGCTATCTGACACTCCCTCATCCTCAAATAGTAATTGGTACTCAACGATTGTTGAGATTCTTAAAATTTTTGAAAATCTATCCAAGGATGAAAATCATAGAGTCCAATCTGATGCTCAATAAAAGGCTGCCAAACCAGATGACCAAATTCCCATGGAGCACGAGCTGTTGAAAAATTCTGATCAGCTGGTCAAGAAGATATCTCTAATCAATAAATAATCAAAGATGGTGCTGACAGCAACAGGACATAATTCAGTTCAGAGCAGATTTCAAGCTACTATGGCTGATGTATCTCTTAAAATCAAAGACAGAGATCACATATATCTGAAGGCCATACATGATCAAAAGGCAGAAGCTCTACGAGCACAGAAGGCCAATGAAGAACAACTTCAAGTCCTCTCTGACAAGATTGACAACATGAATCAGTCTTTCTCAATGCAAATTGAGCTAAGACAACAAGAACTCAAGTTTAAAGTTGCTAACTCCTCTTACCTAATGGAGTAGCTTATGTCCAACATGGAGCAGCTCTCCCAAGTGATTAATGACAAAAAGGGGGAAAAAATAGGCATAGAAAGAGGCATAGCAAGAGGCATTCAAGGAAGAGCAAGGAGAGTAGAAAGAGTGAAGATAAAAAGGCCAAGGGAAAGTCAAAGAAGAAACGAACAGAAGAAGTAGCAGAGTCATCATCTGAGGAGGAGCCAAAAGATGATGATCACATGATCGCAGAGTTTGAGGGGGAGCAAATTAAGAAAGAAGATCATGAGTCTAAAGGGGAGAAGAACAAAGACAAAAAGTCATCATCCCAGGGGGAGCAGGAGCAAGAAGATCAAATAGATGAATAGGATATCCTGAAAATATACATAGAGCCAAAGAGGTACATCTCTAACCAGTAGGTATGTTCTGGATCCAGGATGTAAAATGTCAGTGTATTAAATTCCACATCATTATAAATGACATTCATTATTATCTATTTTAGAAATACAGCTGCTCACTGTATATAAGATTCATTCATAACATGTATATGCACTTATTGTTTTTGTCATAATCAAATAGGGGGAGATTGTCAGGAATAAGCATGTGAATGATATTCCTATTTACATATGATTTGATTATGATATATATATATATATATATATATATATATATATGAATGAATATGTAAATATGCTTGCATTAAGAAAAATTATAAAGTCCTTTGATACACAATAGAAATTTATACAAGGACTTAGAATGAATTGATCAAATGTGTTAGGTTGATCCTACATAAGCAAAACAGCTTTGTAAAGTCCTTATAAAGAAATGATGTACAAGGATTATAAATATAGAAAGATCAAGCATGTTAGGTTGATCTTATGATGTAATAGATAGGCTTATCTGATCGTCGAGCACTGCACCAAAAATCGTAGTCTGCCAGGAGAGTCAAGGAAAACTCGAGAGCTATCGAGGCAGAATCGTAGTTTGCAAGATAGTAGATCTCGGAGTTCGTAGACTGCCAGGGGAGACGAGGAAGGATCGTAGTGTGTCTAGGAGAACTTCCTCAAGGCCGTAGTTTGCTGAAGAAGTCATGTTCAGAATCGTAGAGACAGCCTGCCTACGTGCTAACCGAGCATCTGCCGAAGCCCAAGTCAAGAATCGTAGACTACACTTAGAGTCGTAGAGTCTACTGATCACATCACAGGCAGAGATCGTAGTCGAGCAAGATCAAATAAAGACAACAAGCTCAACGACAGAGATAGTAGAGTGCAAAGATCTGATCTCAGAGTCGTAGTGTCTGCATAGCTGAAGCTGAATCTTAGAGTGCAGAACTAAGACATCAACAGATGTGCTCACAATGCCAAGGTAGAATCGTAGAGCAAATACGGTACTCAACGAATGAGTACTCCCAAAATATCCAAAGGAATGAAGCCTCTAGTTGGCACTACAAATATATATCCCACCTAAAAGAAACCAGAGACCATTCAACGAATGGCATGCAAGCTAACAAAAGATCTAAGCATCAACCCAATCAGCATCCAGATTGAGTTGTGAAGCCATTCGAGATGAAGTCTTCCACAAGTTGATCAGAAGAAGACTTCAGTAACTGACTAAAGAAAGTCAGCAAGTGCAGTAGCTATCAAGTGGTAAGATGACAACGATCTTGGAAGTAACCAGGATCGTAGTGTTTGTCAGACAAAGAAAGAACCGATGGGTATACACAGAGATACTGGTCAGCCTCTGAAGAACAAGGCTAAAGTGATTAAGCATTGGGTCAGTCCATTGATGATAAGTGAACGGGAGATCACAAGGAGAAAGCGAGCTGGACACGCCACAAATCTGAAGTGTCTTGCTATTTAGAAGGGACCAGAACAAAGAAGTTAAGCAATCAGCATCTGAGAACTGTCGAGGTAAACAGAAGTGTTGAAGCACTGCACAAGAGAAGGAAGAGGTGTTCTACATTGAAGATCCAATCAACACTCATCAAGATCGTAGTGTTATCTCTAGTAGTCAACAAGACACTACGATCAGGTCCATGAAGACATGCATCAGAATAGTAGAGTTCGAACAGGTGAAGGTTGAAGCATTGGCAACGGTTCAATCTGGAGGTTGATATTTGGACAAGAGCTTATTGAGAGCATCGATGCAAAAGGACAACCTCTGATCGAGAAATCAGAAGGAGGAAATAAAGTCTTCAACCTGCCCGAGGCATAAAAGTGATATCTCTGATGGGGTAGGTGAAACAATGGACTGCAGTGTCAGAAAGTCAGAAAAGGAGATGTCATGTCACATCTGCAGTCTGCACCAAATAACTCGAGATCTGCAAAGCAAATCTAAAAGCTTTCAACGGCTACTTTCCAACGGGAAGATTGGGAATAAGTATAAATCAACAAAGCTTCAAAGATCAAGAGTTGCTGATGATTGCTATGTTGCAGAATCGTTAAGTTGGTAGAATGCTAACGTTGACTCTACGAGTTCCACCTGAGCTTAACAAAACCAGTCTCAGTGACAGTGAGACTACGAAGGTGGAAGTGAAGCAGCTTTGAAGAAAGACTTAAACAGACCAAAGCTTCACTCAACAAAGATGAGCATGCCACTTGAATGGGCATCTAAGCTAAGAGCTGAGAAGGACAAGAAGATAGTATTCAGTAGAGTGGAAAAGCATAAAGCTGATCTTAAGAGCCACTCTACGATTCACTATAAACCAAAAGCTGAAGTAGAGCAAGTACAGAACCATGTCTGCCAACATGTTAAGAAGGGTTTAGGAAATGGTGATGGTGTATAGCTGACACTACATGAAGATAAACAGAACAGAAGAAGATCAGCTGCACCAAAGATGATGTGGTCTAGTCTCGAAGCAGAATGCAAAGAGGACCACACCAAGCTGCTAAGTACAAAAGATGATCAAGCTTAAAGACATCTTAGCAGCTCAGCACCAACAACAACAACAAATAACAACAAGAAGCCAGGGCCTGAGAGGTCCTTGTTCGTAGGGACTAAATGAAGTTCCAAGCCTGCTGGGCTTGAAGAGTTCCTAGGGAACTAAAGAAGTTCCAAGGCTACTGGCCTTAAAGAGTTATTAGTGAACTGCAGTCCCAAGGCTGCTGACCTTGAAGGAATTTTAGTGATTCAGGGTGCTGCCCTTCCTTAGTGGAAATCCTGCTAGTTGAAAGTAGAAGAGTGGATTAGGAGCTTGTGTCTCTGAACCACTTAAAACCCCTTGTGTCTTTTACCTTATGTCATTTACATTATGTATATTAGCTGCTATAACTGTTGTGTATGTTTTAACTGCTTACAACTAAACTAACTCTAAGAACAATGTATGTATGATTATGAATATATCAATGAAGGGAATCTTTTACTTATTCCGCTGTGCTTGAAAAGATTTTTATTTTTGTCATATGCTAAAACATTAGCTATACAAATAAAAGAGAAAAGAATTTGAAATTAAAAAGGGATCTATTCACCCCCCCCCCCTTCTAGATCTATATTATGCCTACTGGGAACTAACACACTCCGAGTCGTAGAGTCTACTGATTACATACAGAGATCGTAGTCGAGCAAGATCAGATGAAGACAACGAGCACAAAGTGAGAAATCGTAGAGTGTCAAGATCTGATCTTGGAGTCGTAGTGTCTGCACAGCCGAAGTTGAATCTTAGAGTGCAGAACTAAGACTTCAACAGATGTGCTCACAATGTCAAGGCAGAATCGTAAAGCAAATACGATTCTCAACAAATGAGCACTCCCAGAATATCCAAAGAAATGAAGCCTCTGGTTGGTACTACAAAGATACATCCCACCTAAAGGAAACCAGAGAGCACTCAATGAATGGCATGCAAGCTAACCGAAGATCTAAGCATCAACCCAATCAGCATCCAGATTGAGTTGTGAAGCCATTCGAGATGAAGTCTTCCACAAGATGATCATAAGAAGGCTTCAGTAGATGACTAAGGAAAGTCAGCAGGTGCAGTAGCTGTCAAGTGGTAAGATGACAACGATCTTGGAAGTAACCAGGATCGTAGTGTTTGCCAAACAAAAAAAGAACTGATGGAGTATACACAGAGATACTGGTCAGCTTCTGAAGAACAAGGCTAAAGTGATTAAGCATTGGGTCAGTCCATTGATGATAAGTGAATGGGAGATCCCAAGGAGAAAGCGAGCTGGACACGCCACAAATCTGAAGTGTCTTGCTATTCAGAAGGGACCAGAATAAGGAGTCAAGCCATCAGTATCTAAGAACAGTTGAGGCAAACAGAAATGTTGGAGCACTACACAGCAAGAACGAAGAGGCGTTCTATATTGAAGATCTAATGAACACTCTTCAGGATCGTAGTGTTGACGCTACCAGTCTATGAGCAACATTCAATAAGACACTACGATCAGGTTTAAGAAGATATGCATCAAAAACGTAGAGTTCGATCAACTGAAGATTGAAGCATTGGCAACGGTTCAATCTAAAGTTTGATATTCGGACAAGAGCTTATTGAGATCATCGATGCAAAAGGACAACCTCTGATCGAGAAATCAGAAGGAGAAAACAAAGTCGTCGACCTGCCCAAGACATCAGAGTGACATCTCTGACATGGTAGGTGAAACAATAGACTACGGTGTCAGAAAGTCAAAAAAGAGGATGTCATGTCACATCTGCAGTCTACACCAAATAACTCGAGATCTGCGAAGCAATTCAAAAATCTTTCAACGGCTACTTCTCAACGGGAAGTTTGGGAAGGAGTATAAGTAAGTCATAGCTTCAACGATCAAGAGTTGCTGATGATTGCAATGTTGTAGAATCGTTGAGTTGGTAGAATGCTAACGTTGACTCTATGAGTTCCACTAAGCTCAAATAGAACAAGTCTCAGTAACAGTGAGACTACGAAGGTGGAAGTGAAGCAACTTTGAAGAAAGACTAAAATAGATCAACGCTTCACTCAACAAAGATGAGAATGCCACTTGAATTGGCATCTAAGCTGAGAGCCAAGAAGGACAAGAAGATAGCATTCAGAAGAGTGGCAAAGCACAAGGAAGATCCTAAGAGTCACTCTATGATTCACCATGAACCCAAAGCTGAATCAGAGCAAGTGTAGAACCATGTCTGCCAACATGTTAAGAAGGGTTCGGGAAATGGTGATGGTGCACAGCTGACACTACATGAAGATGAGCAAAACAGAAGAAGATCAGCTGCACCAAAGAAGATGTGGTCCAGTATCGAAGCAGAATGCAAAGAGGACCACACTAAGCTGCTAAGTACAAAATATGATCAAGCTTAAAGACATCTTAGCAGCTCAGTACCAACAACAACAACAACAACAACAACAAGCTAGGGCCTGAGGGGTCCTTGTCCAGAGGGACTAAATGAAGTTACAAGCCTGCTGGGCTTGAAGAGTTCCTAGGGAACTAGAGAGTTCCAAGGCTGCTGGCCTTGAAGAGTTCTTAGTGAACTGAAGTCCCAAGGTTGCTGGCCTTGAAGGAATCTTAGTGATTCAGGGTGCTGCCCTTCCTTAGTGGAAATCCTGCTAGTTGAAAGCAGAAGAGTGGATTAGGAGCTTGAGTCTCTGAACCACTTAAAATCCCTCGTGTCTTTTACCTTGTGTCATTTACATTATGTACTTTAACTGCTATAATTGCTATGTATGTTTTAACTGTTTACAACCAAACTAACTCTAAGAACAATGTATGTATGATTATAGTATATCAATGAAGTGGATCTTTTACTTATTCCGATGTGCTTGAAAAGATTTTTATGTTTGTCATATGCTAAATCATTAACTATACAGAATAAAAAGAAAAGTATTTGAAATTAAAAAGGATCTATTCACCCCCCCTTCTAGATCTATTGTGCCTACTGGGAACTAAAAGTTTGTGTTGTGTCTGGAAAAATTACATCATTGTCCTCCCAGGATTTTATCCGAAGTTGAAGTGATTGTCGCTGTCCCTCAGGGTTGTCTTCGGGTTTAAAGTCGGGATGTTGTATTCCCTCGGGATTATCTCTGGGGTTGAAGTTGTTTTCCCTCTGGGTTCTCCGGGGTGTAAAAAGACTCTTTTTCTCTCTGCATTGTTAGTTCAAGAAAAGCAAAATTTCAAGTATCTACACTTATTATTCCAACCCCTGAGCGATATGTGAATTTATAATCCTAATAACGTTATTTTTGCTCTGACAATATTAATTACCTAAACTTGTGTAAGGATTCCCTTTATTACACTTTTCACTCAATTTCTCTAAAAATATTATATTTAATTATGCAATAATATTCCACGCACACAAATGTGACGTTGGTACTATCGGTAATTGTTAACAAAATATTTATATAATTATGTATATTAAAAAAAACTTAGGCAAAAAGTATAATAGACATAATCTTTATCAAAAAAATTATATTTACATGTGATTGATAAATACTATTTCGTGCAAAATAAATGGAACATGACCCTCATTTCAAGATGGGGCTATATTTATTTAATATTTTGATGGTTGTAGCTAACTTAAATTGTGGTTGAACTACTCAATCTCTATATATATACACTATATGTAATTAGCGTATGAACATAACAAATATTGTTGGAGTATTTGTTTAATTGTGTATATATTTATATAGTGCACATCTACCTATAATTATATTAATGAAATTTGTAGGTATGTTACGTAAGAGTTTCAATAAATAATATGAAATTTCATAACAAGACCGTATATAATATAATTTTCAGCATTTTTTTAGGGAACGTGGATGGTACAAGATTCTTTGAAAGTTCTCAATTAAGGCTTTTTAATTTAAATATACAACAATGATACTTTCGTATAAAAAAAAGTCACATAATACTCACATACACATATATAAATTATGGACTTCCACTTGACATGTGAAGCCCGCAATATACATATATGTATATGTGAATATTATGTAATATTTTTTATGTGATAATAATATTATTTTAAAATATATATGTACCACAGTTCTGACTTGGTCAAAGGCTGAGGTATGGAAGAATCCTTTAAGTTTTCATGATTGATTATATAACTGATTACATGTAATTTATTTTTTCATAAAACAGTTTCATTTGTCTTTTTTTTTATTTTAGAAATAAGTTTCACTTGTTTTAATAGATAATACATTACTATTAAGGTAAACATTCAATAATTCTAGACGGTGAATATTTAATAATTAAAATTTTAAGCGACACTTATTATTTTGGCCATATCATTTTTATTATAATAATATTACTCGTAATAAATTTAGAGTTAAAAGATATTTATGTACGTGTGTATATATATAATCCTTGATATTATAACAAACCCAATTGAAAATCTTTAAAAATTGAAAAAAATGTGATCACCAACCCTGTCTTCCCTATACCAAACCCACAAAAACTGGATTTGCAAATTGGAGTAGTTTCTAAGCAATAAGTGCTGACAATTTAATTTAAAATAATTAAATAATCTAAAATAAAATAGCTAGGGAAATTCAGACCCCCACCGGCTGGACGGTGGTGGCAGTGTTAGCGGCAACATTTTATCAGTCCTTCAACAACGACCTCACAAAAAGAATAAGTCTAGCCGGACAGAAAATTGGGACCGGAAAATTGGACCGGTCTAATTTTTTATTTTTATTTTTTTATTGTGACTTTCAAAAAATGTATAGTATTTATTCCAACAGAAATTTTTACAAAATACTCCCTCCGTCCCAAATTAACTGCTCAGTTTTGACTTTTTAAAGTCAAATTGACCATTTTTAAAACTAATATTTTTACTATTTTTGCTAAAATATAGGTGAAGTGATTATAACCAAAAGAAAGTATATACAATTTATTACTAATCTCAATTTTTATAATTTTAGAAATATATTTATATATGCTTAATTATTAATTCTAAAAATAGTCAATTTGACTTAAAAAAGTCAAAACTGAGCAATTAATTTGGGACGGAGGGAGTATAATATTTTAGGTGTAATTTGGATACATATACAAATACAGGGTTATACAATATCCAAATTACACCTAAAACATTATATTTTGTAAAAATTCCTGTTAGAATAAATACTATACATTTTTTAAAAGTCACAATAAAAAAAAAAATGGACCGGTCCAATTTTCCGGTCCCAATTTCCTGTCCGCGTAGCACTACTGCACAAAAAAGCCAATTTATTTTCCCATCTCACCTAGCACACTTTATTCTTTTCCCTTTTTCCACCTTTTTAATTTATTTATTTTAGGGAGTGATACTATATTTTTTTCCATTTATTTTTGTCCCACATCATTTTCTTCCTTCCACATTCATCATTCATCATTCATCATTCATCATTCATCATTCATCATTCATCAAACTAGCTCGCCAACCTTCCCTTTCTCTCTCTTTGAGTTTTTTTTATTAGTTGCCACCTACCGGCAACTCTTCCCTTCTGCTGCAATCAGTAGCTTAAATATAGCCTTTCCTCTTTCATTTCCTCTCTTTTCCTTTCCCTCTAAACCCTAAACATCAAGATCATATATATGATTGACAAGTTTTGATCCATATATATTTGATAGCTAGCTTTCAAGATATCAAAGCCGTAGGGTACTTGTTTTCTATTTACTGTCGTATTTTAACGCCAGTTTTGTTGCAGTAGTATTAATCTAGCTAGCTCGTAAATTGTGCGGGACACTTTTTATTTGTTTCTTCTAACTAAAAGTAGATTTCGATCTGGTTTTTTTGTATGCAGGTTTAGTTTTCACTTTTTGTAAAGGCTATGGATTCTGGAAATAGTGGAAGTATTCAATCATCGAGCGGCGGTGATGAAGATTATGATGATTCTTCACGCTCAGTGGATCAGAATAATCTCCTTCCTAATTTCTTTAATTCTTCAATCTCAAACACGACTACTTTTTTCTATCCAAATTCTTCCCAAAATAATAATCTTGAACTCTTTTCACACTCACAATCAAACCCAAACCCAAACCCAAACCCGAGTTTATACAACCAAGATTTTTGGTTTAAGAACATGAGATCCGACGATCAACAAAAATACCAAACAGTCCAATCATCCCCACCACTAGCACCACCACCGTCAAACCAATCTCTTATAAGTTCTCAAGGGCAAACGCGTCCATTTACAAGCTCATCCTCGCAACTGCAGCAGCCAGAAGTAGTCAAGAACCCGAAGAAGCGGTCCCGAGCTTCAAGAAGAGCACCCACCACCGTTCTCCAAACCGACACGGCCAATTTCCGACAAATGGTTCAAGAATTCACCGGCATCCCGGCGGCTCCTTTCTCAACCTCCGCACCATACTCCCGCCGGCTAGATCTCTTCTGTGGTGCCGCCACACTAGGCGGATCTCTTTACCCTTTACGCCCGTCGGCTCAAAAAGTTGTTCAACCATCACTACCACCATATAACATGTCTAGCAATATGGTTGATAGTTCTTTAGCCAATAATACTAGTACTATTAGTAATGTTGCTAGTACTTCAAATAACTACACAAACTCTCACACCATGTTGCAGAGTACTACTTTTATTGGCAGGTCAAAATCGTCTGATCAAGAAAATTCGAGAAATATTCATATTCCTAATCTTGATGATTTGGGTATGAGCAACCAACATGTCAATGCAAATATTAGTGGATTTCCAAGCCATGAAAGTTCCAATGGTACACAAGGGGAACATTTTGGATCTTTTAATTTACAAAATGTGCAATCAGTTGTTGATAAGGGTATGGAAAATGCGTCGTCCAGAGGCCAAGGTACGGTGGATTCATGGAATTTTCCTTCAGATTAGGGTACAAGATTTAAAATGAGGATAATGATGATGATGGTGATGATGATGCTTGTGTTATTAGATAATAAGTAAGCTAAATCACTACTCTTTTAGTTGGTTGATTAAAATTGAGCGTATTTATTTTTTTCTACTTGTAAATTAAAGATACCATGTCATACTTAATTTCTTTTTTATGATCTTGTTCGAATTTTAGTACAATTGTTATAGAAATTTCATGTTTATGGGTCAATAACTCCTTTTTTCAGTCTCCATGGCTTTCTGTTTTGCTAGTGTGCTGATGGAGAAATGTAGATATTCGATAATAATTTCATGAACCTCCTTCAAGTAAATCCTTCATTAATTGTGCCTTTTTATATATCAAGCTCTAGGGTTTTTGTTGTTGGTGGTGAAATCAAGCTCTAGAGTAAAAACATAGAGAGGTTTAATTTTTGATGTTAAGACATGGTCCTCTAGGCAAAGGGAAGGAAAAAAAAAGAAATGAAAATACTATCTGTGTTTCGAAATATAAAATCACTAACGGAGGGAGTTTGAACCAAGGTTGTGAAACATAGATTGGCGGTTGAATCGATTAAAACCAGAATTGGTCGACACTTCGGTCAAGATTTGACCAATAACCCAGTTTAGGCAAAACCAGCTCAAACTCAGTGACCTGGTGGTTCAACCGCTTAACCCAGTGAATCGATAACTAGTTCACGAGTTGACCGGTTCCTTACTGACTCAAAATTTATAGATAAAAAATTAATAAGATTAGAATGATTTATGTTTTTTGTGAAGTAAGTGTCATGAATTTTATTTTAGTAATTTAGTACTTGAGACTTTGTTTTGTATTCTAGAGATGTTTGCATTCATATTTAATTAAACACTTGAGCTTGTGGTTGAATTGCTGAATTTGAATATATCCTAGATCATGTTTATGTTTATGTTTATTTGTGTTTGATTTTATTACTTTTAATTTATGTGCATGATTCAATATCTTTCTTTTTATATAGATTTAGCATTGATTTGGATTGTATAAATTAAGTAAACATTACAAAATAATTTTAGTTTTTTTTATAGAGATAAATTGATTAATTTTACATATTTACTAAAAGCTATACATATTATATAATAATAACTCATATATTTATTATTTATTATATATTAATGGCGTCACTTGATCAATAACTGTTCGACCACTGGTTGAACCAGTAATCCATCCACCTGGTACCTTTTTCAGTTCGATAATCGATCCGGATCTGAAAACTTTGGTATGAACTATTCAATAAAAAAAATACTAGCTAGTAATTCATAAAGATACCCTTTTGATCTTGAATCCTAATTGACATAGTTTTAACAGATCCGAGTAGGCTGAAGATGTTGCACCACATACCACCATGAAGTTTTATAACTTTTTATTACATTGGTTATAACAAATGTTGTATTTGTGTTGGTCCACAAATAAGACGTAAGAATTAAAATATAATATTTGTTAAATAATACAATAAACAAATTTATAGAACTTCATAATAGTTCATAATAGTATGTGGTGTGATAACTTCATTATTAATAAATTCATTTTTTAAATATATATCTGGTGGGGAAAATGATAGACTAGATACAAGTTATTTAGTTTATCTAGACAAAATATTAAGTATCAACACTTATATTGTACAATTTATTATGCATTAACAATTTATTAAGTTGTACAATACAATAAACAATATATTATCTAAATAAATTTAACACTTTATGTCAAGTTAATACCTAACACTGATAATCTGGTGAAACAATTTTATATCAATTATAGTCCATGATAGTCCATTGTAATTCTTCCTTTTCCATTTCTCTGCATTTTTCTTGTTCCAAACATAGCCTAATTAAGGTCGTGCTGGTAGCCTATCCATTTCTATGGGATAGTTGATTTTAACTCAAATTATACCTGAGTCCTGACAATAAAGTTGATTAAATATTGGGATAATTAATATTAACTACAATCAAATGAGTAGGTTAATTATTTTATTTATTTAAGTTGGTTAAGGTTTGGAACCATATTTTTTATAAGAAATATAGGTTCAATCGGCCGGTTAACTATTTTTCAACCCATATTTCATTTCAAATATAAATTAAAATATCTTTCCACTCCAGATTCAAAAAAAAATTATTCAAAAAAATTATATTCAGTGATTATATATATACCCCCACCCCGCCAACCCTACCCCACACCCCGCCTACCCTACCCCCTACCCCTACCCCCAACCCCCAACCCCCACCCTGGCCATCCCTACCCACCCACGCCCAACCTCACCGTCACTCTCACCCCACTCCAAAAAAAAAATTTAATGATTATGTATATACCCCCACCCTCACCCAAAAAAATAATATTCAGTGATTATTATACCACCACCCTAAACAAATTAATATTCAATGATTATGTATAAAAAAATGCTTAGTGATTATGTATACATGATATATCTAATAATAATTTATTTAATTGGATCATAATAAAGGTAAGTTTGAAATTTAAAATATGGGCCGACCTATATTTGAAACATAACTATATGGTTCCAACTCACACAACTTGTGACGCCCCCAAATCCGGGTCCCTTCGAATCACGAATCCGGTCCGCCACGATACTATTATCGTCAAACTATTAATATCCTTTATTCATAACTTAATGAATATAACCTCACTTATTACAATTTTTGAATATAAATTCATTCCATTTTCAGGATCTGCACAATGACCCCCAAACTTTTATAAGTTTCACCACTTGGTCATTCACTATTCCTGTTTTACATCACATTTGATGTTATACAAATATGCGGAATAATTTAAACTTTTTCAATCTCCTTTGAAAATAAATCTTTTATTGATATCTTAACTTGAATCAATTACAAATCTCCGAATCAAACTATGTTATGATTCAGTCTGTTCGAATTACTGTATAAATTTTTACATCACGATTCGAATATCTCTATGTACTGCCTAGTACAACTTTACAAGCTAACATATATTATACATTGTAAATTACTATCAAATATATTTACTAGAACCTAAACATGGTTCGAAAGCATATATTTAATTAAACAAATTAATCTCCTTTGATGTGATTGAATTTTATCAATCAAGTAGCACGTAACCTTTACCCTGTGTCCTTAACCTGCAAAAGTGGTTATTTGCAAGGGTGAGCTCGACAGCCCAGCAATTCTAACAGTTTTCATGCAGCACATAACATATAATAGCATACTCAGCACATGCATTCATAATCCATTAATATTTACTACGCATGTTACTTCTCACATAACAGACATAGAGATTTATATCACAAACATATCATCAAAGATCAACTTTCACATTTCATACATATCTCATATGCATTTCATATATATCAACATTTGCATAGCATAATATAACTCACTAACAGTTATTAAATTCATATATCAAATAGGAACTGAAAGACTTGCCTGATTCGTAGTTTATGAACTACGACTTAACTGCTTAACGCTTATCTGCACTTCATGTATTCCTACACAGTTATATAATCATGGATTTATATCCATCAGTAACGTATTTCATGCATTCTCAATGTAATAACAATGTTACATTATTTTCTAACTAGGTTCGAAAAACCTACACTTCACTTTCTTATCAAATTCTCGGAGTATCTAGGTCAGTATAGGTATACATTAACCATTCGGACATGACATCAACATCCATATATCTCTATCACACACTTGACTCGCTACGTGATCGACATATTTAAAACTTGTATAGGTAAGTTCAAACGTACACATAATGTCTAACTTAGTCATAACTTCATACAACATCACCTATACTATATATTCCTAACACAATTCAGTTTGTAAGACATTACAAATCTAAACAATGTATCATTGCTTTATCTCATGTAAACACTCCTTTGGACTTTAACATTTTGAAAGTCTTAATTAACATTCATCTTTATCACATAGCATGCTTCTTAACACATTCCATACCATACTGATCATATATAGCAATTATACAAGCCTGCTTCAAACATCAGATCCAAAACAGAACCTATTCCAAACTGCAAACTGGCGCAGCTGCGCCCTGTCCAGGCTTAGGGATGGCGCAGCTGCGCTGTCCCCTGGCCAGACCAAGACTGAGCTTTGCACTTCCTGTTTTCAGTCCATACTTTAATACACTTAGACACTTACACTTAACATGCATACACGCTAGAGGTCTTTACATATTTGTATGACCACCTCAAGTTCAACCTTATATGTTAGAGACTTTAGTTTAGGATTTTCACGAATCAAAACCAAATAGGGTAATGAAATCACTAGGAGAACTAATTAGCCTTATGTTCTCATAAGGAGGTCACATGGTCTTTACTACACATGCTTGTACATATGCATATCTTTTACTCATAGCTAGCATTGTTTAACACTTTAAAACATGCTTTATCCTCATGCTTCGTTTACTTCCATTATATTTAACATATAAGACTTATGTTTAGTGACATAATGAAATATAGCATGGCATCTCGAGTCTTTAAAAATCTAAATACTCGTACAATGCAACTTAAGTTCAAAAACATGCTCGAGGTTGCCTTTGAAATCATTTTTCATAAATGATGTAATATAGCACATATAAATCATATCTAGGGATATTATAGACATAACATGACTTATAAATCCTTTAAAATCTTGATGTCCACGTGATGCAACTATATTTTAAAATATGTTCAAGTTTGCTTTTGAAGCCATTTTAGGCTTGAACTATGCAATATAACACACATATGACAACTTCAAAACTCTAAACATATGTAGTCAAGTTATGTTAACATGCTCGCAAGGTCATAATATAACCTATGTAGTAATCATGCATGTTAGCTCACTAGGCTAAGATTTTTTCTTAAAAACATCTCTAACACAATGCTTAACAAGTTGGGTCATGACCAAAGGAACTATGTACACTATAGCATGCTCATCTATGTGTAAAATCAGTCATGTGTATAGACCACTAAGCTCAAATCTTACGGAATCATGAGTTTCAACAAAGTTCATTTTCAAAACTTTAAAGCCCTTGTTAAAGATCATATACCAATTCATGCAAATCTTAGTAAGACATGCTCACATTAAGTTATTATACTTATGTATACTTGTTACACATGCTTGCATGCTAGTTTAAGTCATAGTACTTTACCAACACTGATCAGTCCTTGAAACAGAAAATAAAAACTAAACTCAGTGGCCGGCGCAGCTGCGCTGCGCCTTAGTTCAATTATGGCGCAGTTCCGCCGTGTCTGGTTCAGACCAGTAGCAGTCGGCTTCGGCATATTGCTAGCCCAACCACAGAATTCACTTATGAAATCATTCCTAAACACTCATATATCAATTGCAACATGCTTATATGATCCTATAACATCTATATAACTCATACCCAACCTCATTAACATCTAATTCCATGAAATCAAGAAATTGATATTTCAATACTCACGAACTCTATTTCTGTAAATTTCAGAATTCAAAACATATACTCCTCAATCTAGCATGCTTAGACCAACCATATAGGTTCCATAACATACATACCAACTCATACAACATCATGACAACAATTCGCAAGCCAATTATCAAGATTTTAGTAGAATTTCCATACTTTGTAAACTTTGAAATTGAGTTTCTAAACAAGAGTTTACCTTCTAAGGAGCTTAGTTTCCTCCATTTCTATCTTCTGTAAATGCTAAACTTCACTTTAAGCATCTAGTAACTCAGACTCAAATTCTTGGGTTGTTCAGACAATTCTCATCAATGTGATTCCAATAACATAACTGCCATTTTATAGAGTAAGGGTGGATTGGGCATTCAATTTACACTGAGGTTGGAACCTATGGTGTAATGGAAGGAAACATTGGCTAATTAGGAGTTGGCCAACCACCCATTGTCTAGCCATCATCACTACACCATTCTAGCCTTTATAGTTTGCTGAGTTTCACGCAATAGAGAAATAGCCCACTGTTCATGTACTAGAAGGGTCACTTATTTTGGGACATAGCAAAAATCTTCAGCATTTGATCATCTAAGGCTTGGTTTGGTTCTTTTAATTCTCATAATGTAATATTAAGGTACAATTATTACCATATTAGGAATTTAAAGATAAATTTTATACTCACATCATATAATCCATGTACATTAAATACATGTAATAAAATAACGCGGTTAGGCATTATTGCGTGGGTGTTCTCCATAACTATTTCTATTACTCACATAACCACATTATAACATCATTTGATATTAATGTTTATCTACACATTTATTTCCTTCCCAGTTTCTAGAATACACAGATAATCTATTATTTCTGTACTACAACTTCATATGGTACCATGGTGCTATTAGGTACCTCATATAAACATAATGTACTCTTATCCTATGTTTTACTCATGTCACACTTCACGAATTCTTAAGTCGTAGGTATTATATTTTACTATCGCTCACATTTTTTATATTACACATAGTAATATTATTTAATGATTATACCCACATTAATATTTTAATTAGGCTAAATATCATTTAGTTGGGTACTTACAACCCACACAATAATTAATTAATATTAATCATTTCCTTTAGATAATTATTATGCATTCCTCTAATTAATAGAATATAATATTCTATAATATCGCTTAATTAACTAATATTAAATCAATCTAAACCTTTATTCAAATCCATTAATGGACAACTTAACCACCATTTAAGATTTTTATTATCCTTATGAGTCCTTAATACTCATTTCTTAAACTTTAAATTTCAAAAACTGATTTTATAGACCGGCGCAGCTGCGCTGGTCATAGGCATGGTAATGGCGCAGCTGCGCCATACCAAAATCAGAGGCAAACAAATTCTGCACCAGCAGAAATGAAACATATGCTTCTAAATGCTTTACACACTCTCTTAAGCGTTATCTCGTCTCACATTAATCATACCATTGGTTTCATACCATTGGTTACTATCTTCCTTAACAATTTAAGAATCACACTTCGAGTTCTAAAACTCTATTCCTCTCACTATAAAATCTCATTTATAGTACCAATAACACAGAACTTGAATATAACACATACATACATTCCTTTAATCTTCACATCTCGCCGTATCTCAAATTACCCAATAATTCTCCAACCACTTTAAAGGTATATCGATTATCTACCCTCATCAACAACGTACATATATACCAATCTAAACCTAGCACGCGTCGAGCCTTTAATAGTATTCAATATAGTACACTGAGTGGTTTCCCACAAACAACCAACAAATTAGTTTTCGTCTCGTCTACACTGTTTTCACAGTGAGTTAGATCGGTTACTAATTCGTATATACCTCCGCTCTCTGAAGAAATCGTTTAGCCCAGCTCCTATACATCCATCATTAAAGGGTACGGTTGCACTGCCTTAAACTTGATACGTACTCGTACAAATACTCAAGAAATTGGTGATTATCAAAGATATTTAACGTCACCAACTTACTATTGTAAAATAATTTCACATAAATTATTTAACATCAATAGATAAATTCTTATCCATCTTCTTTACTAATTCACCTCTACAATAAATATATAATAATGATAAAAATTTATTAAACACGATATCACTTATTACATAGCTCATATTACCCTATGTAACACAATAATATTCTTATTCGAACTCAGCTCATGCTTTAAGAAATTTATTTACTAAATTCTTATTTTAATATTTTTTGAAAATTCGGGTTCTTACACAACTCATATTAAAAATAGTTAATATGGTTTAATTAGTTCTTAAATGGAACCATAACCATATTTTGTAAACCAAAACCAACCTATAACTATATTTTATCGGGTCTAACTCGTACTCATATATGAACTATGAACCTCAATAATGTGTCCTTTTAGGCCCACAACTGTATAACATTGTGATTATATTCAACTCCATAGAAATAATGAATTTATATATATATATATATATATATATATATATATATATATATATATATATATATATATATATATATATATATAGATAAACACGGAAAGGATCAAAAGCATATCCCTCCTACACATCTTACATACCCCCTTTAGCGATAGGCGGGGCGACAGTTTGGTGCGTCGCTATATGTTATTCGTCGCTAAAAGTTAAGACGACAGTTCTCTGTAATAGCGACAGACCAAACCGTCGCCCGGTCTGTCGCTAAAAGGGGTGAGCATGGTATGTAAAATAAGGAAGTGAACCCTTGAAATGGACTATATATATATATATATATATATATATATATATATATATATATATATATATATATATATATATATATATATATATCCATTCTGTATATGAGGCCGGATCAGGTCTGGACTCCGGACCGGACCGGACCAAAATCTGGACCTTTTTTTTTTTACTTTTTTTTAAAACAACTAAAAATAAATAAATAAAACATTATGGAATAAAAATATTTTTATAATACAGTGTTTTTGGTGTGATTTGGGTACGTATAACAAAACATGGTGGTACTGTCTGTGCAGACTGTACCACCATTTTTTAGTATAGGTATCCAAATCACGCCCAAAACATTGTATTATGAAAAAATTTCAGTTCCATAAAATATTAAAAAAAAAATTAGTTGTTTTAAAAAAAAAGCAAAAAAAAAAAAGGTCCGTTTTTGATCAAGTCCGGACTCCCAGACCTGATCCATTCTGTATATATATGAAATTGATATTTCTATATAAAAAAATTATAGTTCTACATAAGTCTGGTTTATATGAATGTGAGATGCACTTGCTATTTCAATGAAGAATCATATGAAAATATCATTTTTTTTTATTTGAAAATATCAAATTTCTATATATACAGTTATTTACATAGAATACACACTTGGAAGGTTTTGGCTATAGATTCCACCGGCTAAAAAAATAAATTAAAATATATATATATATATTCAAAATTATCAACATATATGATCATTTAGTATGTATTGCCAATTGCAACTAATTTGCTGATATTCCTATGTTTCTGAATTGTGATCCACACGGCTTGTATCCTATTAATTAATTCAAATTAAGACCCACCAGAATTTGGTTATGGGGTTTGATTAAGTTGTTTATGGGGTGATCAAATTTGAGAGGTCTTAAAGCCCCACATGGAACTTAGGTGGATTTAGTTTTTATTTATATGAAGTATGTTTTCTCTTTTATGTGAGACACGTTTAGTTTGTGAGTTTATTTTTTTTCTCTTTTAATAAGATTTAATTTGATTTATTCTTGATATTGTAATAGTGATAATAAATTATATTGTACTGTCCAAAAAATAAGACTTTTAAAAAAAAGTTGATATTCTCATTATAATTAAATCAACAATTAAGTGAATATCTGTTGTCGAACTTGCAAAAGTGAACTATCATTTTTTAAGTAATTGATATTGTCAAAATAAAAATTATGTTATAAAAGCAAATATATATGTAACGATATTTTTATAATTGTTTCACCAACACTAAACTTAATAGTTTAAATGACACTTATTGCTTTGACAACATTATTTTTACTATATCAACTACCTTTTTTTATTATTTCTTTTTACACTCAAAAGATTAATCACTATAGGGGAAGGAGAGTAAAAATAATTTAAAAATAAATACAATATTGTAAAATGAAATAGATGACTACCATTAAAACACATAAATTAAGCTCTTGGAATCTAGAAGACATGCTTAATCATGAAATTTGAGAAATTGATAACAAATTAGGAGATATATATATATATATATATATATATATATATATATATATATATATATATATATATATATATATATATAGAGAGAGAGAGAGAGAGAGAGAGAGAGAGAGAGAGATGATTCAGTCCGGGGAGTCCAGATTTTGTTAAAATTTGGACCTTTTTTTTAAATTAACTAAAAAAAGCTTTAATATTTTATAGAAATTGAATTTTTCCATAATACAGTGTTTTGGGTGTGATTTAGATACATATAACAAAACATATCTGTACAGACTGTATAAATATATTTTGTTATATGTATCCAAATCACATCTAAAATATTGTATTATGAAAAAATTCCAATTCCATAAAATATTTAGTTTTTTTTTTTAGTTATTTTAAAAAAAATACAAAAAGCAAAAAAAAAAATATCCGGATTTTACTCCCGTACGGGAGTCCGGACCTGATCATGAAGTACAAAGATATCCTGTAATATTTTCGAGGGGAAAAAGTCTAGGGGGACCGGATATGGTGACCGGTCTTGGCGACCGGTCCAAATTATTATTATTATTTTTTTTAAAATGTCTCTCAAATTATTTATAAGATTTATTGGAACTGGAATTTTTATAGAAAAAAGTGTTTTGGATGTCATTTGGATACATGTAAAAAATATGTCTGTACAGACTGTACAGACATATTTTTTACATGTATCCAAATGACATCCAAAACACTTTTTTCTATAAAAATTCCAGTTCCAATAAATCTTATAAATAATTTGATAGACATTTTTAAAAAAAAAAAAAAAAAATTTGGATCAGTCGCCATATCCGGTCGCCCCAGAAGTGCTCTTTGGAGGGGGGGAAAAGGAGAAAAAGAGATGATTAGCCATGCGATTTGGGGAAGATTTAGGAGGATATACAGACATGTGACATTCTTTTTTGGAATCATTGTGGACCATTGAATAGAGAATACATAATTAAGCTTGTTTTTAGCAATGATGTCTATTTTTATCGTTTTTTGTTTGTCATTTTTAGGATTATTTAATAATAAATTAAAATCTCGAATAAATAAAATAATATTATATAATTTTTGTTTTGAAATATCAAATGACTTTAAAAATAATAACATGTAAATATATAATTCACGAATTAAATAAGAGACTAATTGTAGGATAAATAATTCGCAATAATAATAAAATAGAACAAACATTCCTATTCCGTTTTTTGCAAATAAAAAGCCTCTATCTATATCCATCTATCTATCTATCTATCTATCTTCACTCAAGTCACATTTTCCTCAGCTCCTAAATAGAAGCCTTTTTAAGCCACTCCGTACCTCCAAAAAGAAAGAATACATTATTGATGGTTGAATAAGACCATCTAAAATAAGATAAGAAATTGTCGGAAAAAATCAAATTAAAAGAAGGCAACATACGATTAAAACCTCTGAAAAATGATCGAATAATTTGAAATTGAACCGAAATATCTCCATTTTCATGTCCGCAAAAACAGTATTTTCGGAAAAGATATTTCAATCCCAATAATACTTTGATGACAAAAAAAATCTAATAAAAAATTATTTATAAAATAATGTGGTTGATTATGATTGGTTGTTATCACTAGGCTCACTTATATATAATGTATCATCACTAATTACAGTCTGTCACGTCATTTTGTAAATTAGTTTTTGAAATTTTTTTTGTCATTGTAACAACACTCTTTTAATCCTTCATTAAGAAAAAATTAATTTAGGGAGGGTTAGTATATTAAAACTCTCAGCATATCGTCTAAGATTTGTACGTACAATTTCTTTTTTCAAAATGTTTTGACTACGAATTTAAATAAATACTCTAAATTTATTTTCTAAATGAGGAAGAATTACATGGTGTAAAATAAAAAAATTGTTGATGGGTCAGACATACTATATGTAATGAATTAATAGTGATGATTTTTTAAATTTTTTTCATAAATAGCTTACCGTGCTTGGCGTCTTTAATTTTAAATCCCTCCTTGCAAATAGTTCTATTTTGTCATTTTCTTCACAAAAGGAGATGCCTTTTGATTGAGAGTAATATAAAATGACACCATCTCTTTAATTTTACTCTTAAAATTTTATTCCTTCTATTTTAAAATTACAGATATAATTTGGCTTTTGAGATCAAAAGACGATATATTAAATTTTAAATTAATATAAATTTATTTAATTTTAGTTGATACAATTATTATTATTTTATAATATATAACAAAAACTATTAATCACAAATTTATTTCGGTCTAAATTTTTATGAGTTATACCAATTTTAAAGTTTAATATGTGCCGTTTAATCTCAAAAATCAAATTGTATCTCTAATCTTGAAGCGGATGGAGTGCTGTTATTATATCATAACTGATAAACTAACAATTTAGTAATTTTAAAAATAAACATATTATAAAAGTACAACTATTTACGTACAAATTAAATGAGATTTGTTTTTTGTAGAATAAAGAATATATCAAGTTATGATATGTATTGCGATAAATTTATACCGAATTATAATTACGAAACTTATTAATTCATGAGATTGGTAGGAGTTGACCCCAGTTATTACATATCTCTTTAAAAATATTACATCTAATATTTATCCACGTAACTAGGACCCCAATTAGTTGTGTCTCTTCAAAAAAATTATCACTAATATTTATTCACATAATGACAATCAAATAATCAACCTAAATATTCACAATATATATCATTTTTCATATTAATGTACACGTACGTACTGAGTGACGAATGAATATGAAGTGGAACATCAAAAATAGGTCGGCATATTTTGTAGAAGAAGAAAACTTGCTGGGTTAGAACCACATTTTAGACAAATTTGGCCACTTTGGTCTATTGGTGTTCACCTCATAAAATTGACTTTAAATATCAGCACAAGTTGCTTCTTGGTTGATATGTGTGAATAGTCTTCCTACGACAAGGATTGTCACCTTAATTAACTTTTTATTTGTTTTAAAAAAAGATAGTTATCTTTTAAAAAAATTAAATTAGTATTAATTAGTTCAAATTATTAAAATATTAAAAACTATATACAACTTAGGGTTTTGAAAAATAATTTTTTAAATTTGTGTATAATTATCAATTACAAAAAAAACAAAAAGGGGTCCACCTTGAATACCTAACCAGTTATTTAATTAGATATTCAACATTGTACTACATGGTAGTTTTGAGAAAAAGAAAGCAAGTGTAGGTGAAAAGATTCAATAATAAGTGTACCTTCAAATCACTTAGAGATTCTCGCATTACATGAAGCAAGCAGAGAGTGTGTTTGGTTGAGATCAATTATTCAGCATATTCAAAAATTATGTGAATTACCATCAATCAAAGACATTCCTACAATTTTGTATGAAAATAACGCTGCATGCATTGCTCAACTTAGAGGAGGTTACATCAAGGGAGATAGAACAAAGCACATTTCACCTAAATTCTTCTTCACACATGAGCTACAAAAGAAGGGTGATATAGATGTGCATCAAATTCGATCATGTGATAATCTAGCCGACTTATTCACAAAGTCGCTACTAAATGCAACGTTTGAAAAACTTCGGAAAAGGATCGGAATGTGTCGACTAAAAGACTTATGACAACATTTCATCAAGAAGTAATGAATTCCTTTTGAGGGGAAGACTGTACTCTTTTTCCTTAGTCACGGTTTTTATCCCAATGGGTTTTTCCTGACAAGGTTTTAACGAGGCAGACAATTAAAAGATATTCAATTAAAAGATATGTACTCTTTTTCCCTTCGTTAAGTTTTTCCCACTGGGTTTTCTTAACAAGATTTTTAATGAGACATAATCTTCTATCGTAGAAAATCAGGGGAAGTGTTATAATCATGATTGCCTACTCATCAGGCAACCCTTCTCTTCTTCTTTGTTCACTCCGTGACTCTCCCTTCTCCTTTACTCTTCCTCCCGTGACTCCTGCCTTGCCTATATAAAGGAATGCTACTGAATGAAAATGAGATAAGAATTCTCTGAAGAATTTCTCTCTCTTTTCTCTTGTTTATTTTCTCTAAATTTATGCAACAATTATAAAAATATCTTTATATACTTCGCTAAAATTTTATAACACTTGTCTTGTTCACCATAACTACCCATACATTTATTGTTTTCTACCTCCATATTATTCTACACGCATCTATGTAGCTGTCATGGTTTGCTTTGTGGATTTTCAGGATATAGCCGTGTCACAATATGTAAATACATAACCTGTTTGTGATCTTCCATTGTGTGGATATGATAAATATCCTGCATCGGCATATCCAACCAATTGCGACGTTGAATTTCTTGGATAAAATAACCCAAGATCTATACTTCCACGGAGGTATCTCAAAATGTGTTTGATCCCATCCCAATGTCTCTTAGTAGGAGAAGAACTGTATCTTGCTAACAAGTTGACAGCAAAAGTAATATCCGGTCGTGTACAGTTTGCAAGATACATAAGAGCACCTATTGCACTTAGGTATGGAACTTCAGGTCCAAGAACTTCTCCCCCACTTTCTAGAGGCCGAAATGGATCTTTATCAACTTCTAAAGATCGAACAACCATCGGGGTAGTCAAAGGATGAGCTTTATCCATATGAAAATGACTGAGAATCTTTTCAGCATATGTGGATTGATGAACAAAAATTCCAGATGCTAAATGCTCCACTTGTATTCCCAAATAGAATTTTGTCTTTCCAAGATCTTTCATTTCAAAATCATCCTTTAAGTAAGTAGCAGTTCTTGTGAGTTCTTCAGGAGTACCTACAAGATTCAAATCATCCACATATACAGCAATGATGGAAAATCTACTTTGAGATTTCTTAATAAAAACACATGGACATACTTGATCATTTATATATCCATCTTTTATTAAATAATCACTAAGTCGATTATACCACATACGACCAGACTGTTTCAACCCATACAATGAGCGTTGTAACTTGATTGAATATATGTGACGGGGCCTTTGTGATTCATCCATTTTCAATCCTTCAGGGATTCTCATGTAAATCTCACTGTCAAGTGAGCCATATAGGTATGCTGTTACAACATCCATCAGATGTGTTTCCAAACCTTCTATGGTTGCCATACCTGTGACGCCCCCAAAATAGGTATACATCACCTATTCTGAGTCGCCAAATACATGGTACAGAAACAAATACAACTTCATTAAACTGTGAGTTTAAATACAAATAGAGAGTATAAAAACTCAAAAGGAGTCCCCATTACAATTATTGATACACTATTTTAAAAATAGTGAGGACTGCTAAAATAACTTTCTAGAACCATCACTCCGTACCCCCGACTAGTTCCTGTTATGTTCTCACCTCCTGAGAAGAAAAATTGAACAAAAAAGTGAGCTCAACTAGCCCAGTAAAGAATTATGACTAAGATAATATTCAACAAATTATCATTAGTATTCAACAGGGAATAATCTGATAAAATATAATAGACAACAAGTTTTAGATCAATAACTGCAGCGGAAAATAACAATCCATTAGAAGAGTCGAGTAGAGAAAGAATTATACTATCTTCTAAGATTTAAAAGTCCATCATCAATATTTTATCCCTGTAATATCAATCAATATACATCTTGAATCAAATATTCATCTTTGCACTACAAGCCAAAGATATTCATTTGTATCACCAGTTGGTCATGTTCATCTCAACACCTGTTCATCTTTGCACTACGGGCCAAAGATATTCATTAGGTAATCATTCATCTTTGCACTACAGGCCAAAGATATTCATTTGTATCATCATTTAGAACCAAGGATGATGGAAAATATTTTAAAGAAAACGAATCCAGTGAGATAACAGATCAAATATTAAGGATTTGTATTACAGTTTATCCAAGTTCAATAATATTCCGAAATAACCAATTTTGAAGCAGAATTCAAAAATAATGATCAAAACATGGATATAAATAAAGATAGTAACCATAATAGACAACTTGGACAAAAAGAAGAAAATTTTATTTTTCGGTGAATAGTGCTGTATTCGTGAATAGTTCCGTATACGTGAATAGTAACCCCGACACAAAAAGTTCCAAATTTGATAAAAAGTTTATTCCAATATTTCGACATAATGATATTGAAGAAAATATCATTTAAGAAGAAGATAATATCCCTTACCTCAAAATATCAGTACTTCTGATCGGAATATCGGTATAAAGCTAAAGAAAACTTGCACTGATTAACAGAAACTCACAAAGTATCTAAATACTCATAAAATACACTCAATAATCTAGAGAGAAAGAGAGAAAACTTGTTTCTGGTGTGATTTTTAATTCTAACTTAGCCCTCTATTTATAAGAAAATGTTAGCACGCCGAAGCAGACTTAATCTGCAACCTGATGGCTTTACCTGCTACTATTCCCACCCACCACATTTGAATAAAAATCTCAGTACATTTCTTCACCAACCAAGAGTGGGGCCCACCAATTCTAGAATTTTTCACCAAAATGATTTATAACCTGATTTCCGAATCAGCCACCTCTTAAAATTCATAACAAATCATACGCTCATTTTTAACGGTTCAAAATTTGTGGACATATACTCAACTTATATATGTATAACATATCCAAAAATTACAACGATCCAACGGTCGGATTAAAAATTATAACTCCCGCAATATATCTCAAAAAATACTGGTTTGATTTTTAATACCTCAAATCTGACAAAATACTAATAAAACACCTCAACTTTAATTCCTTCATTTATAACCACATAAATAAATCTATCATTTATATCCACATAAAATAAATATTTCTTTATCATATGAATCAATGATTAATTATTCACAAATAATATTACAGAATCACATTTATGACAACCAGGCTGTTCCCAGGAAAGAGGGGGCTTTCCAATAAGGATTTCTCCTTACTGGCGCGCAATTAGGTGACCAAACCTCTCATTGACAGAACTTTCTAGACATTGCCAATAATGTTATCTAATAATATTATTCCAAATAATCTGAATTACTGATCTGATAAAGGAGATACTGTGCAGTGACGATAATTGAAACAATAATAATATAAAATATCAATGCAGCAATTATTGAATCAATAAAATAAAATATTGAACAGTAACTACCGTGACAATTATTGAGTTGTGCCTTCTTACGTAAGGATCAATAATTCAACAATACTGTGCAACAACGCATATTACTTTACTTTAACCACCGGGTATTCCAACAGTGTTAACGGTAATAACTACGCCGTTATTCAATTTTGTCGTTTTCTTCATTCGACCGTTATCCGTTATGGGGCCCACAATTGACTGCGCCGTCGTACGAATATTCCCTGACAGAAAGAATATTTCACCGACAAAATGAATATTTTATAACCACTTGCTTATTTTGTAAAATTTTCACATTTCACCCATAACCAAAGTTATTATATCAAATTAATACCTTATTATTCACAATAATAAATAAAGGAAATTTGATTTTATTCATTAAAAAGTTGGGGTCTTACAACCTCCCCTCCTTATGAAATTTCGTCCTCGAAATTGACGTATGTACCTGGTGTTTCTAAAAGGTGAGGATACCTCGCTTTCATTTCTGATTCCAACTCCCAGGTCATCTCTTCAATAGCATGGTTTTTCCACAAAACCTTAACTTATGGTATAACCTTCGTGCGTAGGACATGCTCTTTCCTATCCAAGATCTTAACAGGTACCTCCTCGTACGTTAAATCTTCAGCTATCTCGTCTGGTTTTAACTCAATAATGTGGTTCGGGTCTTTAACATATTTACGAAGCATAGATATGTGAAAAACATTATGAACACGAGACATACTTGGAGGTAATGCGAGTCTATAGGCCACATTTCCTATTCGGTCAAGAATCTCAAATGGACCAACAAATCTTGGATTGAGCTTTCCTCTCTTCCCAATCTTGTAACTCCCTTCCATGGTGCAACACGTAACAATATATGATCCCCAATATTAAATTTCACGTCCTGCCGATGAAGATCCGCATAACTCTTTTGTCGATCCTGTGCCGTTTGTATACGTTGTCGAATCGTTTGCATCTTTTCTGTAGTCATGCGTACCAACTCTGGTCCCAACAATGTTGCTTCACCCACCTCGTCCCAGCATACCGGAGAATGACATTTTCTTCCATACAACGCCTCGAATGGAGCCACACCTATGCTCGCCTGATAACTATTGTTGTAGGAGAATTCCATCAATGGTAGGTACTTATCCCAATTCCCTTTGAGATCTAGGACTCAGAGTCTTAATAGATCTTCAAGAGTTTGAATAGTCCTCTCTGATTGTCCGTCCGTTTGAGGATGGTATGCCGAACTGAATCGTAAATTCGTGCCCATAGCTTTCTGTAAGCTAACCCAAAATCGTGAAGTGAATCTTGGGTCACGATCCGAAACTATGGATACTGGCATGCCGTACAATCTCACAATCTCGTTCACGTACATACTAGCAAGACGTTCAAGGGAATCAGTCTCACATATGGGGAAGAAATGGGCAGACTTGGTTAATCTATCAATAATAACCCAAATCGCATCTATGCCTTGAGAAACCTTGGGAAGACCCATAACGAAATCTATAGTAATGTGTTCCCACTTCCATTTTGGAATCTCAAGTGGTTGTAATGGACCCTTTGGCATTTGATGCTCCGCCTTTACACGTTGACAAGTTAAACACCTCGAGATAAACTCCACGATCTCTCTTTTCATATTGCTCCACCAAAATGTATGTCGAAGATCATGATACATTTTTGTACTCCCAGGATGGATTACAAACGGTGTGTTGTGTGCCTCCATCATGATTCTATGCTTCAAGTCAGAACCGTTAGGAACACAAAGTCTGGAGTTGACTCGAAGTATTCCTTCTTCATCGATTCTTGCTTCTGGAATAACACCTTCTTGCACTTTCTTCTTCATACGCATCAGCTCCATGTCCGTAGCTTGAGCAGCTTTAACTTTATCGATTAAAGTCGGTTCTACTCGCATGTTTGATATCATCATGTGGGTCTTGGAGCCTTCATCTCTATCTCCATCCTTTGCAAGTCATACAAAATGGACCTTTGTGTTAACAGCATTGCACTCGTACCCGCATATGATCTTCTACTTAATGCGTCAGCTACCATGTTTGCTTTTCCAGGATGATATTGGATGGTGTGATCGTAATCTTTCAACAGCTCGAGCCAATGTCATTGTCGCATGTTGAGTTCCTTTTGGGTGAAGAAATATTTGAGGCTTTTATGATCTGTATAGATCTCCACTTTCTCCCCATACAGGTAGTGTCTCCAAATCTTCAACGCGAAAACGACTGCTGCCAACTCCAAATCATGAGTAGGATAATTCCTCTCATATTCTTTGAGCTGCCGAGAGGCATAGGCTATGACTTTCCCATGTTATATGAGAGCACATCCTAACCCTTTGCCTGAAGTATCGCTGTAGATAACAAATCCATCCGAACCAGATGGTATTGTCAGAACTGGTGCCGAAATGAGTCTTCTCTTGAGTTCTTGAAAACTCTTCTCGCAATCCTCGTTCCAACCGAATTTTATATCTTTACGAGTTAGCTGAGTTAACGGAGTAGCAATTCGAGAAAATCCTTCCACGAATCTCCGATAATAACCAGCTAAGCCCAGAAAGCTACGTACTTCGGTCACTGACTTTGGTTGCTCCCAACTTTGTATGGCTTCAATCTTCGTCGGGTCGACAGATACTCCATGTTTTAACACCACGTGTCCAAGGAATGCTACTTCCTCAAGCCAGAACTCGCATTTTTTCAACTTGGCATACAACTTGTTATCACGAAGCCTTTGCAGTACCAGCTTCAAATGGTGCTCATGATCTTCACGGCTTTTGGAATAGATGAGGATGTCATCAATAAAGACAATAACGAACTGATCCAAGTATTCTTTAAACACACGGTTCATCATATCCATGAAAACAACATGAGCATTAGTCAATCCAAAAGACATGACTAAGAATTCATAATGCCCGTACCGAGTTCTGAAGGCAATCTTTGGAATATCCTCAGTTTTAATCTTCAGCTGATGATATCCAGAACGAAGATCGATCTTTAAAAAGAATTGTGCTCCTTGCAACTGGTCAAACAGGTCATCAATGCGAGGTAGCGGATACCTATTCTTGATAGTGACATGGTTCAACTCTCGGTAGTCAATACAAAGTCGCATACTCCCGTCTTTCTTCTTTACGAATAACACAGGAGCACCCCAAGGAGATGTACTAGGACGAATAAAACCGATGTCCAACAACTCCTGTAGTTGGACCTTAAACTCCTGAAGTTCAATAGGAGCCATTCGATAAGGAGTTTTAGAAATGGACTTTGTACCAGGTTCAAGGTCAATAAAGAATTCAACTTCACGTTCTGGGGGTAGACCGAGAAGTTCTTCAGGAAATACATCAGGAAATTCACTAACAATAGAAATAGTATTCAAATCTGACGTGTTTTTGTTCAAGTCCGTGACATGGGCTAAGAAAGCTTGACATTCATTTTTCAATAAACGAATAGCTTTATGGCTTGATATGACAATGACTGATTTTAGTGGTTTGGTTGTTTGAATTCACATAATAGGTTGGTTAGGAATATGAAAACTAACAACCTTACGAAAACAATCAATTTTAGCATGATGCGTGGTTAACCAATCAATCCCCAAAATCACATCAAATGCAAGAATTTTCAACGAAATAAGGTCGGCAGGTAATGTGATGGTACCGACTTGAATCATGCAAGATTTAAAAACAGTAGATGTAACGAAAGTTTCTCCTAACGGAGTCTCAACAGATAAGTCAAAGTCTAATTTCTCCGGAGTCAAGTTTAAACGTTGAGCACAAGCAGGAGAGATAAAAGAATAGGTAGAACCGGTATCTAATAAGGTATAAACTTTGTAAGAGTTTATGATTAGCTTACCCGTGATCACCTCGTTTGGGTTCCTCGCGTTTTGGGCAGTCACAACAAATGCCCTTCCAAGAACCACCGACTTTAACTTGTCCGGGACAGCCTTTAGAGTCACCATCCCTGTTGAACTTGGTTTCGTAACTAGATAATCTCTAGCTATATGACGTTCCTTTCCACAGTTACAACACACCTTGGATTGTTGTGGGCAGTTTGGGCTGATGTGTCCATCTTTCCCGCATTTGTAACATACGACCGGTGGTCGTTCTCCTCCCCTAGAAACAGTTGATTTTGGTGCTGACGTTTTTACGGTATCATTGTTGTACCTTCTCCTTTTGAAATCTTCTCCCGACTCGCTCCTTCTATTATCACGACCACGATTACCACCAGAGTGGTTACCGCTTTTGTCCGAATGCTTTCCTTCCCTCTGGTTGTCATTGCTCCGATGACCGCTGCCACCGGTATGACCCTGGTTGTGTTCCCTCGGTTGAACATACTCATTATCTCGCTCTAATAATTGAGCCTTGTTTACAACATCTGAATATAAAGAAAATTTACGAGAGATAAGATATTGTCGAATCTCGGGCTTTAGACCTCTCAGAAACATCCTCGTCATTCGTTCCTCATTTTCGATCAAATGAGGTGCAAACCTGGATAACTCTGCAAACTTCGCCTCGTACGGGGACACCGTCATGTTGTTTTGTTCCAGTCTGATAAACTCCACCTCCATCATATGACGAATACTTTCAGGAAAGTACTTGTCATTGAATAGTTTCTGAAACGTTTCCCAAGACATGCTGAGTGCGGCTGGCTGAGTACGCTTCACAGACTCCCACCAGTAGTCTGCCTCACCGCGGAACATAAAGGTGGCGAATGGAACCTTCTGTTCCTCCATGCATCCCAAGACATCGAATATCTTGGTAATTTGTTTGACCCACGTTTCCGCCATGATCGGATCTGGCTTTCCCTTAAATTATGGTGGTCCCAACTCTTTGAACTGCTTGGCTGTGACAAGCCGTGCATTGCTAGCATTTCCACCCGTATTTTGTGCACGAGTCTCCCTCGTCTAGTTTTGCATGAACTGCAAAAAGCTTCTAAACATCCCATCATTCATCATTTGTTCGGTAACGTTCTTTACAGGAGGATTATTGCCTTCCTGTTGCACGTTCCCCTAGGTAGTGATCAAAGGTGTCTCCACGGTCTGATTCACTCTATTATTAACGTTCTCAGCTGCCATTCTTAAATACTGCCATAAAACAAGGGTTAATAGTCATGCAACATATTATCCTTATACACTGACCGACCAAATAAATACAAAATAAACTTAGTCAGGTCATACTAGCGAAGGAATTCCCCGTCTCTCCCCTCCTAGTTCTTGTCTCACATCTCAGCCAGTGATCATATCCCTAAGCTTTGATACCAACTGTGACGCCCCCAAAATAGGTATACATCACCTATTTTGAGTCGCCAAATACATGGTATAGAAACAAATACAACTTCATTAAACTGTGAGTTTAAATACAAATAGAGAGTATAAAAACTCAAAAAGAGTCCTCATTACAATTATTGATACACTATTTTAAAAATAGTGAAGACTGCTAAAATAACTTTCTAGAACCATCACTCCGTACCCCGACTAGTTCCTGCTATGTTCTCACCTCCTGAGAAGAAAAATGGAACAAAAGGATGAGTTCAACTAGCCCAATAAAGAATATTATGACTAAGATAATACACAACAAAATATCATTAGTCTTCAACAGGGAATAATCTGATAAAATATAATAGACAACAAGTTTTAGATCAACAACTGCAGCGGAAAACAACAATTCATTAGAAGAGTCAAGTAGAGAAAGAATTTTACTATCTTCTAAGATTTAAAAGTCCATCATCAATATTTTATCCCTGTAACATCAATCAATATACATCTTGAATCAAATATTCATCTTTGCACTACAGGCCAAAGATATTCATTTGTATCACCGGTTGGTCATGTTCATCTCAACACCTGTTCATCTTTGCACTACAGACCAAAGATATTCATTAGGTAATCATTCATCTTTGCACTACAGGTCAAAGATATTCATTTGTATCATCATTTAGGACCGAGGATGATGAAAAATATTTTAAAGAAAATGAATCCAGTGAGATAACATATAAAATATTAAGGATTTGTATTACAGTTTATCCAAGTTCAATAATATTCTGAAATAACCAATTTTGAAGCAGAATTCAAAAATAATGATCAAAACATGGATACAATCAAAGATAGTAACCATAATAGACAACTTGAACAAAAAGAAGAAAATTTCATTTTTCGGTGAATAGTGCCGTATTCGTGAATGGTGCCGTATACGTGAATAGTGCCATATACGTGAATAGTAATCCCGACCCAAAAAGTTCCAAATTTGATAAAAAGTTCATATCAATATTTCGGCATAATGATATTGAAGAAAATATCATTTAAGAAGAAGATAATATCCCTTACCTCAAAATATCAGTACTTCTGATCGAAATATCGGTATAAGGCTGAAGGAAACTTGCACTGATTAACAGAAACTCACAAAGTATCTAAATACTCATAAAATACACTCAATAATCTAGAGAGAGAAAGAGAGAAAACTTGTTTCTGGTGTGATTTTCAATTCTAATTTAGTCCTCTATTTATAGGAAAATGTTAGCATGCCGAAGCAGACTTAACCTGCAACCTGATGGCTTTACCTGTTACTATTCCCACCCACCACATTTGAATAAAAATCTCAGCACATTTCTTCACCAACCAAGAGTGGGGCCCACCAATTCTAGAATTTTCCATCAAAATGATTTATAACCTGATTTCCGAATCAGTCACCTCTTAAAATTCATAACAAATCATACGCTCATTTTTAACGGTTCAAAATTTGTGGCCATATACTCAACTTATATATGTATAACATATCCAAAAATTACAACGATCCAACGGTCGGATTAAAAATTATAACTCCCACAATATATCTCAAAAAACACTGGTTTGATTTTTAATACCTCCAATCCGACAAAATACTACACCTCAACATTAATTCCTTTATTTATAACCACATAAATAAATCCATCATTTATATCCACATAAAATAAATATTTCCTTATCATATGAATCAATGATTAATTATTCACAAATAATATTACAGAATCACATTTATGACAACCAGGCTGTTCCCAGGAAAGAGGGGGCTTTCCAATAAGGATTTCTCCTTACTGGTGCGTAATTAGGTGACCAAACCTCTCCTTGACAGAACTTTCTAGACATTGCTAATAATGTTATCTAATAATATTATTCCAAATAATCTGAATTACTGATCTGATAAAGGAGATACTGTGTAGTGACGATAATTGAAACAACAATAATATAAAATATCAATGCAGCAATTATTGAATCAATAAAATAAAATATTAAACAGTAACTACTGTGACAATTATTAAGTAGTGCCTTCTTACGTAAGGATCAATAATTCAACAATACTGTGCAATACCGTATGCTACTGTGCAACAACGCGTATTACTTTACTTTAACCACCGGGTATTCCAACAGTGTTAACGGTAACAACTATGCCGCTATTCAATTTTGTCGTTTTCTTCATTCGACCGTTATCCGTTATGGGGCCCACAATTGGCTGCGCCGTCCTACGAATATTCCCCGACAGAAAGAATAGTCCACCGACAAAATGAATATTTTATAACCACTTGCTTATTTTGCAAAATTTTCACATTTCACCCATAACCAAAGTTATTATATCAAATTAATATCTTATTATTCACAATAATAAATAAATGAAATTTGATTTTATTCATTAAAAAGTTGGGGTCTTACAATACCTATCAGAAAGCGAAAAGTGACTCCATCCATTACTGGAGAATATGTATCCTGATAATCAATACCAGGTTTTTGTGAAAACCCTTGAGCTACAAGTCGGGCTTTGTATCTCACAATTTCATTTTTCTCATTTCTCTTTCGTACAAATACCGATTTGTTTCCAACCGAGATTAGACCCAGCGGTGTTTGGACTACTGGTCCAAATACTTCTCTTTTCAATAGAGATTGTAGCTCAGTTTGAATAGCATCTTTCTATTTTGGCCAATCTTTTATTTTTTGACATTCTCCCACGTTTTGTGGTTCAGGATCCGTGTCAGGAATAAAAGTAATATCTGATGCTATAGAGAAAGCAAATATATCGTCAATCATAACTTTGCTTCGATCCCATATTTTCTCATCATGTACATAATTTATTGAGATCTCTTGGTGTTCATCTCTTACCCTTTCACTGAGATTTTGAACCTCTTATGGGGCTATTCCCACTCTTAGAATATGTGCTCCTTCTGGAGCGATTTGTACCTCTTCTGGGGCTATTCCCACTCTTGGAATAAGTGCTACTTCTGGAGCGGGTATTCCTTCTGGGATTCCCTTATTTGCTTTTGATTTTTGTGGTACAATGTCTTTTACACCAATCGGACTTCCATGCTTCTGGCGTGGTTTAGATTCTTCTATTACCTTATTCGTCAATTCTCCAGGAATTAATTTTTCAATAGGTATTTCTATCCTTGCTGGAGTATTCACTGCAGGTGTATGTGACTTTATCACTTTTCTAGCATCATTAAATGCATCTGGTAAATGATTTACAATATTTTTTAAATGAATAATTCTTTGAACTTCAATTTCACATTGTCCTGTACGAGGATAAAGTGAATTTAAATATGATGCATTCCATGATATTTCAGAGGATTTTTATTTAAAACTTTCCCTCCTCCTAATGGTGGAAATACAGATTCATCAAAATGACAATCTACATAACGTGCAGTAAAAATATCTCCAGTTAAAGGCTCAAGATATATGATAATAGAAGGAGAATCAAAACCAACATAAATACCTATTCTTCGTTGGGCTCCCATCTTAGTTATTTGTGGAGGTGCAATTGGAACATATACTGTGACGCCCCCAAAATAGGTATACATCACCCATTCTGAGTCGCCAAATACATGATACAGAAACAACTACAACTTCATTAATACAATTGTCGTGCAAAATACGACAACACATAAACTGTGAGTTTAAATACAAATATTGTCTTCTAGACAATATCCACACTCAAATAAGTCCTCATTACAATTATTGATACACTATTTTACAAAATAGTGAGGATTACTAAAACAACTGTCTTGAACCATTACTCCACACCCCGACTAGTTCCCGCTATATTCTCATCTCCTGAGAAGAAAAATGGAACAAAAAGGAAAAGGGTGATCTCAACTAGCCCAGTAAAGAATATTATGACTAAGATAATGTACAACAAATTATCCTTAGTCTTCAACAGGGAAAAATCTGATAGAATACAATAGACAACAAGTTTTAAATCAATCTTCGCAGCGGAAATAATAATTCATTAGAAGAGTTAAGTAGAGAATGCAAACTACTATCTTCTACATATGAATTTAAAAGTTTATCGTCGATATTTTATCCTTGTAACATCAATCAATATATATCTGGAATCAAATATTCATCTTTGCACTATAGGCCAAAGATATTCATCAGTTGGTCATGTTCATCTAAACACCTGTTCATCTTTGCACTACGGGCCAAAGATATTAATCAGTCGGTCATGTTCATCTCAACACCTGTTCATCTTTGCACTACGGGCCAAAGATATTCATCAAGAAATCATTCATCTTCGCACTACAGGCCAAAGATATTCAGTAATATAATCATTTAGACCTGAGGATGATGAAAAATATTTTTAAGAAAACGAATCGAGTGAAACAAAAGTACAAGTATTAAGGATTCGTACTTTAAATAATCCAAGTTCAAAAATACTTCATAAATAACCAGATTGGAGTAAAATTCAAGAATGAAGATCAAAACATAAATCCAATCAAAGATAAGAATCATAACAGACAATCTTGGACACATAATTTTTTTTTAATTTTTCTGTGAATAGTGTCGTATTCGTGAATAGTGCCGTATACGTGAATAGTGCCGTATACATGAATAGTGACTCCGACACTAAAAGATAGAAATTTCACCAAAAAAAATCATCATGCTTCGTGAATAGTACTCGTGAATAGTAACTCATGAATAGTAACTCGTGAATAGTAACTCGTGAATAGTAACCCCGACATGAAAAAGTTCTAAATTTGATAAAAATTTCCAACCAATATTTCGGCATAATGATATTGAAGAAATAATATCATTTTCGAATAAAATAACATCCCTTACCTCAGAAAGAATAGTACTTCTGACTGGAATACTGGATATGGTGCTGAAAGAACTTGCACCGTATAGCAATACTCAAAGTACTAAAATACTCACAAATACGCTCGATATTATAGGGAGAGAAAGAGAGAGAAATCTTTAGTTTCTGGTGTGATTTTTAATTCTAACCTAAGCACTCTATTTATAGGAAAATGCTTAGAACACCAAAGCAGAAAATTTAATAAATTAATATTATTAATTTTTCCACATCTTTCTACGCATCCAAGAATCTGAATTCAGCCACTAATAATGACAAAAACAAAAAAAAACGTTTTTGTTATTAAAATTAATTAAAACTTTCAAAAATTAATTATTTCGAAACTTCGGAACTTCAATAATTCATAATAAATAGCTCTTTCAGCAGAAAATTCAAATCTTGCGACTTTTTATAGGAAATTTAATTCTCTACAACTTTACAGAAGAAAGTGTTTCCAAATTCCAAACAGAAATTGACCGAAATCCACAAACGGGCGATTTTACAGTCTATAATCAAATTTCAGTCAAGAAATAGGGTCTACTGACACACAAAACATGTGTTAATCATTTAATGCAACAAAAATACTCTTCCTCCTCATATATTCATATATCCTACATTCATTATAAAAATATCATCATTATTATATTATAATAATATAACAAAATATTATTTTATCAGAAAAGATAAAATATCAATTTTCAACAATTGTCACTTTAAAAATTTTGTCCATCTATATCCACATAAAATGAATATTTTTCTCATCATATAAATCAATAATTAATTATTTACAAATAATATTACAGAATCACAGTACTGGCAACCAGGCCGTTTCCAAGAAAGAGGGGGCTTTTCAATAAGAATTTCTCCTTACTGGCACGCAATTAGGTGACCAAACCTCTCCTTAGACAGAACTTTCTAGACATTGTCAATAATGTTATCTAATAATATTATTCAGATAATATGAATTATTGCTTCGATAATGGAAAATACTATGTAGTGACAATTATTGAAACAACAGTAATATAAAATATCAACGCAACAATTATTGAATCAATAAAATAAAATACTGAACTGTAACTACTGTAACAATTACTGAGTAGTGCCTTCTTACGTAAGAATCAATAATTGGTGCAATACCGTGTGCTACTGTGTAACAACGCGTATTACTGTGTTTTAACCACCGGGTATTCCAACAGTGTTAACGGTAACAACTACGCCGTTATTTATAAACAATTTATACTTGTCGTTTTCTTCATCCAATCACTTTTTGTTATGGGGCCCACAAAAGACTGCGCCGTCGTACGAATATTCTCCGACAGCAAGAATATTCCACGACCAAACGAATATTCCCCGACAACAATGAATATTTTATAACCACCTGCTTATTTTAAAATATTCGCGCATTTTACTCATAACTAACCACATTAATCAAATCAACCCTTACTATTTCAAAATGATAAATAGAGGAAACTAAATTTTATTTATTAATAATTTGGGATCTTACAACCTCCCCTCCTTATGAAATTTCGTCCTCGAAATTGACGTACGTACCTGGTGTTTCAAAAAGATGAGGATACCTCGCTTTCATTTCCGTTTCTAACTCCTAGGTCATTTCCTCAATAGCATGGTTTCTCCACAAAACTTTAACTTGTGGTATGACCTTCGTGCGTAGGACATGCTCCTTCCTATCCAAGATCTTGACAGGTATCTCTTCATACGTTAAGTCTTCGGCTATCTCGTCCGGTTCTAACTCAATAACATGGTTCGGGTCTTTCACATATTTACGACGTACGGATACGTGAAAAATATTATGAACGCGAGACATACTTGGAGGTAACGCGAGTCTATAGGCCACATTTCCTACTCGGTCAAGAATCTGAAGTGGACCAATAAATCGTGAATTGAGCTTTCCTCTCTTCCCGAATCTTGTAACTCCCTTCCATGGAGCCACACGCAACAATACATGATCCCCAATACTAAATTCTATGTCCTTTCGATGAAGATCCGCATAACTCTTTTGTCGATCCTGTGCTGTTTGTATACGTTGTCGAATCATTTGGATCTTTTCTGTAGTTATTCATACCAACTCTAGTCCCAACAAAGTTGCTTCTCCCACCTCATCCCAGCATATTGGAGAGCGACACTTTCGTCCATACAATGCTTCAAATGGAGCCACACCTATACTTGCCTGATAACTATTGTTGTAGGAGAATTCCACCAATGGTAAATACTTATCCCAACTCCCTTTGAAGTCTAGGACACAGAGTCTTAATAGATCTTCAAGAGTTTGAATAGTCCTCTCTGATTGTCCGTCTGTTTGAGGATGGTATGCCGAACTAAATCATAAATCCGTCCCCATAGCTTTTTGCAAGCTAACCCAAAATCTTGAAGTGAATCTTGGGTCACGATCCGAAACTATGGATACTAGCATGCCATGCAACCTCACAATCTCATCTACGTACATACGAGCAAGACGTTCAAGGGAATAAGTCTCCCGTATCGGCAAGAAATGAGCAAACTTGGTTAATCTATCAACAATAACCCAAATAGCATTTATGCCTTGAGAAACCGTGGGAAGACCTGTAACGAAATCCATGGTAATGTGTTCCCACTTCCATTTCAGAATCTCAAGTGTTTGCAATGGACCCTTAGGCACTTGATGCTCTGCCTTTACACGTTGACAAGTTAAACACCTCGAGATAAACTTCGCGATCTCTCTCTTCATATTGTTCCACCAAAATGTATGTCGAAGATCATGATACATTTTGGTACTCCCAGGATGGATTGCAATCGGTGTGTTGTGTGCCTCCATCATGATTCTATACTTCAAGTCAGAATCGTTAGGAACACAAAGTCTGGAGTGGACTCGAAGTATTCCTTCTTCATCGATTCTTGCTTCTGGAATAACACCTTCTTATACTTTCTTCTTCATACGCATCAGCTCCGGGTCTGTGGCTTGAGTAACTTTAACTTTTTCGATTAAAGTTGGTTCTATGCGTATATCATCACGTGAGTCCCTAGAGTCTTTAACTCTATAACTATCATTTGTAAGTTATATGAAATGGGTCTTTGACAATATCGCATTCGTACTCGTATACGATCTTTTACTCAACACGTCAGCTACCACGTTCGCTTTTCCAGGATGGTATGGTCAGAACATGTGCCGAAATGAGTCTCCTAATGAGTTCTTCGAAGCTCTTCCCACATTCCTTTCTCCATTCGAATTTTATATCTCTACGAGTCATCTGCGTTAATGGAGTAGCGATTCGAAAAAATCTTTCCACAAAATCTTCGATAATAACCAGGTAAGCATAAAAAGCTACGTATTTCAATTACTGACTTAGGTTGCTCTCTACTATGACTCATATCCCAATCTTGGATAGCACGTCACAATGACACCTATCAGTTTACTACTGCACGAATATGGCGTTCCCTACGGAGAGTCTGACTTCGGTGCATTCCACAAAGGAAGTCACCAGATAAAGGCTCGGGTACCAAATTCTATAGTTAAATTTTTAACTCCTGAAGTTCTATAGGAGCCATTCGATATGAGATTTTAGAAGTGGGTTTTGTACCGGATTCAAAGATGATACAAAATTCAATATCACGCTCTGGAGGTAGGCCAAGAAATTCTTCAAGAAATACATCAGGAAATTTACTAACAATAGAAATATCATTCAAATCTGACGTATTTTTGTTTAAGTCCATAACATGGGCTAAGAAAACTTGACATCCGTTTTTCAATAAACGAATGACTTTATGGCTTGATATGAAAGTGTTTGACTTCAATGGTTTGGTTGCTTGAATTCGAATAACAGGTTGCTTAGGAATATGAAAACTAACAACCTTACGAAAGCAATCAATTTTGGCATGATGAGTAGTTAATCAATTAATCCCCAAAATCACATCAGAAGCAAATATCTTTAAAGAAATAAGGTCAACAGGTAATGCGATGGTGCCAACTTTGATCAAACAAGATTTATAAACAGTGGATGTGATGAAAGTTTCTCCTAACGGAGTTTTCACAAATAGGTCAAAGTCTAATTTCTCCGGAGTCAAGTTTAAACGTTGAGCACAAGCAGGAGAGATAAATGAATGGGTAGCACCGGTATCTAGTAATGTATAAACTTCGCATGAATTTATGATTAGCTTACCCGTGATCACCTCGTTTGGGTTTCTCGCATGTTGACCAGTCACGACAAATGCTCTTCCAGGAACCGTTGACTTTGACTTTTCTGGGACAGCCTTTTGAGTCACCATCCCCGCTGGACTTGGTTTCGTCACAGTGCAATCTCGAGCGATATGTCCTTCCTTTCCATAATTATAGCATACCTTAAACTGTTGTGGACAGTTTGGGCTGATGTGTCCCTCTTTTCCACATTTATAGCATACGACCGGTGGTCGTTCTCCTCCCTTAAAACCAGTTGCTGCTGGTACTGACGTCTTCACAGTGTCATTGTTGAATCTCCTCTTTTTAAATTCTCCCCCTGACTCGCTTCTTCTATTTTTATGGCCACGATTACCACCAGAGTGGTGGTCGCTCTTGTCCGTATTTTTCTTTCTCCGCTGGTTATCGTTGTTTTGATGACTGCTGTCACCGGTATGATCCTGGTTGCGGTCTCTTGGTTGAACGTACTCGCTATCTCGCTCTAATAATTGAGCCCTGTTGACAACATCTGAATATAAAGAAAATGTATGAGAGGTAAGATATTGCCGAATCTCGGGTTTTAAACCTCTCATAAACATCCTCATCATTCGTTCCTTATTCTCTACCAAATGAGGTGCAAACCTGGATAACTCTGCGAATTTCGCCTCGTATTGTGACACCGTCATGTTGTTTTGTTCTAGTCTAATAAACTCTACCTCCTTCATATGGCGAATACTTTCAGGAAAGTATTTTTCGTTGAAAAGTTTTTGAAACGTTTCCCAAGACATGCTGAGTGTGGCAGGCTGGGTCCGTTTCACAGACTCCCACCAGTAGTCTGCCTCGCCACGGAACATAAAGGTGGCGAATGGAACCTTCTGTTCCTCCGTGCATCCCAAGACATCGAATATCTTGGTAATTTGCTTGATTCATATTTCCGCCATGATCGGATCTGGCTTTCCCTTAAATTATGGTGGTCCTAACTCTTTGAACTGCTTGGCCGTGACAAGCCGTGCGTTGCTATCATTTCCACCTGTATTTTGTACACGAGTCTCCCTCGTCTGGTTTTGCATGAACTGCAAAAAGCTTCTAAACATCCCGTCGTTCATCGTCTGCTCAGTGGTGTTGTTTACAGGAGGAACATTGCCAGCCTGTTGCACGTTCTCCTCATTGGTGAGCAAAGGTGTTTCCACGGTCTCATTAACTCCACCGTTAATATTCTCAGCTGCCATTCTTAAATACTGCCATAAAACAAGGGTTAATTAAACAAATTAACAAATCACATAATACCCCTATATTATGACCGACCAACAAATAAGCTTAGGTAGGACACACTAGCGAAGGATTTACTCGTCTCTCCCCTCCTAGTTCTATTCCCCGATCTCCGCCAGAGATCATATCCCTAAGCTCTGATACCAACTGTGACGCCCCCAAAATAGGTATACATCACCCATTCTGAGTCGCCAAATACATGATACAGAAACAACTACAACTTTATTAATACAATTGTCTTGCAAAATACGACAACACATAAACTGTGAGTTTAAATACAAATATTGTCTTCTAGATAATATCCACACTCAAATAAGTCCTCATTACAATTATTGATACACTATTTTATAAAATAGTGAGGACTACTAAAACAACTGTCTTGAACCATTACTCCACACCTCGACTAGTTTCCGCTATATTCTCGTCTCCTGAGAAGAAAAATGGAACAAAAAGGAAAAGGGTGAGCTCAACTAGCCCAGTAAAGAATATTATGACTAAGATAATGTACAACAAATTATCCTTAGTCTTCAACAGGGAAAAATCTGATAGAATACAATAGACAACAAGTTTTAAATCAATCTTCGCAGCGGAAATAATAATTCATTAGAAGAGTTAAGTAGAGAATGCAAACTACTATCTTCTATATATGAATTTAAAAGTTCATCGTCGATATTTTATCCCTGTAACATCAATCAATATATATCTGGAATCAAATATTCATCTTTGCACTACAGGCCAAAGATATTCATCAGTTGGTCATGTTCATCTAAACACCTGTTCATCTTTGCACTACGGGCCAAAGATATTAATCAGTCGGTCATGTTCATCTCAACACCTGTTCATCTTTGCACTACGGGCCAAAGATATTCATCAAGAAATCATTCATCTTTGCACTACAGGCCAAAGATATTCAGTAATATCATCATTTAGGACTGAGGATAATGAAAAATATTTTAAAGAAAACGAATCCAGTGAAACAAAAGTACAAGTATTAAGGATTCGTACTTTAAATAATTCAAGTTCAAAAATACTTCATAAATAACCAGATTGGAGTAAAATTCAAGAATGAAGATCAAAACATAGATCCAATCAAAGATAGGAATCATAACAGACAATCTTGGACACAGAAAAGAAAAATTTAATTTTTCTGTGAATAGTGTCGTATTCGTGAATAGTGCCGTATACGTGAATAGTGCCGTATACATTCATCAAAAAAATCATCATGCTTCGTGAATAGTACTCGTGAATAGTAACTCGTGAATAGTAACTCGTGAATAGTAACTCATGAATAGTAACTCCTGAATATTAACCCCGACATGAAAAAGTTCTAAATTTGATAAAAATTTTCAACCAATATTTCGGCATAATGATATTGAAGAAATAATATCATTTTCGAATAAAATTACATCCCTTACCTTAGAAAGAATAGTACTTCTGACTAGAATACTGGATATGGTGCTGAAAGAACTTGCACCGTATAGCAATACTCAAAGTACTAAAATACTTACAAATACGCTCGATATTATAGAGAGAGAAAGAGAGAGAAATCTTTAGTTTCTGGTGTGAAATTCAATTCTAACCTAAGCACTCTATTTATAGGAAAATACTTAGAACACCAAAGCAGAAAATTTAATAAATTAATATTATTAATTTTTCCACATCTTCCTACGCATCCAAGAATCTGAATTCAGCCACTAATAATGAAAAAAAACCAAAAAAAACGTTTTTGTTATTAAAATTAATTAAAACTTTCAAAAATCAATTATTTCGGAACTTCAGAACTTCAATAATTCATAATAAATAGTTCTTTCATCAGAAAATTCGAATCTCGCGAATTTTTATAAGAAATTTAATTCTCTAAAACTTTGCAGAAGAAAGTTTTTCCAAATTCCAAACAGAAATTGACCGAAATCCATAAACGGACGATTTTACAGTCTATAATCAAATTTCAGTCAAGAAATGAGGTCCACCGACACACAAAACATGTGTTAATCATTTAATGCAACAAAAATACTCTTCCTCCTCATATACTCATATATCCCACATTCATTGTAAAAATATCATCATTATTATATTATAGTAATATAATAAAATATTATTTTATCAGAAAAGGTAAAATATAGATTTTCAACAATTGTCACTTTAAAAATTTTCTCCATCTATATCCACATAAAATGAATATTTTTCTCATCATATAAATCAATAATTAATTATTTACAAATAATATTACAGAATCACAGTACTGGCAACCAGGCCGTTCCCAGGAAAGAGGGGGCTTTTCAATAAGAATTTTTCCTTACTGACGCGCAATTAGGTGACCAAACCTCTCCTTAGATAGAACTTTCTAGACATTGCCAATAATGTTATCTAATAATATTATTCAGATAATATGAATTATTACTTCGATAATGGAAAATACTATGTAGTGACAATTATTGAAACAACAGTAATATAAAATATCAACGCAGCAATTATTGAATCAATAAAATAAAATACTGAATAGTAACTACTGTAACAATTATTGAGTAGTGCCTTCTTACGTAAGAATCAATAATTGGTGCAATACCGTGTGCTACTGTGCAACAACGCGTATTACTGTGTTTTAACCACCGGGTTTTCCAACAGTGTTAACGGTAACAACTACGCCATTATTTATAAACAACTTATACTTGTCATTTTCTTCATCCAATCACTTTTCATTATGGGGCCCACAAAAGACTGCGCCGTCGTACGAATATTCCCCGACAGTAAGAATATTCCACGACCAAATGAATATTCCCCGACAACAATGAATATTTTATAACCATCTGCTTATTTTAAAATATTCGCGCATTTTACTCATAACTAACCACATTAATCAAATCAACCCTTACTATTTCAAAATGATAAATAGAGGAAACTAAATTTCATTTATTAATAATTTGGGGTCTTACATATACTGCACTTCCAAAAACTCGAAAGTGTGATATGTTAAGTATCTGTCCAAGAACTAACTGTAGAGGAGAGAATTTATGAAGAGCCGTTGGTCTTACTCGAATGATAGCTGCAGCATGAAGAATTGCATGACCCCAAATCGAGGTAGGTAAGTTAGCCCTTAACATTAATGATCGTGCAATTAGTTGAAGTCTTTTTATTAAAGATTCAGCTAAGCCATTTTGTGTATGAATATGAGGAACGAAATGCTCAATGAAAATTTCAATAGTCATACAAAAATCATTAAAAGTCATTGATGAAAATTCAGCTGTGTTATCAAGTCAAATTGACTTGATTGGATGATCTGAGAACTGAGCCCGTAACTTGATTATTTGAGCAAGAAGTTTTGAGAAGGCAAAATTTCTAGAAGAGAGAAGACAAACATGAGACCATCTAGTTGAAGCATCTATTAAAACCATGAAATATCGAAATGGGCCAGACAATGGTTGAATAGGTCCACAAATGTCTCCTTGAATTCTCTCTAGGAATTTTGGGGATTCTTTATAAACTTTTACTAGTGATGGTCGAACAATTAATTTTCCTCGAGAACACGCAGCACAAGAAAATTCACTACTAGGAAAAACCTTCTTATCTTTGAGAGGATGACCAGTAGAATTTTCAATAATACGACGCATCATAGAAGTCCCTGAATGACCAAGTCTTTCATGCCAAAGCATAAAGAATTTGGGATCAATGATTTTTGGAATCATAACATTATGAGACTCAATTGCTCTAATTTTCATAGTATATAATCCAGAATAAATTGAATGAAGTTTTTCTAAGATATTCTTTTTTCCAGAAATAGTAGAAGTAATGAGAAGATATTCATTATCATTCTCATTGGTTGTTTCAATGTGAAAACCATTTAGTCGAATATCTTTAAAACTAAGCAAATTTCTTCTTGATTTACTAGAATATAGAGCATTTTTGATAAAGACTTGTGTCTCATTTGGTAGCATGAAACTAGCTTTTCCAAATCCCTCAATTAAATTTGATGTGCCAGAGATAGTTCCTACATTTCCCTTAGCTTTGATTAGTAGTGAACAATATTTCTCACTTTGAAGGATTGTATGAGTTGTTGCACTGTCTGCCAAACATATATCCTCCATATCCATTAAAGATGGTCTGACACATATAAAAACATAAATAAGAAAAGTTACACTTCAAATATAATTTTATTCATGATAAACACATACCACATATAGAACGAAAACTAATAATATTATACATGCAGGATGTTTAATTAAAATAAGAAATTAAACGATATCCCAAAAGATACTTTCAGAAGGTTCAGTAATATCAACAACCTTTTCCTCATTGTTGGTCATGGGTGGATCATCAACAATATTCAATTGATGATTAACAAAGTTTGTTTCTGCCTCAGTTACTTTGTTCTTTTGAGACTCCTGGAATAAATTAGCCAGATGTCTTAGCGTACGACAGGTACGCAACCAATGCCCTTTTTCATCCCACACCTAAAATAAACATCTGGTTTGTTCTTTATCGGTGCTGCATTTTCTTTATTTTTACCCGACCCATACACTTGCCACTTCTGGTGGCCTGAATTGTCGCGGTTCTGGAATTTGTTGTTATGATGGCCTTATTTATTCTTTCGTCCCCAAGGCTTCTTATTATATGACCATCTATTGTCACGTTTATTCTTCTAGAATGACGTGTTGTTAATATCTGGCCATGGGGTCGCACCCGTTGGCCGTACTTGATGGTTTTTCAACAACAATTCATTATTCTTTTCTGCAACAAGGAGGATAGACAACAAGTCACTGAATTTTGTGAACTTACTCTGTCTATATTGTTGTGACAGAATCATGTTGGTGGGATAAAAAGTTGAGAGCGTTTTCTCTAACATTTGGGTTTTAGAAACTGGATCTCCGCACAAAGCCAAAGTAGAGGTTATTCTATAAACATTGGAACTATATTCCGTAATTGATTTGTAATCTTGTAGCCTTAAATTAAGCCACTCAAATTTGGCATTAGGGAGAACAACCAATTTTTGGTGGTCAAATCTTTCCTTCAGTTATGTCCATAAAGACAAAGGATCTTTGACTGTTAAATACTCAGTCTTTAATCCTTCATCAATATGGTGACGAAGAAAAATTATGGCTTTTGCATTTTGTGCCGAAGTTGCTGTATTTCCTGATTCAATGGTCTTTTCTAACTCATTTGCACTAAGGTGCAATTCTGCATCAAGTGCCCAAGCCAAATAGTTGTATCCAGAGATTTTCAAAATAGAAAAATCTATTTTTGCCAAGTTTGCCATCTATTCTAGGTTAAAACACAATTTTATTATTTATTAAAACAATAAATAATTGCATGTATAAAATAGGAAAAATAAACTATACCATAACCTCAAGTGGTGATAAAATATAAATATAAATATTCTTATATTTACGTTATTAGCATATTATTTTAGTAAAAAGAATATGCAATCGTTAATGTATATATACAAAACTGCAAATGGATCTTCACCCGCTATGCGATAGTTCGCATAGATAGATTATTCCAACAGAATAATAAAGAATGAAACCAGGTCATGCGTAAACGCACAGACAGGATATTCCGACAGAATAATAAATAACGAAACCAGGTCAGGCGAAATTCGCACCGACAGGATGTTCCAACAGAATAATAAAGAATGAAATAACAAAAGAATTTCACCATGTATAGGGTAGTCCGTGTATACAAGTTATTCCCATAATTTAATAAGCGGTAAAAAGGTTCCCATCAAGTCTTGTAAGATCAACAAGGATAGATGGTACCACTGTAAATAACAAAATTTAAAAATGGACAATAAAACATAAATATAACTTGATAGTTAATATAATAGGCGTCAAAGCCAGGCCAATTGTAAGAATAACATTATACTATTGGTGGTATAGCCAAACCAGTAGTATAATAATAAATTGCAAGAATTTAAAGACAATTATAAGGATAAAATTATATTATTGGTGGTATAACCAAACCTGTAATATAATAATAAATTGCAAGAATTTAATTTTACCGTCTCAGTTGGTTAGAGCTTCGTGCTGATAACGTGTTATAAAACTTTAGCGAAGTATATAAAGATACTCTTATAATTGTTGCATAAATTTAGAGAGAATAAACAAGAGAAAAGAGAGAGAAATTCTTCAGAGAATTCTTATCTCATTTTCATTCAGTAGCATTCCTTTATATAGGCAAGGCAGGAGTCACGGGAGGAAGAGTAAAGGAGAAGGGAGAGTCACGGAGTGAACAAAGAAGAAGAGAAGGGTTACTTGATGAGTAGGCAATCATGATTATAACAACAAGTTTATTATCTTTATATTTTTACCCTTATATATCGTTTGTTCCAAAAGCATAACAAACAGGGAGTCAATAGTTATTTGATATATATATATATATATATATATATATATATATATATATATATATATATATGGATTGTCACCTACACTATTTCAACAACAAACTCATCAGCAGTTAATCATGATAATAATAAATTGAGGTTAGAAGCAATTTCTACCCTGCCGTCAAAAGGAGTAGCGACAAAGATGATCTTTATGGCGACATGAGTGTCGACGTCGGGGAAATTCTCGATTTTCCTAAAATTGTCGTTGGTGTTTCTATCCTTTATAATTTGCTATGTTGATTAATTTATTTGAAGGGTGAGATTATTTAGGAAAAGACCGACATAAATGCTGACGAATTTGAAAGATTGATTTTATGCGATTGAGCCAAATTAGATAAAGTCGCCAATTAGTATAGGTTTAAATGCATGTACCAACTCATCCGAAATTTTGAGATTTTTGCAAAATTGCCCAATATGTGACTCCATAAAATTGGTCTAGAACCCGAGATTCATAAAATTCTAAAATTGAGTTACTGCCTCTTCATGGGCAGTTGCTATATTTGGAACTGTCATGCTAAAAGTGAATTAAATTAAATTACCTACCGCCTCTCTTTGGCTGTGCAGGTCCTTGAATCGCAAAGGTTCCGCTACCGGGTCCCTTGTTGGCACTTCTCCTTTCTAAATTTCTCTTCGGACAATTCTGAACCAGATGATCGGTCGACCCATATGCAAAACAACCTTATACCTTCTTCGGATTGGGACAATTGGGTGACACGTGTCCCTCTTGACCACAGTTGTAACATACTCCTTTTTTCTTCAAACAAACTCCTTGATGATGCTTCCCGCAAACTACACATGACGCACCTTTCTTCCTAATCTCTACTGGATTATTTGTAACTGTGACGCCCCCAAAATAGGTATACATCACCTATTCTGAGTCGCCAAATACATGGTACAGAATGCAAATACAGTCTTTAATATACAATAAGAGAGCTGTGAGTTTTAATACAAATACTGTCTTTTAGACAATATCCACTCTCAGAATAAGTCCTCATTACATTTACTGTCACACTATTTAACAGAATAATGAGGACTTCTAATACTATCATCTGGTCCATCACTCCGTTTCCCGACTCGTCCCAGCTATATTCTCATTTCCTGAAGAGAATAGTGAAAGAAAGGGTGAGCTCAACTAGCCCAGTAAGAAATATTATGACTAAGACGATGCAGAATAAATTATCATTAGCCTTCAACAGTGTTAAACTGATAAAATATAACAAACATCAAGTTGAACTGCAGCGGAACAAGCAATCCATTAGAAGAGTCAAGTAGAGAATAAAATCTACTATCTTCTATGATTTAAAAGGTATTTCATAACTTTTATCGCTGGGACTCAGCTTAATAAATAATCCACATCATCGAATCACCCTTGCACTACGACCAATGATATTCTTTAGTATCACGACCACAAATTATCCATGCACTACGGGCCAAGGATATTTGTGTATTCATTAATGGTCATGATCATGCCAACAACTATCCATCAATGCACTACGAGCCAACGAGGACTTTTTTCACATCATTTGTAACATTACGGTCATGATTACACCGAATAATCCCTGGTCATAATCATACCAAGTACATCTATGCACTACAGGCTACAGATGACTTTCAACATAATATAAACATGAGGATGATGACAATGATATAAGAATTCAATAAAATAAGTTCAAGAATTAATTTATCCATGAACCAATAACGTCCAAATTGTCAACATGATACTACTTTGTAGAGTAAAATTCAAGAATGCTTAGAAGAATATTTCCATGAAAAGATACTGGATGAAGCGTAGATATCAATAATATTTTACTAATTTCATGGAGTATAGAAGTCAAATCTTTAACCAACCGAGTATAATAACGAATGGAATAACAAAAGAAATCACCATGCATGAGGTACTTCGCATAGACAGGTTATTCCAACAGATTAATAAGTAACGGAACCAGGTCAGACAAAATTCGCACCGGCAAGATGTTCCAACAGAATAATAAAGACGAAACTAGGTCCGGCGTAAACGCACAAACAGGATATTCCAACAGAATAATAATAAAGATGGAACCAGGTCCGGCGTAAACACACATACATGATATTCCAGCAGAATAATAATAAAGACGGAACCAGGTCCGGCGTAAACGCACAAATAGGATATTCCAACAGAATAATAATAAAGACGGAATATTAGAAGAATGTCACCAAGTATAGGGTATTCCGCGTATACTGGTTATTACAGCAGAATAATAAAGAATGGAATAACAGAAGTTCTCTTCGTGAATACAAAAGAAATAATACCCCTTACGAGTACAACAAATAATATCCCTTACTGTAAAATAAACTGAATATAAGAGTAGGGAAGGAGCAGAATACTTTTCTATAGCTTCTCTATAATTTCCCTATCTAGAGTTTCAGTGAATTCGTAAGAAATAATGACGGAATGAGCTTCTATTTATAGAAAAATGGACTGCATAGTAACTAACTCATGAACGATCGAGATTGATTTACTTTAATCTGACGGTCCATATTTAAAGAAAAATCTTTTAAATAAAATATAATATATTCTATTTATAATCTAATAAAACGAATAACTTTATAAAAGATTTTACTATGCAAATACTATGCAGACACTATGCAAACACTATGCATAATAAAATATAATACATTCTAATTATTGTCTAATAAAACAGATAACTTTATAAAAGTATTATGTTTTATATAAAAAATTTTTACTATTAGCCTAATAAAATGAATAACTTTATAAAAGTATTTTATTTTATATAAAAAGTTTTTATGTTTTATTACATTAATAATACCAATAAAACAAAACTGAGTGACTTATCACATAAGCATCAATAATCAAAACCGTGTGCTACTGTACAACTACGTGTATTACTGTACTTTTAACACCGGGTGTTTCAACAGTTAACGGTAAAACTTCCGCCGTTATTTTCATAAAGTATTTTTGTTGTTTTCTCAATTCGACAATAATTCTGTTGTGGGGTCCACCAATGATTGTGCCGTTGTACGAATATTCCCTGTTAAAACGAATATTCTCTGACTAGTCGAATATTATATAACAACTTGCGTACTTTACAAAATTTATAAATATTACCCACAATTATAACATTATATCAAATTCATTCCATAATATTCAAAAATAATATTTATAGAAAATTCATCTTTTATTCATAAAAGTTGGGGTCTTACAATCTCCCCTTCGTATGAAATTTCGCCCTCGAAATTAGGGTACGTACCTGGTATGTCGAAGAGGTAAGGATACCTTAATTTCATTTCAGATTCTAACTCCCAAGTCATTTCCTCAACATCGTGGTTTCTCCACAAAACTTTGACTTGAGGTATAACCTTCGAGCGTAGAATATGTTCCTTCTTATCCAAGAGTTGAACAGGAACCTCTTCATACGTTAAATCTTTCGCTATTTCGTCTGGTTCTAACTCAATAATGTAGTTCGGGTCTTTCACACCACAGTTCCTACTCGATCGAGGATTAAAAATGGGCCGATGAATCGAGGATTGATGTGACGCCCCCAAAATAGGTATACAACACCCATTCTGAGTCGCCAAATACATGGTACAGAAAGCAAACTACAACTTCAATAATACAATTGTCGTGCAAAATACGACAACACATACTATGAGTTTAAATACAAATATTGTCTTCTGGACAATATCCACACTCAAATAAATCCTCATTACAATTATTCAAACACTATTTTACATAAATAGTGAGGACTGCTAAAATATCTTTCTAGAACCATCACTCCATACCCCGACTAGATCCTGCTATGTTCTCACCTCCTGAGAAGAAAAATGGAACAAAAAGAAAAAGGGTGAGCTCAACTAGCCCAGTAAAAAATATTATGACTAAGATAATATACAACAAATTATCGTTAGTCTTCAACAGGGAAAAATCTGATAGAATATAATCGACAACAAGTTTTAGATCAACAACTGCAGTGAAAACAGCAAACCTTTAGAAGAGTCAAGTAGAGAAAGAATTCTACTATCTTCTAAAATTTAAAAATCCATCATCAATATTTTATCCCTGTAACATCAATTAATAATCATCTTTATCCAAATATTCATCTTTGCACTACAGGCCAAAGATATTCATTTGTATCACCAGTCAGTCATGTTCATCTCAACACCTGTTCATCTTTGCACTACAGGCCAAAGATATTCATCAAGTAATCATACATCTTTGCACTACAGGCCAAAGATATTCAGTAATATCATCATTTAGGACTGAGGATGATGAAAAATATCTTAAAGAGAACAAACCCAGTGAGACAGAATGACAAATATTAGGGATTCGTATAACAGTTTATCCAAGATCAATAATACTTCATAATAATCAATTGTGAAGCAGAATTCAAAAATAAAGATCAAAACATGGATACAATCAAAGATAGTAACCATAATAGACATCTTGGACAAAAAGGAAAAATTTTATTTTTCAGTGAATAGTGCCGTATTCATGAATAGTACCGTATACATGAATAGTACCGTATACGTGAATAGTAACCCTGACACAAAAAGTTCTAAATTTGATAAAAACTCATATCAATATTTCAGCATAATGATATTGAAGAAAATAATATCATTAAGAAGAAAATAATATCCCTTACCTCAAAATATCAGTACTTCTGGTCGGAATACCGGTATAAGGCTGAAAGAAACTTGCTCTGATGAATAGAAACTCTCAAAGTATCAAAATACTCACAAAATACACTCAATAATCTAGAGAGAGAAAGAGAGAAAACTTGTTTCTGGTGTGATTTTCAATTCTAACTTAGCCCTCTATTTATAAGAAAATGTTAGCACGCCGAAGTAGACTTAACCTGCAACCTGATGGCTTTTCCTGCTACTATTTCCACCCACCACATTTGAATAAAAATCTCAGCACATTTTTTCACCAATCAAGAGTGGGCCCCGCCAATTCTAGAATTTTCCATCAAAATAATTAACTCCGAAAATTCAACAATTTCTGAATCAGTCATCTCATAAAATTCATAATAAATCATACGTTCATTTTTAACGGTTCAAAATTTGTGGACATATACTCAACTTATATATGTATAACATATCCAAAAATTACTACGATCCAACGGTCGGATTAAAAATTATAACACCCACAATATTTCTCAAAAACCCTGATTTAATTTTTAATACCTCCATTCCGATAAAAATACTGATAAAACACCTCAACATTAACTCCTTTATTTTTAACCACAATAAATATATCCAATATTTATATCCACATAAAATAAATATTTCCTTATCATATGAATCAATAATTAATTATTCACAAATAATATTACAGAATCACATTTATGACAACCAGACCGTTCCCAGGAAAGAGGGGGCTTTCCAGTAAGGATTTCTCCTTACTGGCGCGCAATTAGATGACCAAACCTCTCCTTAGACAGAACTTTCTAGACATTGCCAATAATGTTATCTAATAATATTATTCAAATAATATGAATTATTGATCTGATAATGGAAAATACTGTGCAACAACAATTATTGAAACAACAATATTAAAATATCAACGCAACAATTATTGAATCAATAAAATAAAATATTGAACAATAACTACTGTAACAATTATTGAGTAGTGCCTTCTTAGTAAGAATCAATAATTGGTGCAATACCGTGTGCTACTGTATTTTAACCACCGGGTATTCCAACAGTATTAACGGTAACAACTACGCCGCTATTTATAAATAACTTATACTTATCGTTTTTTTCATCCAATCGCTTTCCGTTATGGGGCCCACACAAGGCTGCGCCGTCGTACGAATATTCCCCGACAGCAAGAATATTCCACGACCAAACGAATAATCCCCGACAAAATGAATATTTTATAACCACTTGCTTATTTTGCAAAATTTGCACATTTCACCCATAACCAAAGTAGTATATCAAATTAACCCCTTAATATTCACAATAATATTTAGAGAAAATTTTATTTTATTCATTAATAAGTTGGGGTCTTACAACCTCCCCTCCTTATGAAATTTCGTCATCGAAATTGACGTACGTACATGATGTTTCAAAAAGGTGAGGATACCTCGCTTTCATTTCTGATTCCAACTCCCAGGTCATTTCTTCAATAGCATGGTTTCTCCACAAAACCTTAACTTGTGGTATAACCTTCGTGCGTAGGACATGCTCTTTCCTATCCAAGATCTTAACAGGTACCTCCTCGCACGTTAAATCTTCAGCTATCTCGTCTGGTTCTAACTCAATAATGTGGTTCGGGTCTTTAACATATTTACGAAGCATAGATATGTGAAAAATATTATGAACACGAGACATGCTTGGAGGTAATGCGAGTCTATATGCCACATTTTCTATTCGCTCAAGAATCTCAAATAGACCAACAAATCTTGGATTGAGCTTTCCTCTCTTCCCAAATCTTGTAACTCCCTTCCATGGTGCAACACGTAATAATACATGATCCCCAATATTAAATTCCACGTCCTTCCGATGAAGATCCGCATAACTCTTTTGTCAATTCTGTGCCGTTTGTATACGTTGTCGAATCGTTTGGATCTTCTCTACAGTAATGCGTACCAACTCTGGTCCTAACAATGTTGCTTCACCCACCTCGTCCCAGCATACTGGAGAACGACATTTTCTTCCATACAACGCCTCGAATGGAGCCATACCTATGCTCGCCTGATAACTGTTGCTGTAGGAGAATTCCACCAATGGTAGGTACTTATCCCAACTCCCTCTGAGATCTAGGACACAAAGTCTTAATAGATCTTCAAGAGTTTAAATAGTCTTCTCTGATTGTCCGTCCGTTTGAGGATGGTATGCCGAACTGAATCGTAAATCCGTGCCCATAGCTTTCTGCAAGCTAACCCAAAATCGTGAAGTGAATCTTGGGTCACGATCCGAAACTATGGATACTGGAATGCCATGCAATCTCACAATCTCGTTCACGTACATACTAGCAAGACGTTCAAGGGAGTAAGTCTCACGTATCGGCAAGAAATGAGCGGACTTGGTTAATCTATCAACAATAACCCAAATCGCATCTATGCCTTGAGAAACCTTGGGAAGACCAGTAACAAAATCCATAGTAATGTGTTCCCACTTCCATTTCGTAATCTCAAGTGGTTGCAATGGACCCTTTGGTACTTGATGCTCCGCTTTTACACGTTGACAAGTTAAACATCTCGAGACAAACTCCGCAATCTCTCTTTTCATATTGCTCCACCAAAATGTATGTCGAAGATCGTGATACATTTTGGTACTCCCGGGATGGATTACAAATGGTGTGTTGTGTGCCTCCATCATTATTCTATGCTTCAAGTCAAAATCTTTTGAAACACAAAGTCTGGAGTTGACTCGAAGTATTCCTTCTTCATCGATTCTTGCTTCTAGAATAGCACCTTCTTGCACTTTCTTCTTCATACGCATCAGCTCCATGTCCGTAGCTTGAGCAGCTTTAACTTTATCGATTAAAGTCAGTTCTACTCGTATATTTGATATCATCATGTGGGTACTTGGAGCCTTTATCTCTATCTCCATCCTTTGCAAGCCAGACAAAATGGGCCTTTGTGTTAACAACATTGCACTCGTACCCGCATATGATCTTCTACTCAATGCGTCAGCTACTACGTTTGCTTTTCCAGGATGATATTGGATGGTATGATCGTAATCTTTTAATAGCTCGAGCTAACGTTGCTGCCGCATGTTGAGTTCCTTTTGGGTGAAGAAATATTTGAGGCTTTTATAATCTGTATAGATCTCCACTTTCTCCCCCATACAGGTAGTGTCTCCAGATCTTCAACGCAAAAACGACTGCTGCCAACTCCAAATCATGAGTAGGATAATTCCTCTCATATTCTTTGAGTTGTCGTGAGGCATAGGCTATGACTTTCCCATGTTGCATGAGAACACATCCTAACCCTTTGCCTGAAGTATCGCTGTAGATAACAAATCCATCCGAACAAGATGGTATTGTCAGAACAGGTGCCGAAATGAGTCTCCTCTTGAGTTCTTGGAAACTCTTCTCGCATTCCTCACTCCATACGAATTTTGTGTCTTTCCGAGTCAGCTGAGTTAACGGAGTAGCGTTTCGAGAAAATCCTTCCATAAATCTTTGATAATAACCAGCTAAGCCCAGAAAGCTACGTACTTCGGTTACCGACTTCGGTTGCTCCCAACTTTGTATGGCTTCAATCTTCGCCGGGTCGACAGATACTCCATGTTTTGACACCACGTGTCCAAGGAATGCTACTTCCTCAAGCCAAAACTCGCATTTCTTTAATTTGGCATATAGCTTATTTTCACGAAGCCTTAGCAGTACCAGCTTCAAATGGCGCTCATGATCTTCACAGCTTTTGGAATAGATGAGGATGTCATCAATAAAGATAACAACGAACTGATCCAAATATTCTTTGAATACACGGTTCATCATATCCATGAAGGCAGCAGGGGCATTAGTCAATCCAAAAGACATGACTAAAAATTCATAATGCCCGTATCGAGTTCTGAAGGCAGTCTTTGGAATATCCTCAGTTTTAATCTTCAGCTGATGATATCCAGAACGAAGGTCGATCTTTGAAAAGAATTGTGTTCCTTGTAACTGGTCGAACAGGTCATCAATGCGAGGTAGCGGATACCTATTCTTGATGGTGACATGGTTCAATTCTCGATAGTCAATACAAAGTCGCATACTCCCGTCTTTCTTCTTTACGAATAAAACAGGAGCACCCCAAGGAGACGTACTAGGACGAATAAAACCGATGTTCAACAACTCCTGTAGTTGGACTTTTAACTCCTGAAGTTCAATAGGAGCCATTCGATATGGAGTTTTAGAAATAAGCTTTGTACCGGGTTCAAGGTCAATAAAGAATTCAACTTCACTTTCTGGGGGGAGACCAGGAAGTTCTTCAGGAAATACATTGGGAAATTCTCTAACAATAGAAATATTATTCAAATCTGACTTGTCTTTATTCAAATCCATAAAATGGGCTAAGAAAGCTTGACATCCGTTTTTCAATAAACGAATAGCTTTGTGGCTTGATATGACAGTGACTGATTTTAGTGGTTTAGTAGTTTGAATTCTTATGACAGGTTGGTTAGGAATATGAAAACTAATAACCTCACGAAAACAATCAATTTTAGCATGATGAGTGGTTAACCAATCAATTCCTAAAATCACATCAAAAGCAAGTATCTTTAAAGAGATAAGATCAACAGGTAATGTGAAAGTGCCAACTTGGATCATGCAAGATTTATAAACTGTAGATGTAACGAAGGTTTCACCCAACGGAGTTTCAACAGATAAGTTAAAGTCCAATTTCTCCGGAGTCAAGTTTAAACGTTGAGCACAAGCAGGAGAGATAAAAGAATGGGTAGAACCGGTATCTAGTAAAGTTTAAACTTCGCAAGAATTCAGGATTAGCTTACCCGTGATCACCTCGTTCGGGTTTCTCGCGTTTTGGCCAGTCACGACGAACGCCCTTCCAGGAACCGCTGATTTCGACTTATCCGGGATAACTTTTGGAGTCACCATCCCCGCTGAACTTAGTTTTGCTACAGAACACTCTCGAGCTATATGACCCTCTTTTCCACAGTTATAACATACCTTGGATTGTTGTGGGCAGTTTGGGCTGATATGTCCCTCTTTCCCACATTTGTAACATATGACCGGTGGTCGTTCTCCTCCCTTAGAAACAATTGATGTTTGTGCTGACGTCTTCACGTTATCATTGTCGTACCTTCTCTTCTTGAAATCTCTTCCCGACTCGCTCCTTCTATTATCACGACCACGATTACCACTAGAGTGGTTACCGCTTTTGTCCGAATGTTTTCCTCCCTGCTGGTTTTCATTGCTTCGATGACTGCCGCCACCGGTATGACCGTAGTTGTGGTCCCTCGGTTGCACATACTCATTATCTCGCTCTAATAATTAAGCTCTGTTTATAACATCTGAATATAAAAAAAATTTATGAGAGATAAGATATTGCCGAATCTCGGGTTTTAGACCTCTCAGAAACATCCTTGTCATTCGTTCCTCATTTTCGACCAAATGAGGTGCAAAGCTGGATAACTCTGCAATCTTCACCTCGTACTGGGACACCGTCATGTTGTTTTGTTCCAGTCTGATAAACTCCACCTCCTTTATATGACGAATACTTTCAGGAAAGTACTTGCCATTGAACAGTTTTTGAAATGTTTCCCAGGACATGTTGAGTGCGTCAGGCTGGGTACGCTTCACAGACTCCCAGCAGTAGTCTGCCTCACCGCGGAATATAAAGGTGGCGAATGGAACCTTTTGTTCCTCCGTGCATCCCAAGACATCGAATATCTTGGTAATTTGCTTGACCCACGTTTTCGCCATGATCGGATCCGGCTTTCCCTTAAATTTCGGTGGTCCCAATTCTTTGAACTGCTTAGCTGTGACAAACCGTGCGTTGTTATTATTTCCACCCGTATTCTGCACACGAGTCTCCCTCGTCTGATTTTGCATGAACTGCAAAAAGCTCCTAAACATTCCATCATTCATCGTTTGCTCGGTAACATTGTTTATAGGAGGAATATTGCCTTCCTGTTGCACGTTCCCCTGGGTGGTGATCAAAGGTGTCTCCACGGTCTGACTTACTCCATTATTAACGTTCTCAGCTGCCATTCTTAAATACTGCCATAAAACAAGGGTTAATAGTCATGTCATATATTATCCCTATACTCTGACCGACCAAATAAACACCAAATAAACTTAGTCAGGTCATACTAGCGAAGGAATTCCCCGTCTCTCCCCTCCTAGTTCTTGTCTCACATCTCAGCCAGGGATCATATTCATAAGCTCTGATACCAACTGTGATGCCCCCAAAATAGGTATACAACACCCATTCTGAGTCGCCAAATACATGGTACAGAAAGCAAACTACAACTTCAATAATACAATTGTCGTGCAAAATACGACAACACATACTGTGAGTTTAAATACAAATATTGTCTTCTAGACAATATCCACACTCAAATAAATCCTCATTACAATTATTCAAACACTATTTTACAGAAATAGTGAGGACTGCTAAAACATCTTTCTAGAACCATCACTCCATACCCCGACTAGATCCTGCTATGTTCTCACCTCCTGAGAAGAAAAATGGAACAAAAAGGAAAAAGGTGAGCTCAACTAGCCCAGTAAAGAATATTATGACTAAGATAATATACAACAAATTATCGTTAGTCTTCAACAGGGAAAAATCTGATAGAATATAATCGACAACAAGTTTTAGATCAACAACTGCAGCGGAAACAGCAAACCATTAGAAGAGTCAAGTAGAGAAAGAATTCTACTATCTTCTAAGATTTAAAAGTCCATCATCAATATTTTATCCCTGTAACATCAATTAATAATCATCTTTATCCAAATATTCATCTTTGCACTACAGGCCAAAGATATTCATTTGTATCACCTGTCAGTCATGTTCATCTCAACACCTGTTCATCTTTGCACTACAGGCCAAAGATATTCATCAAGTAATCATACATCTTTGCACTACAGGCCAAAGATATTCAGTAATATCATCATTTAGGACTGAGGATGATGAAAAATATCTTAAAGAGAACGAATCCAGTGAGACAGAAGGACAAATATTAGGGATTCGTATAACAGTTTATCCAAGATCAATAATACTTCATAATAATCAATTGTGAAGCAGAATTCAAAAATAAAGATCAAAACATGGATACAATCAAAGATAGTAACCATAATAGACATCTTGGACAAAAAGAAAAATTTTTTATTTTTCGTGTGAATAGTGCCGTATTCGTGAATAGTACCGTATACGTGAATAGTAACCCCGACACAAAAAGTTTCAAATTTGATAAAAACTCATATCAATATTTCAGCATAATGATATTGAAGAAAATAATATCATTAAGAAGAAAATAATATCCCTTACCTCAAATATCAGTACTTCTGGTCGGAATACCGGTATAAGGCTGAAAGAAACTTGCTCTGATGAATAGAAACTCTCAAAGTATCTAAATACTCACAAAATACACTCAATAATCTAGAGAGAGAAAGAGAGAAAACTTGTTTCTGGTGTAATTTTCAATTCTAACTTAGCCCTCTATTTATAAGAAAATGTTAGCACGCCGAAGCAGACTTGACCTGCAACCTGATGGCTTTACCTGCTACTATTTCCACCCACCACATTTGAATAAAATCTCAGCACATTTCTTCACCAACCACAGAGGGGCCCACCAATTCTAGAATTTTCCATCAAAATGATAAACTCCGAAAATTCAACAATTTCTGAACCAGTCATCTCGTAAAATTCATAATAAATCATACGTTCATTTTTAACGGTTCAAAATTTGTGGACATATACTCAACTTATATATGTATAACATATCCAAAAATTACCACGATCCAACGGTCGGATTAAAAATTATAACACCCGCAATATTTCTCAAAAACCCTGATTTTTTTTTAATACCTCCATTCCGATAAAAATACTGATAAAACACCTCAACATTAACTCCTTCATTTTTAACCACAAAAATATATCCCTCATTTATATCCACATAAAATAAATATTTCCTTATCATATGAATCAATAATTAATTATTCACAAATAATATTACAGAATCACATTTATGACAACCAGGCCGTTCCCAGGAAAGAGGGGCTTTCCAATAAGGATTTCTCCTTACTGGCGCGCAATTAGATGACCAAACCTCTCCTTAGACAGAACTTTCTAGACATTGCCAATAATGTTATCTAATAATATTATTCAAATAATATGAATTATTGATCTGATAATGGAAAATACTGTGCAGCAACAATTATTGAAACAACAATAATATAAAATATCAACGCAACAATTATTGAATCAATAAAATAAAATATTGAACAATAACTACTGTAACAATTATTGAGTAGTGCCTTCTTACGTAAGAATCAATAATTGGTGCAATACCGTGTGCTACTGTATTTTAACCACCGGGTATTCCAACAGTATTAACGGTAACAACTACGCCGTTATTTATAAATAACTTATACTTGTCGTTTTCTTCATCCAATCGCTTTCCGTTATGGGGCCCACACAAGGCTGCGCCGTCGTACGAATATTCCCCGACAGCAAGAATATTCCACGACCAACGAATATTCCCGACAAAATGAATATTTTATAACCACTTGCTTATTTTGCAAAATTTGCACATTTCACCCATAACCAAAGTATTATATCAAATTAACCCCTTATTATTCACAATAATATTTAGAGAAAATTTGATTTTATTCATTAATAAGTTGGGGTCTTACAACCTCCCCTCCTTATGAAATTTCGTCCTCGAAATTGACGTACGTACCTGATGTTTCAAAAAGGTGAGGATACCTCGCTTTCATTTCTGATTCCAACTCCCAGGTCATTTCTTCAATAGCATGGTTTCTCCACAAAACCTTAACTTGTGGTATAACCTTCGTGCGTAGGACATGCTCTTTCCTATCCAAGATCTTAACAGGTACCTCCTCGTACGTTAAATCTTCAGCTATCTCGTCTGGTTCTAACTCAATAATGTGGTTCGGGTCTTTAACATATTTACGAAGCATAGATATGTGAAAACCATTATGAACACGAGACATGCTTGGAGGTAATGCGAGTCTATATGCCACATTTCCTATTCGCTTAAGAATCTCAAATGGACCAACAAATCTTGGATTGAGCTTTCCTCTCTTCCCAAATCTTGTAACTCCCTTCCATGGTGCAACACGTAATAATACATGATCCCCAATATTAAATCCCACGTCCTTCCGATGAAGATCCGCATAACTCTTTTGTCGATCCTGTGCCGTTTGTATACGTTGTCGAATCGTTTGGATCTTCTCTGCAGTAATGCGTACCAACTCTGGTCCCAACAATGTTGCTTCACCCACCTCGTCCCAGCATATTGGAGAATGACATTTTCTTCCATACAACGCCTCGAATGGAGCCACACCTATGCTCGCCTGATAACTGTTGTTGTAGGAGAATTCCACCAATGGTCCCAACTCCCTTTGAGATCTAGGACACAAAGTCTTAGTAGATCTTCAAGAGTTTGAATAATCCTCTCTAATTGTCCGTCCGTTTGAGGATGGTATGCCGAACTGAATCGTAAATCCGTGCCCATAGCTTTCTGCAAGCTAACCCAAAATCGTGAAGTGAATCTTGGGTCACGATCCGAAACTATGGAAACTGGCATGCCATGCAATCTCACAATCTCGTTCACGTACATACTAGCAAGACGTTCAAGGGAATAAGTCTCACATATCGGCAAAAAATGAGCGGACTTGGTTAATCTATCAACAATAATCCAAATCGCATCTATGCCTTGAGAAACCTTGGGAAGACCGTAACAAAATCCATAGTAATGTGTTCCCACTTCCATTTCGGAATCTCAAGTGGTTGCAATGGACCCTTTGGTACTTGATGCTCCGCTTTTACACGTTGACAAGTTAAACATCTCGAGATAAACTCCGCGATCTCTCTTTTCATATTGCTCCACCAAAATGTATGTCGAAGATCGTGATACATTTTGGTACTCCCAGGATGGATTGCAAACGGTGTGTTGTGTGCCTCCATCATTATTCTATGCTTCAAGTCAAAATCGTTAGGAACACAAAGTCTGGAGTTGACTCGAAGTATTCCTTCTTCATCGATTCTTGCTTCTGGAATAGCACCTTCTTGCACTTTCTTCTTCATACGCATCAGCTCCATGTCCGTAGCTTGAGCAGCTTTAACTTTATCGATTAAAGTCGGTTCTACTCGTATATTTGATATCATCATGTGGGTACTTGGAGCCTTCATCTCTATCTCCATCCTTTGCAAGTCATACAAAATGGGCCTTTGTGTTAAAACATTGCACTCGTACCCGCATATGATCTTCTACTCAATGCGTCAGCTACTACGTTTGCTTTTCCAGGATGATATTGGATGGTATGATCGTAATCTTTCAACAGCTCGAGCCAACGTCGCTGCCGCATGTTGAGTTCTTTTGGGTGAAGAAATATTTGAGGCTTTTATGATCTGTATAGATCTCCACTTTCTCCCCATACAGGTAGTGTCTCCAGATCTTCAACGCAAAAAAAACGACTGCCAACTCCAAATCATGAGTAGGATAATTCCTCTCATATTCTTTGAGTTGTCGTGAGGCATAGGCTATGACTTTCCCATGTTGCATGAGAACACATCCTAACCCTTTGCCTGAAGCATCGCTGTAGATAACAAATCCATCCGAACCAGATGGTATTGTCAGAACAGGTGCCGAAATGAGTCTCCTCTTGAGTTCTTGGAAACTCTTCTCGCATTCCTCACTCCATACGAATTTTGTATCTTTCCGAGTCAGCTGAGTTAACGGAGTAGCGATTCGAGAAAATCCTTCCACAAATCTCCGATAATAACCAGCTAAGCCCAGAAAGCTACGTACTTCGGTTACCGACTTCGGTTGCTCCCAACTTTGTATGGCTTCAATCTTCGCCGGGTCGACAGATACTCCATGTTTTGACACCACGTGCCCAAGGAATGCTACTTCCTCAAGCCAGAACTCGCATTTCTTCAATTTGGCATATAGCTTATTTTCACGAAGCCTTTGCAGTACCAGCTTCAAATGGCGCTCATGATCTTCACGGCTTTTGGAATAGATGAGGATGTCATCAATAAAGACAACAACGAACTGATCCAAATATTCTTTGAATACACGGTTCATCATATCCATGAAGGCAGCAGGAGCATTAGTCAATCCAAAAGACATGACTAAGAATTCATAATGCCCGTACCGAGTTCTGAAGGCAGTCTTTGGAATATCCTCAGTTTTAATCTTCAGCTGATGATATCCAGAACGAAGGTCGATCTTTGAAAAGAATTGTGTTCCTTGTAACTGGTCGAACAGGTCATCAATGCGAGGTAGCGGATACCTATTCTTGATGGTGACATGGTTCAATTCTCGATAGTCAATACAAAGTCGCATACTCCCGTCTTTCTTCTTTACGAATAAAACAGGAGCACCCCAAGGAGACGTACTAGGACGAATAAAATCGATGTCCAACAACTCCTGTAGTTGGACTTTTAACTCCTGAAGTTCAATAGGAGACTTTCGATATGGAGTTTTAGAAATGGGCTTTGTACCGGGTTCAAGGTCAATAAAGAATTCAACTTCACGTTTTGGGGGTAGACTAGGAAGTTCTTCAGGAAATACATCGGGAAATTCTCTAACAATAGAAATATTATTCAAATCTGACTTGTCTTTGTTCAAATCCATAACATGGGCTAAGAAAGCTTGACATCCGTTTTTCAATAAACGAATAACTTTGTGGCTTGATATGACAGTGACTGATTTTAGTGGTTTAGTAGTTTGAATTCGTATGACAGGTTTGTTAGGAATATGGAAACTAACAACCTTACGAAAACAATCAATTTTAGCATGATGAGTGGTTAACCAATCAATTCCTAAAATCACATCAAAAGCAAGTATCTTTAAAGAGATAAGATCAACAGGTAATGTGATAGTGCCAACTTGGATCATGCAAGATTTATAAACTGTAGATGTAACGAAGGTTTCACCCAACGGAGTTTCAACAGATAAGTTAAAGTCCAATTTCTCTGGAGTCAAGTTTAAACGTTGAGCACAAGCAGGAGAGATAAAAGAATGGGTAGAACCGGTATCTAGTAAAGTATAAACTTCGCAAGAATTCAAGATTAGCTTACCCGTGATCACCTCGTTCGGGTTTCTCGCGTTTTGGCCAGTCACGACAAACGCCCTTCCAGGAACCGCTGATTTCGACTTATCCGGGACAACTTTTGGAGTCACCATCCCCGCTGAACTTGGTTTTGCTACAGAACACTCTCGAGCTATATGACCCTCCTTTCCACAGTTATAACATACCTTGGATTGTTGTGGCAGTTTGGGCTGATATGTCCCTCTTTCCCACATTTGTAACATACGACCGGTGGTCGTTCTCCTCCCCTAGAAACAGTTGATGTTTGTGCTGACGTCTTCACGTTATCATTGTTGTACCTTCTCTTCTTGAAATCTCCTCCCGACTCGCTCCTTCTATTATCACGACCACGATTACCACCAGAGTGGTTACCGCTTTTGTCCGAATGTTTTCCTCCCTGTTGGTTTTCATTGCTTCGATGACTGCCGCCACCGGTATGACCCTGGTTGTGGTCCCTCGGTTGCACATACTCATTATCTCGCTCTAATAATTGAGCCCTGTTTACAACATCTGAATATAAAGAAAATTTATGAGAGATAAGATATTGCGAATCTCGGGTTTTAGACCTCTCAGAAACATCCTTGTCATTCGTTCCTCATTTTCGACCAAATGAGGTGCAAACCTGGATAACTCTGCAAACTTCGCCTCGTACTGGGACACCGTCATGTTGTTTTGTTCCAGTCTGATAAACTCCACCTCCTTCATATGACGAATACTTTCAGGAAAGTACTTGTCATTGAACAGTTTTTGAAATGTTTCCCAGGACATGTTGAGTGCGTCAGGCTGGGTACGCTTCACAGACTCCCACCAGTAGTCTGCCTCACCGCGGAACATAAAGGTGGCGAATGGAACCTTCTGTTCCTCCGTGCATCCCAAGACATCGAATATCTTGGTAATTTGCTTGACCCACGTTTCCGCCATGATCGGATCCGGCTTTCCCTTAAATTCTGGTGGTCCCAATTCTTTGAACTGCTTAGCTGTGACAAACCGCGCGTTGTTATCATTTCCACCCGTATTCTGCACACGAGTCTCCCTCGTCTGATTTTGCATGAACTGCAAAAAGCTCCTAAACATTCCATCATTCATCGTTTGCTCGGTAACGTTGTTTACAGGAGGAATATTGCCTTCCTGTTGCACGTTCCCCTGGGTGGTGATCAAAGGTGTCTCCACGGTCTGATTTACTCCATTATTAACGTTCTCAGCTGCCATTCTTAAATACTGCCATAAAACAAGGGTTAATAGTCATGTCATATATTATCCCTATACTCTGACCGACCAAATAAACACCAAATAAACTTAGTCAGGTCATACTAGCGAAGGAATTCCCCGTCTCTCCCCTCCTAGTTCTTGTCTCACATCTCAGCCAGGGATCATATCCCTAAGCTCTGATACCAACTGTGACGCCCCCAAAATAGGTATACAACACCCATTCTGAGTCGCCAAATACATGGTACAGAAAGCAAACTACAACTTCAATAATACAATTGTCGTGCAAAATACGACAACACATACTGTGAGTTTAAATACAAATATTGTCTTCTAGACAATATCCACACTCAAATAAATCCTCATTACAATTATTCAAACACTATTTTACAGAAATAGTGAGGACTGCTAAAACATCTTTCTAGAACCATCACTCCATACCCCGACTAGATCCTGCTATGTTCTCACCTCCTGAGAAGAAAAATGGAACAAAAAGGAAAAGGGTGAGCTCAACTAGCCCAGTAAAGAATATTATGACTAAGATAATATACAACAAATTATCGTTAGTCTTCAACAGGAAAAAATGATAGAATATAATCGACAACAAGTTTTAGATCAACAACTGCAGCGGAAACAACAAACCATTAGAAGAGTCAAGTAGAGAAAGAATTCTACTATCTTCTAAGATTTAAAAGTCCATCATCAATATTTTATCCCTGTAACATCAATTAATAATCATCTTTATCCAAATATTCATCTTTGCACTACAGGCCAAAGATATTCATTTGTATCACTGTCAGTCATGTTCATCTCAACACCTGTTCATCTTTGCACTACAGGCCAAAGATATTCATCAAGTAATCATACATCTTTGCACTACAGGCCAAAGATATTCAGTAATATCATCATTTAGGACTGAGGATGATGAAAAATATCTTAAAGAGAACGAATCCAGTGAGACAGAAGGACAAATATTAGGGATTCGTATAACAGTTTATCCAAGATCAATAATACTTCATAATAATCAATTGTGAAGCAGAATTCAAAAATAAAGATCAAAACATGGATACAATCAAAGATAGTAACCATAATAGACATCTTGGACAAAAAGAAAATTTTTTATTTTTCGGTGAATAGTGCCGTATTCGTGAATAGTACCGTATACGTGAATAGTAACCCCGACACAAAAAGTTTTAAATTTGATAAAAACTCATATCAATATTTCAGCATAATGATATTGAAGAAAATAATATCATTAAGAATAAAATAATATCCCTTACCTCACAATATCAGTACTTCTGGTCGGAATTCCGGTATAAGGCTGAAAGAAACTTGCTCTGATGAATAGAAACTCTCAAAGTATCTAAATACTCACAAAATACACTCAATAATCTAGAGAGAGAAAGAGAGAAAACTTGTTTCTGGTGTGATTTTCAATTCTAACTTAGCCCTCTATTTATAGGAAAATTTTAGCAGCCGAAGCAGACCTGCAACCTGATGGCTTTACCTGCTACTATTCCCACCCACCACATTTGAATAAAATTCAGCACATTTCTTCACCAACAAGAGTGGGGCCACCAATTCTAGAATTTTCCATCAAAATGATAAACTCCGAAAATTCAACAATTTCTGAACCAGTCATCTCGTAAAATTTATAATAAATCATACGTTCATTTTTAACGGTTTAAAATTTGTGGACATATACTCAACTTATATATGTATAACATATCCAAAAATTACCACGATCCAACGGTCGGATTAAAAATTATAACACCCGCAATATTTCTCAAAAACCCTGATTTGATTTTTAATTCCTCCATTCCGAAAAAAAATACTGATAAAACACCTCAACATTAACTCCTTTATTTTTAACCACAAAAATATATCCCTCATTTATATCCACATAAAATAAATATTTCCTTATCATATGAATCAATAATTAATTATTCACAAATAATATTACAGAATCACATTTATGATAACCAGGCCGTTCCCAGGAAAGAGGGGGCTTTTAAATAAAGATTTCTCCTTACTGGCGCGCAATTAGATGACCAAACCTCTCCTTAGACAGAACTTTCTAGACATTGCCAATAATGTTATCTAATAATATTATTCAAATAATATGAATTATTGATCTGATAATGGAAAATACTGTGCAACAACAATTATTGAAACAACAATAATATAAAATATCAACGCAACAATTATTGAATCAATAAAATAAAATATTGAACAATAACTACTGTAACAATTATTGAGTAGTGCCTTCTTACGTAAGAATCAATAATTGGTGCAATACCGTGTGCTACTGTATTTTAACCACCGGGTATTCCAACAGTATTAACGGTAACAACTACGCCGTTATTTATAAATAACTTATACTTGTCGTTTTTTGCATCCAATCGCTTTCCGTTATGGGGCCCACACAAGGCTGCGCCGTCGTACGAATATTCCCCGACAGCAAGAATATTCCACGACCAAACGAATATTCCCCGACAAAATGAATATTTTATAACCACTTGCTTATTTTGCAAAATTTGCACATTTCACCCATAACCAAAGTAGTATATCAAATTAACCCCTTATTATTCACAATAATATTTAGAGAAAATTTGATTTTATTCATTAATAAGTTGGGGTCTTACAACCTCCTCTCCTTATGAAATTTCGTCATCGAAATTGACGTATGTACCTGATGTTTCAAAAAGGTGAAGATACCTCGCTTTCATTTTTGATTCCAACTCTCAAGTCATTTCTTCAATAGCATGGTTTCTCCACAAAACCTTAACTTGTGGTATAACGTTTGTGCGTAGGACATGCTCTTTCCTATCCAAGATCTTAACAGGTACCTCCTCGTACGTTAAATCTTCAGCTATCTCGTCTGGTTCTAACTCAATAATGTGGTTCGGGTCTTTAACATATTTATGAAGCATAGATATGTGAAAAATATTATGAACACGAGACATGCTTGGAGGTAATGGGAGTCTGTATGCCACATTTCCTATTCGCTCAAAAATCTCAAATGGACCAACAAATCTTGGATTGAGCTTTCCTCTCTTCCCAAATCTTGTAACTCCCTTCCATGGTGCAACACGTAATAATACATGATCTCCAATATTAAATCCCACGTCCTTCCGATGAAGATCCGCATAACTCTTTTGTCGATCCTGTGCCGTTTGTATACGTTGTCGAATCGTTTGGATCTTCTCTGTAGTAATGCGTACCAACTCTGGTCCCAACAATGTTGCTTCACCCACCTCGTCCCAGCATACTGGAGAACGACATTTTCTTCCATACAACACCTCGAATGGAGCCACACCTATGCTCGCCTGATAACTGTTGTTGTAGGAGAAATCCACAATTGGTAGGTACTTATCCCAACTCCCTTTGAGATCTAGGACACAAAGTCTTAATAGATCTTCAAGAGTTTGAATAGTCCTCTCTGATTATCCGTCCGTTTGAGGATGGTATGCCGAACTGAATCGTAAATCCGTGCCCATAGCTTTCTGCAAGCTAACCCAAAATCGTGAAGTGAATCTTGGGTCATTATCCGAAACTATGGAAACTGGCATGCCATGCAATCTTACAATCTCGTTCACGTACATACTAGCAAGACGTTCAAGGGAATAAGTCTCACGTATCGGCAAGAAATGAGCGGACTTGGTTAATCTATCAACAATAACCCAAATCGCATCTATGCCTTGAGAAACCTTGGGAAGACCCGTAACAAAATCCATAGTAATGTGTTCCCACTTCCATTTCGGAATCTCAAGTGGTTGCAATGGACCCTTTGGTACTTGATGCTCCGCTTTTACACGTTGACAAGTTAAACATCTCGAGATAAACTCCGCGATCTCTCTTTTCATATTGCTCCACCAAAATGTATGTCGAAGATCGTGATACATTTTGGTACTCCCAGGATGGATTGCAAACGGTGTATTGTGTGCCTCCATCATTATTCTATGCTTCAAGTCAAAATCGTTTGGAACATAAAGTCTGGAGTTGACTCGAAGTATTCCTTCTTCATCGATTCTTGCTTCTGGAATAGCACCTTCTTGCACTTTCTTCTTCATACGCATCAGCTCCATGTCCGTAGCTTGAGCAGCTTTAACTTTATCGATTAAAGTCGGTTCTACTCGTATATTTGATATCATCATGTGGGTACTTGGAGCCTTCATCTCTATCTCCATCCTTTGCAAGTCATACAAAATGGGCCTTTGTGTTAATAACATTGCACTCGTACCCGCATATGATCTTTTACTCAATGCGTCAGCTACTACGTTTGATTTTCCAGGATGATATTGGATGGTATGATCGTAATCTTTCAACAGCTCGAGCCAACGTCGCTGCCGCATGTTGAATTCCTTTTGGGTGAAGAAATATTTGAGGCTTTTATGATCTCATCAGGATGAATTGCAAACGGTGTGTTATGCGCCTCCATCATGATTTTATACTTTAAATCAGGGTCGTTAGGAACACAAAGTCTAGAGTTGACTCGAAGTATTCCTTCTTCATTGATTCTTGGTTCCGACATAGCACCTTCTTGCACTTTTTTTCTCATACGCATCAACTCCAGGTCTGTAGCTTGAGCAGCTTTAACTTTATCAATTAAAGTCGGTTCTACTCGTATATTTGCCATCATCACATGGGTCCCTGGAGTCTTTAACTGTATCTCCATCCTTTGCAAGTCACACAAAATGGGCCTTTGTGTTGACAATATCGCACTCGTACTTGCATATGATCTTTTACTCAATGCGTCAGCTACCACGTTCGCTTTTTCAGGATGGTATTGGATGGTATGATCATAATCTTTCAACAGTTCAAGCCAACGTCATTATCGCATGTTGAGTTCCTTTTGAGTGAAGAAATATTTGAGGCTTTTATGATCCGTAAAGATCTCCACCTTCTCCCCATACAAGTAATGCCTCCAAATTTTAAGTGCGAAGACAACAACTGTTAACTCTAGGTTATGAGTAGGATAATTCCTCTCATATTCTTTGAGTTGTCTTGAGGCATAGGCTATGACTTTTCCATGTTGCATGATAACACGTCCCAACCCTTTACCCGAAGCATCACTGTAGACGACAAATCCCTCCGAGCCAGATGGTATTGTCAGAACAGGTGCTGAAATGAGTCTCCTCTTGAGTTCTTGAAAACTCTTCTCACATTCTTCGCTCCAACCAAAATTTGTATCTTTCCGAATCAGCTTAGTTAATGGAGTAGCTATTCGAGAAAATCCTTCCATGAATCTCCGATAATAACCAGCTAAGCCGAGAAAGCTACGTACTTTGGTCACTGATTTAGGTTGCTCCCAGCTTTGAAATGCTTCAATCTTTGCTGGGTCAACTGATATTCCATGACTTTATACTACGTACCCAAGGAATGCTACTTCCTCAAGCCAGAACTCATATTTTTTCAACTTGGCATAAAGCTTGTATTCACGAAGCTTTTGGAGTGTCAGCCTCAAGTGTTGCTCATGATCTTCACAACTTTTGGAATAAATAAGGATGTCATCAATAAAGACGACCACAAAGTGATCCAAATATTCCTTGAATACTCGGTTCATCATATCTATGAAGGCAGCATGAGCATTAGTTAATCCAAAGGACATGACTAGAAATTCATAATGCCCGTACCAAGTTCTGAAAGCCATATTTGGAATGTCATCGGTTCTAATCTTCAATTGGTGGTATCCGGAACGAAGATCAATCTTTGAAAAGAATTTGGCTCCTTGCAACTGGTCAAATAGGTCATCAATACGTGGTAATGGGTACCTATTTTTGATGGTGACACGATTCAATTCCTGATAATCAATACAAAGTCGCATACTCCCATCTTTCTTTTTCACGAATAGAACAGGAGCACCCCAAGGAGAAGTACTAGGACGAATAAAGCCAATGTCTAACAATTCCTGCAGTTGGGTCTTTAACTCCTGAAGTTCAATAGGAGCTATTTGATATGGGGCTTTGGAAATGGGTTTTGTACCGGGTTCAAAGTCGATACAAAATTCAATTTCACGCTCTGGGGGTAGGCCAGGAAGTTCTTCAGGGAATACGTCAGGAAATTTATTAACAATAGAAATATCATTCAAAACTGACATATTTTTGTTTAGATCTGTGACGTGGGCTAAGAAAGCTTGACATCTATTTTTCAATAAACGAATAGCTTTATGGCTTTAGATGACCGTGATTGATTTTAATGGTTTGGTCGCTTGAATTCGCATAATAGGTTGATTAGGAATATGAAAGCTAACAACTTTACGAAAACAATCAATTTTTGCATGATGAGTAGTTAACCAATCAATCCCTAGAATCACGTCAAATGCAAGTATTTTCAATGAAATAAGATCGACAGGTAATGTGAGCGTACCGATTTGAACCAAACAAGACTTATAAATAGTGGATGTAATGAAGGTTTCTCTCAACGGAGTTTCCACAGATAAGTCAAAGTCTAATTTCTCCGGAGTCAATTTTAATCTTTGAGCGCAAGTAGGAGAAATAAATGAATGGGTAGAACCGGTATCAAATAAAGTATATACTTCGCTAGAGTTTATGATAAGCTTACCCGTGATGACCTCATTTGGGTTCCTTGATTTCTGGGAGGTCACAATAAATGCTCTCCCTTGCACTACCAGCTTTGACTTTTCTGGGACGGCCTTTGGTGCCTCCATCCAAGCTGAACTTGTCTTCGGTGAATGACAAAATCGGGCTAAGTGACATTCTCTTCCACAATTATAACATGCTTTGGATGGCATCGCGCAGTTTGGACTGATGTGTCCCTCCCCTCCGCATTTGAAGCATATGATAGGTGGTCGTTCTCCTTCCTTAACAACGGGTGCTGATGCTGACGTCTTTCCATCATTGTTGAATCTCCTCTTCTTGAAATGTCCATTCTTATTATTTTGGCCCTGATTACCACCGAAGTGGTTACCATTTCTGGCCTGTTGATTCCCTCTACGCTTGTTGTCACCGCTTCGATGACTGCTCTGGCTGGTATTATCATTTTGCCGGCATATCTCTTTTGGTTGCGTTGACTCGTTATCGCGCTCCACTAACTGAGCCCTATTTACAACATCTAAATACAAACACAATTTATGAGAAATAAGATGTTGACGTATCTCTGGCTTCAAACCTCTTAAAAACATCCGCGTCATTCTCTCTTCATTATCCACCAAGTGGGACGCAAACCGGGACAACTTGGCAAACTTTGCTTCGTACTGCGACACGGTCATATTATTCTGTTCCAACTTGATGAACTCCACCTCTTTCATGTGACGAATACTTTCGGAAAAGTACTTGTCGTTGAATAGTTCTTGGAACTTCTCCCAAGACATTTTCAGTGTGGCAGGTTGAGTACGCTTTACCGATTCCCACCAGTAATCTGCCTCTCCTCGCAACATAAAGGCGGTAAAGGGAACCTTTTGCTCCTCGGAGCATCCTAAGACATCAAATATCTTGGTGATCTGCTTTATCCATGCTTCCGCCTTAAGTGGTTTTGGCTCTCCAATAAACTCCGTTGGTCCCAGCTCTTTGAACTGTTTAGCGGTGACTATCTGAGAGTTTCCAGTGGTTCCACCTACATTATGGACAGGAGCCGCTCTCGCCTGCTGTTGCATGAATTGCATAAAGCCTCTGAACATTCCATCATTCATCATTTGGTCAGTGTTGTTATTTGCATGAGGATTGTCGCCTTCCTGATGCACATTATCCTGATTATTGATATTTGGTGAATCAACGGTCGCCTGTGCTCCATTGATATTCTCAACATTCTCGGATGTCATTTTCAGATACCGCCACAAAAAAAAAGGTTAATTGACATGTAACATATTATCCCTATATTCTGACCGACCAATTAAATACTAAAAAAAAACTTAGGTAGGTCATACTAGCGAAGGAATTCTCCGTCTCTCCCCTCCTAGTTCTATTCTCACATCTTAGCCAGGGATCATATCCCTAAGCTTTGATACCAACTGTGACGCCCCCAAAATAGGTATACATCACCTATTCTGAGTCGCCAAATACATGTTACAGAATACAAATACAATCTTTAATATATGACAAAAGAGCTGTGAGTTTTAATACAAATACTGTCTTCTAGACAATATCCACTCTCAGAATAAGTCCTCATTACATTTATTGTCTCACTATTTAACAGAATAGTGAGGACTACTAATACTATCATCTGGTCCATCACTCCGTTCGTCGACTCGTCCCAGCTATATTCTCATTTCCTGAAGAGAACAGTGAAAGAAAGGGTGAGCTCAACTAGCACAGTAAGAAATATTATGACTAAGACAATGCAGAATAAATTATCATTAGCCTTCAACAGTGTTAAACTGATAAAATATAACAAACATCAAGTTTAACTACAGCGGAACAAGTAATCCATTAGAAGAGTCAAGTAGAGAATAAAATCTACTATCTTCTATGATTTAAAAGGATTTTCATGATGTTTATCGCTGGGACTCAGCATAATAAATAATCCACATTATCGAATCACCCCTGCACTACGACCAATGATATTCTTTAGTATCACGACCACAAATTATCCATGCACTACGAACCAAGGATATTTGTGTAATCATTAATGGTCATGATCATGCCAACAACTATCCATCAATGCAGTACGGGCCATTGAGGACTTTTTCCATATTATTTGTAACATTACGGTCATGATTACACCAAATAATCCCTGGTCATAATTATACCAAGTCTATCTATGCACTACAGGCTACAGATGACTTTTAACATAATATAAACATGAGGATGTTGTCAATGATATAAGAATTCAATAAAACAAGTTCAAGAATTAATTTATCCATGAACCAATAACGTCCAAATTGTCAACATGATACTGCTTTGTAGAGTAAAATTCAAGAATGCTCAGAAGAATATTTCCATAAAAAGATAATGGATGAAGCGCAAATATCAAGAATATTCCACTAATTTTATGGAGTATAGAAGTCAAAACTTTAACCAACTGAGTATAATAACGAATAGAATAACAAAAAAAATCACCATACATGCGGTACTTCGCATAAACATGTTATTCCAACAGATTAATAAGTAACAGAACCAGGTCAGGCAAAATTCGCACCGACAGGAAGTTCCAACAGAATAATAAAGACGGAACCAGGTCCGGCGTAAATGCACAGACATGATATTCCAACAGAATAATAATAAAGATTGAACCAGGTCCGGCATAAACGCACATACATGATATTCCAATAGAATAATAATAAAGACGAAACCAGTTCTGGCGTAAACGCGCAGACATGATATTCCAACAGAATAATAATAAAGATGGAATATTAGATGAATGCCACCAAGTATAGGGTATTCCGTGTATACTGGTTATTCCAGCAGAATAATAAAGAATGGAATAACAGAAGTTCTCTTCATGAATACAAAAGAAATAATACCCCTTACGAGTACAACAAATAATTTCCCTTACCATAAAAAAACTGAATATAAGAGTAGAGAAGGAGCAGAATACTTTTCTATAGCTTCTCTATAATTTCTCTCTCTAGAGTTTCAGTGAATTCGTAAGAAATAATGAAGGAATGAGCTTCTATTTATAGAAAAATGAACTGCATAGTAACTAACTTATGAACGGTCGAGATTGATTTACTTTATTTTGACGGTCCACATTTAAAGCAAAATATTTTAAATAAAATATAATATATTCTATTTATAATCTAATAAAATGAATAACTTTATAAAAGATTTTACTATGTAAACACTATGCAGGCACTATGCAAACACTATGAATAATAAAATATAATATATTCTAATTATTGTGTAATAAAATAGATAACTTTATAAAAGTATTCTGTTTTATAGAAAAAGATTTTACTATTAGCATAATAAAATGAATAACTTTATAAAAGTATTCTGTTTTATATAAAAAGCTTTTCTGTTTTATTACATTAATAATACCAATAAAATAAAACTGAGTGACTTATCACATAAGCATCAATAATCAAAATCGTGTGCTACTGTGCAACTACGCGTATTACTGTACATTTAACACCGGGTGTTTCAACAGTTAACGGTAAAACTTCCGCCGTTATTTTCATAAACTATTTTTGTCGTTTTCTCAATTCGACAATAATTCTGTTGTGGGGTCCACCAATAATTGTGTCGTTGTACGAATATTCCCTGTTAAAACGAATATTCCCCGACCAATCGAATATTATATAACAACTTGCGTACTTTGCAAAATTTATAAATATTACCCACAACTATAACATTATATCAAATTCATTCCATAATATTCAAAAATGATATTTGTAGAAAATTCATCTTTTATTCATAAAAGTTGGGGTTTTACAGTAACATTCCAGAATTTTAAATTATACTATTAGATATTCATTGATTTATATAAGTATTTAATGGATATGTTTATTATTGAAAAAATAATTGTTCAATTTGAGTTGATGTGGTTTAGTTAATTATTTGTTGAATAAATAATTAAGGAGCTAAGAAAATTAATTGTTATGAGATTATATACTAATTTAATTTAATAATTAAGTTAGAGTACTAATAATGATTAAATGAATCATAATATTTTAATTAGAATTTGTAATTAAAATAAGGTGTTAGTTGGTTAAATAAATTTATAATTATAAAGAAAATTATAATTATGTGGGAATGAATTATGTGTTAAAGTAATTTAATAGATTAGTATTTGAATTGATTAAATTGATTATTTAATTTAGTAGAAGTGTGTCAAATAACCTTGCTATAAAGGAGTTATTAAAATAAATTAAAGGAGTTTAATTTAGTTTTGGCCAAACAAGTCTTAATGCATATTAAGTCTTTAATCTAATAGTATTTTATCAAACAAGGTATAAGAATTAATGGATTTATTTTTAATTAGCTTTACCAAACAAGGTATATAAGTTAATGGGTTATTTTTATTATGTTAGCCAAAAAAGCCTTATGGCTTTTGATTTTCAAAACTTATATAACTGACATAAGTTATATCTATATTTATATTATATAATTAATATATATTATTGCTATATACGTTATAGTTTTCTACGTTAGTTAGACTAGAGTTAGGAAGAAGGCTCAGTTGAAGAAAAGAGAAGAAGAAAAAGAATACAGAGAAAAATTTGAGAGAAGTCTAGAGAAATTGAGAAAAGAATCGGGGAAAAGAAGATTGTAATCATAATTAGCCACCATTTTCTTCTAACTCTAGAGTATCATCTTCTTAATCAAAGGTAGGATATTAATCCTTGTATTTTATTTTTAAAGTTTAGTTTTCTTCTCCAAAAAGTTCTCTGTAAATAATTATGGATGATGAATTCCTTGTGTATATAGCTTTAGATGATGATTGTTGTTGTAAAACTATTTTTCATAGGTTATGTATGACTATAATCAATTACTTTATGTATGTATGTAAATTGTGAAGAAAAATATATCACAGTGAGTTCATATGAAAATATATATGAATATGGCTTAGTTTAAAGTAAAAATTAAGGTTTAATTAGTTGTTAAATTGATAAATTAACTACTGAATTTGATAGAGTATGTATAATCACAACTATGGTATTTTGAATTTACTGTTTTGATTGAAAAATAAAATCACAGTGTTAATTTTCATAAAAAATGTCAAAAATGGAGTTTTATCAAAAAACAATGAAATTGGGTGTTGTAAATTTGATGTTTATGTTATTGTATGGGTAGAATCATGCTAGAAGCCTTTGCAATATGTTTACGTGAAGTCTCTGTATATATTACATGTAATTAGTTTGTTAGATTAGAGCTTGTAGGCCAATTTAACTTTTTGTTTATGCTGTTGCCGAGCTTGGTCGCCGAATTCTGGAGTTTGGCGCCGCAGCGTGGCCCATCAGTACAAGTTTCCCGCCGCAGTGCCGACGCCACGCCGCAGTGTCAATCGTTGGCCTGTGACTCGCGCCGCAGCGCCATCTCAGCGCCAGCTCAGCGCCGCAGTGCCAACCACAGTGTAAACTGTGGCGCCGCAGCGCGAGTTAGCAGAATGTTCTGACAGTTTTTGTGACGAACGAGAATTTTGTAAATTAATTTTAATATTTATTGAATTAAATAAATAGTTTTCGACGATTTAATTATTAGATTTAATAATTAATTGATGCAATTGTGATAGATTAATTTAATTATAATTGTTACATTTATTAAATTAATGTAGAGAATTTTATTATCAAAGTATGTGATTATGTGAGCTTATTGTATTAAAAGAAATATTTAATAAGCCTATTGGTATTTTAATTAATGTAATTATTAATTAGAGATTTAATAAATTGATATTATTTATTAATGAGATATTTAATTATGTGACTATGTGAATTTATGAGAAATTATTATATTTTATTTAAAGTAAATTAAATAAAATATGGGATTTATTTTATAAAGAGTGTGACATTTTCAAACTATATTGTAAAAGTTTTATTAAATTAATGGGTTTTGTAAATATTGAACTAGCCAAACGTGGCCTTAGAAGGAGTTACCACCAGTTAACCATAACTGGGCTAACTGGCCATGATGCGCGTCTGTACTCGACTATATAATACGTATTCTCCTTTTTCTCTTATTATTTTCTAAGTTTGATAAAACTAACCAGAGAGAATTGAGAGAAAATCATATCTGTTAATGAGAAAGTTTGAGTGTGTAATCAACAGGTTATTGTAAAAGGGTCATCTGGAATCATTCTTCATTAATTATACTCTGGGTAATTCTCCTTCCCAAATTCTTATTTTCACGTATTAAAGTTTTATAAAATATGGCCTTCAAACCTTTTGTAAAACTTCTGTATTTGAGAAAGGAGTAATGTTATGGGTTATGTATGTGTTAATATGTATCACATCGTATTTAATTATATATATTTCACAAACCATATCATCTGTTTCATTAAAATACATGTCGTATATGTTTTCCAAATTTACAGAGTATGGATTATGGCCTTATGGCCTTATACGTGATATTTTATGTATTGATCATATATTATCCCTAAATTTTACACTCGTATGTTGTTATACATGTTAATATGAAGAGACCAAGCCTTAAACAAACGGATTCGGTGTTATAACGAATCTGTAGTGTTAAATTATGTGTTTTGTTCAAAAACTTCAAGAACATCAAGAACAGTCCAATTTTACATGATTTAAATCTGTTATTAAGTGTTTAGATGGATTAAAATCACTCTATAGAGGTTGGGTAATGATTATATGTGAGTATTAACATGTGGGTATGTTAAATTAGAGAATTTAATGACCATGAAATGTTTAATTCGCCAAACTCTGTGTTCTTCGCGAACTGGGAAACAGAATCTGGAGTCTCGCGCCACGGCGCCAGCTCCAGAACGGAAGTCCCGCGCCGCAGTGCCACCACGCCGCAGCGGCAGAAGTCTGGCCGCAGCGCCATTGCGCAGCAGCGCGAATCCTTAGTACAACAGTGGTGCCGCAACGCCACTCTCCAGAAAAATTCAGAAATTGAGTTTTTAAAATGTTAAAGTCTAACAAGTGTTAGTGGATTGATGTAATGAACATGTAAACATGTTAGAGGTATAATGTGATATTAAAATAGATGTTTAACATGTAATTGACATAATTACATGTGGATTAAATTATTGATTACATAATTAGCTTAATAATTCATGAAGCACAAATTATGTGACAAAGTGGTAATTTGACTAAGTATAGTCAATAATCAAAGTAGACAAAGAGAATGAGTTTATGATGATTAGTTAAGTATAATTAACTGGTATTGTGTATGTGAATGGTATGTAGGATTTTAATTCAAAGAACGAGTTAGTTAAAGTGTAATCTACGCACGAGGTAAGTTTCTTAAACTTAAACTCTTAAATTTGAGCAAGTTTCCTAACCTTACTTGTCATTATTGTTCAAGTTTGTTATTTACCTTGAATAAATTATCATTGCTATTATTCAAGTTCAAATATTGTATTAAAGATTTATTATCTTTCAAAGCATGATTCAGTCATACAATAATTGCCCTATTGTATACTTTTGAGATTATTATTTAAATCGAATATCAATTATTGTTGAACCTTATTAGACTAGTGAACCTTATTGATTCAACTAGTCCATAGTTGATGAGCGTTCTAAATTTCAGAACCCTTGATGAATTATCCAAACCAAACTTCCTTTGGTGCGGACTCGAATGTCAAACTGAGATGAACAACCCTGTAAAGGGATTCACTTATGCGTTAGCGTTAAGATATTATGCACAGTATGGTACTAAGGGCTGATCCCCCTAAGTACGAGAAGAAGGTCCATAGTCTTATGATTGTTTAAGGTTTCAAGTATAACCCTTGTTAACCTAGGACATAGTTCAAGGTCTTATGACCCTCAGTATTCTTTTGATTCTTGTTATTTATTCTTGATTCAAAGGTTAAGCTTTATTCAGATGTCTTTGATTATTCGCATATTATTATACTGTTGTTTCATTATTATACTTGTGGGCAATAGTGCTCACTCTTGGTTAATAATAACATTGCAGTTAAGAATGAAAGAAGTGATGAACCTTCCACTAGTAAGGGCAATGGCAAAGTTAGCAAGTGATGAAGACTTATTATATTCTAATTGATGAAGTATTTATGTTTAAGACTTGGGTTATGATTGATGTTTAAGACTTATTTGTTTAGAATTCCACACAGATGTTTTAAGATTAGTTAACCTGGGATTGTATTTATTATTCGAATGTTGTAATCCTTTAAAGGAGAAGATTTTATTTCTATCTATTGCATGGTTTACATTTATTATGGGTAGATAGATAGATGATATTTGTACAGTGAACACCGAATCCCGTGGAATCGATGTACCCGGATTTGGGGGTGTCACAAGTTGGTATCAAAGCTGTAGGTTATGAACCTTAGGTGGGGGAACAACCTTTGGTAGTAGCCTTATAGAAGAAGATAGTAATTGAAAACTATTATCGAGTTCTAAGAAATGAATTTTGTAATTCATTGAAGATAATAAAATACATTATGTGTTATGTGTTAAGTATGCGTTAGATGATATGACTTAGTAACTAAAACTTAAAATTTTGTTGTCAGGATGTCGAATGTTGGAGAAGCTACTCAAGCTGAGGAGGGACTCCGTGTACCTATAGTACCTACAGAGGAGGGAAACCGAGTACCTATAGTACCTACTGAGGAGGAACCCCCGAGACATTCATGTCGTTAGGGAGCAGCTGGTGCAGAGGGTATCATCTCCGTTGATCACCGTTGTTGGTCAGGAGCATGAACCTGAGACTGATCCTGAGGAGGAATTTGATGAGGAAGAGGAAGAAGAGGAGTTACCACGGTACACCGTTGATGCTGAGATGTATGACACGTTATACAACCGTAATGTGGAATTACAAGACGAGGTTCGGGATTTGACTGAACGAGGAGTTATTCAGCATATTACTTTAGGAGAGAAGGAGAGGGAGATTTCGACTCTTCACTCTTGACTGGCAAATGTGGAATGGGATTTGGTCCATAAGAAGGGACAAACTCTGAAGATAAGACCGAGGAGATAGAAAAGCTGAAGAAGGAACTGAAGGAAACCTCCGAAAGACTGAACATAGCAGAAGAGGGATGGGTAAGAGAATCACGTCGAGCTGATCGTGCAGAAGATGATAGTCGTGCAAAGAAGGCAAAGCTTGAAGAGACATACTCTACACTTTGTCATGCAATGGATGAAGCCCAAGATCGAGTATTGAGGTACCCCATTCAGTTCGAAGGACTTCCGTCGTATATGCTGGATCGAAGGACGATGTCTCGTATCATGAATGAGGAGCGTGGCAAGGCTATTCAGCACCTTGGTAGACAGGAATAGAATCCGTTTATTATGTGAAAGACTTAATTAGTTTTTATATGTAAATTTCGATGTGTTTAAGAACGAAGGAATATGTTAATGTTTTAAATCCTGTGGATTCTTTATTCCAGGATAGATGATGTAAATAGCAGTATTCTATAGTTTAATGTTAAAACTTTTTATTTGAATGAAAAGATATCAAGTTGTTTGAGATGATGCGTTAAGTGATATGTTAAATTGTTGATTAATGTCTTAACTATGTAGAGAAATAAATAAAGTTTTAATAAACGTTTATTTAACAGAAATATGCCCGCCAAGGAGAAGACAACAGCGTCAACCGGCTCAGGAAGAATCTACCAATAATAACAATAATGCCAACGTTAATCCAGTGCAACAGCTAGTTAACTTACTGACTGGAGCCATGAATAATCAACCGCAAGCTATACCAAACACAACGTTTAAAGACTTCAAGGCGGTGGGACCGCCAGAGTTCAAAGGTTCCAGGAACCCAATCGAGGCTCAAACATGGGTGATGGAGATGGAGAAGGTTTTCGACGTTTCTAGGGTTCAAGAAAGATCAAAAGACTGCTTTTGCAACGTTTATGCTGAAGTCTGAGGCTAGCTACTGGTGACAGGAAAACAAAATGCGAGGAGGTGACGGTGTAATTACGTGGGAGAGATTCAAAGAGATGTTTTTTGAAATGTACTTCCCAACTAGTTCACAGAATCAGATGGAGGTTCAATTTCTGGAACTAAAACAGGGAAACATGAGCGTACCTGACTGCGCGACTAAATTCGATGAGTTGGCAGGGTTTGTCCCGTACCAAGTACACACTGATGAGAGAAAGGCCAGGAGATTTGAACAAGGACTAAAGCCAACAAGGTATCAATGTTTCAACTAAACACGTTTGCGGGAGTATTGGAAAAGGCCATCCTCGCGGAAGGAGGAAGTGATGCAGTGACCAAGTACAACCAAGAACAGAAGAAGAAGAAGAGTGAGAATGAAGGTAATAACAAGACTGGTGGGAGTAGCACTGAGAATAATAATAATCAGAAGAGGAAGTGGACGGATAACTCGTCAGCTGGAAGTCAACTCGGAGGGCAGAAAAAGAAGATAGAAGCATGCCCGACTTGCGGGAAAGCACATCTAGGAGTTTGTATGAAAGGAAAAAGAGTGTGCTACAATTGTGGTTAGGAAGGCCACATAGCACCAAACTGTCCAAACCCAAAGAAGGGTGCTTGTTTTACTTGTGGTTCGAAGGACCATCTGGCAAGAGACTGTCCCAAGAAGGGATCGGGAGGATCAGGACAAGGAGGAAACTGGGGAAATAACAGTGGAAATACCTTAGCCATCACCGGACCACCTACAACAAACCGACCAACCGCCAGAACTTTCAATATGACGGTATAGGATGCAATCCAGTCTCGTGATGTGGTATCAGGTATCATTCCGATCAATGAAGTTAATGCTTACGTTTTATTTGATTCGGGCGCTACTTGTTCTTTTATATCCGAAGACTTTGCTAATAGTTTAGATTTGCTTATGGATGAGTTGGAATATCCTATGAATATAGAAATTACGAATAGAGAGATAATTCCTGTTAAATATGTGTTTAAGAACTGTAGAGTGGATATTAAGGGTAATATCATGAATGTAGATCTTATCCCTATTCGACTTGGGGAATTTGACGTTATTTTGGGAATGGATTGGTTATCCAATCATAGGGCTGTAATTGATTGCCAAAAGAAACGTTTTAACCTTATGACTCCGTCAAAGGTTGTGTTTTATGGTAGCAAGTCGCATAGACAAGCGAGTTGTCTGACGATGATGCAGGCCAGGAAGTTATTAAGACAAGGCTGTGTAGGATATTTAGCTTACATAGTCGACAGTTGAAAAGAGAACCCGAAGGTAGAGGAGATACCGATTGTGAGGGATTTCGTCGACGTATTTCTAGATGATTTTCCAGGACTTCCACCGGATAGAGAGGTAGATTTTGTGAACGATTTGGCACCCGGAACCGCTCCAGTATCGAAGGCACCATACCGAATGGCACTGATAGAGATGAAAGAATTAATGGTACAACTCCAAGAATTGTTGGACAAGAAGTACATTCAACCAAGCGTATCGCCGTGGGGAGCGCCAGTGTTGTTTGTGAAAAAGAAGGATGGATCGATGCGGCTCTGCATTGACTATAGAGAACTGAATAAGGTCACGATTAAAAATAGATATCCATTACCGAGGATCGACGACCTATTTGATCAACTGAAGGGAGCAAGATGCTTTTCCAAGATAGATTTGAGAAGCAGTTATCATCAATTGAAGGTGAGACCGGAGGATGTACCGAAGACAGCGTTCAAAACGCGATATGGTCACTATGGATTTTTAGTAATGTCGTTTGGTCTAACGAATGCTCCTGCAGCATTTATGGGACTAATAAATGGTGTGTTCAAGCCGTTTTTGGACAAATTTGTGGTGGTATTTATAGACGACATTTTGGTATATTCCAAAACCAAAGAAGAACACGAAGAACATTTAAGGTTAACGCTAGAAGTATTGCGAAGGGAGAAGTTGTATGCCAAGTTTTTGAAATGCGAATTTTGGATTGAACGAGTGCAATTTCTTGGGCATGTGATCGATAAAAATAGAATTTCGGTAGATCCATCAAAAGTTGAAGCCGTGATTAACTGGGATCAGCCGAGAACGCCGTCAAAAGTAAGAAGTTTTCTTGGATTGGCAGGATATTATAGAAGGTTCATATAAGACTTTTTCAAGATCGCCACTCCGTTAACGAATTTAACTCGAAAAGCTATGAAGTTTGTTTGGACGGAGAAGTGCGAGGAGAGCTTTCAAGAATTGAAGAAGAGATTGAGTATGGCACCTATTTTATCCCTCCCGGATGATACAGGAAATTTTGTTGTTTTTAGCGATGCGTCGCATAAAGGACTTGGCTGTGTGCTTATGCAAAACGGCAAGGTCATTGCGTATGCATCAAGATAGTTGAAGGATTACGAGAAGGGTTACCCGACCCATGATTTGGAGTTAGCTGCAGTTGTTTTTGCTCTAAAAATTTGGAGGCACTGTCTATACGAGGAGAAGTGTGAAATATATACGGACCACAAGAGTCTGAAATATATTTTTACACAGAAAGATTTGAATATGCGTCAAAGAAGATGGGTGGAATTAATCAAGGATTACGACTGTGAGATTTTATACCATCCGGAAAAAGCAAATGTGGTTGCCGACGCCTTAAGTAGAAAGGGTCGTGAGAAATTGATGATGTTAACTGCTCAGGAGGAGCTAATTACAGAAATGGAGAAACTGGACTTAGAAGTGAAGTATCCTATGGAGATTGATGAGAAGTTATTTCAGATGCAATCTGGTACAACTCTACTAGATAAAGTAAAGGAGGCTCAGCTTCAGGACGAAGAATGTAAAAAGGTGACAAAGAAGATATATGAAGGAACCGAACAAAGATTTAAGATGGATAAGGAAGGAATATTGAGATTTGAGAGTAGAATCTGGGTTCCGCCAATGCAAGAAATTAAGGAAGAAATTTTGAGCGAGGCTCATAGTTCAAGATATTCGATTCACCCTGGTAGTACAAAGATGTATCAAGATCTTCGACAACATTTCTGGTGGCCAAATTTGAAACGTGATGTTGCAGAATGTGTTGCCAAGTGTCTAACCTGTCAGAAAGTAAAAGCAGAACATCAGAGACCAAGTGGTTTACTTCAACCGTTAGAGATCCCAGAATGGAAATAGGAACATATTACAATGGACTTCGTGGTTGGCCTTCCGACTACTCAGAAAGGCTACGACGCAGTATGGGTTATCGCTGACCGATTGACGAAGTCTGCACACTTCCTTCCTATCAAAATTAGATTTAACTTGGATCAGTTGGCATGGCTTTACGTAAAAGAGATGGTTTCGAGGCACGGAGTTCCGGTATCAATTGTTTCAGATAGGGATTCGCGCTTCACATCAAATTTCTGAAAACGTCTTCAGGAATGCATGGGTACGCAATTGCGAATGAGTACAACTTATCACCCTCAAACAGACGGATAGAGCGATAGAACGATTCAAACGTTAGAGGATATGCTAAGAGCCTGTGTGATGGATTTTAAAGGAAATTGGGATGATCACCTACCATTAGTAGAGTTCGGCTACAACAACAGTTACCACGCTAGTATTGACATGTCGCCTTACGAAGCGTTATACGGCAGAAAGTGCAGAACTCCGCTTTACTGGGATGAAGTTGGTGAAAGACAATTACTAGGGCCAGAAATGGTACAGCAGACGACAGAAATAGTCAAGGTGATCCGAGCACGATTGGTAGCAGTTCAAGATCGACAGAAGAAATATGCTGATCCACATCGTAAAAATATCGAGTTTGAATCAGGTAGTAATGTTTTCTTGAAGGTCTCTCCCTGGAAGGGGAAGATCAGGTTCGCAAAGAAATAAAAATTGAGCCTAAGATTTATTGGACCCTTTGAAGTACTGAGAAGAATCGGAGAAGTTGAGTACGAGATAGCCTTACCTCCAGCACTCGAGAATATCTACAATGTCTTCCATGTGTATGTGTTACGACCCTACAAAGCCGATTACAAGCATGTAATTGAATACGAACCCCTGTATTTTGAGAAAGACTTATCTTACAAAGAAATTCCTGTCCAAATTGTCGACCGAAAAGAACAAGTTCTCAGAAATAAAGTTATACCTTCTGTTAGGGTAATTTAGAGGAACCACAACGCTGAAGAAGCTATGTGGGAACTCGAAGAGAATATGATGAAGAACTACCCTCATTTATTTACTTAATTATGTGTAAGCGATTCTGGGGACTGAATCTTTGTAAGGGGGGAGAATGTAACGGGTCGAATTTATTGAGTCGTGATTCTGGGGACAAAATCCTTTTAAGGGGGGAAAGATGTGACGAACGAGAATTTTGTAAATTAATTTTAATATTTATTGAATTAAATAAATAGTTTTCGAAGATTTAATTATTAGATTTAATAATTAATTGATGCAATTGTGATAGATTAATTTAATTATAATTGTTACATTTATTAAATTAATGTAGAAAATTTTATTATCAAAGTATGTGATTATGTGAGCTTATTGTATTAAAAGAAATATTTAATAAGCCTATTGGTATTTTAATTAATGTAATTATTAATTAGATATTTAATAAATTGACATTATTTATTAATGAGATATTTAATTATGTGACTATGTGAATTTATGAGAAATTATTATATTTTATTTAAAGTAAATTAAATAAAATATGGGATTTATTTTATAAAGAGTGTGACATTTTCAAACTATATTGTAAAAGTTTTATTAAATTAATGGGTTTTGTAAATATTGAACTAGCCAAACGTGGCCTTAGAAGGAGTTACCACCAGTTAACCATAACTGGGCTAACTGGCCATGATGCGCGTCTGTACTCGACTATATAATACGTATTCTCCTTTTTCTCTTATTATTTTCTAAGTTTGATAAAACTAACCAGAGAGAATTGAGAGAAAATCATATCTGTTAATGAGAAAGTTTGAGTGTGTAATCAACAGGTTATTGTAAAAGGGTCATCTGGAATCATTCTTCATTAATTATACTCTGGGTAATTCTCCTTCCCAAATTCTTATTTTCACGTATTAAAGTTTTATAAAATATGGCCTTCAAACCTTTTGTAAAACTTCTGTATTTGAGAAAGGAGTAATGTTATGGGTTATGTATGTGTTAATATGTATCACATCGTATTTAATTATATATATTTCACAAACCATATCATCTGTTTCATTAAAATACATGTCGTATATGTTTTCCAAATTTACAGAGTATGGATTATGGCCTTATGGCCTTATACGTGATATTTTATGTATTGATCATATATTATCCCTAAATTTTACACTCGTATGTTGTTATACATGTTAATATGAAGAGACCAAGCCTTAAACAAACGGATTCGGTGTTATAACGAATCTGTAGTGTTAAATTATGTGTTTTGTTCAAAAACTTCAAGAACATCAAGAACAGTCCAATTTTACATGATTTAAATCTGTTATTAAGTGTTTAGATGGATTAAAATCACTCTATAGAGGTTGGGTAATGATTATATGTGAGTATTAACATGTGGGTATGTTAAATTAGAGAATTTAATGACCATGAAATGTTTAATTCGCCAAACTCTGTGTTCTTCGCGAACTGGGAAACATAATCTGGAGTCTCGCGCCACGGCGCCAGCTCCAGAACGGAAGTCCCGCGCCGCAGTGCCACCATGCCGCAGCGGCAGAAGTCTGGCCGCAGCGCCATTGCGCAGCAGCGCGAATCCTTAGTACAACAGTGGTGCCGCAACGCCACTCTCCAGAAAAATTCAGAAATTGAGTTTTTAAAATGTTAAAGTCTAACAAGTGTTAGTGGATTGATGTAATGAACATGTAAACATGTTAGAGGTATAATGTGATATTAAAATAGATGTTTAACATGTAATTGACATAATTACATGTGGATTAAATTATTGATTACATAATTAGCTTAATAATTCATGAAGCACAAATTATGTGACAAAGTGGTAATTTGACTAAGTATAGTCAATAATCAAAGTAGACAAAGAGAATGAGTTTATGATGATTAGTTAAGTATAATTAACTGGTATTGTGTATGTGAATGGTATGCAGGATTTTTATTCAAAGAACGTGTTAGTTAAAGTGTAATCTACGCACGAGGCAAGTTTCTTAAACTTAAACTCTTAAATTTGAGCAAGTTTCCTAACCTTACTTGTCATTATTGTTCAAGTTTGTTATTTACCTTGAATAAATTATCATTGCTATTATTCAAGTTCAAATATTGTATTAAAGATTTATTATCTTTCAAAGCATGATTCAGTCATACAATAATTGCCCTATTGTATACTTTTGAGATTATTATTCAAATCGAATATCAATTATTATTGAACCTTATTAGACTAGTGAACCTTATTGATTCAACTAGTCCATAGTTGATGAGCGTTCTAAATTTCAAAACCCTTGATGAATTATCCAAACCAAACTTCCTTTGGTGCGGACTCGAATGTCAAACTGAGATGAACAATTCTATAAAGGGATTCACTTATGCGTTAGCGTTAAGATATTATGCACAGTATGGTACTAAGGGCTGATCCCCCTAAGTACGAGAAGAAGGTCCATAGTCTTATGACTGTTAAAGATTTCAAGTATAACCCTTGTTAACCTAGGACATAGTTCAAGGTCTTATGACCCTCAGTATTCTTTTGATTCTTGTTATTTATTCTTGATTTAAAGGTTGAGCTTTATTCAGATGTCTTTGATTATTCGCATGTTATTATACTGTTGTTTCATTATTATACTTATGGGCAATAGTGCTCACTCTTGCTTAATAATAACATTGTAGTTAAGAATGAAAGAAGTGATGAACCTTCCACTAGTAAGGGCAAGGGGAAAGTTAGCAAGTGATGAAGACTTGCTATATTCTAATTGATGAAGTATTTATGTTTAAGACTTGGGTTATGATTGATGTTTAAGACTTATTTGTTTAGAATTCCACACAGATGTTTTAAGGTTAGTTAACCTGGGATTGTATTTATTATTCGAATGTTGTAATCCTTTAAAGGAGAAGATTTTATTTCTATCTATTGCATGGTTTACATTTATTATGGGTAGATAGATAGATGATATTTGTATAGTGAATACCGAATCCCGTGGAATCGAAGTACCCGGATTTGGGGGTGTCACAGTTTTAGTTTATTACACAAAGTTTGAAAATAAATGTTATGTGTTAATAATAGGAATGTTAAATGACGATTTCAGTAGTATTAAACTATGAATGAGCATGTTATCAAGGGTTAACTAGTATTAACATAGTTTGATTATGTGAATTGGTAATTTAACCTACATGATGTATATATTTGTTTATATAGATATAAATGTTGGTAATGACTAATTATGTCAGGATGACATATATATAGGGTATTGAGATTCAAGTGGTAAGGTTTAGCTTGTGCTAAAGGCAAGTTCTCTAACTCTACTTTTATAATTATGCGAATATTTAAACTCTTTTGAGCAAGTTCTCTAACTTTACTTCTACAATTATGCGAATATTTAAACTCTTTTGAGTAAGTTTTCTAACTCTAAAACTTCATTGTGCAAGTTCAATTTCGTTGAGTACATTATTGTTTTTAATTCAAATTCAATTATACAAGTGACTAACTCTACACTTTCGTAGAGCTAGATGGTTTATTATTGAGAAAGCTCTTGTATCTAATTGTTCATAGGGATGCAAGTATTCTAAATTATATATTTAGTATTGAGCAAGTTTCTTTAATATGTAACTTGTTATTTAGCATGCAATCGCTATATTTTAATATTCTAATGTTTATCAACTTTATCGTTCAAATTACTATCCATTATGCATGCTTGGTATCCAATTATCAATAACTTTGACATAATATTGTTCAAAGCAAATTATGTTATGATTATTCAATGTTTATGCTATTAGATTATTCCTAAAACATGATATTAATTTACAAATATCGATTCAGTTATGATTATTCCATAGCATACAGTTAGTTCTTTTGTATTCAACTAATCCTAAGTTGATGACCGTTGAATTCTAAATTACCCTGTAATGTATCCAAACCAAACTTACTTTGGTGCGGACTTGTATTCTAAATACTGAGATGAACAACTCTTTTATTAGAGGTTTACGCTTAGCGTTGAAATGGTTGTGCACAATACATTGTACAAAGGGTTGATCACCCTAAGTACGTGGAGTCCTTATAGTCTTATGACTGTTAAAGTTAAATTTGAAAGATTACTTATAACTGTGGACATGATTCATGGTCATTAGACCCTCAGTGAACGTTATAATTTTTACAAAGTTAATAGAACACATTGTTCAGTTCTATTGAGCCTAGTATTGACAATTGATGCAAAATGTTAGTTCCTAGAGGGCACAATAGATCTAGAAGGGGGGGGGGGTTGAATAGATCCTTTTTATTTCAAATACTTTTCTGATTTATATTTATATTATTCATAATTAATATATGACAACATAAGAATCTTTTCAAGCACAACAGAATAAGTAAAAGATCCCCTTCATTGATATATTCATAATCATACATACATTGTTCGTAGAGTAAGTTTAGTTGTAAGCAGTCAAAACATACATAGCAGTTATAGCAGTTATAGTACATAATGTAAATGACATAATGTAAAAGACACAAGGGGTTTTTAAGTGGTTTAGAGACTCAAGCTCCTAATCCATTCTTCTGCTTTCAACTAGCAGGATTTCCACTAAGGAAGGGCAGCACCCTGAATCACTAAGATTCCTTCAAGGCCAGCAGCCTTGGGACTTTAGTTCACTAAGAACTCTTCAAGGCCAGCAGCCTTGGAACTTCGTTTAGTCCTTCCGGACAAGGACCCTTCTGGCCCTACTTTGTTTAGTCCCTTCGGACAAGGACCCTTCTGGCCCTGCTTCATTTAGTCCCTCTGGACCTCAGGCCCTGGCTTTGCTGAGTTGTTTGTTTGTTGTTGTTGAAGTCGGTGCTGAGCTACTAAGATGTCTTCATGCTCTGAACATCTTCTATACTTTGCAGCTTGGCTTGATCATCCTTGAAGTGTAGCTGTGTGTTGCATGATGCTCAGCTTCTTTGGTTACTCAACCACTTTGGATGACCCCTTGTTGAACTGCCTTGAAGATCATTCGCCTTAGTAATCGATGACTACACATGAGAGACTTCCAAGCTGACTATAGGCTCTTCTATTAGGTACTTAGAAGCTTTCTAATGTTTGACACCAAGATGGCTTTTTTGATCTTCCTTTTGCTACTTGATACCTTCTCATTATGGACTTATTAAGATGACTATAGGCTCTTCTCTAATGTAATTAGAGTCTTCCCATGATGGACATCAAGATGTCATGATGCTCTTCTTTCTCTCGGCAGTTCTGAACACTCTTCATGTAGTAGAACTCTCACTTCTACATAGTAGAACTCACACTTCTACTTCTTTCTTTATCTGACTTCTGAGTGTTCTTGGTGGATCGTAGAGTGAGCCTTCGGACTCACTGTTTCACATGGTTTAGATCAGTCCACCTTCTCTCCAAACTCGGCAACTCCAGCAACCTTTGATCTTTGAAGTTCTTCCTCATTTATACTCCTTCCCAATTCTTCAATTGGAAAGTAGCCGTTGAAGGCTATTCAAATCTCTTCACAGATCTCGAGTTGCTTGAGGTAGACTATAAGACCCCAACTTATTAATGAATAAAATCAAATTTTCCCTAAATATGATTGTGAATAATAAGGGGTTAATTTGATATAATACTTTGGTTATGGGTGAAATGTGCAAATTTTGGAAAATAAGCAAGTGGTTATAAAATATTCATTTTGTCGGGGAATATTCGTTTGGTCGTGGAATATTCTTGCTGTCGGGGAATATTCGTGCGACGGCGCAGCCTTGTATGGGCCCCATAACGAAAAGCGATTGGATGAAGAAAACGACAAGTATAAGTTGTTTATAAATAACGACGTAGTTGTTACCGTTAATACTGTTGGAATACCCGGTGGTTAAAATACAGTAGCACACGGTATTGCACCAATTATTGATTTTTACGTAAGAAGGCACTACTCAATAATTGTTACAGTAGTTACTGTTCAATATTTTATTTTATTGATTCAATAATTGTTGCGTTGATATTTTAGATTATTGTTATTTCAATAATTGTTGCTGCACAGTATTTTCCATTATCAGATCAATAATTCATATTATTTGAATAATATTATTAGATAACATTATTGGCAATGTCTAGAAAGTTCTGTCTAAGGAGAGGTTTGGTCATCTAATTGCGCGCCAGTAAGGACAAATTCTTATTGGAAAGCCCCCTCTTTCCTGGGAACGGCCTGGTTGTCATAAATGTGATTCTGTAATATTATTTGTGAATAATTAATTATTGATTCATATGATAAGAAAATATTTATTTTATGTGGATATAAATGAGGGATATATTTTTGTGATTAAAAATGAAGGAGTTAATGTTGAGGTTTTTATCAGTATTTTTGTCGGAATGGAGGTATTAAAAATCAGGGTTTTTGAGATATTTTGCGGGGGTTATAATTTTTAATCCGACCATTGGATCGTGGTAATTTTTGGATATGTTATTCATATATAAGTTGAGTATATGTCCACAAATTTTGAACCGTTAAAAATGAACGTATGATTTATTATGAATTTTACGAGATGACTGGTTCAGAAATTGTTAAATTTTCGGAGTTTATTATTTTGATGGAAAATTCTAGAATTGGTGGGCCCCACTCTTGGTTGGTGAAGAAATGTGCTGAGATTGTTATTCAAATGTGGTGGGTGGGAATAGTAGTAGGTAAAACTATCAGGTTGCAGGTTAAGTCTGCTTCGGCGTGCTAACATTTTCCTATAAATAGAGGGCTAAGTTAGAATTGAAAATCACACCAGAATTCATAAGTTTTCTCTCTTTCTCTCTCTAGATTATTGAGTGTATTTTGTGAGTATTTTGATACTTTGAGAGTTTCTAATCATCAGAGCAAGTTTCTTTCAGCCTTATACCGGTATTCCGACCCGAAGTACTGATATTTTGAGGTAAGGGATAGTAAGGGATATTATTTTCTTCTTAAATGATATTATTTTCTTCAATATCATTATGCTGAAATATTGATATGAGTTTTTATTAAATTTGAAACTTTTTGTGTCGGGGTTACTATTCACGTATACGACACTATTCACGTATACGGTACTATTCACGAATACGACACTATTCACCGAAAAATAAAATTTTCCCTTTTTGTCCAAGATGTCTATTATGGTTACTATCTTTGATTGTATCCATGTTTTGATCTTTATTTTTGAATTCTGCTTCACAATTGATTATTATGAAGTATTATTGATCTTGGATAAACTGTTATACGAATCCCTACTATTTGTCCTTCTGTCTCACTGGATTCATTTTTTAAAGATATTTTTCATCATCCTCAGTCCTAAATGATGATATTACTGAATATCTTTGGCCTGTAGTGCAAAGTTGTATGATTACCTGATGAATATCTTTGGCTTGTAGTGCAAAGATGAACAGGTGTTGAGATGAACATGACTGACTGGTGATACAAATGAGTATCTTTGGCATGTAGTGAAAAGATGAATATTTGGTTAAAGATGATTATTAATTGATGTTACAGGGATAAAATACTGATGATAGACTTTTAAATCTTAGAAGATAATAGAATTCATTCTCTACTTGACTCTTCTAATGGTTTGCTGTTTCCGCTGCAGTTATTGATCTAAAACTTGTTGTCGATTATATTCTATCAGATTTTTTCCTGTTGAATACTAATGATAATTTGTTTTATATTATCTTAGTCATAATATTCTTTACTGGGCTAGTTGAGCTCACCCTTTTCCTTTTTGTTCCATTTTTCTTCTCAAGAGGTGAGAACATAGCAGGATCTAGTCGGGGTATGTAGTGATGGTTCTAGAAAGATATTTTAGCTGTCCTCACTATTTCTGTAAAATAGTATTTGAATAATTGTCGTGAAGACTTATTTGAGTGTGGATATTGTCTAGAAGACAATATTTGTATTTAAACTCACAGTATGTGTTGTCGTATTTTGCACGACAATTGTATTATTGAATTTGTAGTTTACTTTTTGTACCATGTATTTGGCGACTCAGAATGGGTGTTGTATACCTATTTTGGGGGCGTCACATAGACTGCTCGATGTGACTTGACATTCTTTTTCTGACACTGCAATCTACTGTTTCACCTACCCTGTCAGATGTATCACTTTAATATCTTGGGCAGGTCGAAGACTTTATTACCTCTTTCTGATTTCTCGATCAGAGGTTGTCCTATTGCATCGATGCTCTCAATAAGCACTTGTCCGAATATTAACCTTCAGATTGAACCTTTGCCAATGCTTCAATCTTCAGTGATTCGAACTCTATGAGTCTGATGCACGTCTTCGAGGACTTGATCGTAGTGTCTTGTTGAGTGTTGCTCATTGACTGGTAGAGTTAACACTACGATCTTGAAGAGTGTTGATTGGATCTTCAATGTAGAACACCTCCTCCTTGTATTGTGTAGTGCTTCAATACTTCTGTTTGCCTCGACTGTTCTAAGAGACTGATGGCCTAATTCCTTGCTCTGGCCCCCTTCTGAATATCAAGACACTTCAGATTTGTGGCGCGTCCAGCTTGCTTTCTCCTTATGATCTCCCGTTCATTTATCATTAATGAACTGACCTTGCACTTAATCACTTTAGCCTTGCTCTTCAGAAGCTGACCAATATCTCGTTTTACCTTCCATTAGTTCCTTCTCTATTTGGAAAACACTATGATCTTGGTTGCTTCCAAGATTGTTATCTTCTGTTCACTTGATAGCTACTGCATAAGCTGACTTTCCTTAGTCAGCTTCTGAAGCCTTCTTTGGATCTCCTTGTGGAAGACTTTATCACAAATGGCCTTAAATCTCAATCTTGATGCTAAGGTTGGTGCTGAGATCTTCTGTTAGCCTGCATGCCATTCGTTGAGTGCTCTCCGGTTTCCTTGGATGTAGCTTACAGCTTGAACTAGAGGCTTCGTTCCTTTGGATATTCTGGGAGTGCTCATTTGTTGAGAACCGTATATGCTCTACGATTCATCCTTGGCATTGTGGGCACTTCTTCTTAGATTGTAGTTCGGTACTCTACGATTCAGCTTCGGCTTGTGCAGACACTACGATCCCGAGATCAGATCTTGACACTACGATTTCTGCCTTGTGCTTGTTGTCTTCATCTGATCTTTCTTGACTACGATCTCTGCATGTAATCAATAGACTCTACGAACTCAGAGTATGATCTATGATCCTTGACTTGGTTTTGGCATCAGTAGATTCTACGACTCTGAGTGTAGTCTACATTTCTGTCTTGGCTTCGGCAGATGACCGGTTGGTTCGTAGGCAGGTTGTCTCTACGATTCTGAACATAACTTCCTTAGCACACTACGATCCCGAGGAAGCTCAACTCGATACACTACGATCCTTCTTCATTTCCCCTGGCAATCTATGAACTCCGAGATCTACTATCTTGCATACTCCTATTCTGCCTTGATAGCTCTCGAGTTAACCTTGACTCACCTGGCAGACTTCGACTTCTGGTGCAGTGCTCGATGATCATGCTAGCCTATCTATTACATCATAAGATCAACCTAACAAGCTTGATCTTTCTATCTTTATAGTCCTTGTACATCTTTTCTTTTTAAGGACTTTACAAAGCTGTCTTTCTTATGTAGGATCAACCTAACATATTTGGTCAATTCATTCTAAGTCCTTGTACACATATTTCTATTATCTATCAAGGGACTTTACAACTTTTTTTAATGCAAGCATACTTGCATATTATTCATTCATATATATATATATATATATATATCATAATCAAATCATATATAAATAGGAATAGCATTCACTTGCTTATTCCTGACAATCTCCCCCTATTTGATTATGGAAAAATAATAAGTGCATATGCATGTTATGAATGAATCTTATCTACAGTGAGCAGCTGTATTTCTAAAACAGTTAATCATGAATGTCATTTATATTGATATGGAAATTTATACATTAAGACATTCTACATCCTGGATCTAGAACATACCTAACTAGTTAGAGATGTACCTCTTTGGCTCCATGTATGTTTCTAGGATGCTTGTTGATCAGCTACTCATCTGATTGATCTTCTTGCTCTTGCTCCCCCTGGGATGATGACCTTTTGTCTTTGCTTAGTTCTTCTTCAGCATCTTTGTGATCATGCTCCCCCTTAGACATTGCAATATTATTATCATCATCTTCTGGCTCCCCATCAGATGATGACTCTTTATCTGCAGCTGCTTTCTTCTTCTTTGACTTCTTCTCCCTTAACCCTCTGCTCTTCCTTGAGTGCCTCTTGCTCCTCTTCTTTCTATGCCTCTTTTTCTCCCCCTTTTTATCATTAATCATTTGAGAGAGCTGCTCCATGTTGGAATTAAGCTGCTCCATCAAGTAGGAGGAGTTGGCAACTTTAAACTTTAGTTCTTACTGGCCTAGCTCAAGCATTGAGAAGGTCTACCTCATATCATCAATCTTGTCAAAGAGGGCTTGAATTTGCTCTTCATTGGCCTTCTGAATTCGTAGAGCTTCAGCCTTTTGATCTTGTATGGCCTTCTGATAGATGTTATCTCTCTCTTGGAGTTTGAGAGATACATCGGCTAAAGTAGCTTGAAGTTTGTGCTGGAAAGGATTATCTCTTGCTGCTGTCTGCTGCTGTGATTCTTCAGTGAGCAGAGATATTTTCTTGCTTAGATCATCAGAACTCTTTAGTAGTTCTTGCTCCAAAGTGGTTCGATCCTTTTGTTGGGCAACTTCAGGTTGAGCATTGGATTGGACTCTACGATCTTCATCTTTGGACAGTTTTGCAAAGGCTTGGAGAATCTGAGCAATCGTTGAGTTCCAATCAATGGTTGAGGATGAGTGAATGTCTGATAGTAGTGCTTGATCATACAGAGGCTTCTGGTTTTGGGCTAGAACATCATCAGCAGTAGAGTGAACAGTCTCTACGATCAGCTCCTTGGTCATAACTCTTCTTCTTTAGAATGCACTATACGATCGTAGGGGATGTAGAGATTTTCAGCATGTCGATAGACCTTGAAGTGAGGCTGGTTTGTGATCATCTTTGTAGCATAACTTTTCACCCTTGGGAAGTTTTGAGCTACCAGCTCCAGACTTGGAAACTGCTTGTAACACCAACTGAAGGAGCTTCCATCTTTTTCAGTGTGGGCCTTGAGCCATGGCATCCACTGGAAAAACCATCTTCTCTGGTGGAGCATTTGTTAGATCATTTGACACTTCCTCTACGACCCTTCTGCTAAATCTTGTAGGAGAGAGAACTGGATAATTTTCTTGTTCGTCTGCTTCGTGAGGTGCAGAACCAGAATCTTCTTCAATCTCTTCTCTCTCGGAGCCTGAACTTTCTTGATCATTTTCAATAGGGAATTCCTCTTGCTGCATTTCATTCTCAGAACCTTCTTTAGCAAGATCTTCTTCAGATTCATCTTCTTCATTGCTGGTTTTTTCTTCAACATTTTCTCCCTGGGATACAGACTCATCATCACTCAATTCAATGATGGCATTTGATTGACCACTGCTTCTTTTGGAGGAAAACTTGGCTTGCAGTCTGTAGCTTTTCCTTCTTCTTGGAGATTCAGGTTTGGGAGAGTCAGAATTTTCTTCTTCTTCAGACTCTGACTCGTCTAGATCAGCAGACACATTTCCTTGGAGTTCAGCACCGGCAGGGACAGATCCTTCTTTCTTGGACTCATCACTTTCTGAGTCATAATGAAGGCTTTCTGGACTTGAGAGGGCATTCTTTTCTTCTTCTTGAACAGCATTGTTTGACCCATTCTCTGGGCTTGTTGGGGCAGTTGCATTTGGAGATGCAATTTGATCATCTTGAATTTCTTTGTCATCAGAGTGACTGCTCTGAGGATTGGCCATGGGGCTTGAGCATTCTTTTTCATCAGCAGTTGCTGCACTTTCTTCTATCCCATCAGCTTCATTTTCATTTCTGGATGCTGACTGTGGAGACTGGACCTTGACATCTGTTTCTTTTTCTTCTGCTGACTCTACGTCCCTTTCTTCGGTAGATGTACTGATTTGGGAAGCTAAGGTTGGTGTGTCTTCTACCTTAGCTTTCTTGCTAACTGGCCCTTGAAGCAACCTACTGCTTCTTCTCTTTGTTGTTTCAGCAGTTAGGACTTTTTTTTCTTTATCCTTGTCCTTTGAGGAGACTCTCCTTGGTGGGGCCTGGGCTTTCTTCTCATCACCAGCTTTCTTCACAACTTTTGATTTCTTCCTGGCTGTTGTGATTTTTGCTTCTACAGAGTCATCAGACTCAGAGCTCTCTTCCTCTACTATCTTTCTCTTCTTTGTAGAGGCTTTACTGCTGCTCCCATCTGCCAGCCTTTTGTTCTCCTTAGGGTTCTTCTTCCAGTTCTCAAATAATTGTGTAGACATCACTTTGTGCACATTCAATGTTTCTCCTTCATCATCCTTTATTTTCCCTCCTAGTTTCTTCTTCAGTATAATACTCAGCATCCTTCCATGAACACCTTGGTTAGGGGGTTTTCAGTGGTCTTCTTCTTCCCAACCTTCTCTACCCACTTGGAGATTTGATCGAACCAGATAGCTCCAAAGTCAATTTGTTTCTTCAGGACTATTGCTGACATTATCTTCAACTGTTGGTCAATCACTGTATCATGTGCATTATTTTTGCACAGTATGCACTTTCCAACAATTTCAGCTAGAAACTCATATTCTTCAGGAAACTCCTTCTTCTTCATGTCTTTGAAACTAGGGTTTCTTTGGTACCCCAATCAACTCATTTGCTTGTTCAGTGTTGACATCTTCAAGGTTTTTCAACCCTTGGTTAGGAAAACCTAGGCATTGATTGAGGTCAGAAGATTTCAGCTTCAGAGTCTAACCTTTAACCTTGGTAGATAGGGTTCCAAGGTTTATGGAGATGTTTGAGTAAAACTCTTTAACCAGGTCAATGTACACACGAGTACTTGCCTCACGACATTCTGAGAACCCAGCTTTCTTCACGAGTTCAAGAATGTCCCTGAACCTCTTCTCAGATTTTTCAAACGATTTGGTTCCGAGCTGAATGCCGGTGATAACTTGACTGTGGGTGTTTGATTTAGAGAGGTTTATGTGAGATGGCTGACTGTGATTTGGTAGGACTCTGGGGGGTTAACTGATTTTGGCTCTTGAGAGGATTCTAGGGTTTGAAAATGGGAGGGAGAAAGGTTCTATAGCTTTTGTTAACTGTCTGCAGATTTAAAATTGTCTTTAAGGCAGTTCCTTCTAACTCTGCATACTCAGTGATGTGTCAGCCATTCATTGGTTGCACGTTGCCCAGTAATAAGCTGTAACTCCCCTATAACTTTTCAGTTAGATATTTTCCTTTTAGAAGAGTAGACATTTAATTGACGTGGCTTTGACCGTTGACCTTTTGATTCGTAGAGTAACATGATGAGGCAGCTATAGATTCTACGATTTCCTTTGTTGACTCAACGATCAACTTCTCAGAGATGCTGCAGTGGATGAATTTGTCTTTTATCCTTACTTTGATGTATCATAGCTCAATTACTGATGTATTCGAACTTATCTCCTCAATCTTGAATGGTTTAGCAAATGTCTCATTTTCCAAGCTCCTTGTGAACTGGGGTACCCTTTGGCAGGATTACGATCGTCGAGTTGTATTCTACGATCGTTGAGGTCGTACTACGATAGTTGAGGTAGCACTACGATCGTTGAGGTAGCACTACGATCGTTTAGTTCTCTTCAACCTCGACTCTTTGATCGTTGACTGACTTGGTCCTTGAGATGAACTTGATCAAGCATTCCTTCTGGGTTAAGGTAGCTCAAGAAGGGCCAACTTCTTAGAGTGAGCTAAGGGTCAGGTTTGTCCCTGAGGCGCTTTCCAGATGGAATACTATAGAAGTGATTTGTAATAACATATCATTCGACCTCTTCTGAGTGGGAGGTCTTCTACCAGATTTAGACAACTGCATTGCTGAAATCGTGGTGTCCTCCTGCTTCTTACACTACGATCGTATGTTTGATCGTAGGCACTTCACGATTATGGGTTGGGTGGTTGAAGGGATATCAGTAGTACGTTTTGAGACGTTCCTACTGACTATGGATTTTTATTTGGTTCATCAGCCACAAAGTTTTGGGACTCTGTAGCTGGTACAACTTTTCATAGTATATCTCAGTGCTGTTGTTCCTTAACATATCACTGCTCCCCCATTATTGATGCTGTCTTCCCAGATAGATGTGATTCCCTCTTCTTCAAATTCATTTGAAGGCAGCCTTGCATATTTCTCTCTGGCTGGAATCTCCATCATTACTTAGATCTCCGTGTATCGTAGAGATGAGTATTTTCATTATAGGTCACTCTACGATCATTTGACAGCACTACGAACGTAGTCTTCTTTTATAGTCTTGAGTTTGAGAAGTTCTGTTTCTTAATGAACTCCTCTTTTCTAATGCTCGATGATCCTCTGATGTGAGCTTTCATGAGGATTCTTCTTATGTAGCACTCTTTGCTAGCTTTTGAGCACATAAGACCCTTTCCTTCTTTGGCTAAATGGCTTGCTTGCATATACAGATTAGCAGCCATGTGAGCTCTATTCTTGTTAGCTCAAAGGGTTTTCAAGGACAACCTTGGACAGATAGGAACTTTATCAGAATCATCTCTGAATTGTCCTTAGCCTTCTGCTGGTTGAGTCTTCTTGACTGCAGTCTTCTGCTTCATCATTCCTTAGTGTGGTCAAAATGACCAAGTACCTGCAGGTTTAAATATATTTCTATTTTTGGTACCCATAATTAAATGGGTCCTGCTAGGTTAGTTTTCTAGACCCATGTTCCTCTTATTTGGGCAATCATCATATTTATCACCAACAGACATATTCATGCATGCAACTATCTTAAGATAATACATTTTGAGATGCATGATGGTGAGTGAGTGTAGGATATGGCATTTAATAACACACTCTCTATCTATGATGGTTTCATCATTTACTGGTTTCTGTTTACAGTGTTTAAGTGTTCAGAGTAGGAATCAACTCTACAATTTATGAGTATCTAGTTGATCCATGGAGGTGATCAGTTTCTACAGATCAGCCAAATCCTTTTGTAGAACTGATCATACTCTGTGAGTTGTCAAACACTTAGAACGTAGGCTTGTACATACATACTAACCCACCAGCACCGATTACTTCACATAAAGTATTAGGCCTGATGTTCTTATGACCTATTTCAGATTTCCTTCAAGATGTCATCTTCAACCTAAAACTTGGATGGAGAGAAAGTTTATAGTCATTTGAGTTTCCATCCTCAGGTTACTTTCTTTCTTCACCTTTTTAGGCAGATTATGACTCCTTGACATAATACTGTTATAGTTCATAATAAGATGCAATTATGATGTATATATTTATAATAGAGAGGAACCGTACCTTTTTATTGTCAGTTACTAAATAGTCATTTACCTTAGATATACTGAGTTTAGGTATTGATGAGCATAGCTTTACTTTTGCTCCTGACAGCTTATTGCTCTAGCTGGCCTTTAATCAATCAGTAGTGGTCTTGAAGATATAGGCCAAGAGAATCTCAGCATTAAGATCTTTGACATCCTTTAGCTAACAGAGTTTGCACCCAGCTGTTGGTTGGCCAGACATAAGTTTGAGAAGATCTTTTTTCTTCTCTCGATAAGCATTTCTTAGCATGTATGGCTTCTTCATCTTTCAGACTGGTGGGTGCATGACTCTTCGTTATTGACGTCTCTTGAGTGCTCTCGTTTGGTCTTAGGACTACAAGATTGACTGCAAGCTAGGATTGGTCTTGTTGATGTATTAATAGAGACCATGAACCAATCGGAGCAACTTCAGGTGTATATACACATTTAACCTATACACAATATTTCCAACATTTGAGCTCATTTGCATATAACAAGTTACTTACTACTAAACTATGTTTAGAACAATGTTAGTGCCTGGGATCAGACTCAAAGAGATTAGCTTTTGAATATAGCATGAGAACCTGCTCTGATACCAATTGTTAGTTCCCAGAGGGCACAATAGATCTAGAGGGGGGGGGGTTGAATATATCCTTTTTATTTCAAATACTTTTCTGATTTATATTTATATTGTTCATAATTAACATATGACAACATAAGAATCTTTTCAAGCACAGCGGAATAAGTAAAAGATCCCCTTCATTGATATATTCATAATCATACATATATTGTTTGCAGAGTAAGTTTAGTTGTAAGCAGTTAAAACATACATAGCAGTTATAGCAGTTATAGTACATAATGTAAATACAATAATGTAAAAGACACAAAGGGTTTTAAGTGGTTCAGAGACTCAAGCTCCTAATCCACTCTTCTTCTTTTAACTAGCAGGATTTCCACTAAGGAAGGGCAGCACCCTGAATCACTAAGATTCCTTCAAGGCCAGCAGCCTTGGGACTTCAGTTCACTAAGAACTCTTCAAGGCCAGCAGCCTTGGAACTTCGTTTAGTTCCTCCGGACAAGGACCCTTCTGGCCTTACTTTGTTGAGTCCCTTCGGACAAGGACCCTTCTGGCCCTGCTTTATTTAGTCCCTCTGGACAAGGACCCCTCAGGCCCTGGCTTTGTTGAGTTGTTTGTTTGTTGTTGTTGGAGTCGGTGCTGAGCTGCTAAGATGTCTTCATGCTCTGAACATCTTCTATACTTAGCAGCTTGGCTTGATCATCCTTGAAGTGCAACTGAGTGTTGCATGATGCTCAGCTTCTTTGGTTACTTAACCACTTCGGATGACCCCTTGTTGAACTACCTTGAAGATCATTCTCCTTGGTACTTGATGACTGCACATGAGAGGCTTCCAAGTTGACTGTAGGCTCTTCTATTAGGTACTTAGAAGCTTTCTCATGTTTAACACCAAGATGGCTTTTGTGATCTTCCTTCTGGTACTTGATGCCTTCTTATGATGGACTTGCTAAGATGACTGTAGGCTCTTCTCTATTGTACTTAGAGTCTTCCCATGATGGACATCAAGATGTCATGATGCTCTTCTTTCTCTCGGCAGTTCTGAACACTCTTCATGTAATAGAACTCTCACTTCTACATAGTAGAACTCACACTCACACTTCTACTTCTTTCTTTATCTGACTTCTGAGTGTTCTTGGTTGATCGTAGAGTGAGCCTTCGGACTCACTGTTTCACATGGTTTAGATCAGTCCACCTTCTCTCCAAACTCGGCATCTCCAGCAACCTTTGATCTTTGAAGTTCTTCCTCATTTATACTCCTTCCCAATTCTTCCGTTGGAAAGTAGCCGTTGAAGGCTATTCAAATCTCTTCACAGATCTAGAGTTACTTAAGGTAGACTGCTAGATGTGACTTATCATACTTTTTCTGACACTGCAGTCTACTGTTTCACCTACCCTGTCAGATGTATCACTTTAATGTCTTGGGTAGGTCGAAGACTTTATTACCTCTTTCTGATTTCTCGATCAGAGGTTGTCCTATTGCATCAATGCTCTCAATAAGCACTTGTCCAAATATTACCCTTCAGATTGAACCTTTGCCAATGCTTCAGTCTTCAGTTATTCGGACTCTACGATTCTGATGCACGTCTTCAAGGACTTGATCGTAGTGTCTTGTTGAGTGTTGCTCATTGACTGGTAGAGTTAACACTATGATCTTGAAGAGTGTTGATTGGATCTTCAATGTAGAACACCTCCTCCTTGTATTATGCAGTGCTTCAATACTTCTGTTTGTCTCGACTGTTCTCAGAGACTGATGGCCTAATTCCTTGCTCTGGTCCCCTTCTGAATATCAAGACACTTCAGATTTATGGCGCGTCCAGCTTGCTTTCTCCTTGTGATCTCCCGTTCACTTATCATCAATGAACTGACCCTGCACTTAATCACTTTAGCCTTGCTCTTCAGAAGCTGACCAGTATCTCGGTTCACCTTCCATCAGTTCCTTCTTTGTTTGGCAAACACTACGATCTTGGTTGCTTCCAAGATCATTGTCTTCTGTTCACTTGATAGCTACTGCATAAGCTGACTTTCCTTAGTCAGCTTCTGAAGTCTTCTTTGGATCTCCTTATGGAAGACTTCATCACGAATGACATTAAAACTCAATCTTGATGCTGATTGGGTTGGTGCTGAGATCTTCTATTAGCCTGCATGCCATTTGTTGAGTGGTCTCTGGTTTCCTTGGATGTAGCTTGCAGCTTGAACCAGAGGCTTCGTTCCTGTGGATATTCTGGGAGGTGTTCAGACCGTATATTCTCTACAATTCATCCTTGGCATTGTGAGCACTTCTTCTTAGATCGTAGTTCTGCACTCTACGATTTAGCTTAGGCTTGTGCAGACACTACGATCCCGAGATTAGATCTTGACACTACGATTTCTGCCTTGTGCTTGTTGTCTTCATCTGATCTTGCTTGACTACGATCTCTGCATGTAATCAATAGACTCTACGAACTCAGAGTGTGATCTACGATCCTTGACTTGACTTTGGCATCAGTAGACTCTACGACTATGAGTGTAGTCTACGTTTCTGTCTTGGCTTCGACAGATGACCGGTCGGTTCGTAGGCAGGCTGTCCCTATGATTCTGAACATAACTTCCTCAGCACATTACGATCCCGAGGAAGCTCTACTCGATACACTACGATCCTTCTTCGTTTCCCCTGGCAGTCTACGAACTCCGAGATCTACTATCTTGCATACTCCTATTCTGCCGTGATAGCTCTCGAGTTAACCTTGACTCACCTGGCAGACTTCGACTTCTGGTGCAGTGCTCGACGATCAGACTAGCCTATCTATTACATCAAAAGATCAACCTAATAAGCTTGATCTTTCTATCTTTATAGTCCTTGTACATCTTTTCTTTTTAAGGACTTTATAAAGCTGTCTTTCTTATGTAGGATCAACCTAACATATTTGATCAATTCATTCTAAGTCCTTGTACACATAATTCTATTATCTATCAAGGGACTTTACAACTTTTCTTAATGCAAGCATACTTGCATATTATTCATTCATATATATATATATATATATATATATATATATATATATATATATATATATGTATATATATCATAATCACATCATATATAAATAGGAATAGCATTCACATGCTTATTCCTGACATAAAAGTTAAAAGAATTATTGTTATTCGAAGTGGGCCTTGTTTGCTCACTCTTGCCTGTAAAATTTCTTACAGCTAAAGCTGAAAAGGGTGACGTACCTAGGACCAGTATGGGAAAAGGAAAGATGGCCAAATACTGAAGACTTGTAATAGTTTTGATAGCTTTATTTTCAGACGTTGGTTTAAAGATTGTAATGAAGTTTATTTAATTTCTGTATTTGAATGTTTGTAACTAAAGGTTAAATAACCTGGGATATTTTTATTTAAGTTTAATCCTGTATGGGCAGGTTTTTATTATTCAATTTTATTATGATTGGGTAGTTAGAAATGAATGTTTTGATGTAGTGAACACCAAATCTTGAGGAAATGAAGTACCAGGATTTGGGGGTGTCACCGGTGGGTATCAAAGCTTTAGATTATGAACGTTAGGTGGGGAAAAGCCTTAGGAAGTAACCTTTGAAAAGATAGTGGAGATAACTCTTATCGAGTTTTAAGGAAGAAGTAATAAAACACTTACGTGCTTATGTGTTTATAGTTTATGTACTCGTGAGTGTCGAGAAGTAATGATTAATAATTAAAACTTTAAAACTTTGTTGTCAGGATGACTAATGTCGGAGAATCCAGTCAGGCTAGGGAGGAGGGACCTCAAATGCCTATATAGAAGGAGCCTCGCGACATTCAGGTAGTTTGGGAACAAATACTGCCACGGGAGTCAGCCCCATTGGTCACAGTAGTTGAAGATGAGGATGATGATGTGGAAACGGATGAGGAGGATCCCATTGAGTTGCCACAGGAGGATGAGGATGACGAGGACGAGGAGGAGGAGACTCCACTAACCTCGATGGCTGCTCGTATGTACGATGAAGTCTACGACAGTAACGTGGAACTTCAGGATACAGTTGAGGAGTTGCAGGAGATAGTAGCTGAACAACAAACTGCAATGACACAAAAAGACGGCGAGATCTAGGATCGTGAAGAACGACTAACAAATGTCGAGGAGAAACTAGTACTGACTGAAGGAGAGAAAGAACAACTGATCGAAGTGGTCGCTGAACTGAAGAACAAGCTGAGAGAAGAAGCTGCTAAGAGGGCAAGAGCTGAAGATGCTTACGAGGAAGCTTTTCAATGAACCAGATTAGCAGCAAGAGACGCACAAGTAAAGAGGATGAAGATAGAATAGATGGATAAAGTATTTAACACCGCAATTAATCGAGCTCAAGATCGGGTCATGGGATATCCGATTCAGTTCGAGATGCTGCCATCATACGTATTAGACCACAGAATAATGTTTCGGGTCATGGAGGAAGAACGTGATAGGGCTAAGAAGTATCTTAATAGAACATCGTAGTTGTTGCATGATGAATGAAAGGTTAAATAAATTGTAAATCCCAAGTGTTGTGCAACCTATGTGATATGACTATGACGTTGTCCTGAAACTTTTGTAGTTCAGAAAAGTAATGTAAATAGTAGTGATGCTATTGTTTTATGTTTGAAAAAGGTTATGAATAAATAAAAGTTGTTACCTTATTCAAAGTGTTATGTGGTTATTTCTTTTGGAGGCAAGTTAAGTAGAAAATGCAAATTATGTTATGATTATTTAATGTTTATGCTATTAGATTATTCCTAAAGCATGATATTAATTTACAAATATCGATTCAGTTATGATTATTCCATAGCATACAGTTATTTCTTTTGTATTGAACTAATCCTTAGTTGCTGACCGTTGAATTCTAAATTACCCTGTAATGTATCCAAACCAAACTTACTTTGGTGCGAACTTGTATTCTAAATACTGAGATGAACAACTCTTTTATTAGAGGTTTACGCTTAGCGTTGAAATGGTTGTGCACAATACATTGTACAAAGGGTTGATCACCCTAAGTACGTGGAGTCCTTATAGTCTTATGACTGTTAAAGTTAAAGTTGAAAGATTACTTATAACTGTGGACATAATTCATGGTCATTAGACCCTCAGTGATTGTTATAATTTTCAGAAAGTTAATAGAACACATTGTCCAATTTTATTGAGCCTAGTATTAGCAATTGATGTAAAAGTTTAAAGAATTACTTGTTGTTATTCGAAGTGGGCCTTGTTTTCTCACTCTTGCCTGTAAAATTTCTTACATCTAAAGCTGAAAAGGGTGACGTACCTAGCACCAATAAGGGAAAAGGAAAGATGACCAAATACTGAAGACTTGTAATAGTTTTGATAGCTTTATTTTCAAACTTTGGTTTAAAAATTGTAATGAAGTTTATTTAATTTCCGCATTTGAATGTTTGTAACTAAAGGTTAGATAACCTGGGATATTTTAATTTAAGTTTAATCCTATATGGTCAGGTTTTTATTATTCAATTTTATTATGATTGGGTAGTTGGAAATGAATGTTTTGATGTAGTGAACACCAAATCTTGAGGAAATGAAGTACCAAAATTTTGGGGTGTCACATTATTTCCTGAATTAACATCACTATCCCTCTTACGTTTATTAAGATTACTACCTCCACTACCACCTATCATAATATTTCCTTCAGCCTCCTTTCTTTGTTCTTGACTATTCTTCAATACAACTTCCATTTCTCCCTCAACGATAATGGCTTTTTCTAATAAAGTTGAAAATGAATTAATTTGCAGCACATCTAGCTTCTTGAGTACCAACGACTTCAATCCGTTCCTAAAACATCGTGCTTTAAGATCCTTAGTGTCCACTCGATGTGGAGCAAATTTTGCTAACTCGTTGAACTTGACAAAATATTCTGTCAGCGTCATATTTTCCTGCTTCAGATTCACAAATTGTTCTTCCATATTTCTCTTTAGACCTCCCTTCCTTGGCGACAGTATCTGATAAAAATCTTACATTAATTCTATTTCTCTACACAAATTCTTATTAATAGCACAATAAGAATAAAAAAAATTCTCATATAATCGCATATTTATTCAAATAGCACACAATACATTTAGTACTTAACACATAGCACTATCCCTCTTTAAATAATATCAGGATTTACAGCACAACTTTAAACAAAAGTCGTAATTCTCCATTCACACATAACTATTCCCCGTTCATCAAACTTACCACAACTAGGGGTTCAGGAACTTGCCACAATTATATGAGTGTATGAACTTATCCTAGTCAGACCTTTGGCGTCTATTCGCTGAGGGGTTCAAAATATTTCATATAATTATGAGTCATGAACTTAAAATAGGTATGAATTTTAAGAACTCAAAAATTAATCTTAATCTTATATTCATATAGAAAATAAAAATTTCATTCATACAAACATATATATTTTCATATGTTCACACATCATTCTTGATATTACAACCGTTAATATCACACACTATCAAAAGATATTATCGCTTAAACTTTAAGCTATCTACCATCCACTCCCTTCACCAGTCTTCTCCTTACTAGGACACTTGTTGCATCCGTGACCCGGTCTCCCACATGAAAAACACTTTCTCATATTCGGCTTAGGACAATGTAGGGAAATATGTCCTTCCTACTTATAATTAAAGCACACGTTCTTCTTCATCGTACATTCTCCCACGTGAGTCTTTCCACACTTGCTGCAGACTTGCTTCTTCTTCGGGTTTGAATTTTCAGAATTATCGCTATTGTTGTCCCTCTTTCTCTTATTCTTGCCCTTCTTGCTGGATCCTTCAGACGATCCACCACCTTCAGTCTTCATCCTTTCCATATGCGCCTTCAGCTCGTTCCGTTCTTCAGTCATTTCGCGTAACGCTCGCTCTGTCTTCCACAATTCCTCCAAGAGAAATACTTTACTTCGGAGTTCTTGGACTTCTGCAGATTCTTGATCTTTCTCTCCAACTTTTGTCTTATTCTCTTTCTCCACCTTAGCTTCTTTGGACTCTGCCTCCTCATCACCACTCAAATACATCTCAGGATAATCGTCATGATCGCTCCCTAGATTGATCATAGGTTCATCTTTTCCCACCTCTTTAACTAACTCGCTTTGCGCTGGCACCTCGGCTACTGGCACTGGTGCAACAGGCGCTAGCATCTCCGTACTCATTTCATCTTCTCCAAACATCCTACCATCAGTTTAAATGACTTGATTAATACTTCTCAAGTACGAACTTCTCACACTATGTGTCCACATATCTTACTATCGATATATTTCGGCAATCCCTCACTTAGTACTCTAAATGAGTATTCTAGATTTCTCTTATGGTTATAATACTAGGGTTTTCCCCCCACCCCACTTAAGGTTTATAACCTACGGCTTTGCTCCCAACTTGTGACGCCTTGGTCACTACAACTTTGATACCAACTTGTGACACCCCCAAATCTGGTTTACCTGACCCCCGAGTTTGGTGCTCACGATCCACAATATAATAATATCTAACTACCCATTTATATAGAAATAGTATTACATATCACATTAACATATGTTGTTAATACATTAGTCCCAGGTCCGCTAACCTTAACATTACAAACATACCCCTTAGATATACAAAAGGGTTTACAAACATAACATAATAATAAGTTTATTATAACTACTCCAGCATTTTACCTCTATTCTTCACAACACCTTCTGCAACTTCGTCCCTAGCTGAAAAGTTTTACTTAGCAAGGGTGACCGACAAATTTGCCCCGCAAGTTAAGATATACAATGAATGTATAAGTATCAGAATAATAGACTATCTATTTTGATAGAATGACACCAAAGTTCAGGGAACTTTGAAATAGCTGAACAAATCGTTAATCAATAACAAGTCTTCTCGTATTCTAGGCAACGCAATAATCTGATAATGAAAGAGTACAACACTTTCAAAGTTTCTACGATATTCTATTGAATAAACAAGAATCAATTTTACGTAATAACAAAGTGGAATATTTTCCTGATTTATGCTGAGTGATCCATTGGATCTAGAAATTCTCTTCTCGGGTATCTATCAAAGATTTACTTTGATACATACGCAGGAGTATCAGATAACCATAAAGATTAAATCATACCCCTCTGCAAGTATAACAAGTGATCAGCTTTATTATACCCTATATTATGCATAATGCTTAGCAGTGCACAATGGCCGAATATACGACCTAAAATGTTCCCTTTATATAAAAGGTTGTTCTTCTCAGTCTTTGAATCAGAATTTGATTTAACAACAAAATGCAATGATTTCAATATCTAATCACTTCTATTCTCTTCTCAAACCTATCAAGTTTTCTTTTTTGATCTAGCCGATACAACTGGCATTGGTCTATCAATAATAATTAAATTCTATTCTCTTCTCTTCTCGAACCTATCAAGTTCTAACAAATATTCGTCTAGCCAGAATAATTAGCTAAGACATTTCTCAGTATAATTTGACAATAAACAGGAATTATCTGTACTGTCAATATTAGCTTCTACATATATGAATATCCAACAACAGTAATTCTACGAATATATATTTTCCGAATCAGTAATTCAATTTGAATTATTAAACATGCACTAACTGCGAATAATCAACAATAAATCCCTGGATGTGGTATAATTAGCAATAATTAACCACTATAATAATTGAATAAATATAACTCAAGGTTGAGTTAGGAAACTTACCTTCCGCGTTGATTACTGCTACACAAAATACTTATATGCTTTTGAAAGACCTATAACCAATAATATCGGTCTCACAATTATCACAATAATTCATAACACATAACACTGTAATTCACAGTCAATCTGTCTCCTAGACACATTACCACATAGCCACATTAGTGTTTATAACCTTATAAACACTTATCAAGTCTAACTAGTTCGGTCTGGTTAGACTTCGGTACATTCTTTGTATTCTGGTCACTCTGTCCGACAATTAATTATTTTAGACAAGTCAATTATCGTTAATAATATTTTTCAAAAGCTTTTAATAATTTATAAACAATTATAATTATTTATAATAATTTTTTAAACACTTAAATCATTTTTAAATGATTTAATTATCAAGTAATCTTATCATTATTAATATTTAATAATATAAAAATATTAATCGCATACTTGTCAAAATATTAAAGTTATTATTAATAACTTAAAATATTTTTAAATCATTAATATTCTACTTAAATGATTTTTAAATTAATTAAAATCATGTTTAAACAATCACCATTAATATTTAAATATTAATGAAATTATTATAAAAATATTAAAAGTCATTAATTATAACTTAAAATATTTTAAAAATATTTTTCTCATTTTAAATGATTTTTAAATCAATAAAATCATTTTTCATTCATTTATTTAATTTATTAATTAAATAAATCTAATATCATTATTATTAATTTATTAATGAGAATTCTCCAAAAATATAGAAAATTATATTTTATAATTCAAAATATTTTCTAACACTTTATTCTTATTTAAAATGATTTTTAAATCAATAAAATTATTTTTATCTTATTTATTTAATTTAATAATTAAATAAATCTAATATCATTAATCTTAATTTATTAATAAAAATTCTCTAAAAATATTAAAAGTTATATTTTATAACTGAAAATATTTTTAAATACATTATTCTTATTTAAAATGATTTTTAAATAATTAAAATTATTTTTCTCTAATTTATTTAATACACTAATTAAATAAATTTAATAGCATTAATATTCAAATAATTATAATTATTAATGCAAAATATTCGAAATAGTCAGAAAGTATTTTTCATAATTTAAAATAATTTTTGGTAATTTTTATAATTTATTTCTATTTTTAAGCATTTTCTGGAATATTCAGAAAATAAAATTAATTTATCCGTCGCTATAGCCTATAGCAACGCTTTATGTCGCCTTAGGTGTTCTTGAGCCTCAAAAACACTGTCAGGCCAGTCTTAAGGGTCATGGTTTGACCGACTTTAAATCACCAATATTATCATGTTGTGGGCTAGGTTAAGTATTGATCGTGTAGTGTTTATGTAACACTACATGAATCAATCTTCATCTCGGTCATACAATAACAAATCAAGATGATCTGTGCCTTTAAAAGCCTTGTTAGACGGTTTCTGGGTTTTCCCAGAAGCCCAGCAGCCCGAGTGGACACTTTCAAGTTCAATTTAATGTTAGTTCTAATCATGCTTTTGGTGGTTTAATGGTTCAAAGTTAGAGTCCATATGTCACGGAACAACACTAAAGCAACAAATCAGTTTATCATCAACAGGATAAACATGAATCATACGGTCAAACTCTTGTCAGAAACTCATGTAAAACTATTTCTGGAAATTCCAGAAATCCCAGTCGTGGCCAAATGGCCTACTTTGACCACCTGTCACGATCGATCTATTGATTGTTTTAATGTTCTAAAAGCATTGATCTAGAGTCTATCTTACAGACTCCAACATGGTTCCAAACAAAACATCAAACAACCTAACACCTGTCAGATCCAGACCTCACAAAATGTTGTCAGACGCTGTAAAAGGCTTTCTGGGTTACCCATAAATCAGCTGGTCAACGTCGGTCAACTCACTTTGACCATGAATATCGTGCAATTTGGACATGTAATGGCTGTGATTCCACTTCCAGATTATAGTCCTCATGTCAGACTACCGATCCAAAGCACACTACAAGAAAAAGGTTTATCAGCGACCGCCCATCAGCGACCGCCTATAGTCGCAGATAGCCATTAGCGACCGCACGCGGTCGCTGATAGACGTCGCACAAACTCTGGTCGCTAATGTGCACATCAGCGACCACTTTTAGTGACCGACATATCTGTGACCGATATGAGCGACCGAAATGATAAATACGGTTTCTAAGCTGAGTCAGCATGGTCCAGGACCAAAGCTGACGTGGTTCACGTGTCCGCGACCGACATCAGCGACCGGAGTCGGTCGCTGATTGCCTCAAACATTTGGCCGTCGCTAATAAAGGTCAGCGACCGCATGCGGTCGCTGATATGAAAAATAATATAAACAGGTTTTTGCTGCTTTCCAGAATTCCCAAAAACCTGTACCTGTTTTTTACCTGCTTTATCCCAACACACATACACAACAAGATAAACAGCATACACAATAATATAAACATCCATTGTCCACCAACACATACACCAAACTAGTTTCAAAACTAGTTTAAATAACATAACTGAATATACAAGTTATAAACATACACATGCAATAATAATATTTCAAAACTTGTTTAAGTAACATACATACATCCAAAGAAAAACTTGTGAAAGTACAAGCTTATACTATAACTACAAAAGTCATATAAAGCAGGTACGTCAAGCATCATCGCCTCCTTGATCACCCTGTAATTAACAAAATAATAAAACAAGTTACAAATATATACTAACTATGTTAATATTGGTATATTACGACAATATATACAACATATTGATTTTATACCTCGTCGCCATCCCCATGTTGTGATGCTGCTGCTGCCGCCACTGCTTTAGCTAACTCCTCAGGATCCAGAGCCCCCAGATGCCCGCCCAGTATCGTCAGAAGATTTCGATCTTGACATATAGCTCTCACACAGTCAGCCGGAGTATGAACAGCTGGATGGCTCGATGACTGTGTAGACTGGGTAGAAGAGCAGCCTGAGCCACTGAAGGATGGGCGTCGACGTTGTCCTTGACCTTTAATGTAGTTCTTCTTCACAACAGACGCCCTCTCCCACAACTCTTGATCAATAGGCGGACGTGGAGTGCCTTCACGATATCGCTCATTCAATAAATGCTTATAAGTGTCCTGCCATCATGTTAACAATTAAATAGTTAAAAATAAATTAATTCTGTAAGCATTGATAAACAAGATCAAGTTGTTGAAATTTATTACCGTTATCTGGATAGCCTGAGGCAGACCATCACGGGTGGCCACGTAAACATCCATCCAATGGAATGGCTGACCTTGAGACTGAGACTCCTATACAAAAAAAGCATAATATTACTAAGTAAAAATGTAATATATTTTCTACAATTCATGATTGTAAACATATTAAAACTTGTAATTAAATACGTACCCTGGCAGTGATATGCTGCAACTATGAAATACTACCGCCCTTGTATGTCCCTTTAGCCTTTTCGCCATCGGGTACACCCGAGGATCTGTTGATGGCGGCAGTCTTTCGTCTCTTCACCCAGCTCTCAGCCCTCCATTGGGCACACATCTCAGCCCATATGGCCTGGGTGCACCACCAGAGACTATGCTCGTGCATGTAATCTTCTCCCTGGCCTGGATGGTCGATCTCGGCATTGTGAAGGGCTTTTTGTCTTTCTTTATTCAAATTATCTTTGGTGCGGACCGCGAACTTCTGCCAGAATAATGTCTGTATCACTGAAGCCTGCGCGTCCTCCCATCTATACCGTTTCTGCAAATAAAACAACAATAATAACATTACTAAATAATTATCCTTTGAATATTATATTAATATTATATTAATATTATCTGTCATAATTAAAAAAACATACCTAAAATTCTACCCAAACAACATCCTTGTGAGCGATAGGTGTGCTCGCCCACGTAATCACAGGTGTAGGCCAATTCTGTAAACACAACTGTGATATGCACTTGACGATCTTATTATCTGAAAAATTACTATAATATACAACATCAATTAGCATATATTAAAGCAATTTATATCTAAGTTATAATATTTATGAACATTTTTCAAACTTATACTTATAATACTTAAAAAAAATTCACCAGAGTCTCCCCTACAATATAAACTAGCCACATGCACGACGGCATGCATATATGGACATTTCTAGGCACCCAAGACACAAACCAAGAGAAATATACAAATTTTCAATACAATAAGACCAAAACAATAACGATTGATCGAATGCAAATTAAAGCAGTAAAAAATTCAGACTCATATACATTACCAATATAATATCAATCAAAACATTACAAATATACAATAAATGGAATCTTAAATGCTTATATATAAATGATATATGCGGGACGTACGTGCTATTCGGAGGAGGGCGAATCTGAATAAGAATCCGATCATCCAGATTAGTAGGGGCCTAGGGCACATGATTAGGCCCCCTACCTAAGCCGCGCTTTTTCTGCGCTACTTCAGAAGCCATCTATATATTAAATAGTTTAGTACATAAACATTACAGTGATATAAACATGTATATATATGAGTATAAAATGACAATAAACAAAAATTGCATTTAAATAGTTTAGTACATAAACATGACAGTGATATAAACATGTATATATATGAATATAAAATGACACTATACAAAAATTGCATTTAAATAGTTTAGTACATAAATATGACAATGATATAAAAAATATGTAATGTTAAACATACATTTCATTTGTTCAAGTGTCAATGTCTAATTCAGAATCATCTTGTATACGTGTTGCAGATTCATAACCATCATCTGCTTCAGATTCAGTACTGTCAGATTCAGTTAATAACTCTTCCTCCTCAGTATCAATGTTATCTGACACAAGTATTGACTCAGGATCTAATTCATGTGGTTCATCTCCACCATCTAACTGGATTACTTTATTGTCGTCCTCCACATTTATTATAGTTTGACTATGAAGCATCTGCTCTTGGTAAATCTCCCCATCAACTAATTTTATATGACTACGCGCGGGAGTATGAATTACAACATGCCAATCTGTAGGCGGTCTATCCCTTTTCCTAATAGGACTAGGAGTGTAGTATACTTGTACTGTTTGAGTTGGTAAAACAAACGGTTAATTGGAGTACGCAGACCTATGGAAGTCAATATCGACGATTCCATGTCTGTCAACACGTATCCCTTTTTTTGAATCAAACCAACAACACTTGAACAATTGAATATGACCCCCGTACATGACCTTGTACGACAACTCTACGATTTCCTCCAACTCCCCATAAAAGGTACGACCAAGCTCATTGTAATAATCTCCTTGGACACACACTCCAGAGTTCGTTGTTCTTTTACCGCGCCCATATGCCTTTATGTGAAATTCACAACCATTTATTTTGTAACTATTGCGGCTGACTTGGTCCCTGTCTGGTCCCATAGCTAGGAGTTGTACATTAGCCGGAATCGTTGATCCCTCAGTCAAAGCCTACAAAAAACTTCATCTTATTAAATGAAGTCATAGTTAACATGGAGTGTATATATATATATATATATATATATATATATATATATATATATATATATATATATATATATATATATATATATACTACGTGCTTAAAAATTGAACTTACTTTGTCCTTTAGCCAAAGTGCAAAGTTTTTATCCCGATTGATTTGAATATCTTTATCAGTTATGCCGAGATGCTTCACTTTTAACTCGTCATCGCACAATCTATACCATGTTATAAACATTAACATATTGGAATAAATTTTCAACTTAAAAAATAAATTATCAAGTTTACATGTGTACCTCACAAATTCGTCAATCTCCTTGCAATTGAGAAGAATGTAAGTATGTGCAACATGTAATTCTTGCTCAGAGAGGAATATGCGCTTCCCTTTTCCATAAGCGCGACCCGATAGACCAAATACAGAGAGTCGACCATTTTGTTCAACATTTCCCTCATCATCATGTCTCGATACTCGATTGGCCTTTGTCAAGATTTCGTCCAGAAAATAGTCTGAGACAAACGTAGATATCTCATCGAAACTGTATGCCTCACATATCGACCCCTAGACATATGCTCTATTCTTCACCTTCCTCTTAAGATTTTCCATCACCCTTTCGAAAGGGTACATCCATCTATATTGAACTGGACCCCCAACACGAGCTTCATAAGGAAGATGGATTTGCAAATGCTCCATGGAGTCCAAAAAACCAGGTGGGAATATTTTTTCCAGTTTACACTTGATCTCTATGATGTTCTTCTCAAGTACATACATGTCCTTCTCATTCAATGATTTTGAACATAAGTCTTTGAAGAAATGACTAAGATTCGTCAAAGCATCCCATATTGGTTTATCAAGCAGATCCCGAAATGCTATAGGCATGAGTCTCTCCATGAACACATGACAGTCATGACTCTTCATCCCTTGTAATTTCCCACCCGTAACACACCTTGCAATGTTTGACGCATATCCATCTGGTAGTTTCAGAGACTTAACCCATGTGTACACATCTTCAACTTGCTTTTTGGACAATGTGTACCTTGCATGCGGTTTGACAATCTTACCATTAGGAGATTCATAAAGTTCTAATCCGGGACGCTTACAAATATCTTTCATGTCTAAACGTGCCTTATCGTTATCTTTTGTCTTCCCCGTAACATTCATCACAGTGTTAAACACATTGTCAAACATATTTTTCTCAATATGCATCACATCTAGATTATGACAAATCAAATTTGTAGACCAATAAGGCAGTTCCCAAAAGATGCTTCTCCGAACCCAGTTATGAGATTCGCCTAACCCATTGATTATGTTTATGGCATCAACCTTACCAAATGGGATAACCGGCAATCTCATCACACGATCTCGCATCTCCGTTCCCGACAATCGCGGTGTAGGCATATCATTGTCTACTTTCCCTTTCCTGAAGTGTTCTCTATTTCTTCGAAACGGGTGATCTACCGGTAAGAACTGACGATGACAGTCAAACCAACAAGGCTCAGCTGGAAGATCAAGGATGATGAAGGAGAACCACTAAACGTCCATAAAGTCATGTATCTTCAGCTGTTTGTAAACTGGAAGAAAAATCCTAAGGAAAATAGGAGGCTAATAACAACTGGGAGCAGCAGCAAGGTCTCTGCAAAGAAGAGAAAGACGAAGGAGATGGAAAGCTCTCAATCTGATGACTGTACTAGTAGCGGCCACACCAGCAGTAAAGAAGTCCAAGGGTGTGAAGAAAACAGAGGCTCCACCAAGAAGTCTCTCCACTGACAATAAGGAAGAAGGAGAAAAGGTTTCAAATGCAGAAACCACAAAGAGAAGAAGTAACAGATTACTTCAAGGGCCATCCAGAAAGAAAGCAAAGGTGATAAATAAGCCAGCCCCAGTCCCCTAAGAAAGTCTATCTTCCAAGGATGAGAGCATAGAGTTAAAAGATGAGAAGGGAACTGAAAGTTTCAAGATTGAGCCCCCAAGGAGCAAATCCAGCAATGCGGAATAAGTTGTTTCTATGAAAGAAGGAGCTAAGTCTGGAAATGAAGAAGAATGTACAAGCCCTATGGCTAACTCTCAGAGCATCCACTCTGATGATGAAGAAAGGCTGCAAGATGACCCAACTGCATCTCCTAATCCAAATACTCCAACAAGCCCACATGATGGTTCAAATGATGTTGAGTCCGAAGAAGAAGGACATGCCCCTACTATTGCTGAACATCAAGGAAGTCTGTCTAATGATTCAAAGGCTTTAGAATCTGAAGAAGAAGAAAAGTCTAACTCTCCTATAGCTGAACCTCCAAGGAGAAGAAAGAGCAACCGACTGCTAGCCAAGTCTGTCCCAAAGAAGCAATGTGAACACTCTACTTCAATCATTGAAGTGAGTGATCATGAATCTGAATCAAAGGAAGAAGATGCTGAAGAAGGTACTTGTGATGAAAATTAGCAAGAAGAATTCACTGATGAATCTGATGAAAGAAGTCAGCATAATTCAAGCTCAGAAGGTAAAGAAATGGAGAAAGATTTTGGTTTTGCAAATCAGGATTCAGAGGAACCAACATACTATCCTGTCCTCTCTCTAGCAAGAATCAGTAGAAGAATAGTGGTGGAAGTTTTTGATGAACCAGCAGGAATTCCAGCAGAAAGATGGGTAAGCTATGGCAATGAACAACTCAAGGTTGTAAGGATGACTACGTATGATGTGTTCAAAAATTGAAACAACATGGAGTTAGACTGCACCATTATCCTCTACAATCTTGATGGTCTTTTGATGAGATGGTTCTTCCCATGGATGCCCTGGTTAAAGACATATACTGAAAAGGATGGAAGTTACTTCAGCTGGTGTTACTCACAATTTCCAAATCTGGAGCTAGTGTCACAGAACTTCCCAAGGGTAAAGAAGTTTGCAACCAAGATGATCAAAGACCAGCCTCACTACAAAGTCTACCGACATGCTGGTAACCACTACATTCCCTATGATCGTAGAGTGAGCTCTGATGGCAAAAGGATCATGACCAAGGACACGAACTTGGAGTTCCTTAACTCTATCACTGAAAATGATCAAGTTCAGTTTGAAAAGCTTCCCTCTGCCCAAGCACAATTGTCTGATATTCCTTCATCCTCCACCAATGATTGGCACTCAACGATTTTTTAGATTATCACTGTTTTTGAAAATCTATCCAAAAATGAAAATCGTAGAGTTCAATCTGGTGTTTAACAAGAGCCTGTCCAACCACATGACCAAACTCCTATGGAGCAGGAGTTACTGGAGAATTTTGATGAGCTGGCTGAGAAGATGTCTCTCATAACTGAAAAGTCAAAGATATTGACAGAAGCAGGAGATAATGCAGCTCAAGACAGACTTCAAGCCACTCTATATGATATATCTCTCAAAATCAAAGAGAGAGATCAAATCTATCTAAAGGCTATGAATGATCAGAAGGTAGAAACTCTACAAGCACAGAAGGCTAATGAAGAGAAAATCCAAGCCCTCTCTGACAAGATTGACAATCTAAATCAGTCTTTCTCTCTACAACTTGAGCTGAGCCAATAAGATTTTAAGATTGAGGTTGGAAACTCATCCTACCTGATGGAACAACTTATGTCCAACATGGAGCAGCTTTCATAAGTGATTAATGACAAAAAGGGGGAGAAAAAGAGGCATAGAAAGAGGCATTCAAGGAAGAGCAAGGAGAACAGAAGAAAAGAAAACAAGAAGGCCAAGAGAAAGGCAAAGAAGAAGACAGCAGCTGCAGAAGCTGAATCATCATCTGAGGGGGAGCCAAATGATAGTGATCCTATGAATAGAGAATTTGAGGGGGAGGCAAATAAAGAGGAAGATCATGAGTCTGAGGGGGAGTAGAGAAAAGAAATGGAGTAACCATCCCAGGGGGAGCAGGAGCAAAAAGACTAAGCAGATGAGTAGCTGATCAATAAACATCCTGGAAATATATAAGAAGCTAAAGAGGTACATCTTTAAGTAGTTAGGTATGTTCTGGAAACATGATTTAAAAGGGTCATAGCTTATAAAATTCCATATCATTATAAAATGACTTTCATGATTATCTGTTTTAGAAATACAGCTGCTCACTGTATATAAGATTCATTCATAACATGTATATGCACTTATTGTTTTTGTCATAATCAAATAGGGGGATATTGTCAAGAATAAACATGTGAATGATATTCTTATTTATATATGATTTGATTATAATATATATGAATGATGCAAGTATGCTTGAATTAAGAAAAGCTTTAAAGTCCTTTGATAGATAATAGGAACATATGTACAAAGAGTTAGAATGAATTGATCAAATGTGTTAGGTTGATCCTACATAAGCAAAAACAGCTTTGTAAAGTCCTTAAAAAGAAATGATGTACAAGGACTATAAATATAAAAAGATCAAGCCTATTAGGTTAATCTTATAATATAATAGATAGGCTTATTTGATCGTCGAGCACTGCACCAGAAATCGTAGTCTTCCAGGAGAGTCAAGGAAAACTCGAGAGCTATCAAGTCAGAATCATAGTCTGCAAGATAGTAGATCTCAGAGTTCGTAGACTGCCAGGAGAGACGAGGAAGGATCGTAGTGTGTCGAGAAGAACTTTCTCGGAGCCGTAGTCTGCTGAGGAAGTCATGTTCAGAATCATAGAGACATCATGTCTACGAGCCGACCGAGCATCTATCACATCCAAGTCAAGAATTGTAGACTACACTAGGAGTTGTAAAGTCTACTTATCATATCAGAGGCAGAGATCGTAGTCGAGCAAGATCAGATGAAGACAATAAGCATAACGACAGAAATCGTAGAGTGTCTAGATCTGATCTCGGAGTCGTAGTGTCTGCAAAGCCGAATCGTAGAGTACAGAACTAAGGCCTCAACAGATGTGCTCACAACGCCAAGGCAGAATCATAGAGCAAACATGATTCTCAACAAATGAGTACTCCCATAATATCCAAAGTAGGAAGCCTCTGGTTTGAGCTGTAGAGATACATCCCACCTGAAGGAAACTAGAGAACACTCAACGAATGGCATGTAAGCTAACAGAAGATTAAGTTGGGAAGCCATTCAAGATGAAGTCTTCGACAATTAGAACAGAAGAAGACTTCAATAACTGACTAAGGAAAGTCAACAAATGCAGTAGCTGTCAAGTGAATAGGAGACAATGATCTTGGGATTAACTAGGATCGTAATGTTTACCAAACAAAGAAGGAACTGATGGAGTGTACACAGAGATACTTGTCAGCTTATGAAGAACAAGGCTAAAATGATTAAGCATCGGGTCAGTCCATTGATGATAATTGAACGAGAGATCACAAGGAGAAAGCGAGCTGGGCATGCCACAAATCTGAAGTGCCTTGCTATTCAGAAGGGGCCAGAACAAGGAGTCAAGCCATCAGTATCTGAGAACAGTCAAGGCAAATAGAAGTGTTGAAGCACTGCACAAGAGAAGGAAGAGGTGTTCTACATTGAAGATCCAATAAACACTCTTCAAGATTGTAGTGTTGTCTCTACCTGTCAATAAGCAACATTTAAAAAGACACTACGATCAGGTCCAAGAAGATATGCATCAGAATTGTAGAGTTCGGTCAACTGGAGATTGAAGCATTGGCAACGGTTCAATCTGAAGATTGATATTCGAATAGAGATTATTTAGAGCATCGATGCAAAAGGACAACCTCTGATCGAGAAATCAGAAGCAGGAAATAAAGTCGACTACCTACCCGAGACATCAAAGTGACATCTCTGACAGGGTAGGTGAAATAGTAGACTGCAGTGTTAGAAAGTCATAAAGGAGATATCATGTCACATCTGCAGTCTACAACAAACAACTCTAGATCTGAGAAGCAATTCAAATAGCTCCCAATGGCTACATTCCAACGGGAAGATTGTGAAGGAGTATAAATCAACAAGAGCTTCAAAGATCAAAGGTTGCTGAAGTTGCTCAGGTTGGAGAGATGGTGGACTGGTCAAAATAACGTAAAATAGTGAGTGACCAATGAAGGTCCGAAAGCTCACTCTACGATCCACCAAGAACACTTAGAGATAAACAGAGTAAGAAGTAGAAGTGAGAGTTCTACGATGTTGAAGTGCGAGTTCTACTACAAGAAGAGTGTTCTGAACTGCCAAGAGAGAGAAGAACATCATTGTCATCTTGATGTCTATCATGGGAATACTTTAAGTACCAGAGAGAAGAGCTTGCAGTCATCTTAGCAAGTCCAGTATTAAGGAAGAAGATCACCAATGTCATCATGATGTCAAGCATGAAAAAGTATCTAAGTACCTAACAGAAGAGCTTACAGTCATCTTAGAAACTTATCATGTGCGGCCATCAAGTATGAAGAAGAATGATCTTCACTGCATTTCAACAAGGGATCATCAGAAGTGGTTGAGTATCTGAAGAAGCTGAGCATCACGCAACACTCAACTGCACCTCAAGGATGATCACGTCAAGCTGCTAAGCATTCAGAGATGAAGAGCTTAAAGGACATCTTAGCAGCACCTCTAACCAACAACAACAACATTAATAACAATAACATCAACAACAATAAGAAGCCAGGGCCTGAGGGGTCCTTGTCCAGGGATCCTTGTCCGGAGGGACTAAATAAAGTTCCAAGCCTGCTGGGCTTGAAGAGTTCCTAGGGAACTAGAGGAGTTCCAAGGCTGCTGGCCTTGAAGAGTTCATTGTTAACTGAAGTTCCAAGGCTACTGGTTTTGAAAGAATCTTAGTGATTCAGGGTGCTGCCCTTCCTTAGTGGAAATCCTGCTAGTTGAAAGTAGAAGAGTGGATTAGGAGCTTGCGTATCTAAACCACTTAAAATCCCTTGTGTCTTTTACTTTTTATCATTTATATTATGTACTTAACTGCTATAACTGCTATGTATGTATTAACTGCTTACCACTAAACTAACTCTAAGAACAATGTATTTATGATTACGAATATATCAATGAAGGGGATCTTTTACTTATTCCGCTGTGCTTGAAAAGATTGTTATGTTTGTCATATGCTAATTCATTAGCAATACAAAATAAAAGAGGAAAGTATTTGAAAATAAAAAGGATCTATTCAACCCCCCCTTCTAGATCTATTGTGTGCCTACTGGGAACTAACAACTTTCATTCTTCTACCTTTTTCATACACATTTTATTCATCTATAATCATTAGCACATACTTAACAATAACGGTTCATGTATAAACATAACATTTTCATATTGAACAGTTTAATCACAGAACAGTTCATCCAATAGAAACACCGAAGTGGTAAAATTATGGCACAAGGCCTCATACATTTTACCATTTTGTACAAATATCACACATTTGCACATAGATAAAACTTCTCATGTTCAACATCTGAGAAGTTTAAGAAACTAACATTCCTATTAAACATGAATGAAGTTGGGAAACTTACCTTATACACAACTATAGCTTACAGTTTACGCTGAATTGCTCCTCGCTATCCCTATATTTCATATAAGGAATAACATGTACCAATTACTCGTATACTTGACTTAAGCATTGGTTTAAACTTAACTTTACTCCTTATGGTTCGTGTTTATAACATAAGTTCACGTACCATCCTTCTTTATTGTTTTACGGCGTTACGACATACGAAGATATCTTAACTCATACGATCATCATCTTTGATGATTTACATTCTTAACTTCTTCTTATAACTTTTCTAAGACTTAGCACACATTGAGTCTCTACTAGTAGTCCATATGGTACTCTGATTGGTTCCCACAGATAACCAACATACTAGTTTCCCATCTCATCTACATTATCTTTCATAACAAGTTAGATCGATTGCTAGTTCGTATATACCTCCGCTCTTTGAAGGAATTATTTAGCCTAGTTCCCATATGTTAACCATTAAAGATTACGATTATACCACAACCTAAACTTAACTTATCTGAACTATTAAAACTATAATGTTCGTTAAGTTGATTTTCCATTCCTTATGGCTTTCTGGCAACTAAATGCAATACCTCATGATTTATTCATTATCGTCCAAGTCATAAAGTCTTTTGTACGCCTTGAACGATCATTCAATGTTAATACTATGCTTTCATAGTGTTAAGCATTTTACATTACCTTATTCATATCTTATAACGTCCAGTTAATTCGACTTGGAACGTTATCTAAGTTATAATCATTTACTCTGAAAGTCCAATAATAATCTATAAGGGGGGTTGCATAGATTATTACATGTTAAAAAGTTATATTAGGTCTTTCTGAATTTTTTTAATAATTAATTTGTAGTTTTCGAAATTAGCATGTAAGACAGTAAAAAAAATTCAATCATACAATGCATAGAGATTTATCTGGTTCACAACATACACCGCTGGTATATTGCTATGTCCAGTCTCAAGTTCCTACTTGGAACTTGAAATCCTATTACTATAAGTAATAAATACTCCTTCAACAGGCGGAGAAGCCTTTACAAAGTTTTATAGACAAACTTCCAACTGTTCCCAACTAATCTATCTTGGACAGCAAGCTCCCAGCTCCTTCCTCAAGCTTAGTTGTACTTCTTTTGAGTTCAGTTCTATTCTATAATCTGGTCTTGAACCAACAGCCTCTTCCTCACCTTACAAGTACACTAGAGACCCAACTTCCCGCTGACCTCTCTAAGACCCTGATCTTGGTAGAAGAATTACTCGTCTTTCTCACAGGTACATAAAATAAACTAACTCTAACCTTTTCTCTTTTTACAAATGATTTTACAACAATGTGCTTCTCAAATAAGCAGATAGGAATTTAGTACAGATGGATTCTTCTTAAATAAGCAGATATCAATTAAAGAGCAAATATATTTATAAAAGTTCAAAGACTTTTATACTTGAGAAATTATGCTTCTTTGTAAGTAGATAGTAATTTATATTTAAATAATGCTTCTGAGTAAGCAAATATGTAATTTATGCACAGTTATAAAAGTTTAAATAACTTTTATGTTTTGAGTGAAAAATGCTTATTGAATAATTAGATAAGTAAGTTTTAGCTTATGCTCAAAGATGCTTCTGTAGAAGTAGATAAATAATGTAAATGCAATTTATAAAGAATTATGTATTCTTTAGAATAAAGAGTGTTTTTCTATGGATTAAAATGATTTTTTTAAGATATTCTTTATCAAGTATTATATGAATGATTTTATGTTTCAATACTTGTATATACAAAGAATAAATTAATTTAAACAATATTTATCAAGTATAATAATTAAATCAGTTAAGCACAAACTGATATAACAAATATGCTTGTTTAACTCAGATAATATATAACACTATTTTATCTATTATGTGATTTTATAATTAAAGTCACTTAGTGCTACAAGGAATCGTACGGTTCGATTCCCTCACTTAAGAGGAATATATCCGTAGCCTTGCTGCGACGCCCCCAAATCCGGGTATCTTCCAACCCGACAGATGGTGCTACACAGTACTACAATTTCTAGAGTCATTCCATTGAAACAATGACAAAATGATTGTATTTACTATATTCTTATTACAATAGTAATAAATCTTTTCCCAGGTTCTGTTAACCAATACATTCTTTTCTTACCATAATATAATTCATACAAACATATTAGTCTATTACAGGATAAACTAATTATTCATCTTCGTCTTGCCTTTATCTTTACTAGAACCCTCGGTTCTCTCGACCTTAGCTGCAATCATATAATTCAATCAAGGAGTGAGCATAACTAGCTCATCAAGTCTAACAATGTATAATATAAATACCACATCAAGAATCAATGATTATTCTTAAATAACTGAACAAGTAGTTATGAAGTACTATGAAACATTGAATAACACTTCTCTTTTCATAAAACCATTTCGAAGTACATACAGTGACTTGGAAATTCTGAGTAGGTCAAAAGACCATGACCGTTTTCTTTGATTTCCATTCATAAAAAGGACATCCCATCACTAAGTCCGTAAGTCTGACATATCTTACGAGCACATCTAGGGGATCAGCCTATAGTACTCTATGTTGATCAACACTCATCTGTTAAACGTATTCACGTTTAAATTTTGGCAACCTCGCGTGCCCATCGAATAATCGATGAAAAATATATTTGTTTATTCATACTCAGGCTTACCTTGAATCCGTACCAAACAGTTGGCATATGATAGCGTTAACAATTCTATAATGAAAGACTTGTAAATAAACAAATCAACTCTTCAAGATTAGTCTAGCCGAGGTAAAATTGGCATCGACCCTTTCGTAAAACAATTCATGCATCTCATAACATGAATCACAGAAAACTTGGCTAACACGAAGGTTAGACAACCGTTAAGAAAACTTGCCTTCAGCGTCTTCAAATAAATATTCAACAATTGTTGGTCTTTATAGTCTCTACAATACATAACCACATAATATACCACATTAGGTCATGAACAAACATGTATGGTTCCTAACGTATCTTACCCTTCTGCTCAATCTAATTGTTCATTAGATTTGTTATCATTGGTTAGGGTTATCACATTACATTGTTCTTACGTTCACGTTCACATAATCATTAACAACTTTTAGTTGTAATTCTCAACGTTATAGTCATCATCGAAGATGCTACTTTAAGTTAATTAATTCATCATCAATTAACTATCTTTTATTTCGTATACTTAATCGTACTTATTTCATTAACAAAGCTCATTTAAAGTATTTATTTGCCCTTACGGCTTATTATCGTTCATCGTTTCAGTATTAATAACTTACGTTTAAGTAATCTTTTTTTCAACCTTTAGTCGTTAAATTAAGGTTTTTGACATCTTAATTGATGTTACTATAGGTTTAGTATTGATATGATTCACCATTATCAATTTACTTTTCCTTTATATTCATAATCTTTCCTGTAACGCCCGAGAAAATCGGATTTTTGAGAATTAATTTTTTATTTTTATTAAATAAATTTAATTGATTATTTATGGAGCAAGCTAATCGAACGTCGTTCTCTGACCTAGAAATGTCATAACATCATAGGATTTTGGCTACGTGGTAGAATTAAAGTGTTTGAATGTTCAAAACAAAAATAAAAGCTTTCCGAGAAATTTTTCGAAAAACACTATTCACGCATTTCTGCTCGGGAATTATTTTTGAACTTCTGAGAAATACATAATAATAGAATATCGAGGTGAGATGGAATATCCAATAATATTTCAGTTATGGAAAACGTAATATTTCGCCTGTGGACTTAAAACCTAACGTTTAAGGAAAATGATTTACGAGAAGGAAATGTAATGCGATTATTGAATTAAGCGATGATTGTATAATACATAGGTATTGTACGAGGTAGAGAATACGAGTATGATACGAGGTATTATACGAGTACGTATGAATGATGGTATGTTGAATACGATGAATAAGTATGCGAGGGGAATACGAGAATTATACGTATAATATATGTTATAAGGCTTTAAGCCAAAAGAATGAAATTAGTAGGATTGTGTAGGAAATGGTTAAGTCCAATAGAGTTAATGATCAAGCCTAAGTATTTGTTTAATTGCAAGCCCAATGTATAAGTTAATATTAGTTAAGCAAATTATGCTAGATGCCTAAATGATTTAAGCTAAGATTAATTAAGATAAGGCCCAAGGTAAATATCCAATGGGTAAGAACCATGGAGCAAACCATGGATGATCCAAGGTGATGAACAAGTAAACGTAGAGGCTAAGTAAGAGTGGTGAGCACACAAAGTGATTAATGTAATAATCAAGTTTACTTAGTAGTTTAGTAAATGTAATGACCAAGTATTTTAAGTGGGGAGCAAGATAACTTAGAGGCTAAGTGTTGTGGTGGCCAAGTTTACTTAAGGGCTAGGTAATGAATAGTAAGGAGGTGGATGGTTTAAATGACTAATCTACCCTCACTTTGAGATGCCTATAAATAGAGAGCTTTGCATTCATTTGTTGGTTGTTCAAAATTCATCAAACTCCTCTCAAGCTAAACAACTTATTTAGTTGAGAGAATAAGCACTTATAAAGTTAGACTTTCTTTGTTAGCTTTTCCACCAATAACTTATAGCATATTGGTTAGAGAGAATAAGTGAGAATAAGCTAGCAAGTTAACCTTTGAAGTTCAAGAATCAAGAAGGAGATTAAAGATTAAGCAAGATATCATCAAAGAGTAAGTGTTCTTGAACCATGTTTCTCTTTCTCTTCCATTGTTAGAGAAGGGGGGTATTGGTAGAACAAGCATGCTAAGAAGAGGGTGGAATAATAAATCAAAGGGCTTAAGTCTTAATAAGCCGGATAAGTCATGAATAAGAAATTCATTTGTAAATAAGTTATGAACTTATAATGGAAGTATAGAAACTTGTTAGAACTTGTAACATATTTACATTAATAAAATTAGTATGATTAATAAGATGTAAGAATAATGATTAAAAGACTTAACTCATTAATAAGTCATATGAAAATAAGACATAAGTCATGAAATGGAAAATAAGTATTTTATACTTTAATAAGTTACAAAATCATCGAGAATAGGTAATAGCTTATCATGTATACAAGTTAATGAAGTATGTATGTCAAGAGGTTAGTATGTCGGAATGAATCCTATTGAAACGGTTTAAAAATCTCTAGTAATGAAGTTTTGCCGGAATTAACACGATTGGACGATAATCGTCGAATTCGTGAAATTCTCGGAATGGAAGTTAAATTTTGATATTGAAATTGGAAACATTGGTTTTCAATGGAGACAATTCTTATTTGGCATTATAGAATTGCTGACTCGAAAATGGCCAGATTCCGACTTAGAACGAAGAAACGAGCGTTGAACGTTCACGAACGTTTATCGTTTTTGTTAAAAAGGGACTAATAGGTGAAATTTAGCAAACGAAGTCGAATAGATAAAATTCTTGCATGAACGCATAGAGTACGTAATTTGTGAACCGTAGGCTCTTGAATGAGCCAATTCGGACTTATAACGAAGAAGTTACGAGTCCAGGAATCTCGCAAAGCTGAAAATCTGTCAAAACTATCTGTGGCTCAGAGTTCACGCCGCGGTGCGACTCCAAGCTTAAATGACCGGCGCCGTAGCGTCAAAGTAAGCTTCAGACCCTGCAAACTCGCGCCGCAGCGCGATAGTTAACAAAGGGACTCGTGCCGCAGCGCCGAGTCCGGTCTTCAAGCCCTAATGGGCGACGCCGCAGCGCGGAATAACAAAGAAACGCCGGCGCCGCAGCGCTAACCTTAAAGGCTAGGCAGAAAAGAATGGTTTCAAGTAAAGATGAAGGGAAATTATTTAGTAACGAACTAAGGAACTTAATCAAACATTATTAAGTTATAATTAAACCTTAAGTATGATCACTTAGGGTTAAAAGAAAGTTAATTGGAGATGAATGTGAACGATATGCAATAAGTGAACTAAACAAATGACGATCGAGTTTCGATTAATAATAAAGTTAGTAAGCCGCGATGAAGGATACTTAACTCGAATCGAGTTGTATTAATGAAATAATTTCACTTTAGTTATAGAAGAGAACGAAGTTGGTAAGAATGATGTAAAAGAATGACGAAAAGTCGGAACCCATAATAACAAATCTAATACGGGATTAGATTGAGAAGTAGGGTGAGATTCTTTAGGAACTATGTATGTTAATTCATGACCTAATGTGGTATGTTATGTGATTATGTATTGCAGACACTGAAGGCAAGTTTATCTTAAACGCTTGTCTAACCTTCGTGTTAGCCAGGTTTTCAAATGATTCAAGTAATGAGATGCATGTATGGTTTTAAAGAAAGAGTCGATGCCAGTTTTAGCTTGGCTAGACTAATTGTAATAGATTGATTGAACTATTTTCAAGTCTTTCAATATAGAATTGCTAACGTTATCCTACGCCAACTAATTGGTACGGATTCAAGGTAAGCTTGAATATGAATAAACAAATATATTTTCATCGAGTATTCGATGGGCACGTGAGGTTGCCACAACTTAAACGTACACACGTTTAATGGATGTAGTGTTGATCAACATAGAGTACTATAGGCTGATCACCTAAAAGTGCTCGTAAGATATGCCGAGCTTACGGACTTCGTGCCGGGTTGTCCTTTTCGAAGAAACTATAAGACATTCACGTCTTGAACCAGAATTGATGAATATAGTTATTGTAAAATGTTTTGAAGGAAAAGGAAAGCTATTTTGAATTATTGATAGTACTTCGTAACTATCATCCAGTTGTTGAAGATATACGATTCCTATGTTTCAAGCATGCTTTTAAAAATAAAATTGTTGTACTTACTGAGCTTGTTATGCTCATACTTGCTTGAACCATATCATTGCAGCTTAGACGATATGACCAAAGGATTCGACAAGGATAAAGTGAAGGCTAAAGCAAACTTGTAGCATACCTATGTAATAGTATAGGTTTGTAATGATAATATTTGATATTATGACAAGAACAAATGTAACGGTTATAAAGAACCTGGGGAATGGTAGCATTGTTTTGGAATATATATAAGACATATTCGTTCTTTTGAGGCTTTTTCAATTGAATGTTTGTGTGAACTGTAGCACCGTGGAGCACTATCTGTCGGGTTGAAAGAGACCCGGATTTGGGGGCGTCACATTTCCTCTCTGCACTTCACCTAATGTTGGCGCTGCAGCGCCAGCTTTTTTTCTTCGAATTGCGCTGCGACATAAGTCTCCATTACCTAGGACCCGAACATGGCGCTGCGACATAATGTCCTTCTATACCAGTCGTGCTGCGGCACCACTCTTCAGTGGCTAATGTACCTGCTTAGCGCTGCAGTGCCATAACTCAGTACTAGATAATTTTGACAGACTTCTTACTTTAATGAACTTCCCGGACTCCAAATTTGATCATTTTAAGTCTGAATTGGATCTTTCAAAAGCCATTAGCTCAAAAATCACATACTTTAAGTGTTAATGTAAGAATTTTTCATTTTTTAATCCGTTAAATCAAAATTCGCCTTTGAGTTTATTTTAACGAAAATGATAAACGTTCGTGAACGTTCAACGCTCGTTTCTTCATTCTAAGTCAGAATTCGGTCATTTTCGAGTCCAAAACTCTAGAATGACAAATAAAACTTATTCCCTTCTAAACCAACGTTTCCGAGCTCAATTTCAAAATTCGACTTCCATTCCAAGAATTTCACGATTTCGACGATTATCGTCTAAACTCGTGAATTCCGCCATACCTTCGTTACTTAAGATTTGTTGATCTTTTCAAATGGATTCATTCCATCATATTAACATCCTAACCATCCATATTTCAATAACTTATACATGATAAGTTCCTACATGATCTTCTTGCTCAAAACTTCATTTATTGCTTACCCTACAACATGACTTATTTACGGCTTAAGTCTTTTGATTATTCATTCTCATCACATCCTAGCATACAAGTTCTACCACTACTCACATCTCTAACGATTGAAGAGAGGGAGAATCATGGTTTATGTTCTTACCCTTGAAGATTTCTTGATTAAGCTTTGTTCTTCTTCTTGCTTCTTGAACTTAACCAATGTCTAACTTTTCTAGCTTTTTCTCTCTAACCAATAAGCACTTATGATGTTGGATGAAATAAAACAACCACCAAATCAGCTAAGACATCTTCTATTTATAAGAAATCCTAGATTAGGGTATAATGGTCAATAAGCCATCCACCTCCTTAATAAACCTCCTCACTATTCATTACTTGATCACCACATAACTTATGCTTTACTTAGACACCAAGTATAAACACTTTACTAAGCCACCAAGTATAAGCACTTTACTTAGCAAAAAAGTATAAGCACTTTACTTGCCCACCACTTTGGGTCAACCATGTGGTTGCCCCATGAGTCATACTTAGCCATTGGATCGATCTATAGATTCGGTTCTTACTTTGGGCTTTTAGTTTAATTAACTTAACTTATACTTTGGGCTTGTATTTAACAAACATTTGTGCTTTAACAGTAATTGACATTGGACTTAACCATTCCTACCATTGGGCTTGCATAATTCTAATTGGACTTGACAATTTCCTACACAATCCTACAAGTCCATTACATATGGCTTAAAGCCTTAGAACGATTTGTTTACGTATTATTCTCGTATTCCAACAAGTATATTTATTTATCATATACGACATACCATCATTTATACATACTCATATAATACCTCGTATCATACTCGTACTCATTACTTTGTACAATACTTACGTATCATACGATATCATCGTTTAACTTCTTAACGCTTTACTTTTCTTAACGTTCTAAAATTAAGTCACAGGTGATAAACTGCATTTGCCATACGTTAATTATTATTACATAATCCATCTTCCCTCGATATTCTATCGTTACGTATTCCTCAGGAGTTGAAAAATAATTCCCGAGCAGAAATCAGTGAATAGTGTTTTTTAGAAATTTTTTTAGAAAAAGTTTATTTTCGTCTTGGAAATGCAAACACTTTAATTCTACCACGTAGCCAAAATCATAACCACATCCGTACATTCTAGGTCATAGAACGACCTTCAAATAGCTTACTCACATAATTAATCAATTAAATTCATTTAATCCACATAATCAAATAAAATATTAATTATCATAAAAATCTGATTTTTCTCGGGTGTTACATCCTTCCCCCACTTATAAGGATTCTGTTCCTAGAATCTCGCTACAATTACATAAACAAATGAGGAAATTTTTTTCTTCATTTTAATCTCGAGTTTTCACGTTGCTTCTTCGACATTGTGGTTCCTCCAATTCACCTTCCCCGAAGGTATTATCTTATTTCTCAAGACTTGTCCCTTCCTATCAATAATCTGAATTAAGCACTTACTAACACATTACGCTATCTTTCTTTTCATATTTGGCCAACCACAGTTCCATCGAAGGTCTTAATGCATGTCAGTACTACCTGGATGTATCGAACACTTTGATCTACGGCTTCACTCACTATTTTTCGTTTAACTTTAGCATTATTTGGAACTCAAATTGTTCCTTCAAAACAAGATTATACTTGGTCTTCTCTTCATCCTTCATCCTCTTTTTCATTCCCTTGCATTCCTCGTTACCTAGTTGTACTTCCTTAACTCGTTCCCTTTTCGTGGATTGAGTCTATAGTGTGAATAACATTTCTACCACTTCATTCCGTAATTTAAATTCTATCTCCGTTCTCACCATATCCGTTATTAACTCATTTTGAGTTGTTAACATTGATATCTTTTCCCTACCCTTCTTACTTAACGCGTCGGCTACTACGTTTACCTTTACTGAATAATATAAGATATCACAGGCGTGATCCTTTATCAATTCTAATCACTTTCTCTATCTCATATTCAACTCCTTCTGTGTGAAGATATATTTCAAACTCTTATAGTCCGTGTATATCTCACACTTCTCCCCGTATAAACACTATCTTCAGATTTTTTTTAATTCAAAATCTACAACTGCCAACTATAGATTATAAGTAGGATAGACCTTCTTATAATCCTTTAACTGGCGTGATGCATACACAATGACCTTGCCATGCTACATGAGCACGCAATCTCATCCTCTATGCGAAGCATCGCTATAAATTACAAAGTTCCTCGTATCATCTGATAAAGATAATACAGGTGCCTCACTTAACCTTCCTTTTTAGTTCCTGAAAACTATTTTTCTCACTTCTCATTCCCATCATACTTATCATTAACATGTACTAAAATATGTATATCTTTTAAGCTAAAATTCACACTTACTGAATTCCGTATCCAACTTCTTCTTTCGTAGTGTTTCCCACACTATCTTCAAATGTTCAGCGTGATCTTTCGGCGTCTTAGAATAGACTAGAATATCACCAATGATCATTACGATAGACTCGCTCAAATATTATTTGAACACTCTGTGACGCTAATAGTAATTTCAACCATAGCACCTCACAAGAGAACCTGTCAGCTTACCACTGACTTGCTCGGCGCCCTCTATGGGAAGTCTAGCTTTAGTGCATTAGTCAACCCAAACGACATAACAAGAAATTCGCAATAACCATAACGATTTCTGAACGTCGTCTTAGGTATATCCTCCTTCTTTACTTCCAACCGACGATACCCCGTACATAAATCTATCATAGAGAAATACTTTGCCCCTTTCAAATGATCAAATAGATCATCGATCCTGGGAAATGGGTATTTATTCTTAACCGTTAACCTACTCACTCACGATAGTCGATACACCATTATACCGATCCCTCCTTCTTCTTTACAAACCATACTGGTGTTCCCACTCTCTGGATATCCAAAACATGGCACATATATCCCATACAACCCCTCCTCAACATCTTCCTAATTTGTGTCATGGTTAGACACCATGGTTGTGTTGGGGTTTCGGCACAGAAACGCACAGCGGAAATAAAAATTTTAAAGCAATTTCTGAAACCCAAAAACATGATCCATGCGAAAAATTCAATTAATTCAGAGGTTAGAAATTATACCGATTAAGAAACTGAAATTGATACGATCGAATCTCCAACGCAATCCACGAATTAAGAAACTGGAATTGATACAATCGAATCTCCAACGCAATCCAAATGAGCTGTGTCTCTACGGTATCCACACGAACGCTCCGCGAATCGTCCTACGATCTGCAAAAGAAGGAACTGCGGTACTAGCCACCAAGGATGAGAATTTTCGAAGCTGTTTTCTCTAGTCTCTCTCTAAGAGCGGCTAGGGTTTTGTATTTTGACGTAACACCTAAAGTGACTGATATATATCATATATATAGCAGTTAGGAGGAATTAATCAAAACCTAATATTATTAAAATACGAATTTATATATATCTTAATTAAGTCTTACTTAATTAATATACCTATATATAAATTATCCTATTAATTTAAATTCGTAATTTAAAATTTTATCAATCATATTGACATATTTAAATCTTAACAATTTAAATTAATTTTCTTTTAATTACGTTCTTTGCGTGTGACCCTATATGTTATTATTACGTTGGCAATAATTTTAAAATCATATTATAAAATTATAAACAGTGAGCGGCATCTAGTAATGCATCACTGCTACCCAAGTAATAATAAGATCGATGATTCGATGCAACCTTTTCGTGACCAATGTTTCAATGTAATTTAAACCTTTTAACCTTAATATCCTAGATTAAACTCGAGTCATGAAATGTGTCATACTCTTCATAATTTAATATGAGTTTTCTTGATCAATGAGTAGACTATATGAAACAAATCACTATTTGAGCATGGCCATGCATTTCATAGTCCTACTCAATCAAGAGGCCTATGGATATCACCCATAATATATAGGATGGTTAAATTCCATCTAGATCACTTATATTTCTCACACGATTCATGATGAACCCAATAATCACCTTTATAGTCAACCCTATTAAAGGTGACATTTGATCATATCAAAATACATAAATTCTCGTGTAGTAATATAGCGATTTCAGGTCAGAGGACCATTACATCATTGTCACTATGAGAATTGCTAATGACACTTCGCATAATGCTCCATATAGAATTCTCATGGTGGGTCTGTCCAGTACATCGTTCTCTAACATGTACCTATGCATTAATTTAATATCTCATATATTTATGACCAATGAGATTTGGTCATCAGTCAATCCATATACTAGTCTCAATGCATCATTGTTGTCCCGTCAACAATGATACTCGACTAGGGACATTTAAGAACAATGATGCTAATTGTAATTATATAGTCTCATGTTCAAGTCACATACTTGAAACTATATGATTTGTATCACTATTCTAAGGAATTTTATTATGTTAACAATTATATTACGCAGTAAATAAAACCATAATAAAATCATATATTTATTCAATCAAATATAATATCAAAACGTTAAGCAATTATATCAAATAATTGGTCTCTAGGGCATAAACTCTAACAGGTTATCCCGATGATTTACTACCGTAAAACACTACCTTTGATTTCTTAGAAATTCGAAGGTTCACACTTTCCTTATGACAATCTATTAAATTTCTATGGTTAATTAACCCATTCATACCGAGAATTACTTCAAATTCTCCCAACCTTATCAATATAAGATCTATCGATAATCTATTACCTCTAATATCTATGGAAAAATTCTTATGAATGTGTTCAATGGAAATTATTTCCTCATTCTCTACCTTAACGTTTAAAGGTAATTAAAATCTTTTGGGGAATAACTATCACTTAGCAAATTTACATGTTATAATCGAACAAGTAGCATCCCAATCAAACAATACATAAGCATTCATTTTATTGACTAGAAGAATACTTGTTACTACATCCGCTGATGCAACCACATCTTGGATATTTATACTAAAAGTACGGGCCATGGGTCTACTCGACGATGGGGTTGGTTCAGTAATGGCTAATTTACTACTGCTAATACCCTTACTTACCGCTGACCCCTTCTTTGGGCAATTTCTTGCCATGTGGTCCATCGACCCATAAATAAAATAGCCATGGTTTTTCCTAGGATTAAGACAATTGGGTGATATATGACCCTCCTGTCCAAAGTTATAACAAACCAATTTCCCCTTCAGACAGACTCCTAAATGAGTCTTTCCACATGTCTTACATGCTTCGATCCTACGTTTAGGATCCCCTTGTTCCACTCCAGTATTACTGGAGTTAAAATTCTTCCTTTTTGTATACTTCCACTACCACTGGCACTCTCTGCCTTGGTTCCTCCCTCTCCCTTGCTCTTATTCTTTCTCTCTTTGTGATATTGGGTCAATGCCTCACTACCACCTTCTGCTATAATCGCCTTTTCCAAAATGGTCCCATAAGAAGCACTTTGGAACACCGAAATACTACTATAGAGCAAGGCTTTTAGGCCCTGCTCAAACCTACGAGCCTTCCTCTCCTCAATGTCTACTTGGTATGGAATAACCTTGCCAATTCATTAAATTTGACCGCATACTGGGGAACCGTCATGTCCCCTCGCTTAAGTTCTAAGAAATTAATCTCCATCCTCCCTTGCATTCTTGTAGGTAAATAGTTCTCGAAGAAAACCTTCTTGAACTACTCTCACGTTACCACATCTGTTCTAGCCCCACCCTAGTGAGCCTCCCACTAGAAGTTGGCTTCTCCCTTCATCATATAGGTCGCAAAAGAAATCTTTTGCGCCTCCCCTACGTTTATAATAACAAACACCTTCTCAATTTCCTTCACCCATGTCTGGGCTTCTATCGGGTTTGTAGTTCCCTTGAACTCCAGCGGACCTACGCTTTTAAATTCTTTAAAGGTAGTCGTTCTGGCTACCCTAGGTACTACGGGTGCTCTACCCCCAGTTTGGTTAAATGCAATCGTTAATAAACTAACGAACTCTTGCATAGGGTTGTTCTGACCCCATTGGTTATCATTATGGGACTCAGCCTCCTGATTACGTTGTCTCCTTCTTAGCGGCATTTTCTGATTAAATAAATAAAGTTTCATTATTATCTATTTGCCTACTTAGTTATTGCTCTTCAAATAACAACTCATACCACACCAAAGCACATTAATAAGGACTTCATTATATTCATATGCTTCTTCATAGTTTGAAAATATTTACAAATTGACTCCATAGTTAAAGCTATCACATTTCTATCCCGCAATTCAATTTCACAAAAGTTGGGATTTATAAAAAGACAACCCTTTAGATTTACAAAAGAGGGGTTTACATCACTACACACATATTTACCACTCTAGACTTTCAATAATGCATAACAGAATCCTCATGCTTCTCATTCGTAAGAGTCGACATAATATCCCGACTAATCATATGTCGAGTTTGTCCCGACTCAATGGAGTAACCAACAATTTTTAGCTTGAAATTCTTATGAGCACTCTCATGGATGTAAGACACCCGTGCTATCTTCTGGTTCTTCTCCCCTAATTCTTTACGAAGCTCATTGGCCTCATTCTTATACTCCGCCGCCTTAACCTTTATGAGCACCTTCTCGTCATGCTCTTTCTTAAAATCTATTTCTGCAGATTCCTTAGCTTTATGGAGATCACTAATCTCCTCCTTCTGGTTCTGCACAAAAATGCGCAGTTGCACATTCTGGTCAAGCACTGCCAGATACAATGTCGTCATTGCCTCTGGAGGTGTTAGCTCTAGTGCAGGTACCATCGTATTAAACGATGCTACCTCCATCTCCTCCTCCACATCGACCAACATATCCCTAAACATGAAGCCATCGATGGACATCTACAATAACACGTAACATATTGATTAGTACATAATAAACAATATTATAAGCATAAATCACATTTAATTTATTTAGGGTTAATTTCCATCTTTTAAATCTTTCGGTACTGAGTTTCCTCAATACGTAATTAACTCATTCTACTATAGTTCATTCTCTCCTACTTCTCATCTACTAACGAGGTTATTAGGTTAAGGTTCTTCCCCCCTTAAGTTTTATAACCTAATGATTTGATACCAACCTGTGACGCCCCCAAATCCGGGTATCTTCTAACCCGATAGATGGTGCTACACGGTACTACAATTTATATAGTCATTCCATTGAAACAACAATAAAATGATTGTATTTACTATATTCTTATTACAATGGTAATAAATCCTTTCCCAGGTTCTGTTAACTAATTCATTCTTTTGCTACCATAATATAATTCATACAAACATACTAGTCTATTACATGATAAACTAATTATTCATCTTCGTCTTGCCTTTATCTTTATTAGAACCCTCGGTTCTCTCGACCTTAGCTGCAATCATATAATTCAAGTAAGGAGTGATCATAACTAGCTTAACAAGTCTAACAATGTATAATATAAATACCACGTCGAGAATCATATGATTATTCTTCAATAACTGAACAAGTAGTTATGAAGTACTATGAAACATTGAATATCACTCCTCTTTTCATAAAACCATTTCGAAGTACATACAGTGACTTGGAAATTCTGAGTAGGTCAAAAGACCATGACCGTTTTCTTTGATTTCCATTCATAAAAAGGACATCCCATCACTAAGTCCGTAAGTCTGACATATCTTACGAGCACATCTAGGGGATCAGCCTATAGTACTCTATGTTGATCAACACTCATCTGTTAAACGTATTCATGTTTAAGTTTTGGCAACCTCGCGTGCTCATCAAAAAAATGATGAAAGATACATTTGTTTATTCATGCTCAGGCTTACCTTGAATCCGTACCAAACAGTTGGCATAGGATAGCGTTAACAATTCTATAATAAAAGATTTGTAAATAAGTCAATCAACTCTTCAAGATTAGTCTAGCTGAGGTAAAACTGGCATCGACCCTTTCGTAAAATAATTCATGCATCTCATAACATGAATCACAGAAAACTTAGCTAACACGAAGGTTATATAAGCGTTAAGAAAACTTGCCTTCAACGTCTTCAAATAAATATACAACAATTCTTGGTCTTTATCGTCTCTACAATACATAACCACATAATATACCACATTAGGTCATGAACAAACATGTATGGTTTCTAACGTATCTTACCATTCTTCTCAATCTAATTGTTCATTAGATTTGTTATCATTGGTTACGGTTATCGCATTACATTGTTCTTACGTTCACGTTCATATAATCATTAACAACTTTTAGTTGTAATTCTCAATGTTATAGTCATCATCGAAGATGCTACTTTAAGTTAATTAATTCATCATCAATTAATCGTACTTATTTCATTAACAAAACTCATTTTATTTTGTATACTTAATCGTACTTATTTCATTAACAAAACTCATTTCAAGTATTTATCTGGCCTTACAACTTATTATCGTTCATCATTTCAGTATTAATAACTTACATTTAATTAATCTTTCTTTCAACCTTTAGTCGTTAACTTAAGGTTTTCAACATATTAATTGATGTTACTTTTGGTTTAGTATTGATATGATTCACCATTATCAATTTACTTTCCCTTTACATTCATAATCTTTCCTCTCTGTGCTTCACCTAATGCTGGTGCTGCGGCGCCAACTTTTTTTCTTGGAATTGCGCTGCGGCATGAGTATGATGCATATTTATTGCATATAAAACATTTAGTATGATGCATTCATGTGTGTGTATGATGATTCATCATCCATTTAGACTTGTGTGGTTCTTTAGTTGTCCTTCTGTTAAACTGATTTTCATTCTTCCACGTGTCCTTGGATTTCATAAATAGTGATGAGTGTGCCTTACCTCTACTGTACCTTCCTAGTTGATTCGTAGAGTTGGTCTTGCTTTACTCTACGATTCTTCGAGGTTGGTGAGTAGAGGTTAGGTTACTCTTCTCTTTTATGAAGCTCAGGCCAGCATGAGATCCTTTACTCCCTTGAGTGTGAATGGAAATAGTAGAATAGGGTTGAATTAGTTCTTCCTTCTGTGAGGATTTCACAAAGGTAATGCTTATACTAAAACTTGAGGCATTACTAGTGCTAGTTTCCTTTGTCTTTTCCACACATGACTCTGAGATGAATTCCCCAAAGCCTAAGCATGTTCTGTCGAATGTACTTCTCTAACTAGAGAGCAGGGAGTCCATGGATGATGAGGATTTGTTCCATGTAGATATAGTCTTCTCTAGATCCTCAATTTTAGAGGTTAGATTAGACTCTCTTTGTGCATTGAGTTTATTTATCTGTCTTAAGATCTCATTCTTAGCCTCAAGCTTGGAGAGAATGTTAGTACTTAGAAGGGTTGTTTCAAGCTCTTCTTGAACTTTCTTCTTCTCCTCTTGAAGAAGTGAATGATCCTTAGACAAAACTCTGAACCACTTCATGTATTGATGTAGATCAGTGGTTATGCCCATGCAGTGCAGTTCTTAAATCATTTATGTCTACATCAGGTGAGTTGAAGTCAAATACCTCATCGAGACTTACATCATGAATGTTGAAATTTTGTTTGTCCTTTGCATGTTTGGCCAGTAGGCACAGATTAGCCATTTGTGGTTCTTCATCATCTCCGATGTCAGGATTAGAGTCATTGTCTGAATTACTCCACGATCCTTCAGCTACCAGGCCTTTGTCTCTCTTCTAAGGCCTTTTGTTGCCTTTGTATTCCTTCTTTGCATGTGATTTCTTCTTTAGTTCTTCTCTGAGTGGTTTGTTGCAGTTGGCAATGAAGTGGCCAGGTTTCTTGCAGTTGTAGCATAGATCATTCATTTTCTCCTGGCTAATGTAATTGTTGACCTTCTTTGGCTTGCTGGTTTTGCCTTGACGCATGAACCTTCTTAGTCTTTTTACCAGCATAGCAAGGTCTTCATCATCGTCCTCATCATAATCAAAGTCAATCTCAGTGTTGACATTTGATGCACCTTCAGTTGCGTTGAGAGCAACACCTTATCCTTCCTTCTTCCTTCTGATAGGGTTTCAGCTCGTTGAGTCAGCTCCAGTTCGTATGTCAGGAGATTGCCATATAGCTGTTGAACTGTCATCTCGAAAAGATTCTTTGACTCTCTTATAGCAGTGGTTATGGCATCCTACCTGCTCAGTAGGGCTCTCATGAACTTTATAATAAGTTCTTTGTTAGGATAAATCTTCCCATATGCTCGTAGAGAGTTGAGCAGAATGTTGAATCTCTCATAGGTGGCAGTTATGTTTTCTCCTTGAACATGAGCAAACATCTCATATTGCTGTGTCAGGAGTGATTGTTTGTTTTCTCTAACTTTTTCAGTTCCTTCGTGTATGATTAGCAGTGCTTCCCAAACCTCCTTAACTATTTTGTTGTTGACAAGGTATTTGAGCAGATCGTCTTCTAAGGATTGGAACAAGATGTTCTTGGCCTTTTTGTCAAGTTTGACAGCTCTCTTCTCGTTGTCTGCCCACTCTTCTTTAACTTTGATTTGTATTCTATTTGGATTGTCAGTGGTTGGTGCAAGCTTTGTTGGAATATAGGGCCCATTCCGAACGGTATCAAATAGATCTTCATCTATTGTGTATGCTTGCATCCTGACTTTCCAGTTTGCAAATTTATCCTTGTTGCACATTGGTGGCCTGCTGCCTTCTCCAGTCCTAGATTCGCTTGGTACGTGTGCCATTAGATCTACTAAAGCTTGTAAGCTGTATAATAGAACCTACTTTGATACCAATTGTTAGTTCCTAGTAGGTACAATAGTTATCTTGAAGGGGGGGTTGAATAGATATTTAAAAAATCTTTTCATTTTAAACTTGTTAGTTAATGATGATCAAAACTTAGCAGAATTTAAGTTTGTTTTAATCTCTTTTGCAAAGTAGTGGAGTTATGAGAGTGAGGCAGTTATAGCAGTTATGATAGATATAGCAGTTATAGTATGAACGTAAAAGACACAGTCGTTTTATGTGGTTCAGAGCACTTAAAGCTCCTTGTCCACTCTTCTACACAACGAGTAGGGAATCCACTAAGGATGTCTTTTATAACTTCTGAATCACACAGTTTCCTTCTAGACCAGCAGTCTAGGAACTTCTTAGTTCACTCTTGAACTCTTCAAGTCCAGCAGACTTGGCTCTCTTACAGTTCACTTAGAACTCTTCAAGTCCAACAGACTTGGTACTCTTCTTCAGTTGATTGGTAGATGTTGAGTTCTTGATGGTTGCTACTCAGTTGCTGTTTAAGCACTTGTTCGAAAGAACTGAGTAGCTGAACAAGCTTTTCTATTTCTTAGATCGTAGAGTTGAGCTTTGAGAGTTGTTCACGTTGTTTGTTCAATGCTTGTTTTCTCTCTCTCATCTGCTTGATTTGCATATATGTGATCTTGAAAACTATCCGCTGGATCCATCCGTTGAGGCATTAAATGCGTTCGACCTGTCTGATCTTTGATGGAGACTTTTCTGTACATCTTCTGAACTGCATTCTGGCCCACTGACACTGCAGACTGCTTTCTCACCTAACACTTGAAAAGGTGTTTTCCCCCTTACCAATGGTACATTCCTTAGCTTCTTCAATACGCTTCTTTGTTGCATACTAAGGATATTTCTTATGACTTTGGGACTGGTGAGTACTGCAATGTTTAGAATCCATTCCACATATGTTGAAGTCTGTCTTCACACAAATCATGAGGCTTGACGTTTCTGACACAAGACAGAAGATACTCTACGATTCATATCGTGGTACTCTACGATTCAGATCTTGGTGACTTGTCGCCTTGGTGCCTGGTCTGATACTATCAGCCGAGAGCACTACGATTTCTCTTAAGTCCTTGCACACTACGATCTTCTCCTGCTTTAGTTGTAAACTCTACGTTTCCGAGAGCACACTATGATCGTTGACTTGTAAACTCTACGTTTCCGAGAGCACACTACGATCGTTGAGTTGGCTTGACAAACGTTGGGACCACTCTACGATTTCCGAAGAGGCCCTTCAAGGCAGGCACACTATTATCTTTGAAGCTCTACGTTTCTGCCTTGACTTCTGCAATGTTGATCAGATTGATACACTACGATTTCTTCGAAGCCTATCTATTACATCTCAAGATCAACCTAACAGCTTTGATCTTTCTATCTATACATTCAATTACAGAATGATACACGTTAAGAGCTTAGATCAACCTAACAAATTTGATCTATCACTAAGTCCTTATACATATATTACTTGAAGGACTTTACAAATAATCATAAGCATATACATTAAAACATCAAATTATAATATGCATTCTCCCAATAATCTCCCCCTATTTGATGTTGACATAACCAATGAGATTTGTTGTCATGATTATTAGTGTCTAGATGCATTTGCAGGAAAGTTAAACATGACTTAGTATTTCAGTGAGTAGCTGAAATTTCTAGAGAATAAGCATGAATTTATTGATGATTGAAGATTATTAAATTTAGCTTTACATCAATAGGAATTTAAGCTTTTACTTATCTCTATTTCTTTGATCTTTTCCTTGGAGGATTGGCATACTCCTCAGCCCTTCTTTTCCTGCTAGCTCCATCCCTTCTCGCTATATCTTCAAGTTCACTTGGACTTATCAATGAGTTGTGATCATGCCTATTCATAAATGCAGGATCTCCAATTGGCATTCTTAGACTTGTAGTGGTCACATTGTGAGAACTAGTAGCTGGCCCTTGACTCCTTAATTGTTGAGCCATTAAGACTTTCTGTTGATCAGATCGTTGAGTCTGTTGGTAGAATTGTCTTGCAGGAGGGCTTCTTGACGCTTGAGCGTGAAATTGTCCTCTACCCCTTTCTTGGCTTCCTTGACCTCTTCTGCCACTGCCTTGGCCTCCCTGGCCTCTTTGAACTCCTTTCCCTTTATTCTACCCCTTTATGTCAGCATCAAGGGTTCGAATGTCTGCAGAAAGTTGATTTACTCCTTGGACAAGCTCGTTGAGTTGGCTTTGTGTTTGAGCAATGTCCTCTCGACTCTCCTTGATCAGGACTTCAGATCTAGCTTCTTTGTTTTGGAGGGCAGTTAGAATGATGTCAGTTTGTTGTTCCTGATTTACATAAGCTTTCTGAAATTCTTTTACTGAAGCTTTCAGGTTGATGATGTTGTCCATCATAAGGTTATTTTGGGCTTCCTGAGATTTCTGTAATTCAAGAACAACCTCTCTTTGTTTGGTGGCTATCCTGAAGTGAATTTCATCTCTGTCCTTCATGCTTTGAATTATTTCCCTGATAATTTCCCTCAACTTCTTTGTAAGCTCAGCGTTCAGAGTGCCTGGGAAATTATTTACAGCAGTGATCATTTGATTCAGTCGGAGATGAATGAGGTCTGAGTGAGTGTCCATGCTTTCATCTATGTTCTTTACCATGTTTTTGGACACTTCATTCAAGTCATCTTTTGTGGGCATATTTTAGTGGATCACGTGGTTGAGAATTGTGGAATGAAGGGGATGTCTTCTGGGATTGATCTTGCAGGGAGTAGAGAGAAAGATCAAGACTAAAATAGTCATTGGAGGAGGAAGATGGTATGTCTGATGGAGGGGCCTGAGTTTCGATGTTTGGAATATGTGGCTCTACGATTTCTATTTGGGACTCTACGATGGGGCTAGAGTCAGGGATCGTACAGATGGTGGTTTGTGGGAGCAAAATGAAGTTAACTGCATTTGGTTTTTCAGTCAAAGAATTTTGGGATTCTGCAACTGGAAATTGATTTAGTTGATGAAGTATCACTTCCAACCATCGTGGGAATTCATAAAAATGGCTAAATGAGGATGATGGCAAGTGATTAACTCTGAAGAGGGGTGGGATAGACAGTTCCTTAGGGTTATCCTTTGAGGAAGAGTTATTGGTAAGTAACTTCTTGGCAAAGGTGAATCTTCCTGGGAATCCATTGGCTAGTACTGAGATGGATGGATACTCTTTGAAGCTCCAGAACATGTGATCCCAAGAGTTTAGGATTTGGGCTTGATGATATGGCATCATGGGTAGGTAAGAGAACATCTGATTGTAGAGATAACTTTTATACCCATCTTTGCCCACACCAGTGATCTCAAGATCATCATCATCTTCTTCCTCTTCTCTGTTCTTGTTAGAGGATTCCATTATCTCAGTGGTCTCTTGATGATCTTGCACTAGTTTTTCTTCATTTCTGGCAGGGACCTCTTCTTCTGCCATGGAGATATCCTGAGGCTCCCCCTCAACTTGATCGTATTCTTGTGCGATCAATAGCTCCCCCTTAAGTGGAGCATCTTCTTGAGCTTCAGGCATCTCCCCCTCAGCTAGTGTATTTTCTATCATGAGAATTTCAAGGTTTTCCCCCACAGCTGGAGCACTGTCCTTTTGACTTGCTTTGGACATTTCCTCTATGGCAACCATGCTCTTGTCTTCCTTTTTGAGCACTTTTTCATTCTCAAGGATGTATTTCTTGACCAGCATTCTCCTTGATTTACTAGGCTTAGCCACAGCTTCAAGACTTTCTTAAAGCTTAATTTTGTCATGTTCAATAGCCACTATATTTGATGTAGCTACTTCCTTGCCTGACATGCTTGGTCTGATCTCTACGAATAGTAGAGACTCTACGATTGAGGAGACTGATGGCCTTTTGGACTTATGACCAACTTTGTTCTTCTTCAGGATCTGGGATATGGTAGCTTGATCCTAATCTGCTTCATCTTGCTGCTGCTTTCTTCTTAGCATCCTCAGAGTCTCTATATCAAATGACTCTACAGGTATATCAGTGGTAGATCCTTGAGGTTCTTCTACCAGTCTAGCCTTTAGCTTCCTCTTGCCTTTGCTTTTTCTGGTAAGGACAGAGGGTTCTCCTTTGTTGGTTTCTTCTTCTTCTTCGATTTCCCTTACAACAGACATATTTCCTGGAAGGCTTGAGTCCTTTAGATCACCAGTTCTTCCACTGGAGTCGGTCATCATGCGTACATACTCAGCAGGGTTCCTTTTCCAATTTTCAAATAGTTGCTGGGTCATTCGTCTGTGAGGGTTGATAGCTTCTCCTTCTTCGTCCCCAATTTTGTCACCCATGGCAGACTGTAGAATGATACTTATGAATTGCCCATATAGCATATTTTGAAGGCTTTTTGACTTCGTTGAGTTGGTAATCCACTTTCCAATCCATTCAAGCAGTAGGGCTCCATAGTTGAGTTGTATTCCATAACACATGGCAGTCATGAGCTTGAGTTGTACTTCATTCACAGAGTCATGACCTGAGCTCTTACATCATATACATTTCCCAATTATATCAGCTAGAAATTCATACCTTTGTGGGAACTCCTTCTTCTTGCACCCTTTCACAGAGGGGAGTTTCATGTGATGCATTCTTCTAAGTCCCTCTTGGAAGTCTACGCTATCTATGATTGGATGTCCTTCATTTTTGAGACCTAGGACGAGGTTGATGTCTTCGGCCTTCAGTCTGATTTCCACTTCCCTTACTCTCGTAGTGATGGTGTCGTTTTCAAACACACCATTCCTGAAGAACTCTTTCACTAACATGGGATAGATCAATTTGTCTGTGCTCAAGGTTTCTTCGAGACCCGCCTTCTTCAGTAAGACCAGAGTCTTGTGGAATTTGGGTTGAGCTGTTTTGAACTCGTCAAAACAGAGTCTGTAGCCTGAGATAACACTGGAAGCCGCCATTGATTTTCTTGCTGGAAGTGAGATTTAACTGAGCTTTCTTCTGATTTAGGGTTTCTGCTTTGAGAGAGGATGAGAGAGAGATAATCTTTTGAACTTTTGATTTCAAAAATACGATTTCAATTTGTACTTGCAACTTCCCTCTCTCCTTTTTGATTAGTAGGACAGGTGTCGACTTTTGCTTGGCTCTACGATTTTGACTGATAAGGATTGTACTGATTTTTCCTTGGCTCCTGCAGAGCTGAGGTGTCCTTAGGGAGGACTACGATCGTTGAGTGCTTTGCATTTGTCGAGTCTGATCTATGATCGTCGAGTCTGTCTAGCATTCGTCATGTCTGATCTACGATCGTCGAGTCTGTCCAGCATTCGTCATGTCTGATCTACGATCATCAGTCCGTCCAGCATTCGTTGTGTCTGATCTACGATCGTCGAGTTTGACCGGATCCTTGTGATGAGTTTTTGACATAGCATTCTTTTAAGGTAACTCAGGAAGGGCCAACCTCTTGGAGTGAGTCTAGGGTTAGGTTTTTTCCTGAGGTGCTTATCAGAGGGATTGCTATGTTTTGAAGCTTATCATCACAATATGCATTCTTACTTTGTTGATGGGGCTTTTGTCATCGTTGAGTCTGCACTATGATGGTTGAGTCTTTGCTACGATCGATGAGGTTGTTTTGTCTCTTCAGCTCTACGATCGTGGACTTTCCTTGATCATGTCTACGATTTTGAGTTTAGCCTTAGTATCTGTTATGGTTAGCACAATCTAGAGCATGTATTTTATGGTTGTAGATTTAGCATGCCTAGCTCACTTAGTAACTTATTAAATCTGGATTCATCTAGAGGTTTTGTAAAAATATCAGCAAGTTAATTTTCAGTAGGGATATATTGTAAAGATATAGTTCCATTTTGCACATGATCCCTAATGAAGTGATGCCTTATTTCTATATGCTTAGTCCTAGAATGCATAACAGGATTATGAGTTATTGTTATGGCACTTGTGTTATCACGGTGAATGGGAATAGATTTGAAATCAAATCCATAGTCAGCTAGCTTATTTTTCATCCATAGGGTCTGAGCACAGCAGCTGCCAGCAACAATGTATTCAGCTTCTGCAGTTGAAGTAGACACTGAGTTTTGATTTTTGCTAAACCAGGACACAAGTCTGTTTCCTAGAAATTGATAGGTGCCATTGGTACTCTTTCTATCTATTTTGCATCCTGCAAAATCAGCATCTGTGTATCATGTTAGTTCAAATGAGGATTCCTTGGGGTACCAAAGCCCCAGGTAAGGTGTACCCTTGAGATACCTGAAGATCCTCTTTACAGCAGATAAATGTGATTCTTTAGGGTTAGCCTGAAATCTAGTACATATGCATGTTGCAAATATTATGTCTGGTCTACTGGCAGTTAGATTTAAAAGAAAACCTATCATACCTCTGTATTAAGTTATATCAATACTTTTACCTTTTTCATCTTTGTCAAGCTTGGTTGTAAGAGCAATTGGTTTTTTCATGGGAGAGGCTGATTCCATGCCATACTTCTTGAGTAATTCTTTGATGTACTTAGCTTGGTTTATGAAAATTCCTTCATCAGTTTGCTTTACTTGCAGTCCAAGGAAGAAATTCAGCTCACCCATCATGTTCATTTCAAACTTGCTATGCATCATCTTAGAGAATCTCTTGCATAACTTTTCGTCAGTAGAACCAAAAATAATATCATCAACATATATTTGAACTAATAAGACTTTGTCTTTATGCTTTCTAAGAAACAGTGTGGTATCTACTCTACCTCTAGTGAACCCATTTTCAATTAAGAAGTTAGTTAGTGTTTCATACCATGCTTTAGGTGCTTGTTTAAGACCATATAAGGCTTTGTCTAATCTATAAACATAATTAGAAAGAGATGGATTGATGAAACCTGGAGGTTGCTCTGCATAGACTTCTTCTTGGAGTTCTCCATTTGGGAATGCACTTTTGACATCCATCTGAAAGACTTTGAACTTCATGTGAGCAGCAAAGGCAAAAAAGATTCTGATGGCTTCTAGTCTGACAACATGTGAAAATGTCTCATCATAGTCAATGCCTTCTTCTTGAGAGTAGCCCTTTGCCACTAATCTTGCCTTGTTCCTGGTTATAACTCCATCTTCATCCATTTTGTTTCTGAAGACCCACTTGGTTCCAATGACAGGATGACTTTTTGGTCTTGGTACCAATCTCCATACTTTGCTTCGTTAAAACTGGTTGAGTTCTTCCTGCATGGGTTCTATCCAACTAGAGTCTTCCATAGCATCCTCTATCTTCTTTGGTTCTATTTGTGATAGAAAGCTTAGATAAAAGCATTCATTTAGAGTGGCAGCTCTTGTTTTGATTCTAGCACTCAGATCTCCAATGATTAGATCCTGAGTGTGATCTCTGGCCCACCTGTTGCCGGTTGGGACATCGGTCCTGATGCCTTCTTATCTTAAGTCTTCAAGATCTATTTCTTCTTCTTGGTGTGGAGGTTCGTTGTCCTGTATAGACCTCTCTACGATCTCATTTTGTTGCTCAACGATTTCACTATCTGGCACTATGATCGTAGTGTTGAGCTCGACGATTTCATTCGTAGTGTCTGAACTATCGGTCGTAGTGTCTTGAAGCACTGTGTTGTCTAAGTCTGTTTCATCAAAGATGATGTGAATCGAGACTTCAACACTCATTGTCTTCTTGTTGAACACTCTATAGGCCTTACTGTCTGTGGCATACCCAAGAAAGATTCCTTTGTCTGACTTGGGCTGAAATTTTGTCAGATACTACTTTCTATTGTTGAGAATGTAGCATACACAGCTGAAAACATGAAAGTAGCTGACACTTGGCTTTCTTCCTTTCCACAGTTCGTAGGGCGTCTTTTTGATCGTAGAGTGTATCAGTGACCTATTCTGAGTGTAGCATGCAATGTTGACAGCTTCTGCCCAGAAGTGTTCAGGAAGATGAGCTGCTGCTAGTAGAGTTCTTCCAGCCTCTATCAAGGTTCTGTTTATTCTTTCAACTACTCCATTTTGTTGAGGAGTTCGTGGAGCTGAAAAGTCATGACTGATGCCATTGTCTGTGCAGAACTGGTCTATTTCTGAGAAATCGAATTCTCTTCCATGATCACTTCTTATGGCCTTGATTTTCTCTCCTTTCTCGTTCATCACCAGTCTAAACATCTTGATTAATTGGGAGCTCGTTTCATCCTTTGAAGTTAGGAAGAATACCCATGTGAATCTGGTGTAGTCGTCGACTATAACTAGAGAGTGTCTTTTTCCTCAAAGACTAGTTGTTGGAATTGGCCCAAATAGATCCATGCGAAGCAACTGCAGGGGCTTGTCGATAGAGTTAGCAATTTTGCTCTTGGATGAGCTTTTGGTTTGCTTTCCAAGCTGACAGGTATTACATGGCCTTTCTTTTACGAAGTTGAACTTAGGCAGGCCAACAACGAGATCTTTTGATGCCAGTTTGGACATGCTTTTGAAGTTTAAGTGAGACAATCATGTATGCCATAGCCAGCTCATTTCTTCAGATGCTTTTGCCAGAAAACATATTGTCTCGTCTGAGCTTAGTTGACCAAGATTCACTATGTAGACATTTTCTTCTCTTGTCCCAATTAGCTTTACAGCAGATGTCTTCAAATCTCTGACTTGACATTGGTTGTTGAGGAATGTTACTTGATGACCCTTGTCGCAGAGTTGACTGATGCTTAGAAGGTTGTGTTGGAGACCTTCCACATATGTTACTTTGCTGAACGATACTGCACCATTGCCAGCAGAGCCATATCCTCTTGTCTTGCCCGAGTCATTGTCTCCAAAGATGACTGAGGAACCCTCCTTCTCTATGTAATTAGATAGAAGGGCTTTGTTCCCGGTCATGTGCCTTGACCATCCACTGTCCAGATATCATGTAGTGATCGTGGAGCTCTTTTCCTGTCAAAACATTGAACCTTCATTTTGGTACCCATATTTGCATGGGTCCTTCTTTGTTAGTGCCTTTGAACATGAGCAAACATCTCATACTGCTGTGTCAGGAGTGATTGTTTGTTTTCTCTAACTTCTTCAGTTCCTTCGTGCAGATTAGCAGTGCTTCCCAAACCTCCTTAGCTGTTTTGTTATTAACAACGTTTTTGAACAGATCATATTCTAAGGATTGGAACAGGATGTTCTTGGCCTTTTTGTCAAGTTGGGCAACTCTGTTCTCGTTGTCTGTCCACTTTTCTTTAACTTTGATTTGTATTCTATTTGGATCGTCAGTGGTTGGTGCAAGCTTTGTTGGAACATAGGGCCCATTCTGAATGGTCTCAAATAGATCTTCATCTATTGAGTCCATGTATGCTTACATCCTGACTTTCCAGTTTGCAAATTTATCCTTGTTGCACATTGGTGGCTTGCTGCCTCCTCCAATCCTAGATTCGCTTGGTACGTGTGCCATTGGATCTACTAAAGCTTGTAAGCTGTATAATAGAACCTGTTTTGATACCAATTGTTAGTTCCTAGTAAGCACAATAGTTATCTAGAAGGGGGGGGGTTGGATAGATATTTAAAAAAATCTTTCCGTTTTAAACTTGTTAGTTAATGATGATCAAAACTTAGCGGAATTTAAGTTTGTTTTAATCTCTTTTGTAAAGTAGTGGAGTTATGAGAGTGAGGCAGTTATAGCAGTTATGGCAGATACAGCAGTTATAGTATGAACGTAAAAGACACAGTCGTTTTAAGTATTTCAGAGCACTTAATGCTCCTAGTCCACTCTTCTACTCAACGAGTAGGAAATCCACTAAGGATGTCTTTTACAACTTCTGAATCACACAGATTCCTTCTAGACCAGCAGTCTAGGAACTTCTTAGTTCACTCTTGAACTCTTCAAGTCCAACAGACTTGGCTCTCTTACAATTCACTTAGAACTCTTCAAGTCCAACAGACTTGGTACTCTTCTTCAGTTGATTGGTAGATGTTGAGTTCTTGATGGTTGCTACTCAATTGCTGTTTAAGCACTTGTTCGAAAGAACTGAGTAGCTGAGCAAGCTTTTCTATTTCTTAGATCGTAGAGTTGAGCTTTGAGAGTTGTTCACATTGTTTGTTCAATGCTTGTTTTCTCTCTTATCTGCTTGATTTGCATATATGTGATCTTGAAAACTATCCGTTGGATCCATCCGTTGAGGCATTAAATGCGTTCGACCTGTCTGATCTTTGATGGAGACTTTTCTGTACATCTTCTGAACTGCATTCTGGGCCACTGACACTGTAGACTGCTTTCTCACCTAACACCTGAAAAGGTGTTTTCCCCCTTACCAATGGTACATTCCTTAGCATCTTCAATACGCTTCTTTGTTGCATACTAAGGATATTTCTTATGACTTTGGGACTGGTGAGTACTCTACGATTCATATCGTGGTACTATACGATTCAGATCTTGGTGACTTGTCGCCTTGGTGCCTGGTCTGATACTATCAGCCGAGAGCACTACGATTTCTCTTAAGTCCTTGCACACTACGATCTTCTCCTGCTTTAGTTGTAAACTCTACGTTTCCGAGAGCACACTATGATCGTTGACTTGTAAACTCTACGTTTTCGAGAGCACACTACGATCGTTGAGTTGGCTCGGCAAACGTTGGGACCACTCTACGATTTCCGAAGAGGCCCTTCAAGGCAGGCACACTACTATCTTTGAAGCTCTACGTTTCTGCCTTGACTTCTGCAATGTTGATCAGATTGATACACTACGATTTCTTCGAAGCCTATCTATTACATCTCAAGATCAACCTAACAGCTTTGATCCTTCTATCTATACATTCTATTACAGAATGATACACGTTAAGAGCTTAGATCAACCTAACAAATTTGATCTATCACTAAGTCCTTGTACATATATTACTTGAAGGACTTTACAAATAATCATGAGCATATACATTAAAACATCAAATCATAATACGCATTCTCCCAACAAATTTTTCATTTTTGAATCCATTAACTCAAAATTCACCTTTGAGTTCATTTTTGACGAAAACGATAAACGTTCGTGAACTTTCAACGCTCGTTTCTTCGTTCTAAGTTAAAATTCGGTCATTTTTTAGTCCGGAACTCTAGAATGCCAAATAATACTTATTTCCATCGAAAACCAACGTTTCCGAGCTCAATGTCAAAATTCGAATTCCATTCTGAGAATTTCACGATTTCGACGATTATCGTCCAAACTCGTGAATTCTGCCATACCTTCGTTACTTAAGATTTGTTCATCATTTCAAATGGATTCATTCCATCATACTAACATCCTAACCATCCATATTTCAATAACTTGTACATGATAAGTTCTTACATGATCCTCATTAGTTGAAAACTTCATTTATTGCTTATCCTATAACATGAATTATTTACGGCTTAAGTATTTTGATTAATCATTCTCATCACTTCCTAGCATACAAGTTCTACCACTACTCACATCTCTAACAATTGAAGAGAGGGAGAATCATGTTTTATGATCTTACCCTTGAAGATTTCTTGATTAAGCTTTGTTCTTCTTCTTGCTTCTTGAACTTAACCAATGTCTAATTTTTCTAGCTTTTTCTCTCTAACCAATAAGCACTTATGATGTTGGATGAAATAAAATAACCAACAAATGGGCTAAGACATCTTCTATTTATAAGAAATCCTAGATTAGGGTATAATGGTCAATAAGCAATCCACCTCCTTAATAAACCTCATCACTATTCATTACTTGATCACCACATAACTTATCATTTACTTAGACACCAAGTATAAGCACTTTACTTAGCCACCAAGTATAAGAACTTTACTTGGCAACCACTTTGGGTCAACCATGTGGTTGCCCCATGAGTCATACTTAACCATTGGATCGATCCATGGATTCGGTTCTTACTTTGGGCTTTTAGTTTAATTAACTTAACTTATACTTTGGGCTTGTATTTAACAAACATTTGGGCTTTAACATTAATTCACATTAGACTTAACCATTCCTAGCATTGGACTTACATAATTCCAATTGGACTTTACAACTTCCTACACAATCCTACAAGTCCATTACATATGGCTTAAAGCCTTAGAACGTATTGTTTACGTATTTTTCTCGTATTCCAACTCGTATATTTATTCATCATATACGACATACCATCATTTATACATACTCATATAATACCTCGTATCATACTCGTACTCATTACTTTGTACAATACTTACGTATCATACGATATCATCGTTTAACTTCTTAACGCTTTAGTTTTCCTAACATTCTTAAATTAAATCCGCAGGCAAAAAACTACGTTTTCCGTGAATTATTATTCCATAATCCATCTTCCCTCAATATTCTATCTGTGAGGGCCCCAAATCCGGGTCCCAAATCACCGTGGATCCGGTACAATCATTCTATCACTATTACGGAATATATAAACATAAATTTTTTATACAATAAACTTTACACACTATTCCCCAAGGTTGAATAACCTTAACTTATACACAACTCACAAACTATCTAACATATAATGTTATTATCATACATAATTGTTACATTTTTAGCTGCACAAATTAACTTAAGCGGGACTTGGCTTTATTCTTTCATGTATCCGACGTATTCGTCTTTGTCAGGAATAAACATGTGAATGATATTCCTATTTAATATATGATTTGATTATGATATATATGAATGAATATGCAAGTATGCTTGCATTAAGAAAAGCTGTAAAGTCCTTTGATAGATAATAGAAATATATGTACAAGGACTTAGAATGAATTGATCAAATATGTTAGGTTGATCCTACATAAGCAAAACAACTTTGTAAAGTCCTTAAAAAGAAATGATATACAAGGACTATAAATATAGCAAGATCAAGCTTGTTAGGTTGATCTTATGATGTAATAGATAGGCTTGTCTGGTCGTCGAGCACTGCACCAGAAGTCGTAGTCTGCCAGGTGAGTCAAGGTTAACTCGAGAGCTATCGAGGCAGAATAGGAGTATGCAAGATAGTAGATCTCGGAGTTCGTAGACTGCCAGGGGAAACGAAGAAAGATCGTAGTGTATCGAGTATAGCTTCCTCGGGATCGTAATGTGCTGAGGAAGTTATGTTCAGAATCGTAGAGACAGCCTGCCTACGAGCCGACCGGTTATCTGCCGAAGCCAAGACAGAAACGTAGACTACACTCAGAGTCATAGAGTCTACTGATGCCAAAGCCAAGTCAAGGATCGTAGATCACACTCTGAGTTCGTAGAGTCTATTGATTACATGTAGAGATTGTAGTCAAGTAAGATCAAATGAAGACAACAAGCACAAGGCAGAAATCGTAGTGTCAAGATCTGATCTTGGGATCGTAGTGTCTGCACAAGCCGAAGCTGAATCGTAGAGTGCAGAACTATGATATAAGAAGAAGTTCTTACAATGCAAAGGATGAATCGTAGAGCATATACGGTTCTCAACAAATAAGCACTCCCAGAGAGAAGAGATTGAAGAAGATTCTGGTTCTGCACCTCAGGAAGCAGACGAACAAGAAGATTATCCAGTTCCCTCTCTTGCAAGATTTAGCAGAAGTATCGTAGAGGAAGTGTCAAATGATCTAACAGATGCTTCACCAGAGAGATGGTTCTTCCAGTGGATGCCATGGCTAAAGGCCTTTACTGAAAAAGATGGAAGCTACTTCAGCTGGTGTTACAAGCAGTTTCCAAGCATGGAACTGGTGGCTCAGAACTTTCCAAGAGTAAAGAAGTTTGCCACCAAACTGATCAAAGACCAGCCCCACTTCAAGGTCTATCGACATGCTAGAAATCTCTATATCCCCTACGATCGTAGAGTGGATTCTGAAGGAAGAAGAGTCATGACCAAGGAGCTGATCGTAGAGTCTGTTCACTCTACTACTGAGGATGTTCAAGCCCAAAACCAGAAGCCTCCTTATACTCAAGCACTACTATCAGACACTCCATCATCCACCACAAGCAATTGGTACTCCACGATTGTTCAGATTATCCAAACCTTTGAAAATTTGTCCAAAGATGACGATCGTAGAGTCCAATCCATTGCTTAACTTGAAGCTGCCAACCAAAAAGATCAAACTACTTTGGAGCAGGAACTACTGAAGAGTTCTGATGATCTAAGCAAGAAGATATCTATGCTCACTGAAGAATCACAGAAGCAGACAGCAGCAGACAACAGCAGGAGATGATTCTTTCCAGCACAAGCTTCAAGCTATCTTGACTGATGTATCTCTCAAACCCCAAGAAAGAGATAACATATATCAGAAGGCCATCCAAGATCAAAAGGCTGAAGCTCTACAAGTTCAGAAGGCAAATGAAGAACAAATCCAAGCCCTCTCTGACAAGATTGACGACCTGAAGCAGTCATTCTCAGTGCAACTTGAGCTAGGCTAGCAGGAACTCAAGTTTGAAGTTTCCAACACCTCCTACCTGATAGAGCAACTTATTTCCAACATGGAGCAGCTCTCTCAAATGATTGATGACAAAAAGGGGGAGAAAAAGAGGCATCGAAAGAAGAGGAGCAAGAGACACTTAAGGAAGAGCAGAGGGTTAAGGGAGAAGAAGTCAAAGAAGAAGAAAGAAGCTGTAGACAAAGAGTCATCATCTGAGGGGGAGCCAAAAGCCAGATCAGGAAGATGCTAAAGAGGACCCAAGCAAAGACAGAAGGTCATCATCCCAAGGGGAGCAAGAGTAAGAAGAACAAATAGTTGAGTAGCTGATCAACAAGCATCCTGGAAACATACATGAGCCAATGAGGTACATCTCTAACTTGTTAGGTATGTTCTGGATCCAGGATGTCGAATGTCTAACTATATAAATTGCCATATCAATATAAATGACATTCATGATTATCTGTTTTAGAAATACAGATGCTCACTGTATATAAGATTCATTCATAATATTCATATGCACTTATTATTTTTCTCATAATCAAATAGGGGGAGATTGTCTGGAATAAACATGTGAACGATATTCCTATTTAATATATGATTTGATTATGATATATATGAATGAATATGCAAGTATGCTTGCATTAAGAAAAGATGTAAAGTCATTTGATAGATAATACAAATATATGTACAAGGACTTAGAATGAATTGATCAGATATGTTAGGTTGATCCCACATAAGCAAAACAGCTTTGTAAAGTCCTTAAAAAGAAATGATGTACAAGGACTATAAAGACAACAAGCACAAGCCAGAAATCGTAGTGTTAAGATCTGATCTCGGGATCGTAGTGTCTACACAAGCCGGAGCTAAATCGTAGAGTGCAGAACTACGATTTAAGAAGTAGTGCTCACAATGCTAAGGATGAATCGTAGAGCATATACGGTTCTCAATAAATGAGCACTCCCAGAATATATAAAGGAACGAAGCCTCTGGTTCAAGCTGTAAGCTACATCCAAGGAAACCAGAGAGCACTCAACGGATGGCATGCAGGCTAACAGAAGATCTAAGCACCAACCCAATCAGCATCAAGATTGAGTTGTAAGGCCATTCGTAATGAAGTCTTCTACAAGGAGATCCAAAGAAGACTTCAGAAGCTGACTAAGGAAAGTTAGCTAATGCAGTAGCTATCAAGTGAACAGAAGACAAAGATCTTGGAGGGAACCAAGATCGTAGTGTTTGCTACACAAAGAAGGAACTGATGGAAGGTGAACCGAGATACTGGTCAGCCTCTGAAGAGCAAGGCTAAAGTGATTAAGTGCAGGGTCAGTTCATTGATGATAAGTGAACGGGAATCACAAGGAGAAAGCAAGCTGGACGCGCCACAAATCTGATGTGTCTTGATATTCAGAAGGGGACCAGAGCAAGGAATTAGGTCATCAATCTCTAAGAACAGTCGAAGCAAACAGAAGTATTGAAGCACTGCACAATACAAGGAAGAGGTGTTCTACATTGAAGATCCAATCAACACTCTTCAAGATCATAGTGTTAACCCTTCCAGTCAATGAGCAACACTTAACAAGACACTACGATCAAGTCCTTGAAGACGTGCATCAGAATCGTAGAGTCCGAATAACTGAAGACTGAAGCATTGGTAAAGGTTCAATCTGAAGGGTAATATTCAGACAAGTGCCTTTTGAGAGCATCGATGTAATAGGACAACCTCTGATCGAGGAATCAGAAAGAGGTAATAAAGTCTTCGACCTGCCCAAGACATTAAAGTGATACATCAGATAGGGTAGGTGAAACAGTAGACTGCAGCGTCAGAAAAAGTATAACAAGTCACATTAAGCAGTCTACATCAAACAACTTGAGACCTATGAAGATATTTGAATAGCCTTCAACGACTACTTTCCAACGAAAGGATTGTGAAGGAGTATAAATAAAGAAGATCTTCAAAGATCAAAGGTTGCTGGAGTTGTTGAGTTTGGAGAGAAGGTGGACTGATCTAAACCATGTGAAATAGTGAGTCAGAAGGCTCACTCTACGATCCACCAAGAACACTTAGAAGTCAGATAAAGAAAGAAGTAGAAGTGGGATTTCTACTATGTAGAAGTGAGAGTTCTACTACATGAAGAGTGTTCAGAACTGCCGAGAGAAAGAAGAGCATCATGACATTTTGATGTCCATCATGGGAAGACTCTAAGTACAATAGAGAAGAGCCTACAGTCATCTTAGAAAGTCCATTATGAGAAGGCATCAAGTAGCAAGAAGGAAGATCACAAATGCCATCTTGGTGTCAAGCATGAGAAAGCTTCTAAGTACCTAACAGAAGAGCTTACCGTCATCTTAGAAGCCTATCATGTGCAGCCATCAAGTACCAAGGAGAATGATCTTCAAAGCAGTTCAACAAGGGGTCATCCGAAATGGTTGAGTAACCATAGAAGCTGAGCATAATGCAACACTCAGCTGCACTTCAAGGATGATCAAGCCAAACTACTAAGTATAGAAGATGTTCAGAGCATGAAGACATCTTAGCAGCTCAGCACCGACTCCAACAACAACAACAAATAACTCAACAAAGCCAGGGCCTGAGGGGTCCTTGCCCAGAAGGACTAAATGAAGCAGGGCCAGAAGGGTCCTTGTCTGAAGGGACTAAATGAAGCAGGGCTAAAAGGGTCCTTTTCCGGAGGAACTAAACGAAGTTCCAAGCCTGTTGGGCTTGAAGAGTTCCTAGGGAACTAGAGGAGTCCCAAGGGTGATGGCCTTGAAGAGTTCTTAGTGAACTGAAGTTTCAAGGCTGCTGGCCTTGAAGGAATCTTTGGGATTCAGGGTGCTGCCCTTCCTTAGTGGAAATCCTTCTAGTTGAAAGCAGAAGAATGGATTAGGAGCTTGAGTCTCTGAACCACTTAAAACATCTTGTGTCTTTTACATTATGTACTATAACTGCTATAATTGCTATGTATGTTTTAACTGCTTACAACTAAACTTACTCTACGAACAATGTATGTATGATTATGAATATATCAATGAAGGGGATCTTTTACTTATTCCGCTGTGCTTGAAAAGATTCTTATGTTTGTCATATGTTAATTATGAATAATATAATGTAAACCAAAAAAGTATTTTGAAATAAAAAGGATCTATTCAACCCCCCCCCCCGCCATTCTAGATCTATTGTGCCCTCTAGGAACTAACAATTGGTATCAGAGCAGGTTCTCATGCTATATTCAAAAGCTAATCGCTTTGAGTCTGATCCCAGAAACTAACATTGTTCTAAACTTAGTCTAGCAGTAAGTAACTTGTTATATGTAGAAGAGCTCACACGTTGGAAATATTATGTATAGGTAACTATGTGTATACACCTGAAGCTGCTCAGATTGGTCCATATCCTCGATTGTTATATCAACAAGACCAATCCTAACATGTAGTCAATCTTGTAGTCTAAAGACCAGGCGAGAGAAAGAGCACAAGAGACATCAATGACAAAGAGTAAAGCATCCACCAGTCTGAAAGATGAAGAGGTCATACATGCTAAGAAATGCTGATCAAGAAGAGAAAGAAGATCTTCTCAAACTAATGAGTGACCAACCAGCAACTGGGTGCTATCTTTGTAAACTCAAAGTTGTCAAAGATCTTAATGCTGAGATTCTCTTGGCCTATATCTTCAATACCACTACTGATTGATTAAAGGCCGAAAAGAGCAATAAGCTGTTAGGAGCAAAAGTAAAGCCATGCACATCAATACCTAAACTCAGTATATCTTCGATAAATGACTGTTTCGTAACTAACAGTAAAAAGGTACGGTTCCTCACTATTATAAATGTACATTATTATTGCATCTTCTATGAACTATAACAATATTCTGTCAAGGAGTCGTAATCTACCTAAAAAGGTGAAGAGAGAAAGTAACATGAGGATGAAAACTCAAATGACTATAAACTTTCTCTCTATCCAAGTTTTAGGCTGAAGATGATATCTTGAAGGAAATCTGAAATGGGTCATAAGAGCATCGCATGCCTAATGAACTTTATGTGAAGTAATCTTTGCTGATGGGTTAGTATGTATGTACAAGCCTATGCTCTAAGTGTTTGACAACACAGAGCATGATCAGTTTTGCAAAAGGATCTTGCTAATTTGTAGAAACTGATCACCTCAATGACTCAACTAGATACTCCTAAATCGTAGAGCTGATTCTCACTCTGTGAACACTTAAACATTGTGAACATAAACCAGTAAATGATGAAACCATCATAGATAGAGAGTGTGTTATTAGATGCCAAATCCCACACACACTCACCATCATGCACCTCAAAATTTATTATCATAAGATAGTTGCATGCATGAATATTTCTGTTGGTGATAAATATGATGATTATCCAAATAAGAGGAACAGGGGTTTAGAAAACTAACCTAGTAGGATCCATTTAACTATGGGTACAAAAAATGGAAATATATTTAAACCTGCAGGTACTTGATCAGCCTGACCACACTAAGGAATGCTGAAGCAGAAGACTTCATTCAAGAAGACTCAACCAGCAGAAGGCTAAGGACTGTTCAGAGATAAGTCTGATAAAGCTCCTATATGTCCAAGCTTGTCTTTGAAGACCCTCTGAGCTAACCAGAATGGAGCTCACATGGCTACAAATCTGTATATGGCAGCATGTCATACAAAATAAGATAAAGAGGATTCTATATGCTCATATCAAGAAAGACATGCTTTATGAAAAGGATCCTCAAGGGAAGCTCACAATAGAAGATCATGGAGCAGGAACTACTGAAGAGTTCTGATAATCTAAACAAGAAGATATCTATGCTTACTGAAGAATCACAGAAGTTGACAGCAGCAGGAGATGATTCTTTCCAGCACAAGTTTCAAGCTATCTTTACTGATGTATCTCTCAAACTCCAAGAAAGAGATAACATATATCAGAATGCCATCCAAGATCAAAAAGCTGAAGCTCTACAAGTTCATAAGGCAAATGAAGAACAAATCTAAGCCCTCTCTGACAAGATTGACGACCTGAAGCAGTCATTCTAAGTGCAACTTGAGCTAGGCCAACAGGAACTCAAGTTTGAAGTTGCCAACACCTCCTACCTGATGGAGCAACTTATTTCCAATATGGAGCAGCTCTCTCAAATGATTGATGACAAAAAGGGGGAGAAAAAGAGGGATCGAAAGAAGAGGAGCAAGAGGTACTCAAGGAAGAGCAGAGGGTTAGGGGAGAAGAAGTCAAAGAAGAAGAAAGAAGCTGCAGACAAAGAGTCATCATCTGTGGGGGAGCCAAAAGATGATGATAACAAGATTGCAAAGTCTGAGGGGGAGCCTGATCAGGAAGATGTTGAAGAGGACCCAAGCAAAGACAGAAGGTCATCATCCCAGGGGGAGCAAGAGCAAGAAGAATAAATAGTTGAGTAGCTGATCAACAAGCATCCTGGAAACATACATGAGCCAATGAGGTACATCTCTAACTTGTTAGGTATGTTCTGGATCCAGGATGTCGAATGTCTAACTATATAAATTGCCATATCAATATAAATGACATTCATGATTATCTGTTTTAGAAATACAGACGCTCACTGTATATAAGATTCATTCATAATATTCATATGCACTTATTATTTTTCTCATAATCAAATAGGGGGAGATTGTCTGGAATAAACATGTGAACGATATTCCTATTTAATATATGATTTGATTATGATATATATGAATGAATATGCAAGTATGCTTGCATTAAGAAAAGATGTAAAGTCATTTGATAGATAATACAAATATATGTACAAGGACTTAGAATGAATTGATCAGATATGTTAGGTTGATCCCACATAAGCAAAACATCTTTGTAAAGTCCTTAAAAAGAAATGATGTACAAGGACTATAAATATAGGAAGATCAAGCTTGTTAGGTTGATCTTATGATGTAATAGATAGGCTTGTCTGATCGTCGAGCACTGCACTAGAAGTCGTAGTCTGCCAGGTGAGTCAAGGTTAACTCGAGAGCTATCGAGGCAGAATAGGAGTATGCAAGATAGTAGATCTCGGAGTTCGTAGACTTCCAGGGGAAACAAGGAAGGATCGTAGTGTACCGAGTAGAGCTTCCTCGGGATCGTAGTGTGTTGAGGAAGTCATGTTCAGAATCGTAGAGACAGCCTGCCTACGAGTCGACCGGTCATCTGCCAAAGCCAAGACAGAAACGTAGACTACACTCAGGGTCGTAGAGTCTACTGATGCCAAAGCCAAGTCAAGGATCATAGATCACACTCTGAGTTCGTAGAGTCTATTGATTACATGCAGAGATCTTAGTCAAGTAAGATCAGATGAAGACAACAAGCACAAGGCAGAAATCGTAGTGTCAAGATCAGATCTCGGGATCGTAGTGTCTGCACAAGCCGAAGCTGAATCGTAGGGTGCAGAACTACGATCTAAGAAGAAGTACTCACAATTCCAAGGTTGAATCGAAGAGCATATACGGTTCTCAATAAATGAGCACTCCCAGAATATCCAAAGGAACAAAGCCTCTGGTTCAAGCTACAAGCTACATCCAAGGAAACTAGAGAGCACTCAACGAATGAAATGCAGGCTAACAGAAGATCTAAGCACCAACCCAATCAGCATCAAGATTAAGTTGTAAGGCCATTCGTAATGAAGTCTTCCACAAGGAGATCCAAAGAAGACTTCAGAAGTTGACTAAGAAAAGTCAGCTAATGCAGTAGCTATCAAGTGAACAGAAGACAACGATCTTGAAGGCAACCAAGATCGTAGTGTTTGCTAAACAAAGAAGGAACTGATGGAAGGTGAACCGAAATACTGGTCAGCCTCTGAAGAGCAAGGCTAAAGTGATTAAGTGCAGGGTCAGTTCATTGACGATAAGTGAACGGGATATCACAAGGAGAAAGCAAGCTGGACGCGCCACAAATCTGAAGTGTCTTGATATTCAGAAGGGGACTAGAGCAATGAATTAGGCCATCAATCTCTAAGAACAGTAGAAGCAAACAGAAGTATTGAAGCACTGCACAATACAAGGAAGAGGTGTTCTACATTGAAGATCCAATCAACACTCTTCAAAATCGTAGTCTTAACCCTTCCAGTCAATGAGCAACACTCAACAAGACACTATGATCAAGTCCTTGAAGACGTGCATCAGAATCGTAGAGTCCGAATAACTGAAGACTGAAGCATTGGCAAAGGTTCAATCTGAAGGGTAATATTCAGACAAGTGCATTTTGAGAGCATCGATGCAATAGGACAACCTCTGATCGAGGAATCAGAAAGAGGTAATAAAGTCTTCGACCTGCCCAAGACATTAAAGTGATACATCTAACATGGTAGGTGAAATAGTAGACTGCAGCATCAAAAAAAGTATGACAAGTCACATCAAGCAGTCTACATCAAGCAACTTGAGATCTGTGAAGATATTTGAATAGCCTTCAACGGATACTTTCCAACGGAAGGATTGGAAGGAGTATAAATAAGGAAGAGCTTCAAAGATCAAAGGTTGTTTGAGTTGTCGAGTTTAGAGAGAAGGTGGACTGATCTAAACCATGTGAAATAGTGAGTCAGAAGGCTCACTCTACGATCCACCAAGAACACTCAAAAGTCAGATAAAGAAAGAAGTAGAAGTGTGAGTTCTACTATGTAGAATTGAGAGTTCTACTACATAAAGAGTGTTCAGAACTTCCAAGAGAAAGAAGAGCATCATGACATCTTGATGTCCATCATGGGAAGACTCTAAGTACAATAGAGAAGAGCCTACAGTCATCTTAGCAAGTCCATCATGAGAAGGAATCAAGTAGCAAAAAGGAAGATCACAAATGCCATCTTGGTGTTAAGCATGAGAAAGCTTCTAAGTACCTAATAGAAGAGCTTACCGTCATCTTGGAAGCCTATCATGTGCAGCCATCAAGTACCAAGGAGAAGGATCTTCAAGGCAGTTCAACAAGGGGTCATCCGAAGTGGTTGAGTAACCATAGAAGCTGAGCATCATGCAACACTCAGCTGCACTTCAAGGATGATCAAGCCAAGCTGCTAAGTATAGAACATGTTCAGAGCATGAAGACATCTTAGCAGCTCAGCACCGACTCCAACAACAACAAAAAAACAACTCAACAAAGCCAGGGCCTGAGGGGTCCTTGTCCAGAGGGACTAAATGAAGCAGGGCCAGAAGGGTCCTTGTCCGAAACGACTAAATGAAGCAGGGCCAGAAGGGTCCTTGTCCGGAGGGACTAAACAAAGTTCCAAGCCTACTGGGCTTAAAGAGTTCCTAGGGAACTAGAGGAGTCCCAAGGCTGCTGGCCTTGAAGAGTTCTTAGTGAACTGAAGTCCCAAGGCTGCTGGCCTTGAAGGAATCTTAGTGATTCAGGGTGCTGCCCTTCTTTAGTAGAAATCCTGCTAGTTGAAAGCAGAAGAGTGGATTAGGAGCTTGAGTCTCTGAACCACTTAAAACCTCTTGTGTCTTTTACATTATGTCATTTACATCATGTACTATAACTTCTATGTATGTTTTAACTGCTTACAACTAAACTTACTCTACGAACAATGTATGTATGATTATGAACATATCAATGAAGGGGATCTTTTTCTTATTCCGCTGTGCTTGAAAATATTCTTATGTTTGTCATATGTTAATTATGAACAATATAATGTAAACCAGAAAAGTATTTTGAAATAAAAAGGATCTATTCAACCCCCCCTTCTAGATCTATTGTGCCCTTTAGGAACTAACAGTCTTAATCTGCAAGGTTAATCATAATATATCAAGGTTAATCAGAAAAGTATTTTGAAATAAAAAATTTTCGTTCAATAATTTAAGGATATATCATGATGGAAAGAATTGAACAAAAGCTGGCTACAATTCTAAAATATAATTGCGAACTAGCATTAACAAATTTTACATAGCTGAACGAACACTGAACATAAACATATATATATTTGGACCGAATGGTAATGAAGGTGATCAACCTTTCATACCTAATGAATACATGCAGTATGAACATAGTGCGATTTAATAATTCTTAGATATAGCAATAAGAAATAATTAACCACAAGTATATTTGAATAATACAACTCGAGGTCGAGTTAAGAAAAACTTGCCTCAACATTTGATTATCGTTACATATTTTAATAAGCTTTGTCTGAAGACCTAATATATAAATAATATTTATTGCTAAGTTAGAATAATATCATCACAGTATTTAAAATAACCTACACATTATCACATAACCCTATCAGTCTATAACACACATAAAACATATCCTCAAGTCAAACTTTTACAGTCTGAGTCGAGTTTGGTACAATTCTGACATCCCGACGGCTTAGTCGGATAAATATCGAGTTTAAGTTTAATTAAACTCTATCTAAACACTTAACAATTATCTTAGATAATTATATTATCAATCAATTTTTTTTTCATAAGCTCATAATAATTTTCATATAATTATTATCATTTATCATGAATTTTCAATCATTAGTATCGTATTTATAAGAATTAAATACCACATAATTCCTTTATCATTAATATTTATTTAATACTAAATATTAACGAAAATCATAACATAATATTATAATATCCGATAATCGCTATTAATAATAAATATTAATGTTTTTCATGACAAAATATCAAAAGTTATATTTTATAACTTAAAATATTTTTATAACACTTCAATAATTTTTATATGATTTTTAAATCATTAATTCTATTTTTCCACAATTTATTTAATATAATTATTAAATAAATTAATTATCATTAATATTAATTAATTAAAGAAATTTCAGAAACGCATGTAAGTGGACAAGGTGGTAGGTTTGACCGGTTGTAATTCATGGATCCGGAGGTATCTGGATTCGATTAGGTGTTCAGATTATAGTATAGATGCAATACTACAACCCTAAACAAATAACATGACCATCTTATATCTAAGCAGAGAGATCTGGGCCCTCAAAAATTATGTCAGACATGTTCTTCATTTTCTAGGTTACCCAGAAATGAAGAACAACCTAGGTTCCTACTTTGCAGCTTTAAATCTTAGCTTTCTGGACTCGGTTTGTGTGATCTAGTGTTTTAATATTGTAAAACACATGTCAGGGTACAACGAAATAACATCAGATCATCATAACAACAACGAATTCTAAGATATCAAGGCCGGTCAAACTCTGACCGAAAAGATGCTCTAGAAGATTCTGGGTTTTCCAGAATCTTCATCCGGCGAGTTGGTCAATGTAGGTTTGACCACAAATAACTTTGATTCTACAGTTAATATAGGTGATCTAATAGCATGTACTTGTAGTTCATATACCAGTCTACATCAACAAACCAACAACTTGACAAAAATAACAAATTACAGCAAGATCTAGCACCTGCAAAACGTTGTTAGAATTTTCTGGGCTGCCCAGAAACTCATTTCGTGAACGGTCAACACAGTTTGACTGCTTAAAACTTTCAATCTAAACATGATATGGGCTTGATTCAAGTTCCAGATCAAAGCCTACATGGCAAAGAACATATCTATAACTCTAAACACATATATCATCAAACACACAGATCTAGAAGCTCTAAAATTTTCTTGTCAGAGCAAATAACTAGGGTTCATTATCAGTTTCAAAATTTTATTTTCGTGCATCTAGATGTTATAGATCTGTGATCTAAGAACCCAGATCACTACTTAACACTCTTTGACAAATTTCTATCCAACAAATAACAACATCTAACATCAGATCATAAAATTTTTAAGATTTAGGGTTTATACCACTTTGATGCTTGATCTTGAATCTGATCCTTGTGATCTGATCTTGGAATGCTATGAACTGATATTGTTTTATCTTTTGGTCTCACACTCTCTCAAGATTTCGAAAATAAAGAGAGAAAAGGTCTAGGATAATATGAAAAGTAAAGTAAATATTTTACTTAACTTTTACCTTTGATTTTAGATTCAATGAATGTAGTGTTACAAGGTGGCACCAAAGATTAGATATGGTAAGATATCAAGCACATGTCAATATCTAAATGGATGAGTCACCAAGATTTGGCAAATCTTTTACTTAAATTCTAAGAAAAGGGTATTTTAGACATTTAACATTTAATTTTAAAGGCATACTTGTCATTTGCCCTAACCCTTAGGGTTTAGGGTTTAACCCTTTAGTTTTTGAAATTTAATTTCTAGGATTTCCAAATTTCGAATTTCAAAATAGAAAATTAATATTTCTAAATTATAATTAGGATTCTCTAATTATATTAAAATTTCCTAATCATAAATTCAATGTTGCTAATCAAGATTAGTATTTCCTAATTAAAATTGCTAATTTAGCAATTAGGTTTCATAATCATACTTTAGGGTCTATAACCCAAGAATTAGGGTTTCCAACATTAAAATTAGGGTTTTCTAATTAATAAAATAGGCTTACCCCTAATTAGATTTGTGATTAATACACAAAACAAAAAACCCTTATACATAGTATTTAAATCCCCAAATTAGGGTTTTCAACTTTCGAATTAGGGTTTAAAACTCCCAGAATTAAAATTAGGGTTTTAGAACCTATTTTAGGATTTCTAGAACCAGTTTTAGGGTTTCTTATAAATCCCAAGAATTTTCTAGTTGAACGTTGACGTTCTTAATATAATAATAGGGTTTGCCACAAATATAGGATATCTGTTCAACCCTTGACCCTTAACCACATACTGTACACATATACACAGAACATATACACTTATATCCTTAGTCCTGAATAATTCTGCAGAAAAATTTTCAAATCTATTAAATTCCTTCCTGAAAATATCAAATCCATTTACTTATTTTCTGTCTAGGTTTAGTATTTAATCTTAATTCAATATTTTAAGATTTGATAAATATCCAAATTCTCGGGTTGTCACATTCACCTCTTCTTCTAAAAATTTCGTCCCCGAAATTTACCTTACACCTTACACTATACGCCATTCATACACAACAACACATGCTACCCAATACATTCCTCACAAGAGTAAAAATTTTCAAATATTGCTGAGGGGGGTTATATAGACTATTGTCTGTCATTTTCGCAAAGGTTTTGTGAAAATTCATCCGTAAAACGCACTAGTCTTATGAACATAGTGGGTAATTAGCCCGTTCTGCCCAGTACTGACCAAGTATTGTAAGTTGGGACAATTTTTCCCCGTTCCTTCTATTCCATCCGCCTTAGGCGCACACAAATTTTCTTAACTCAGTCTTTAGCGAAATCCGCCACAAAACAATTTGGTTCGGGAGAATTTTCAAAGAACACTTAGAATTTCATAAACGTTGGTCTAGCCGAATCGAATAGCATAGACTCATATCTATAATTCAATTCAATCGAAATATTTAAGTATAGCCAAAACCCCGTTGGCAAATTAAAATTTTGAAATTAGTTTGAAGCCCGTTTGAGGATACCGTCATCCAGTGACTTTGTCATAACACATCATACAATAGTGGAACACCGATTTTAGATCAAATTCAACACTAAGTATTTCTGCATTTACAACTCCATCAACTTTTTATCATCTCTGCACCAGGTTACATGGTACATAAATGATAAATAAAAGTATATTTTGATATTTCAAATCATTATCGTCTAGCCGAAACAAGTAACATAGACTATACTTTAAACCGTTCAAAAATCATTACAAATCTGTTTTATTACCTCAACAGGTTACGATGTTTCGGTGGCCCGAAGTCCACTCATACACAATGGTCACTCGGAGTTAAGAATAAAAATTCATTTCAAAAAGCACATAGTGCGTTTTTATCTTAATGTCACAAATTTCGAGTCTAGCATAACTAGAAGATTTAGAAAACCTATGTCTCCACTAATGATCAATTTCTTAAACAGTCTATCTATTCCTACTATCCTTAATACTCCATTCACACATAATTATTCCTGGTTCGTCAAACCACACTCATGAGTTCAAGAACTTTCCACAATCATATGAGTTTAAGAACTTATCCTAGTCAGACCTTTGGCGTCCATTCGCTGAGGGGTTCATAAACATTTCATATAATCATGAGTCACGAACATATCATAAGTATGAGTTTTAAGAACTCGTACTTAACCTGATATTCTCTACCTATAACCTATCTTTTTGGTATACACATGAGAAAAGAATCACCTTCTCAACACACGTATAACAAATAGCGCGACACAGACATTTTAATAATTATCCTAACTCCCTTCTCCATACGAATTTCATTTAATCCGTATTCATAATCCTTTCCATGAATCTGTACCAATTCATAGTACAACTGACACACAACAATCTTGCTGTAAACTTTTCACTCATTCGTTTGATCCTTCTCCATATTATAACCTTATCAGATCACGGGGTGATCTCATCGTATATATTACGATTAATTTCTATGTCTTAATCACTTTGTTTTATGATCTCCTATCACTGTACTTTTAGCCTTTTAGACTCTATCTATTCATCACTACTATTCACCGTAATTATCAGAGTTAGGGAACTTTGTATCTTATAACTCGCCGAGATTCGTCTTTGAATCTTGCAGACCAACTAACTCTATTTTAGTTAGTCATTATCCTAATCACTGCGGTTATTAGTCTCAGGTATTCCTACCTAAGGTTCATAACTAACAACTTTGTTACCAACTGTGAGAGCCCCAAATCCGGGTCCCAAATTACCGCGGATCCGGTATAATCATTCTATCACTATTGCGGAAGATATAAACATAAATTGTTTATACAATAAACTTTAAACACTATTTCTCAAGGTCGAATAACCGTAACTTATACACAATTCATAAACTATCTAACATATAATATTAGTATCATACATAACTGTTACATTTTTAGCTGCACATATTATCCCAAGCTGGAAAGAATTGATGGAAAGAAATTGCGAACTAGCATGAACAAATTTTATATAGCTGAACGAACATTGAACATGAACACACACACACATATATATATATATATATATATATATATATATATGTATATGGTAAGGATCAAGAGCATTTTCCTTAAATAGCATTCCTCCTTAAATAACATTCTTTTATTAAAACTACGTCGTTTGGGAGGGACGCGGTGGCATTGTATTTACAAAAATACCACCGCGTCCCTCCACAACGACGTAGTTTTAATAAAAGAATGCTATTTAAGGAGGAATGCTATTTAAGGAGAATGCTCTTGATCCTGAATATATATATATATATATATATATATATATATATATATATATATATATATATATATATATATAATGGATCGAATGGTAATGAAGGTGATCAGCCTTTCATACCTGATGAATACATGCAGTATGCACAGAGTGCGATTTAATAATTCTTAGACATGGAAATCAGAAATGATTAACCACAAGTATATTTGAATAATACAACTCGAGTTCGAGTTAAGAAAAACTTACCTGAACCGTTGATTATCGTTACACATTTTAATAAGCTTTGTTTAAAGACCTAATATATAAATAATATTTATTGCTAAGTTAAAATAATATCATCATAATATTTAAAATAACCTACACAATATCACATAACCTTACCACATAACACACATAAAACCTATTCTCAAGTCAAATTTTACAGTCTGAGTTGAGTTCGGTACAATTTTGACATCCCGACGGCTTAGTGGGATAAATATCGAGTTTAAGTTTAATTAAACTCTGTCTAAACACTTAACAATTATCTTAGATAAGTATATTATCAATCAAAATATTTTTCATAAGCTCATAATAAATTTCATATAATTATTATCGTTTATCATGAATTTTCAATCATTAGTATCGTATTTATAAGAATTAAATACCACATAATTCCTTTATCATTAATATTTATTTAATACTAAATATTAATGAAAATCATAGCATAATATTATAATATATCAAAGTATTTTTAATACCTTAAAATCATATTTATATTTTTTTAAACCATTAAATTCATTATCCGATAATCGCTATTAATAATAAATATTAATGTTTTTCATGACAAAATATCAAAAGTTATATTTTATAACTTAAAATATTTTTATAACACTTTAATAATTTTTATATGATTTTTATATCATTAATTCTATTTTTAACAATTTATTTTGTATAATTATTAAATAAATTAATAATCACTAATATTAATTAAGTAATGAAATTCCTCACAAAATATAAAAAGTCATTAAAGAATAACTTAAAATATTTTCTTATACCATAATATTATTTTTCATGATTTTTCATGTATAATAATCATTTTTAAATAATTTATTTAATATTATAATTAAACAAATTAAATACCATTATTATTCCAAAAATATGAAATATTTATGAAATATATTCAAAATAATTTAAAACTAATTTTCAGGCTTTAAAATAATTTTTAGGAATTTATTTCGAATTTTTAATTATTAAAAACTATTTTTCTCTAATTATTTAGTAAAATAATTAATTTTTGAATTTAAGTATCGCTAAAGGTGCATTAGGCGACAAAACCGTGGCTAAAGATGTTCTTGGACTGTTCTTCATCAAACCCAGAAACACATTTAAGTGGACAGGGTGGTAGGTTTGACCAATTGTAATTCATGGATCTGGAGGTATCTAGATTCGATTAGGTGTTCAGATTATAGTATTGATGCAATACTACAAACCTAAACAAATAACATGGCCATCTTATATCTAAGTAGAGAGATCTGGGCCCTCAAAAATTATGTCAGACCTGTTCTTCATTTTCTAGGTTACCCAGAAATGAAGAACAACCTAGGTTCCTACTTTGCAGCTTTAAATCATAGCTTTCTAGATTCGGTTTGTGTGATCTAGTGGTTCATATAACGAATGTATTGTTTGAGTTGTGATTCTGAGGACAGAATCCTTGTAAGGAGGGAATGATGTAACATTCCAGAATTTTAAATTATAATATTAAATATTTATTGATTTATATAAGTATTTAATGGATATGTTTAATGTTAAATAAATAATTGTTCAATTTGAGTTGATGTGGTTTAGTTAATTATTTGTTGAATAAATAATTAAGGAGATTATTGATTTATATAAGTATTTAATGAATATGTTATTGTTTAATAAATAATTGTTCAATTTGAGTTGATGTGGTTTAGTTAATTATTTGTTGAATAAATAATTAAGGAGCTAAGAAAATTAATTGTTATGAGATTATATACTAATTTAATTTAATAATTAAGTTAGAGAGCTAATAATGATTAAATGAATTATAATATTTTAATTAGAATTTGTAATTAAAATAAGGTGTTAGTTGGTTAAATAAATTTATAATTATAAAGAAAATTATAATTATGTGGGAATGATTTATGTGTTAAAGTAATTTAATAGATTAGTATTTGAATTGATTAAATTGATTATTTAATTTAGTAGAAGTGTGTCAAATAACCTTGCTATAAAGGAGTTATTAAAATAAATTAAAGGAGTTTAATTAAGTTTTGGCCAAACAAGTCTTAATACATATTAAGTCTTTATTCTAATTGTGTTTTTCCAATCAAGGCATAAGGATTAATTGATTATATTTTAGTGGTTAGCCAAACAAGCCTTATGGCTTTTGATTTTCAAATAAAACATAACTGATATAAGTTATATCTATATTTATATTATATCATTAATATATATTACTACTATATACGTTATATTGTTAGTACGTATGTTAGAAGAGAGAAAAAGACTCAGTTGAAGAGTTTACACAGAGAAAAGAAGAGAGGAAGGAAGGCTAGAGAAATTGAGAAAGGAATTGGGGGAAAAAAAGCTTGATAATCAAAAGGATAACCATCTTCTTCTAACTCTAGGATATCATCTTCTTAATCAAAGGTAGGAGCTCAATCTTTTTCTTCAAAAGTTTAGTTTTCCTCTTCCCAAAAAGTCTCTGTAAAATAAAAGTAAAAAATGAATTGTTGATATGTATATAGTTTTGTATGATAATTGTTTGTAAAAGGTTGTTTGATGAGTTTATATGTGATTATAGAGAAATTAAGTCATGTATGTATGCAAATTGTGAAGAAAAATATATCACAGTGAGTTCATATGAAAATATATATGAATATGACTTAGTTTAAAGTAAAAATTAAGGTTAATTAGTTGTTAAATTGATTAATTGACTATTGAATTTGATAGAGTATGTATAATCATAACTATGATATTTTGAATTTACTGTTTTGATTGAAAAACAAAATCATAGTGTTGAATTTCATTAAAAATGTCAAAAATGGAGTTTTTATCAAAAGCAATGAAATTGGGTGTTGTAAATTTGATGTTTATGTTATTGTATGGGTAGAATCATGCTAGGAGCCTTTGCAATATGTTTACGTGAAGTCTCTGTATATATTACATGTAATTAGTTTGTTAAATTAGAGCTTGTAGGCCAATTTGGCTTTTTATTCATGCTGTTGTCGAGCTTGGTCGTCGAATTCTGGAGTTTGGAGCCGCAGCGCGGCCCAGCAGTACAAGTTTCGCGCCACAGCACCGGCGCCACGCCGCAGCGCCAATCATTGGCCTGTGACTTGCGCCGCAGCGCCAGCTCAGCACCGTAGCGCCAACCACAGTGTATGCTGTGGCGCCGCAGCGCGAGTTAGCAGAATGGTCTGACAGTTTTAGTTTATTACACAAATTTTGAAAATAAATGTTATGTGTTAATAATAGGAATGTTAAATGATGATTTCAGTAGTATTAAACTATGAATGAGCATGTTATCAAGGGTTAACGAGTATTAACATAGTTTGATTATGTGAATTTGTAATTTAACCTACATGATGTATATATTTGTTTATATAGATATAAAATATTGGTAATGACTAATTATGTCATGATGACATATGTATAGGGTATTGATTCAAGTTGTAAGGTTTAGCTTGTGCTCAAGGCAAGTTCTCTAACTCTATTTTTATAAGTGTGCGAATATTTAAACTCTTTTGAGCAAGTTCTCTAACTCTATTTTTATAAGTGTGCGAATATTTAAACTCTTTTGACTAAGTTTTCTAACGCCATACTTTCATTGTGCAAGTTTAATTTCGTTGAATACATTATTCTTTTTAATTCAATTTTAATTACACAAGTGGCTAACTCTACACTTTCGTAGAGCTAGATGGTTATTATTGAGAAAGCTCTTGTATCTAATTGTTCATAAGGATGCAAGTATTCTAAATCGTATATTTATTATTGAGCAACTTTCTTTAGTATGTAACTCGTTATTTAGCATACAAATCGCTATATTCTAGTTTTGAACAACTTTATCGTTCAAATTACTATTCATTATGCATGCTTGGTATCCAATTATCAATAACTTTAACTTAATATTGTTCGAAGCAAATTATGTTATGATTATTCAATGTTTATGCTATTAGATTATTCCTAAAGCATGATATTAATTTACAAATATCGATTCAGTTATGATTATTCCATAGCATACAGTTAGTTCTTTTGTATTCAACTAATCCTTAGTTGATGACCGTTGAATTCTAAATTACCCTGTAATGTATCCTGACCAAACTTACTTTGGTGCGGACTTGTATTCTAAATACTGAGATGAACAACTCTTTTATTAGAGGTTTACACTTAGCGTTAAAATGGTTGTGCACAATATATTGTACGAAAGGGTTGATCCCCCTAAGTACGTGGAGTCCTTATAGTCTTATGACTGTTAAAGTTAAAGTTGAAAGATTACTTATAACCGTGGACATGATTCGTGGTCATTAAACCCTCGGTAGTATGTTTAAAAGTGTTAATTGAACCTATCATTCAGTTCTATTGAGCCTATTTTTGGCAAATGTTGTAATGTTGTAAAGTTATTCATTCTTATTTCAAGTGAGCCTTGTTTGCTCACTCTTGCATATTAAATACTTATTGCAGCTAAGGTTGAGAAGGTCAATGAACCTACTACTAGCAAAGGAAAGGGAAAAATGTACAAGTGATGAAGACTTGTAATTTTATTTTATTGTTATAGACTTTTGAATGATGTAATAACTTAATTTCTGCATTTAAATGATTGTAATTAAAGGTTAGATAACCTGGGAGATTTTTATTTAAGTTTAATCCTATATGGGCAGGTTTTTATTATTCAATTTTATTATGATTGGGTAGTTATAAATGAATGTTTTGATTAAGTGAACACCAAATCTTGAGGAAATGAAGTACTAGGATTTGGGAGTGTCACAAGTTGGTATCAAAGCTTTAGGTTATGAACCTTAGGTGGGGGAAAAAGCCTTAGGAAGTAACCTTTGAAGAGGTAGTGGAGATAACTCTTATCGAGTTTTAGGGAAGAAGTAATAAAACACTTATGTGCTTATGTGTTTATAGTTTATGTACTCGTCAGTGTCGAGTAGAAATGATTAATAATTAAAACTTTAAAACTTTGTTGTCAGGATGACTAATGTTGGAGAATCCAGTCAGGCTAGGGAGGAAGGACCTCAAATGCCTATAGAGGAGGAGCCTAGCGACATTCAGGTAGTTTGGGAACAACTACTGCCACGGGAGTTAGCCCCGTTGGTCACAGTAGTAGAAGATGAGGATGATGATGTGAAAACAGATGAGGAGGATCCCATTGAGTTACCACAAGAGGATGAGGATGACGAGGAGGAGGAGGAGGAGACTCCACTAACCTCGATGGCTGCCCGTATGTACGATGAAGTCTACGACCGTAACGTGGAACTTCAGGATACAGTTGAGGAGTTGCAGGAGATAGTAGCTGAACAACAGACTACAATGACACAAAAAGACGGCGAGATCCAGGATCATGAAGAACGACTGACAAAGGTCGAGGAGAAACTAGTACAGACTGAAGGAGAGAAAGAACAACTAATCGAAGTGGTCGCTAAACTGAAGAACAAGCAGAGAGAAGAAGCTGCTAAGAGGGCAAGAGCTGAAGATGCTTACGAGGAAGCTTTTCAACGAACTAGATTAGCAGCAAGAGACACGCAAGCAAAGAGGATGAAGATGGAAGAGATGGATAAAGTATTTGTTAGTTCTTAGTAGGCACAAGTTATCTAGAAGGGGGGTGAATAGATATTTGAAAATCTTTTCGTTTTAACTTGTTCATAGATAATGATTAAAACATAGCGAAATTAATGATTGTTTTAATCTTCTTTACCAAGCAATGAAGTTATGAGCAAATAAGGCAGTTATAGCAGGAATATAAATGACACAGCTGTTTTTAAGTGGTTCAGAGCACACAAGGCTCCTAGTCCACTCTTCTACTCAACGAGTAGGATATCCACTAAGGATGTTTCTTACAAACTTCTAAATCACACTGGATTCCTTCTAGACCAGCAGCCTAGGAACTTCTCTAGTTCACTCTTGAACTCTTCAAGTCCAGCAGACTTGGCTTTCTTACAGTTCACAATGAACTCCTCAAGTCCAGCAGACTTGGCACACTTCTTCAGTTGATTGATAGTTGTTGTTGTTGCGTTCTGAAGGTTGCTACTCAGTTGCTATGTAAGCACAGGTTCGTTAAGAACTGAGTAGCTGAGCAAGCTTTGCAATATCTCAGATCGTAGAGTTGAGCCTTAGAGAATTTGTTCACGTTGAATGTTTGATTGCTTGCTTGTCTCTCTCTCATCTGTTTGATCTGTATATAAACGAGATGTTGAAAACTATCCGTTAGATCCATCCGTTGTGGCATTAAATGCTTCTGATCTTTTTGTACTGTGATGGAGACATTTGTGCACATCTCTGAATTCTACATTCTGGACCACTGACACTGCAGGCTGCTTTCTCACCTACCACCTGAAAAGGTGTTTTGTCCCTCTTATCCATAGTACTATCCTTAGCTTCTTTGTTGCATACTAAGGATATTGCATATATTATGGGACTGATGGGCACTGCAGTTTCTTGGATTCATTCCTCGTATCTTGAATTAACAAATCATGAGGCTTGAAGTTTTCTGACAAGAGACAGATAAGCTCTATGATTTGGATCGATGTGTTCTACGATCTAGATCGTAGTGTCTTGACTTGCACACTACGATGCTATCACTTGAGAGTACTACGATTTCTCTTAAACCTTTATGCACTATGATCTTCTCTTGCTCGTGTTGTTGACTCTATGTTCCCGAGAGCACACTACGATTGTCGACTTGCTCGTATAGTTCACTCTACGTTCCCGAGAGCACACTACGATTGTCGACTTGCTCGTATAGTTCAATCTACGTTCCCGAGAGCACACTACGATCGTTGACTTGTAAACTTCATGTTTTCTTCAGCACACTACGATCGTTGAGTTGGAATGTTGGGACCATTCTACGATATCCGAAGAGTTCCCTTCAAGGCAGGCTCACTACGATCTTCAAGCTCTACGTTTTCTACCTTGAATTCTGCAATGTTGATCAGATTGATGCACTACGATTTCTTCATGACTAATCTATTACATCTCAAGATCAACCTAACAGATTTGATCTTTTTATCTATACATTCCAAAAACAGAATGATACACGTTGAAAGCTTAAATCAACCTAACAACTTTGATCTATCACTAAGTCCTTGTACATATATTCATTTAAGGACCTTTCAAATAATCATAAACATATGCATTAAAATCAAATCATAATATCCATTCTCCCAACAATCTCCCCCTATTTGATGTTGACATAACCAATGAGATTTGTTGTTATGATTATTAGTGACTAGATGCATTTACAGGAATTTTAAACATGACTTAGTATTTTAGTGAGCAGCTAAAATTTCTAGAGAATAAGCATGAATTTATTGATGATCAATAGATATTACAATATAGCATTACATCAATAAAACATTAAACTCTTTAACTTATCTCTGTTTTCTTGGTCTCTTGTGTGGAGGTGGGTTTGCATATTCTTCAGCTCTTCTCTTCCTTTGAGCTTCTTCATTTCTTGCTAACTCCTCCAACTTGCTTTGACTTAGAACTAGATTCTCCTCATGTTTGCGCATGAATGCAGGATCTCCAATTGGCATTCGAAGGTGTACAGTAGTCACGTCTTGCGAGCTAGGAGTTGACTGCTGATGGCTCAGAGGAATAGCTGTTACAATTGCCTGCTGACCAGATCGTTGAGTCTGAGTATGTGATGGTCTTGCAGGAGGGCTTCTTGATGATTGACCATGAAATTGACTTCTTCCCCTTTCTTGAATTGCATAACCTCCTCTGCCTCTGCCTTTCCCTTGGTCTCCTTTCCCTTTAGCTTTCTCCCCCTTTATGTCAGCATCAAGGGTTCGAATATCTGCAGACAGCCTGTTAACGCCTTGAACAAGCTCGTTGAGTTGACTTTGAGTTTGAGCAATGTCCTCCCTATTCTCTTTGATCTGTTGTTCAGCTCTAGCTTCTTTATTCTGAAGGACTGTCAGAATCGTATCATTATACTTCTCCTGATTTGCATACGATTTTTGGAAGTCGTACACAGAAGCTTTTAAGTTGAGAATATTGTCTAGCATGATCTGATGTTGACGATCTTAATTTTTCTGAATCTCAAGCATAGCCTCTCTTTGTTTGGCAGCAACCTGGAAATGGATCTCATCTCTGTCTTATATGCTCTTTAGAATCTCTTTGATAATTTCCCTTAGCTTCGTAGTGAGCTCAGTATTCATTGTACCAGGGAATTTCTTTGCAGCTTGTATCATTTGGTTCAGGCGGATGTTAAGAAGATCAGAATGAGATTCCAGGCTTGCTTCGATAGACTTGACCATTTGCTCAGAAGTTACTTTCAGATCATCCTTGGTGGGTAGGCTGGGGAAAGTATCAGTTGATTGAGGATTGTCCATTTGAGGGGTTCTTGGTGGAGATTAAGCTTGCAAGTTGTACAAAGCAAGATCAAGACTGAAATAGTTGTGCAATGAAGAGGATGGTATATCAGTTGGAGGAGCTTGGGTTTGGACATTTGGGAGTGGTGAATCTACGATGTGGCTGGAGTCTGGAATCGTAGAGTTGGTTATTTGAGGGAGCTGGGTAAGGTTGATTTCTTTTGGTTCTTCAGTTATAGAATTTTGGGATTCTGTAACTGGAAACTAGTTTAAAGGGTTGAGAATCACTTTTAGCCATTTCAGAAATTTATAGAAATAACTAAATGAAGATGATTGCAGGTGATTTACTCTAAAGCTTGTAGGGATAGTCAATACCTCAGGTTTGGTTTTTGATGAGGAATGGTTAGTGAGTAGCTTTTTGGCGAAAATGACTTCCCTCGGAAATCCATGAGCTAGAACTGAAATTGCTGGATATTCCTTGAAGCTTCAGAACATGTGATCCCATGATTTCAGAATTTTTGCTTGATGATATGCCATCATGGGTAGGTAGGAAAATATTTGGTTGTACAGATAGCTCCTATATCCATCTTTCCCTACACTAGTGATCATAAGCTCATCATCATCATCATCCTCTTCCTTTTCAATCTCTTCATTTGAGGATTCCATTATCTCAATGGCCTCTGGAATGTTTGGCCTTGTCTAAACTTTGTCTTGGGCAGGAACCTCCTCTTCTGCTATTGGTACATCTTGAGGCTCCCCCTCAAAGTGATCATCTGCTTGGAGGTTTGGAAACTCCCCCTCAGCTTGTATATACTCTTCTAGGTTCAGACAGTCTTTTTCAGCTTGACCATCTTCTTGAGCTGAGGACTTCTCCCACTCAGCTGGTGTGTACTCAATCCTGAGTATTTCAGGGTTCTCCCCCTCAGCTGGAGCGTTTTCCTCTTCTGTTGTTTGGGACAGTTCTACTATTTCAGCCATGCTCTTGGCTTCTTTCTTCAGTACTTTCTTATTCTCAAGAATGTACTTCTTGACCAGCCTTTTCTTTGATTTGCTGGTTTTAGTTATCACTTGATCAGCCACTTGCCTTGAGGCAGCTTCCTCCATTTCTGCCACACTTGGCCTGTCTTCAGAGAACAGCAGGGTCTCCACGACTGAAGATACTGTTGGTCTTTTGGACTTGTGACCAGTCTTGTTTTTCTTCAAGATTTGTGAAATGGTGGCCTGATCTTCTTCTGCTTCTTCTTGCAGTTGTATCTTCCTCAGCCTCCTTAGAGTCTCTATGTCAGAGGACTCTACAGGAATATTGGTTGTTGATCCTTGAGGTTCTTCAATCTGTTTAGCTCTCAGCTTCCTTTTGCCCTTACTTTTTCTTACATGAGCAGATGGTTCTCCCTTGTCTTCTTCTCCTTCTTCTTCAACCTCTCTGACAACAGACATATCTCGTTTAAAGCCTGCTTTCTTTTGCTTCTCAGATCTTCCACTTGACTCTGTCATCATTCGAACGAAATCAGCAGGGTTCCTCTCCCAGTTCTTAAACAATTGTTGTGTCATTCTACGATTTGGGTTGATGGCTTCTCCTTCATTATCCCCAATTTTATCACCCATAGCAGATTGCAGAATGATGCTTATGAACCTCCCATACAGCATCTTTGGGGTGCTCTTTGACTTCTTCGAGCTTATGATCCATTTACCGATCCATTCGAGCAATATGGCCCCATAGTTGAGTTGGGTACCATACACTATGGCAGTCATAAGCTTGAGCTGAGCCTCATTAACCGAGTCATGACCTGAGCTCTTGCGGCAGATGCATTTCCCAATAATGTCAGCTAGAAATTCATACCTTTGAGGAAACTCCTTTTTCTTGTAGCCTTTCATAGAGGGGTTCTTTTTGTGATGCATCTTCTTCAGACCTTCTTGAAATCCCATATTGTCTAGAAAGGGATGCCCTGTATTTTTGAAACCTAGGGCCAGATTTACATCATCTTCCCTTAGCTTTATTTCTATTCCTCGAACTCACGTGGTGACAGTGTTGTTCTCATACGCTCCATTTTTGTAGAACTCTTTCACCAGTTGAGGATAAATGAGCGTATCGGTGCTGAGCGCCTCTTCGAGACCAGCCTTCTTCAGTAAGGCTAAGATCTTGTGAAACTTAGGAGGAGAGGTTTTGAACTCGTCAAAACAGAGTCTGTAGCCCGAACTCACGTTGGAAGCAGCCACTGATTCTGTAGTTGAGAAGAGAGATGGAACTGAGCTTTCTTCTGAGTTAGGGTTTTGCTTTTGATAGAGAGAGAATGAGAGATAAGCTTTTGAACATCAGTATTTCAAAATCACGGTTCTAACTGTACTTATAGCTTCCCTCTCCCTTTTTGACTTAGTGAGACAGGTGTATCCTTTTGCTTGGCTCTACGATCTTGTCTGCGTGGGAACATACTGATTTGCCCTTTGAGTCTTCAGAGCTGAGGTGTCCTTAGTATGACTATGATTGTAGAGTTAGTCTTCTGGTCGTTGAGTCTGATCAGCATTCGTAGAGTCTATCCTGCGATCGTTGAGTCTGTCCTACGATCGTCGAGTCTGTCTGGATCCTAGTGATGAGTTTTGACTAAACATTCTTTTTAAGGTAACTCAGGAAGGGCCAACCTCTTGGTGTGATTCAAGGGTTAGGTTTGTCCCTGAGACACCTCTTGAAGAGATTGCTTTGTTATGAAGCTTGTCATCACAGGATTCACTTTGCTTGTTGAAAGGACTTTTGGTCATCGTCGAGTCTGCACCATGATAGTTGAGTCTTTGCTACGATCGTTGAGGTAGATTTTTGTTCAGCTCTACGATCGTGGTCCTTTCTTGAACATGTCTACGATTTTGAGTTCAACCTTTATATCTGTCATTGTTAGCACAGTCTAGAGCATATATTTCATGGTGATAGATTTAGCATGCCTAGCTCACTTATTAACTTGTTAAATCTGGATTCATCTAGTGGTTTAGCAAAAATATCAGCAAGTTGATTTTCAGTAGGGATATATTGTAAGGAAATAGTTCCATTTTGCACATGATCCCTAATGAAGTGATACCTTATTTCTATATGCTTGGTTCTAGAATGCATAACAGGATTATGAGTTATTGCTATGGCACTTGTATTATCACAGTGTATAGGTATAGACTTGAAATCAAACCCATAGTTAGCTAGCTGATTTCTTATCCAAAGAATCTGAGCATAGCAGCTGCCAGCAGCAATGTATTTAGCTTCTGCAGTTGAAGTGGTCACTGAGTTTTGCTTTTTGCTGAACCAAGACACAAGTCTGTTCCCTAGTAGTTGACAAGTGCCACTGGTACTTTTTCTATCTATTTTGCATCCTGCAAAGTCAACATCTGTGTATCCTATTAGTTCAAAAGAGGATTCCTTGGGATACCATAGCCCCAAGTAGGGTGTACCCTTAAGATACCTGAATATCCTCTTTACAGCAGATAAATGTGATTCTTTAGGGTTAGCCTGAAATCTAGCACAAATGCATGTTGCAAACATTATATCTGGTCTACTGGCAGTCAGGTATAGAAGAGAACCTATCATACCTCTGTATTGAGTTATATCAATACTCTTACCATTCTCATCCTTGTCGAGCTTGGTTGCAGGAGCAATTGGTGTTCTCATGGGAGAGGCTGATTCCATGCCATACTTCTTTAATAAGTCTTCGATGTATTTGGCTTGGTTGATGAATATTCCTTCATCAGTTTGTTGTACTTGCAGTCCAAGGAAGAAATTCAGCTCACCCATCATGCTCATTTCAAACTTGCTCTGCATTAGCTTAGAGAATCTCTTACATAACTTTTCGTCAGTAGAACTAAAAATGATATCATCAACATATATCTGAACTAGTAAGACTTTGTCTTTATGCTTTCTAAGAAACAATGTGGTATCTACTCTACCTCTAGTGAACCCATTTTCTATTAAAAAGTTCGTTAGTGTTTCATACCATGCTCTAGGTGCTTGTTTAAGACCATATAAAGCTTTATCTAGTCTATAGACATAATTGGAAAGAGATGGATTGATGAAACCTGGAGGTTGTTCTACATAAACTTCTTCTTGAAGCTCTCCATTTAGAAATGCACTCTTGACATCCATCTGAAAGACTTTGAACTTCATGTGGGCAGCAAAGGCAAGAAAGATTCTGATAGCTTCTAGTCTAGCAACAGGTGCAAATGTCTCATCATAGACAATGCCTTCTTCTTGAGAATAGCCCTTTGCCACTAATCTTGCCTTGTTTCTGGTAATAACCCCATCTTCATCCATTTTGTTTTTTAAGACCCACTTGGTTCCTATGACTGGATGACTCTTTGGTCTTGGTACCAATCTCCATACTTTGCTTCGTTCATATTGGTTGAGTTCTTCCTGCATGACTTCTATCCAACTGGAGTCTTCCATAGCATCCTCTATCTTCTTCGGCTCTATCTATGATAAGAAGCTTAGGTAGAAGCATTCATTCTGAGTAGCAGCCCTTGTCTTGACTCTTGCACTTGGATCTCCAATGATTAGATCCTGAGTGTGATCTCTTGCCCATCTGTTTCTGGTTGGGACATCTGTCCTAATGCCTTCCTCTCTTAAGTCTTCAAGGTCTATCTCTTCTTCATGAAGTGGAGGCTCACTGTCTTGAATGGATCTCTCTACGATCTCATTATCACGCTCTACGATTTCACTGTCCGGCACTACGATCGTAGTGTTGAGTTCGACGACTTCATTCGTAGTTTCTGCACTATCGATCGCAGTGTCTTGAGGCACTGCTTTGTCCAAATCAGTTTCATCAAAAATGATGTGTATTGAGACTTCAACATTTAGTGACTTCTTGTTGAACACTCTGTAAGCCTTACTGTCTGTGGCATATCCAAGAAAGATCCCTTCATCTGACTTGGGCTGGAATTTTGTCAGATACTGTTTTCCATTGTTGAGAATATAGCATGCATAGCCAAAGACATGGAAATAGCTGACACTAGGCTTTCTTCCTTTCCACAGTTCGTAGGGCATCTTCATGATCGTAGAGTGAATTAGTGATCTGTTCTGAGTGTAGCATGCAGTGTTGACAGCTTCTACCCAGAAGTATTCAGGCAGATGAGCTGCTGCTAGTAGAGTCCTTCCAGCTTCTATCAGGGTTCTGTTCTTTCGTTCAACAACTCCATTTTGTTGAGGAGTTCATGGAGCTGAGAAGTTATGATTGATACCATTGTCTGTGCAGAACTGATCCATTTCTGAGAAATCGAATTCTCTGCCATGATCACTCCTTATGGCCTTGATTTTCTCTCCTTTCTCATTCATCACCAGTCTAAACAACTTAATTAGTTCGGAGCTCGTTTCATCCTTTGAGGTTAGGAAGAACACCCATGTGAATCTGGTGTAGTCGTCTACTACAACTAGAGAGTATCTCTTTTCTCCAAGACTGGTTGTTGGGATTGGCCCAAAGAGATCCATGTGGAGCAACTGCAGGGGTTTGTCAATGGAGTTTGTAGTCTTGCTCTTGAATGAGCTTCTTGTCTGCTTTCCAAGCTGGCAGGCATTGCATGGTCTTTCCTTCACAAAGTTGAACTTGGGTAGACCAGCTATAAGATCTTTTGATGCCAGTTTGGACATGCTCTTGAAGTTTAAGTGGGACAACCTTTTATGTCATAGCCAGCTCAGTTCCTCAGATGCTTTTGCCAGAAAACATATTGTTTCATCAGAGCTTAGTTGACCAAGGTCTATAGTGTAAACATTTCCTTTTCTTGTTCCGGTCAGTTTTATGGCAGATGTCTTCAGATCTCTGACTTGACATTGATTGTTGAGAAATGTTACTTAATGACCCTTGTCACAAAGTTGGCTGATGCTTAGAAGGTTGTGTTGGAGTCCTTCCACATAAGCTACTTTGCTAAAAGATATTGCACCATTGCCAGCAGAGCCATATCCTCTTGTCTTTCCGGAGCCGTTATCTCCAAAGATGACTGAGGGACCCTCCTTTTATACATAGTTAGATAGAAGAGCTTTGTTTCCGGTCATATGCCTTAAGCATCCACTGTCAAGATACCATGTTGAGGTCGTGGAGCTCTTTTCCTGTCAAAACATTTGATACTTCATTTTGGTACCCATATTTGTATGGGTCCTTCTTTGTTAGTTCCTTTGGGGACCCAAATTTGTCTAATCTTGGGTCTCACATTCATGGAATTATAATAACACTTTGTAGCTTTATGACCATATTTGTTGCATATGAAACATCTATTATAATGCATGCCAGTGTGTGTGTGGTGATTCATCTTCCACTTGGACTTGTGTCGTTCCTTAGTTAACCTTCTGTTAAACTGATTCTCTTTCTTCCACGTGTCCTTAGGTTTCATAAATAGTGATGAGTGTACCTTACTTCTACTGTACCTTCCCAGTTGATTCGTAGAGTTAGTTTTTCTTGACTCTACGATTCTTCGAGGTTGGTAAGTAGGGGTTGGTAGACCAGCATGTGATCCCTTACTTCTCTGAGTATAACTAGAATCAGTGGAACACGGTTGAACTTGTTCTTCCAACTTTGAGGATTTAACAAAAGCAATGCCTCTACTAAAACCTGAGACATTACTTGAGCTGGTTTCCATTATCTTTTCCACACTTGGCTCTGAGATGGATTCCCCAAAGCCTAAGCCTGTTCTGTCGAAAGAGCTTCTTTGACTAGATAGCAGGCAGTCCATGGATGATGAGGATTTATTCCATACAGAGATAGTATTTTCTAGATCCTCAATTTTAGAGGTTAGCTTAGACTCTCTTTGTGTGTGATGTATGTTTATCTGCTTTAAAGTTTCATTCTCAGCTTCAAGCTTGGAGAGAAGATTAGTACTTAGAAGGGCTGTTTCAAGCTCTTCTTGAACTTTCTTCTTCTCCTCTTGAAGGAGTGAATGATCCTTAGATAACACTCTGAACCACTTCATATACTGATGTAGATCATTGGATATGCCACGCAGTGCAGTTCTTAAGTCATTCATATCTACATCAGGTGAGTTGAAATCAAATACCTCATCGAGATCTACATTGTGAATGTTGAGGCTTTGTTTGTCCTTTGCATGTTTGGCCATTAAGCACAGATTGGCCATTTGTGGTTCTTCTTCATCTCCAGAGTCAGCATTTGAGTCATTGTCTGAATCACTCCATGATCCTCCAGCTACCAGGCCTTTGTCTCTTCTCTGAGGCCTCTTGCTTCCTTTGTATTCTTTCTTTCCATGCTACTTCTTCTTTAGTTCTTCTCTTAAAGGTTTGTTGCAGTTGGCAATGAAATGGCCAGGCTTTTTGCAGTTGTAGCATAGGTCATTGATTTGCTCCTGGCTGGTGTAGTTGCTGACCTTCTTTTGCTTGCCAGCTTTGCCTTGACGCATGAACCTTCTTAGTTTTCTTACCATCATGGCAAGATCGTCATCATCGTCTTCATCATCGTCAGATTCAATCTCAGCGATGATTTTAGAAACATTTTCAGTTGCTTTAAGAGCAACACCCTTTTCCTTTCTCCTTCCTTCTGAAAGGGTTTCAGCACGTTGGGTCAGCTCCAGTTCGTATGTCAGGAGATTGCCATACAGTTGTTGAACTATCATCTCATTAAGATTCTTTGACTCTCTTATTGCAGTGGTCTTGGCATCCCACTTGCTCGGTAGGGCTCTCATGAACTTTATGGTCAGATCTTTGTTAGGATAGATCTTTCCATATGCTCGTAGAGAGTTGAGCAGAATGTTGAATCTTTCATAGGTGGCAGTTACATTTTCTCCTTGCACGTGAGCAAACATCTCGTACTGCTATGTTAGAAGAGACTGTTTGTTCTCTCTAACTTCTTCAGTTCCTTCGTGCATGATTAGCAGAGCTTCCCAAACTTCCTTGGCTGTTTTGCAGTTTACAACATTTTCAAACAGATCGTCTTCCAAGGATTGGAATAAGATGTTTTTAGCCTTCTTATCAAGTTGGACAGCTTTCTTTTCTGAGTCTGTCCATTCTTCTTTAACCTTGATTTGCACTTTGTTTGGCTCGTCAATGGTTGGTGCAAGCTTTGTTGGTATATAGGGCCCATTGAGTACAATCTCAAATAGATCTTCATCTATTGAGTCCATGTAAGCTTGCATTCTGACCTTCCAGTTAGCAAATTTATCTTTGTTGCACATTGGTGGCTTGCTGCCTCCCCCGGTCCTGGATTCGCTTGGTACGAGTGCCATTTGGATCTACTAAAGCGTGTAAGCTTAAAAATAGAACCTGCTCTGATACCAATTGTTAGTTCTTAGTAGGCACACGTTATCTAGAAGGGGGGGGGGGGTTGAATAGATATTTGAAAATCTTTTCGTTTTAACTTGTTCTTAGATAATGATTAAAACTTAGCAGAATTAATGATTGTTTTAATCTTCTTTACCAAGCAATGAAGTTATGAGCAAATAAGGCAGTTATAGCAGTTATAGCAGGAATGTAAATGACACAGCTATTTTTAAGTGGTTCAGAGCACACAAGGCTCCTAGTCCACTCTTCTACTCAACGAGTAGGATATCCACTAAGGATGTCTCTTACAAACTTCTGAATCACACTGGATTCCTTCTAGACCAGCAGCCTAGGAACTTCTCTAGTTCACTCTTGAACTCTTCAAGTCCAGCAGACTTGGCTTTCTTACAGTTCACAATGAACTCCTCAAGTCCAGCAGACTTGGCACACTTCTTCAGTTGATTGATAGTTGTTGTTGTTGCGTTCTGAAGGTTGCTACTTAGTTGCTATGTAAGCACAGGTTCGTTAAGAACTGAGTAGCTGAGCAAGCTTTGCAATATCTCAGATCGTAGAGTTGAGCCTTAGAGAATTTGTTCACGTTGAATGTTTGATTACTTGCTTGTCTCCCTCTCATCTGTCTGATCTGTATATAAACGAGATGTTGAAAACTATCCGTTGGATCCATCCGTTGTGGCATTAAATGCGTCTGATCTTTTTGTACTGTGATGGAGACATTTCTGCACATCTCTGAATTCTGCATTCTAGACCACTGACACTACAGGCTACTTTCTCACCTACCACCTGAAAAGGTGTTTCGTCCCTCTTATCCATAGTACTATCCTTAGCTTCTCTAATACGCTTCTTTGTTGCATATTAAGGATATTGCATATATTCTGGGACTGATGGGCGCTGCAGTTTCTCGGATTCATTCCTCGTATCTTGAATTAACAACTCATGAGGCTTGAAGTTTTCTGACAAGAGACAGATAAGCTCTATGATTTGGATCGCTGTGTTCTACGATCTAGATCGTAGTGTCTTGACTTGCACACTACGATGCTATTACTTGAGAGCACTACGATTTCTCTTAAACCTTTATGCACTACGATCTTCTCTTGCTCGTGTTGTTGACTCTACGTTCCCGAGAGCACACTACGATTGTCGACTTGCTCGTATAGTTCACTCTACGTTCCCGAGAGCACACTACGATTGTCGACTTGCTCGTATAGTTCACTCTACGTTCCCTAGAGCACACTACGATCGTTGACTTGTAAACTTCATGTTTCCTTCAGCACACTACGATCGTTGAGTTGGCTCGGCGAACGTTGGGACCACTCTACGATATCCGAAGAGTTCCCTTCAAGGCAGGCACACTACGATCTTCAAGCTCTACGTTTTCTGCCTTGACTTCTACAATGTTGATCAGATTGATGCACTACGATTTCTTCATGACTAATCTATTATATCTCAAGATCAACTTAACAGATTTGATCTTTCTATCTATACATTCCAAAAACAGAATGATACACGTTGAAAGCTTAGATCAACCTAACAACTTTGATCTATCACTAAGTCCTTGTACATATATTCATTTAAGGACCTTTCAAATAATCATGAACATATGCATTAACATCAAATCATAATATGCATTCTCCCAACAGTATTTAACCCCGCAATTAATCGAGCTTAAGATCGGGTCATGGGATATCCTATTCAGTTTGAGACGCTGCCATCATACGTATTAGATCGCAGAATAATGTTCCAGGTCATGGAGGAAGAACGTGATAGGGCTAAGAAGTATCTTAATAGAACATCGTAGTTGTTGTATGATGAATGAAAGGTTAAATAAATTATAAATCCCAAGTGTTGTGCAACCTATGGGATATGACTATGACATTGTCTTGAAACCTTTGTAGTTCAGGAAAGTAATGTAAATAGTAGTGATGCTATTGTTTTATGTTTCAAAAAGGTTATGAATAAATAAAAGTTGTTACTTTATTCAAAGTGTTATGTGTTATGTGGTTATTTCTTTTGGATGCAAGTTAAGTAGTAATTTCTTAAAAGAATTGAATAATAATCTAATGAATGTATTTTAACAGAAAATACCTCCCAGACGTCAACCACCACGACAGAGAACCACTGAAGGAACCAATAACGACAATGTTGATGGTAACCCCGTTCAACAACTTGTGACGCTACTGACAAGAGCGTTGCAGAATCAACCACAAAACCATGGTACAACGTTTAAGGATTTCAAGGCGGTTGGACCACCTGAATTCCGTGGGTCCATGAATCCAGTCGAAGCACAGACCTGGATTATGGAGATAGAAAAGGTGTTCGATGTCACTAGGGTAGGGGATGACCAGAAGACTACTTTCGCAACATTCATGTTGAAAGCAGAAGCTAGTTATTGGTGGCAGGCCAATAAAACTCGTGAAGGGCCAGAAGTGATGACCTGGGATAGGTTCAAGGAGTTGTTCTTCAAGACCTATTTTTCGGAGAGTTCGAAGAGTCATTTAGAAGTGTAGTTTCTGGAATTAAAGCAGGGAACGATGACGGTGTCTGAGTATGTCGCAAAATTCAACAAATTGGCGAGGTTTACGCCATATCAGGTCAACACAGACGAGCGTAAGGCGAAGAGATTTGAACAGGGACTGAAGCCCTGACTATACAGTAGGGTTTCCCTGTTCCAGTTGAAGACATTTGCAGCGGTGATGGAGAAAGCAGTATTCGCTGAAGGTGGAGGCGAGGCAGTGACAAAGTTCAATCAGGAACAGAAGAAGAAGAAGAATGAGGCAGAGAGTAAGAGTGGAGGTGGTAGTGGTGGAAACAACAATAACAACAACAACAACAGTTTGAAGAGGAAGTGGAATGGGAACATGGGTGCTGGAAACCAGCAGGGTAACCAGCAAAACAAAAAGTTTGAAGCATGTGCAACATGCGGGAAATTTCACAAGGGTGCGTGCTTTATGGGGAAACAAGTTTGCTTCAATTGTGGCCAGGAGGGTCACATCGCCCCAAATTGCACTCAACCAAAGAAGAATGCGTGATTCACGTGCGGATCGAAGGATAACTTTGATCGTGAATGCCCTAAGAAGAAGGATGGAGTGACAAGCAGAAGCAATGGAGGTAACAATGGAGGTACATGGGCCATTGCAGGACCTGCAGCATCAAACAAACCCACAGCCAGAACCTTCAACATGACTGTGCAGGATGTTGTGCAATCAAAAGATGTAGTGTCAGGTATTATCCCAATCAATGGTATAAATGCTTATGTATTATTTAATTCGGGTGCTACTTGTTCGTTTATATCTTATGAATTTGTTAAGAGGTTAGAATTGCCTAGAGAAGAACTGAATTTTCCTTTGAACATAGAAATTGCGAATAAGGAAGTAATCCCTGTTAGATTCGTATACAAGAACTGTAGGATGAACATTAAGGAGAATATCTTGTTGGTAGATTTGATTCCGATTAGACTTGGAGAGTTTGATGTGATTTTAGGAATGGATTGACTGTTCAAATATGGAGCGGTAATTGATTGCCAAAAGAAGTGTGTAAACCTTATGACTCCGTCAAAGGTAGTATTTTATGGTAGCAAGTCGCCTAGACAAATGAAATGTCTGACGACTATGCATGCTAAGAAATTATTGAGTCAAGGCTGTGTGGGCTATTTAGCTTACATAGTCGATACTCAGAAGAAGGGTGTGAAACTAGAAGAGATACCAGTGATGAGGGAATTTGAAGACGTATTTCCAAAGGATTTGCCAGGACTTCTGCCTGACAAAGAAATTGAGTTTGTGATCGACTTGGCGCCGGGAATAGCACCAATATCGAAGGCCCCGTACAGAATGGCTCCGGTAGAAATGAAGGAACTGATGGTCCAGCTGCAAGAGCTGCTAGACAAGAAGTATATTCAACCAAGCGTGTCACCGTGGGGAGCGCCAGTATTATTCGTGAAGAAGAAGGACGGATCAATGCGTCTTTGCATTGATTATAGGGAGTTAAACAAAGTCACTATTAAGAATAGGTATCCGTTGCCTAGAATAGATGACTTGTTTGACCAGTTGAAGGGTGCTAAATATTTCTCGAAAATAGATTTGAGAAGTGGGTATCACCAATTGAAGGTAAGAAAGGAGGATATACCTAGAGCGACATTCAAAACTCGGTACAGACATTACGAGTTTCTGGTGATGTCTTTTGGTTTAACCAACGCCCATGCTGCATTCATGGATTTAATGAACAGGGTGTTTAAACCATTCTTAGACAAGTTTGTAGTGATATTCATCGACAACATTCTAGTGTATTCCAAAACTCAAGAAGAACACGTGGAACACTTACGTTTGACATTGGAAACACTAAGAAAGGAAAAGTTGTATGCAAAATTCTCTAAGTGCGAATTTTGGCTCGACCGTGTACAATTTTTGGGTCATGTGATTGACAAATATGGGATTTCAGTGGATCCATCAAAAGTGGAAGCTGTGATTAATTGGGAACAACCAAGAACACCGTTAGAAGTGAGGAGTTTCTTGGGACTGATCGGTTATTATAGAAGATTTATTCAAGATTTTTCTAAGATAGCCACTCCGCTAACAAATTTGACAAGGAAAGCTGTAAAATTCGTTTGGACGGAGAAATGTGAAGAGAGTTTCCAAGATTTGAAGAAGAAGCTAAGTGTGGCACCTGTGTTGGCATTACCAGATAATACAGGAAATTTTGTGGTGTATAGTGATGCCTCACACAAAGGGTTGGGTTGTGTTCTTATGCAGAACGACAAAGTTATTGCGTATGCATCAAGACAACTGAAGGATTGTGAGAAAGGGTATCCGACTCATGATTCGAAATTGGATGCAGTTGTATTTGCTCTGAAGATATGGAGACACTATCTTTATGGAGAGAAATGTGAGATCTACACAGACCACAAAAGTCTGAAGTATATTTTCACTCAGAAGGATTTGAACACGCGTCAAAGAAGATGGATGGAATTGATAAAAGATTACGATTGTGAGATCTTTTATCATCCGGGCAAAGCGAATGTGGTTGCAGATGCTTTAAGCAGGAAAAGTCGGGAAAAGTTGATGTTGATAACAACTTAGGAGGAGCTCATTTCAGCAATGACAAAACTGGAGTTGGAAATCAAATTTCTAAAATAATCTGACGAACAACTATTCTAGATAGAAGCTGACCCAACTTTAGTGGACAAAGTGAAGGATTCTCAACTACAAGATGAAGAGTGTGGGAAAATCAAAGAGAATCTGATTGAGGGTAGTGATGTAAAATATAAGATCGATACCGAAGGACTACTACGGTTTAAGGGAAGAATCTGGGTTCCAGCAACACCAGAGCTGAAAGAAGAAATTTTGACCGAAGCTCATAGCTCAAAATATTTAATTCATCCAGAAAGCACGAAAATGTATCAAGATTTGCGCTGATATTTTTGGTGGCTGAATATGAAAAGGGACGTTGTAGAATGCGTAGCGAAATGCTTGATATGTCAAAGAGTAAAAGCCGAACATCAAAGACCCAGCAGATTACTTCAACCATTGGAAATACCGGAATAGAAGTGGGAACACATCATGATGGATTTTGTGGTGGGTCTTCCAACTACTCAGAGAGGATGTGATGCAATTTGGGTGATAGTGGACAGACTGACGAAATTAGCGCACTTTTTACCAATAAAGATTAGATTCAATCTTGATCAGTTGGCAAGATTGTACGTTAAAGAGATCGTTTCGAGGCACGAAGTGCCAGTATCAATTGTGTCCGATAGAGATCCGTAATTCACATCAAATTTCTGGAAGAGACTATAAGAATGCATGGGGACATAGTTGCGAATCAGTACGGCTTATCATCCACAAATAGATGGCCAAAGCGAACGAACAATTCAGACATTGGAAGATATGCTAAGAGCATGTGTCATGGACTTTAAAGGAAGCTGGGAAGAACATTTATAGTTGGTGGAATTTAATTACAACAACAGTTACCACGCGAGCATCGGCATGCCACCTTATGTGGCATTATACAACAGAAAGTGCAGAACTCCACTGTGCTGGGATGAAGTTGGTGAACGTCAACTGCTAGGACCAGAACTAGTGCAACAAACTGCTGACGTTGTCAAACTCATCAGGACAAGATTGGTAGCAGCTCAAGACCGACAGAAGAAGTATGCTGATCAACACAGGCAAGATCGTGCATTTGACGTAGGAAGTTATGTATTCCTCAAAGTTTCTCCTTGGAAGGGGAAAATTCATTTCGATAAAAAGGGAAAGCTAAGCCCGAGGTTTATTGGACCTTTTGAAGTGTTGCGAACAGTGGGAGAAGTGGCTTACGAGGTAGCTCTACCTCCAGTATTGGAAAACATTCACAATGTTTTTCACATTTCAGTGTTACAACCGTATAAACCTGATTACAAGCACGTGATCGAGTATGAACCATTACAGTTTGATAAAGACTTGTCCTATGAAGAGATTCCTATCCAGATAGTTGACAGAAAAGAACAAGTGCTCATGAATAAGGTTATACCTTCGGTGAAGGTGATTTAGAGGAACCACAACGCTGAAGAAGCTACGTGGGAACTCGATGATAAAATGATGAAAGATTACCCTGAGTTATTTGTTTAATCTGTGTCTTCGATTCTGGGGACAGAATCTTTGTAAGTAGGGAAGAATGTAACGAATGTATTATTTGAGTTGTGATTCTGAGGACAGAATCCTTGTAAGGAGGGAATGATGTAACATTCCAGAATTTTAAATTATAATATTAAATATTTTTTGATTTATATAAGTATTTAATGGATATGTTTATTGTTGAATAAATAATTGTTCAATTTGAGTTGATGTGGTTTAGTTAAATATTTGTTGAATAAATAATTAAGGAGATTATTGATTTATATAAGTATTTAATGGATATGTTATTGTTGAATAAATAATTGTTCAATTTGAGTTGATGTGGTTTAGTTAATTATTTGTTGAATAAATAATTAAGGAGCTAAGAAAATTAATTGTTATGAGATTATATACTAATTTAATTTAATAATTAAGTTAGAGAGCTAATAATGATTAAATGAATTATAATATTTTAATTAGAGTTTGTAATTAAAATAAGGTGTTAGTTGGTTAAATAAATTTTTAATTATAAAGAAAATTATAATTATGTGGGAATGATTTATGTGTTAAAGTAATTTAATAGATTAGTATTTGAATTGATTAAATTGATTATTTAATTTAGTAGAAGTGTGTCAAATAACCTTGCTATAAAAGGAGTTATTAAAATAAATTAAAGGAGTTTAATTTAGTTTTGGCCAAACAAGTCTTAATACATATTAAGTCTTTATTCTAATTGTGTTTTTCCAAACAAGGCATAAGGATTAATTGATTATATTTTAGTGGTTAGCCAAACAAGCCTTATGGCTTTTGATTTTCAAATAAAACATAACTGATATAAGTTATATCTATATTTATATTATATCATTAATATATACTACTACTATATACGTTATATTGTTAGTACGTATGTTATAAGAGAGAAAAAGACTCAGTTGAAGAGTTTACACAGAGAAAAGAAGAGAGGAGGGAAGGCTAGAGAAATTGAGAAAGGAATTGGGGGAAAAGAAGCTTGATAATCAAAAGGATAACCATCTTCTTCTAACTCTAGGATATCATCTTCTTAATCAAAGGTAGGAGCTCAATCTTTTTCTTTAAAAGTTTAGTTTTCCTCTTCCCAAAAAGTCTCTGTAAAATAATTGTAAAAAATGAATTGTTGATATGAATATAGTTTTGTATGATAATTATTTGTAAAAGGTTGTTTCATGAGTTTATATGTGATTATAGAGAAATTAAGTCATGTATGTATGTAAATTGTGAAGAAAAATATATCACAATGAGTTCATATGAAAATATATATGAATATGGCTTAGTTTAAAGTAAAAGTTAAGGTTAATTAGTTGTTAAATTGATAAATTGACTATTGAATTTGATAGAGTATGTATAATCATAACTATGGTATTTTGAATTTACTGTTTTGATTGAAAAACAAAATCACAGTATTGATTTTCATTAAAAATGTCAAAAATGGAATTTTTATCAAAAGCAATGAAATTGGGTGTTGTAAATTTGATGTTTATGTTATTGTATGGGTAGAATCATGCTAGGAGCCTTTGCAATATGTTTACGTGAAGTCTCTGTATATATTACATGTAATTAGTTTGTTAGATTAGAGCTTGTAGTCCAATTTGGCTTTTTGTTCATGCTGTTGCCGAGCTTGGTCGCCGAATTATGGAGTTTAGCGCCGCAGCGCGGCCCAGTAGTACAAGTTTTGTGCCGCAGTGCCGGCGCCGCGCCGCAGCGCCAATCGTTGGCCTGTGACTCGCGCCGCAGCGCCAACCACAGTGTAAACTGTGGCGCCACAACGCGAGTTAGCAGAATGGTCTGACAGTTTTAGTTTATTACACAAATTTTGAAAATAAATGATATATGTTAATAATAGGAATGTTAAATGATGATTTCAGTAGTATTAAACTATGAATGAACATGTTATCAAGGGTTAACGAGTATTAACATAGTTTGATTATGTGAATTTGTAATTTAACCTACATGATGTATATATTTGTTTATATAGATATAAAATGTTGGTAAGGACTAATTATGTCATGATGACATATGTATAGGGTATTGATTCAAGTTGTAAGGTTTAGCTTGGGCTCAAGGCAAGTTCTCTAACTCTATTTTTATAAGTGTGCGAATATTTAAACTCTTTTAAGCAAGTTTTCTAACTCCATACTTTCATTGTGCAAGTTTAATTTCGTTGAGTACATTATTGTTTTTAATTCAATTTCAATTACACAAGTGGCTAACTCTACACTTTCGTAGATCTAGATGGTTATTATTGAGAAAGCTCTTGTATCTAATTGTTCATAAGGATGCAAGTATTCTAAATCGTATATTTATTATTGAGCAAGTTTCTTTAATATGTAACTCGTTATTTAGCATGCAAATCGCTATATTCTAGTGTTGAACAACTTTATCGTTCAAATTACTATTCATTATGCATAATTGGTATCCAATTATCAATAACTTTGACTTAATATTATTTGAAGCAAATTATGTTATGATTACTCAATGTTTATGCTATTAGATTATTCCTAAAGCATGATATTAATTTACAAATATCGATTCAGTTATGATTATTCCATAGCATACAGTTAGTTCTTTTGTATTCAACTAATCATTAGTTGATGACCGTTGAATTCTAAATTACCATGTAATGTATCCAAACCAAACTTACTTTGATGCAGACTTGTATTCTAAATACTGAGATGAACAACTCTTTTATTAGAGGTTTACGCTTAGCGTTGAAATGGTTGTGCACAATACATTGTACGAAGGGTTGATCCCCCTAAGTACGTGGAGTCTTTATAGTCTTATGACTGTTAAAGTTAAATTTGAAAGATTACTTATAACTGTGGACATGATTCGTGGTCATTAGACCCTCAGTAGTATGTTTAAAAATGTTAATAGAACCTATCATTCAGTTCTATTGAGCCTATTTATAGCAAATGTTGTAATGTTGTAAAGTTTTTCATTCGTATTTCAAGTGAGCCTTGTTTGCTCACTCTTGCATATTAAATACTTATTGCAGATAAGGATGAGAAGGTCAGTGAACCTACTACTAGCAAAGGAAAGGGAAAAATATACAAGTGATGAAGACTTGTAATTTTATTTTATCGTTATAGACTTTTGAATGATGTAATAACTTAATTTCCGCATTTGAATGATTGTAATTAAAGGTTAGATAACCTGGGAGATTTTTATTTAAGTTTAATCCTGTATGGGCAAGTTTTTATTATTCAATTTTATTATGATTGGGTAGTTAGAAATGAATGTTTTGATTAGGTGAACACCAAATCTTGAGGAAATGAAGTACCAGGATTTGGGGGTGTCACAGTTCAATATTGTAAAACACATGTCAGGGTAAAACGACATAACATCAGATCATCATAACAACAATGAATTCTATGAGATCATGGTCGGTCAAACTCTGACCGAAAATATGCTCTTGAAGATTCTGGGTTTTCTAGAATCTTCATCCAGTAAGTTGGTCAACGTAGGTTTGACCACAAATAACTTTGATTCAACAGTTAATATAGGTGATCTAATAGCATGTACTTGTAGTTCATATACCAGTATACAACAACTTGACCAAAATAACAAATCACGGCAAGATCTAGCGACTGCAAAACGTTGTCAGAATTTTCTGGGCAAAATTGGGCTGCCCAGAAACTCATTTCGTGAACAGTCAACGCAGTTTGACTGCTTATAACTTTCAATCTAAACATGATATGGACTTGATTCAAGTTCCAGATCAAAGTCTACATGGAAAAGAACATATCTATAACTCTAAACACATTTATCATCAAACACACACAGATCTAGAAGCTCTGACATTTGCTTGTCAGAGCACATAACTAGGGCTCATGATCAGTTTCAAAATTTAATTTTCGTGCGTCTAGATGTTATAGATCTGTGATCTAAGATCCCAGATCACTACTTAACACTCTTTGACACATTTTTATTCAACAAATAACAACATCTAACATCAGATCATAGGATTTTTAAGATTTAGGATTTATACCACTTTGATGCTTGATCTTGAATCTGATCATGGAAAGCTATGAACTGATATTATTTTATCTTTTGGTCTCACACTCTCTCAAGATTTCAAAAATAAAGAGAGAGAAGGTCTAGGATAATATGAAAAGTAAAATATTTTTTACTTAACTTTTACCTTTGATTTTAGATTCAATGAATGTAGTGTTGCAAGGTGGCATCAAAGATTAGATATGGTAAGATATCTAGCACATGTCAATATCTAAATGGACGAGTCACCAAGATTTGGCAAATCTTTTACTTAAATTCTAAGAAAAGGGCATTTTAGACATTTAACATTTAATTTTAAAGGCATACTTGTCATTTGCCCTAACCCTTAGGGTTTAACCCTTTAGTTTTTGAAATTTAATTTTTAAGATTTCCAAGTTTCAAATTTCAAAATAGAAAATTAATATTTCTAAATTATAATTAGGATTCTCTAATTATATTAAAATTTCCTAATCATAAATTCAATCTTGCTAATTAGGATTAGTATTTCCTAATTAAAATTCCTAATTTAGCAATTAGATTTCATAATCATGCTTTAGGGTCTATAACCCAAGAATTAGGGTTTCCAACATTAAAATTAGGGTTTTCTAATTAATCAAATAGGCTTACCCCTAATTAGATTTGTGATTAATACATAAAAAAACCTTATACATTGTATTTAAATCCCCAAATTAGGGTTTTCAACTTCCGAATTAGGGTTTCAAATTCCCAGAAGTAAAATTAGGGTTTCCAGAAGCGGTTTTAGGGTTTTTAGAACCGATTTTAGGGTTTCTTATAAATCACAAGAATTTTCTAGCTGAACGTTGACGTTCTTAATATAATAATAGGATTTGTCACTGATATAGGCTATGTGTTCAACCCTTGACCCTCAACCACATACTGTACACATATACACAAAACATATACTTATTTTCTATCTAGGTTTATTATTTAATCATAATTCAATATTTTAAGATTTTATTAATATCCAAATTCTCAGGTTGTCACATTCACCCCTTCTTCTAAAAATTTCGTCCCCGAAATTTATCTTACACCTTACACCTTACACCTTACACCATACACTATTCATACACAGCTTCACATGCTACCCAATACATTCATCACAAGAGTAAAAATTTATAAATATTGCTGAGGGGGGTTATATAGACTATTGTATGTCATTTTCGCAAAGGTTTTATGGAAATTCATCTGCAAACCGCACTGGTCTTACGAAAATAGTGGGTAATTAGCTCGATCTGCCCAGTACTGACAAAGTACTGTAAGTTGGAACAATTTTTCCCTGTTCCTTCTATTCCATCTGCCTTAGGCGCACAAAAATTTTCTTACCTCAGTCTTTAGCGAAATCCGCCCCAAAACAATTTGGTTTGGGAAAATTTTCAAAGAACACTTAGAATTTCATTAACGTTGGTCTAGCCGAATCAAATAGCATACACTCATATCTATAATTCAATTCAATCAAAATATTTAAGTATAGCCAAAACCCCGTTAGCAAATTAAAAATTTGAAATTAGTTTGAAAATGACGTAATGATGATGACGGTATTACAGCCCGTTTGAGGATGTCGTCGTCGAGTGACTTTGTCATAACACATCATACAATAGTGGAACAACGATTTTAGATCAAATTCAACACTAAGTATTCCTGCATTTACAACTCCATCAACTTTTTATCATCTTTGCACAAGGTTACATGGTACATAAGTGATAAATAAAAGTATATTTTGATATTTTAAATCATTATCGTCTAGCCGAAACAAGTAACATAGACTATACTTTAAACCGTTCAAAAATCATTACAAATTTATTTTATTACCTCAACAGGTAACGATGTGTCGGTGGCCCGAAGTCCACTCATACACAATGGTCACCCGGAGTTGAAAATAAAAACTCATTTCAAAAAGCACATAATGCGTTTTTAGCTTGATGTTACAAATTTCGAGTCTAGCATAGCTAGAATAGTTGGAAAACCTATGTCTCTATTCATAGTTACAAATTTCGAGTCTAACATAGTTACAAATTTCTTAAACAGTCTATCAATTCCTACTATCCTCAATACTCTATTCACACATAACTATTCCCAGTTCGTCCAAACCACACTCATGAGTTCAGGAACTTTCCACAATCATATGAGTTTAAGAACTTATCCTAGTCAGACCTTTGGCGTCCATTCGCTGAGGGGTACATAAACATTTCATATAATCATAAGTCACGAACGTATCATAAGTATGAGTTTTAAGAACTTGTACTTAACCTGATATTCTCTACCTATAACCTATCTTTTTGGTATACACATGAGAAAAGAATCACCTTCTCAACACACGTATAACAAATAGCGCGACACAGACATTTTAATAATTATCCTAACTCCCTTCTCCATACGAATTTCATTTAATCCGTATTCATAATCCTTTCCATGAATCTGTACCAATTCATAGTACAACTAACACACAACAATCTTGCTGTAAACTTTTCACTCATTCGTTTAATCCTTCTCTATACTATAACCTTATCATATCACGGGGTGATCTCATCGTATATATTACGATTCATTTATATGTCTTGATCATTTTGTTTTATGATCTCCTATCACTATACTTTTAGTCTTTTAGACTCTATCTATTCATCACTACTATTCACCATTATTATTAGAGTTAGGGAACCCTGAATCTTATAAAATGTAGAGATTCGTCTTTGAATCTTACCGACCAACTAACTCTATTTGAGTTTGTCCTTATCATAATCACTGCGGTTATTAGTCTCAGGTATCCCTACCTAAGGTTCATAGCCAACATCTTTGACACCAACTGTGAGAGCCCCAAATCCGGGTCCCAAATCACCGCGGATCCGGTACAATCATTATATCATTATTGCAGAAGATATAAACATAAATTGTTAATACAATAAACTTTACACACTATTCCCCAAGGTCAAATAACCTTAACTTATACACAATTCATAAACTATCTAACATATAATATTATTATCATACATAACTGTTACATAGACTATACTTTAAACCGTTCAAAAATCATTACAAATTTGTTTTATTACCTCAACAGGTAATGATGTGTCGGTGGCCCGAAGTCCACTCATGCACAATGGTCACCCGGAGTTGAAAATAAAAATTCATTTCAAAAAGCACATAATGTGTTTTTAGCTTGATGTTACAAATTTTGAGTCTAACATAACTAGAAGATTTGGATAACCTATGTCTCCACTAATGATCAATTTCTTAAATAGTCTATCAATTCCTATTATCCTCAATACTCTATTCACACATAACTATTCCCAGTTCGTCAAATCACACTCATGAGTTCAGGAACTTTCCATAATCATACGAGTTTAAGAACTTATCCTAGTCAGACTTTTGACGTCCATTCGCTGAGGGGTACATAAACATTTCATATAATCATAAGTCACGAACGTATCATAAGTACGAGTTTTAAGAACTTGTACTTAACCTGGTATTCTCTACCTACAACCTATCTTTTTGGTATACAATGAGAAAAGAATCACCTTCTCAACACACGTATAACAAATAGCGCGACACAGACATTTTAATAATTATCCTAACTCCCTTCTCCATACGAATTTCATTTAATCCGTATTCATAATCCTTTCCATGAATCTGTACCAATTTACAGTACAACTAACACACAACAATCTTGCTGTAAACTTTTCACTCATTCGCTTGATCCTTCTCCATACTATAACCTTATCATATCACGGGGTGATCTCATCGTATATATTACGATTCATTTCTATGTCTTGATCATTTTGTTTTATGATCTCCTATCACTATACTTTTAGTCTTTTAGACTCTATCTATTCATCACTACTATTCACCATTATTATTAGAGTTAGGGAACTCTGAATCTTATAAAATGCAGAGATTCGTCTTTGAATCTTACCGACCAACTAACTCTATTTGAGTTAGTCCTTATCATAATCACTACAGTTATTAGTCTCAAGTATTCCTACCTAAGGTTCATAACCAACAGCTTTGACACCAACTGTGAGAGCCCCAAATCCGGGTCCCAAATCACCGCGGATCCGGTATAATCATTATATCATTATTGCGGAAGATATAAACATAAATTGTTAATACAATAAACTTTACACACTATTCCCCAAGGTCGAATAACCTTAACTTATACACAATTCATAAACTATCTAACATATAATATTATTATCATACATAACTGTTACATTTTTAGCTGCACATATTATCCCAAGCTGGACTTGGCTTTATCCTTTCCTGTATCCGACGTATTCGTCCTAATCTGCAAGGTTAATCATGATATAGCAAGGGTGAGCAATAAGTTGTCCCATCAAGTTTAAGTTTAATAATTTAAGGATATATCACGATGGAAAGAATTAAACAAAAGCTGGCTACAGTTCTACAATATAATTGCGAACTAGCATGAACAAATTTTATATAGCTGAACGAGCATTGAACATGAACATATATATCTGGATCGAATGGTAATGAAGGTGATCAACCTTTCATACTTGATGAATACATGCAGTATGCATAGAGTGCAATTTAATAATTCTTAGACATGACAATCAGAAATGATTAACCACAAGTATATTTGAATAATACAACTCGAGGTCGAGTTAAGAAAAATTTTCCTGAACCGTTGATTATCGTTACACATTTTAATAAGCTTTGTTTAAAGACCTAATATATAAATAATATCATCATAATATTTAAAATAACCTACACATTATCACATAACCCTGTCAGTCTATAACACACATAAAACATATCCTAAAGTCAAACTTTTACAGTCTGAGTCGAGTTCGGTACAATTCTGACATCCCGACGGCTTAGTCGGATAAATATCGAGTTTAAGTTTAATTAAAATCTGTCTAAACACTTAACAATTATCTTAGATAATTATATTATCAATCAAAATATTTTTCATAAGCTCATAATAATTTTCATATAATAATTATCATCTATCATGAATTTTCAATCATTAATATCGTATTTATAAAAATTAAATACCACATAATTCATTTATCATTAATATTTATTTAATACTAAATATTAATAAAAATTATAACATAATATTATAATATATCAAATTATTTTTAATACCTTAAAAGCATATTTATATGATTTTTAAACCATTAAATTCACTATCCGATAATCGCTATTAATAATAAATATCAATGTTTTTCATGACAAAATATCAAAAGTTATATTTTATAACTTAAAATATTTTTATAACACTTAAATAATTTTTATATGATTTTTAAATCATTAATTCTATTTTTCCACAATTTATTTAATATAGTTATTAAATAAATTAATTAACATTAATATTAATTAATTAATAAAATTCCTCATAAAATATTAAAAGTCATCAAGAATAACTTAAAATATTTTCTTATACCATAATATTCTTTTTCATGATTTTTCATGTATAAAAATTATTTTTAAATAATTTATTTAATATTATAATTAAATAAATTAACTACCATTATTATTCTAAAAATATTAAATATTTATGAAATATATTCATTATAATTAAAAACTAATTTTTAGGCTTTCAAATAATTTTTAGGAATTTATTTTGAATTTTTAATAATTAAAAATTATTTTTCTCTAATTATTTATTAAAATAATTAATTTCTGAATTTAAGTGTCGCTAAAGGTGCATTAGGCGACAAAACCATGGCTAAAGGTCTTCTTGGGTTGTTCTTCATCAAACCCAGAAACGCATGTCAGTGGACAAGGTGGTAGGTTTGACCAGCTGTAATTCATGCACTATAAGAAAAAGGGTCATTGGCGACGGGCGTATTGGCGACGTCACATTTACCGTCGGTAATGAACTTAATGCCGATTGGGAAGCCATCGAGAATGGGTACCGTCGATAATGCCATTTCCCATGGGATAATTTGGTGCGAAAATTTGGCGGTGGAGGGAAAATTCATTGGCGACGGACACATAAATCAAAGGCGACGGTACGGCCGTCGAGAATGACTCAATATCGACGAGGACATTATCGACGGCTATGCTGTCGAGAATGAGTTCTGTTAATTAAAACACTGGTTCGCGACGGCAACGACTCATTTTTCTGTCTCTCATATTTTTCTTTCCCTCTAAAATTCACCCATTACTATTTGATTTTCCCACTTAATTCTCAAATTTGCAATCTTAAATCTCTTATTTGGTCAATTGAATTCCCCCATTTCCCTCATCTTGCCTAGTTCGTTCATTTCCCTCATCCTCGTTGAGCTCCTCAATTTTCCATTTGGCCGCTATAACTTCACCGGTCGTGTCTCCGCCCATTTCACCGTTGCAACTCCAAAGGTCGTACCCTGCGCTTGTACAAGGATTGGGACTAGTTTGGTACTCTCATAACCATGTAAGATTTTCAGTTCATCTCCTCTTTATATATATGTTTTGAATATTTTTGGGGGTCTCTGCTATTTTTGGGGTCTGTAATTTTTCTATATTCATGTGCTATTCATATAAGGGTAGCAGTGTAGGAGCATTATCTGATGTGATTTTAAATTTTGGAAGCCATAATGTCTTTAATTGGTTTGGTTGGTTAATTTGTTTGTTTGTTTTGTACAAACATTACTTAGCTCTGTTCATTCATTTGACAAGCTATATATCTAATCTAATTAAGGGGTCAAATATTAGTAGCATGTCGAATGTGTATTTCAGGGCGATTTTTCAAGATTTTGAGCTAGTTATTGATCTAAGGAAGAGGAAGAAGAAGTGATATTCATGGGTATTACAATAGTTATTAATCAAAGCTTCATGGGCATTGCAATATTCATCCCAAAAAATTCTCAAGCAAAATCTTGAGACTCATTTAATATAGAACAAAAATGTTATTTGACGTTGTATGTCAATTTTTTTAAAAAAATGTTTTGAAAGATAATCCTTAAAAAGTGGACAAACACAATTGGTATTATCCTTTTTTACCATTTTTGTTAGCACTACACTTTGGAAAGAGAGAAGAGGACTACACTTTGCCACAATTGATGTATTTAAATATGGATACATCATATATGTATGAAGATACCCATCTTTATTGATAACATTTGAATTTGTTTTTAAAAAATTAGTTGGCATTAAAAACACCAAAACAAAATAGGCATTGAAAACACAAAATAGTATAATGTATAATTAAAGAAAATCAAAATGGGAAAAAATAGGAGGGAGTAGCCGGCTATTTAAGGAGGGAGCACATGGGCTTATTAAATGTTCCTTTCATTTTTTTCAAACCTATTCACCCACCCTCCTAGCTAATATTCCCTAGTAAGCTAGCTTAATTAAGATGAGATCTATGAATTAGGGAATTGCAAGGAAAATTGGAAGTTTGTAGTGATTTTTTGTGTGTGTGTGTGTGTGTGTGTGTGTGTGTGTATATATATATATATATATATATATATATATATATACACACACACATTTGTGGAGCTATAAATAGAGCCTTTCTCATTACCTAGTAAGCTAGCTTAATTAAGTTGAGATCTCAATGATTCTCATGTTAAAAATGTAGCATGTGTACTTTTGGTCGAGATACATCTATTTGAAACGAATATAATGTTTTCTCAATATAAATTACCATGTCTTTGTTTCCATTTTATTAAAATGGTAGCATTGTGTTATTCTAAATATGTTCTAGAGAATTATTTAATATGTAGTCTTTTATTTTGTATACTCATGAGAATCGATGAATTAATTTCTTTTATTGTGGTTCATAATTCATTCTCAAGATAGTATTCCTTTTTGTTCTAGGAAAGAGTTCAATTTCATACTTGCATATTTTCATAAAGTTTAGGAAACTTAGAAACCCGTTTGAGATTCACTTAGTAGGAGTGAATCTCAAATAGTCCCCATTTTGGGACTGTTCTTGTATGTTTCGATCTCACTTAGGTCGGTGTTAACGACTTGAGCACGTCTTTATATTTTTTGAATTTTCGGTCAGTAAATATCTCTTGATGTTCTTCGGGTGCATATTTAGACTACAATGTGTTAGTCTATTTCGTGTACTTGAAGACCATGGGAGGTGCTGTCGAAATTTCTGAAAAATTTAAAGATGTGTTCAAGTTGTTGGCATTAGTGAGGCGACACATCCGGGAATGGGATAGAAGCTTGACCCATTAAAGTGGGAGATGAAGTTAGGAAACTCATAAGCTTGCATATACATTAACTTGGAGACTTGATTGTGTTTGTTTGACTTTCCATATATATAGCAGACAGTTGTCCGAGATGTTTGTTGATCGAAGTTGGATGGAACGTAGGGTAGCCACTTATAGGAGTGGGCTTAGGTCTGAGTATCGTAGTGGGGTTGAATAGTTTCTCAACTTCGTGTTTGAGCAAGTCAGCGGCGATGAGATCAGATGTCCTTGTAAGAGGTGTGTGAATGAAGTGTGGAAGGAAAGGAGTGATGTCATGTGCGACTTATTTGCGTATGGGTTCAAGCATGGTTATACGACATGGATCTATCATGGGGAAACCTGGTTGGATGAACATTAATCAGAACCGGAATCCAGAGGTGACGAAACCTTTGACTGAACTAACATGATAGTCGAACTGCTGGTTCATACTTCCAGTGGAATACAGACAGGGATGGAAGTACCATCGAGCAAGAGCCGAATGATGGGGCTAAGGGTTTCTATGAGTTATTGCATAAAGCAATGATGCCACTGTATGACGAGCATGAAAAGCACGCCGTCTTATCTGCCGTAACTAATTTTTTACACTTCAAGAATGAGCATGACTGTAGCTAGAGAGGTTTTAATGAACTGTTAAGCATTGTGAAGGAGTGCTTACCTGCATGCAATAAGTTACCGGAGTCGTACTATGATTTGAAGAAAATGGTCAAAAGGCTCAATCTAGGGTATGAAAAGATTGATGCTTGTGAGAATGACTGTATATTGTATTACGTTGATGTCAATAAAGATAAGAGGTCATGTGATATTTGTGGTACAAGTAGATACTGTGAACAGCGCAAGAAAAAGGGAAAAGACGTGCCGAGAAAGATCTTACGTTACTTTCCCATTGCCCCGAGGCTTCAGCGGTTGTTCATGTCAACACATACCGCCGAGGATATGAGGTGGCACTCTAGACGGAACATAGTCGAAGGTCAATTGACGCACCCGGCGGATGGGAGTTGAAAATTTTTGATAACAAGCACCCCTCGTTTGCTGAAGAGGTTCGTAATGTTAGGCTTGGACTTGCTACGGATGGGTTTAATCCATTTAACGGGCCTTACACAAAGTCCTACTCAACTTGGTCGGTGATTATTGTTCTGTATAACCTCCCGCCTTCGATGTGTGTTACCTCTTTTTTAGTTCTAACAAAAGAGCTCTAACTCATGCAAGCATACATGTGTCAACAAGTAATACAGAGTAAGTAAAGTATCGATCCCACAGAGAAAGTTGTCTAATTTAAATCACTATGCATCAATTAAGTCATTATATTTATATGCTCAAACTAATGAATATGATTGGTGAATTACGCTAATCGCCAATAACGACTACAACAATAATAAAGATGCAATAAATTAAATCTGAAAGTAATGGGATCCTAACTTCATTTAATACTTCATCTAATCACCACTATCATGCAAGACTTGTTCACATATCATAGGAAAGTAGCCAAGAGCACTAAAAGAGTCATAGCCATTTTTCAATGTACTATGACCTACTTACACATCATCCACAAGCGATAGATTCCATGTAATCATTAATATAACCAAAAACACTATATGTCTTTGTGAAATTGCAATCATATTGAATTTAAGTACAAGCCCTTATTCTAACTCATACGGTGAAACAGTATATGTCTATCTGATTCATGAAATACACAAGCCATACAAAACAGCCCCATATACGTATGCTATCATGATTACAATCCATACTTGCATGTTCATTGTCAATTCCATACAAGTACTAAAAGCGAATGGTGATCAAGGATTCATACATGCACAACAATCATGATAGAAATCCCATATGATATGTAAAATAGTCCAGCATTTAAGCATGCAACTAAACTACATATTAAAATCCGTTAGAATCCCATAATGGAGTTTAGTGCATGATTGAACCAAAAGCCATTATGGGATCAAAGCTAAACATGGCGAATAAACAAACAATTGAAAGATGAATGATAAAAAAGATCAAACCCAATTGCTGATTATAATCCACTAGTAACGTTCAAATCCTCATCTAAATCCAGCAAAATACTAATAAATATCCACAATGATAGAAAATCCTAAGAAGAATTTGAAAAGTTGGAGTTTAGGCTTCGTTCTACTTTGGAATCTCTCTCAGAGTGTAATCCCTTGTTACGATATGAAAAATACGTAAAAACTAAATAATCATCTGTCTGACACGAGTCAAAAATCGTTTTAAATTAATTACAACCCTTAAAATTCGAAATTAAAATTAACAGCTCAGCAGTAATAAAGCATCGCACGCGGCCGCGCGCCCCTCCTTTGCAATCCTCGCGCGGGCGCACAACTTGCAGTGTGCAAAGTCTGTCCAGCCAGGTGCTCACGCGGGCGCACGTCGTCAAGCTTATTCTGTCGCGCGACTTCTGCAACTCTAGTTCTGCTGCAATGATCTGTTCTGCAGCAATGATCTGTTCTACTGTTCATTCTTTTGTCCATCCATGCTTAGTCTCCTGCTCCAATTGATCCTCACACCATGCATCCATAGCCTCATGCCATTTACATCACCAAATCATGCCATATCCTGCACTTTTACACCAAAGGAGTTTTAAGTAAATGCAATGCAAAATATCATGCAATGCAACTAAAAACACATTAAAATGTACTTGAGAAAGGCACAGTCCGCGTGAATTGCTATCTAATAAGTAGGTATAAAACCCACTTATTAAATACCCCCAAACTAGAACTATTGCTTGCCCTCAAGCAATGCATACTAATGAACAATGAAAATGCATCTATATTACTATGCAACTAAATTATAATGTAACTAGTCTCACATTGTTCCAGCTATCAAAGAAATTCAGTCCAAAATGCCTCAGCGAATTTTTCCAGATTCAAACCAAATTGTAGGCATAATGTCATACACTCATATACTTCATAAATGCTATAGATATGTTGTGTGTGTGTGTGTTATGTTCACCAAAACATGATCTTAGCAAAGAATACACATACTAAATTGCTCAAAATAGAAAATTATAGTTTAAATCAAGACTCATGTATACATATGCAACGAAGACTATTCCAACATATCAAAACAAACTAAGGTTCAACAATGGGTTTAACTGCTTTATTTTTACTCACGAGGGCAATTTTCGCACTTTCCCGCGGTGTTTATTGCTATTTTTCTTTTCCTTTTTTTTTCTCTTTTTTTTTCACATGACTGTGCAATGTCTTACTCCATTAGGCAACACTGCTACCCCTTAGCGAGCTTTCATCCAATGACTCCCAAACCATGAAAGACCTTAGGGCGCTAGGTATAGAGACAATCCCCTCGGGCGTACTTACTCAAGTAGCCAGGGCCCCGAAATAAGACTAGCCACGTTATTGCTATTTGATTTTTTTTTTATACATAAATACTGATGTTTTCCCAAAGTTTAAAAATCATTGTTTTAAACCGTCTAAGTTCACTTTCCACATATTTCCCTTTTTAAAACTACATTTTCTATCGAGCAATGCAACACATACTTTTTATACCTACAAGTGATTGTGAACACATTCGTGCAAACCGAAAGCATTTAAACAACAATATGAATTTCATCGTGTAAAACATTATAGCTAGGTTCATGTTATCCAACATACTCAAAAATCTTTCAAAAATTCACTATCATCATCGGCTAGACAAAATTTTCCATACGGCAAGAACTGTGAGACATGCAAACTAAAAATGAACATGCAAATAAACATTCAACTCTATGTAAAAATAAACTATATGATGCAAACATTAAACTAATCATGCAAAAATAACTATATGCAACTATACTACTACCCCAATACCCCCAAACTTATAATATTCAATGCCCCATTGAATGAAGATAAAGGGTAAAGAAAACTCCCCTAATGATTAGTGGTACCACCCTCTTCGGGTGGTGAATCTGGTGGTGGATATGGCACTGCTGTCCCAAACTGAGGCCACTCTAGCGTCGTTCATTGCTGCGCAAAAGCCTCGGCCAAGGCCCTCGTGAGTCCCATCGCAAATATTCTGAAATTATCAAAAATGGCATCGACTTTTTGCTCTAACCTTCGGAGCAGGCGATCACCATGGACAGCAGGTGTTTGCGTGGATGGGCCTGCCTCATCTGTCTGAGGGGGCTGCTGTGATGTCTCTGGGAATGTAGGTTGAATGATAAATCCTCGTCCGCATGGGTGTGGTACACCTCCTGCCCAATCCTCAAATTTTGCAATGGTGGCATGAGTTATGTCCTGGCTTGGGTATTGCATTTGTTCGTTGCCCCAGTTTCATCCCCGATGAGCACATAGCATAGCAACCACTGATGCGTGTGGAATGCTCTCAATGGTGCCTCCCCGTAGATATCGCAACATATTCTGATGGATGAGATTACCAATGTCAATGTATTTCCCGATGATTATGCCCCACAGAATAATTGCCCTCTCTGTTGTGATCTCGTGCTGATGAGAGGAAGGCACGAGCTTGGCACATATGAACAGATTCCATGCCTTTGCATCGGTTCAGGGCTGCGGCTGGGAATATATGAGGTTGATTCGTGCCGACTTTATATGTCCATTTCGTGCCAGGCACGCACAATTCAACAATAACCAACTCCAAGTCTGTCTCCAAATGTGCACCGGTGACCCAATTAGCAGCCCCCGTTGGCGGTGTACCGGTAAGTCTATAAATTGCTCGGATGGCATGGGGTCTGTAATCTATCTCGAAACTACGAACCATAGATATACCGCTCATGGTGACCTTTGCATTGGCATAAAACTCTCGGACTATGCTCATCGGAATGGGCGTGGGAGTGGCAGTAAGTCCACCCCAGCCTCTCTTATGAATCATGGCACATAATTGACCATCTTGCCCCTCCGGTTTGAAACCGCGCTCCTTAAAAAATGTCTTCGCCACAATTCTGTAATACTCCTACTGAGCTTCCAAGTTTAGAAACTTGGTGTGATCAACTATATCATCCCCTTGACTGCCCGAGGAGGATGAAGAAGAAGATGAAATAGAACGTGCTCACTTAGGCCCCATTTGCAATTGATAAAGATAGCACAGATGATCTGACAGAGAATGAAGGAGAACCAATGATTATATTACCCCCAAGTTCGTTTCTGTCCAACTAAATCAGAAGCCCTAGTTTTATACTGCAATTGGAGAAGTTGAGTAGATATGGAACGTGGAAGAAATTGTGGATGATTACGTGGTGGAGAGATTGATGGCTTCGCTATTGTAACTAATAGAGAGGAAGAGACGTGCGTTATGCAGACTGAGATGATTGCGCTTCTGTTATGATTTCAAATGAGAGTTCAAATGGTCCCCAACTCATTTTTAAAACTTTTAAAACTGTCTTAGTCCGGTGTCGCGTGCGGCCGCGCGCTATTTTAATAGCTTTCAGCCGCGGGCACGCGAGTGGCATTGCTGGTCTGGTATGTGTAGCACGATGGCGTGGGGTCTTATGATGTATTATTTGCGCGGTCGCGCGACCATACTTCTTGCACTACTGAGTTTACTTCCAAACTGCCTATCAGTGATGACTTCAGTTGCATATACCTGGATAGGCATTAATGCACTCTGTTAAAACATGAATCCTAACCAAATACTCTAACCTATTTCAATCATTCTCAATGCGAATCTTGTTACACACTCAATCATGCAACTCCGACAAACTATTAATAATCAAATAAAGATGAACCAGCTAAACAATCTGAACTTAATAAATAAAAAGAAAATAGAGATAGAAATAATGGCTTGCCTCCCATCAAGCGCTATGTTATAGTCAAATAGATTGACTGTCTCTGAATCTCAAGTTGAAGAAAGAGTTGAGGTGATTTCCTGTGTGTCCACCTAACCCCTTGCTTTAATAGCTCTTACTTTCGACAATGGCTTGACCTCCAAATCTGAATTTTCACCAGTGACACACCTCAACGGTTCATAGTTCACCACATTCTGTTCCTCATCATTTAAGACCCGATCCACCGAATCAACCCGAAAACATTCTTCTTCATCGGTTGGGAACTTCATTGCCTTAAAGACGTTAAAGGTCACCTCCTGATCATGTACATGCATCATGAGTTCCCCTTTTTGCACATCTATCGAAGTCCTTCCTGTGGCTAAGAATGGTCTCCCCAGTATGATTGGTATATTATTATCTTCCTCGTAATCCAAAATGATGAAGTTAGTTGGAAAGATAAATTTGTCCACCTTCACCAACACATCTTCAACAAGTCCCCGTGGATACGTGATGGATCTATCATCTAATTGCAACGAAATGTTTGTCGGCCTTGGATCCGGTAATCCCAATTGGTTGAACAATGACAAGGGCATCAGATTGATACTTGCCCCAAGATCACACAAACATTTTTCAAAATTCATCTTCCCGATTGTGCACGGGATTATGAAACTGCCCGGATCCTTCAGCTTCAGAGGTAACTTCTGTTGAAGCAATGCATTCTTCTGTCAAGGCTACTATCTTAAATGTGTCTAATCTCCTCTTCCTTGACAGTATACCCTTCATGAACTTTGCATAGCTTGGCATTTGTTCCAATGCCTTAGCGAAAGGTATATTGATTTGCAGCTTTTTAAATATCTCCAGAAACTTGCTGAATTGCTCATCTTCCCTCTGCTTATTTAATCTTTACAGATACAGAACTTGAGGGTGAATTGGTGGTACTGAACTCTGAAGCTTCTCCCCTGAACCTGCTTTATCTTTCTCTTCCTGCTGAACCTCAGACTTTTCCAGACTTTCTTCTTTAGTAGCTGACTGCTCTGCCTCATGCGGCCGCGCGGCCTCCTCAGTACAATTAGGCGCGGGCACGCGAGTTGCAGTGTCTGTAGTGTTTTTCCCAGACCTCAATGTGATAGCTTGACACTGTTCCTTCCCGTCTCTTCGTGGATTTATTTCTGTAGTACTCGGCAATGAACCCTGGGGCCTATTGGTAAACATGTTCGCCATCTGCCCCATCTGAGTTTCCAGATTCTTAATAGCCACTACATGGCTTTTGATCATAACCTCTGTATTTTCAATGTATTTCATCATCATCTCCTCCATTTCTGATTTCTTTTCTTGCTGAGGTGCAGCTGGAGTGTGATGTTGTTGTTGTTGAGAAAATCCCGGAAGAAAAGGTGGTCTAGGATTAAACTATGGCTGCGCTGGTTGTGACTGAAACTGATTATTTGTTTGAAACTGATTCTGCTGATTCCCTTGGTTATTTGACTAACTAAAGTTTGGATGATTTCGATTGTTGGGGTGGTATGTGTTCTGAAACTGACCTTGGTCTTTTCTGTAATTGCTCACATGCTGTACCGAGTCCGAGCTAATAGCACATTGCTCTGTCGAGTGCGACCCCGTACAAATCTCAAATACAAATGCAACCGTCTTCGTTTTACCTTCTGTTAATGTATCTATTTTCTTTGCCATGGCTGCCATCTATGCTGACAACTGCGTGATATCATCCACTTCCAACACACCTGCAACCTTGTGTTGTGGCATCCGAGATGTAGGATTTTGAAAATTGTTCGATGCCATTGTCTCGATAAGGTTATAGGCTTCCTCATAGGTTTTTGCCCATAATGCCCTTCCTACAGCTGCATCTACAATCGATCTAGACTGCCATCCTAATTCATTATAAAATGTGTTGATCACCATCCAATCTGGCATACCGTGATGTGGACACTTTCTCAGCATCTCTTTATATCTCTCCCATGCTTCATATAAGGACTCGCCCTGTTGTTTCTCAAACTGAGAGATAGTTGTCCTCATCTTTGCAGTCTTAGCCATTGGGAAGAACTTGGCTAAGAACTTTTGTGCTAAGTCCTCGCATGTAGTTATAGATCCTGCTGGCAAAGAATGTAGCCATCTTCTTGCTTTATCCCTCAATGTGAATGGAAACAGCCTAAGTCTGATAGCATCCTCCATCACCCCGTTATATCTGAACATGTCAAATATCTCAATGAAACTCAACAGGTGTTCATTCGGATCATCTGTAGTGGCACCCCCAAACTGTACTGAATTTCGTACCATCTGAATAGTGCCCATTTTTATCTCGAATGTATTGGCTACTATCGGTGGTCTGACTATACTAGACTGTAATCCATTAATATTGGGCATGGAATATTCTTTCATAGCCCTATGCTCCTCTCTTTGCTCTTCTCCTTGTGCCTCGACTGCCATATTAGCTGTAGTACTTTCTAACCGTGCTTGTAAATTTCTACGAACACTCGCTTTCCAACCTCTCCCGTTTATGTTGTCCTGAACAGGTGTTAAGTCGGGGTTAGTTGACCGCGTGCGCATAAAATTTTTTACAAGTTCCTGAAACAAAAACAAAAATGGACATGAGATAAGAATAGATTTGTCTAAGTCATACAATATAGCTTAAAACTAATGATAATAATTTAAATTTAAATGCCTTTCCCCGGCAACGGCGCCAAAAACTTGTTGCCTCTTTTTCAGTTCTCACAAAAGAGCTCTAACTCATGCAAGCATACATGTGTTAACAAGTAATACAGAGTAAGTAAAGTATCGATCCCACAGAGAAAGTTGTCTAATTTAAATCACTATGCATCAATTAAATCACTATATTTATATGCTCAAACTAATGAATATGATTGGTGAATTACGCTAATCGCCAATAATGACTACAACAATAATAAAGTTGTAATAAATTAAATCTAAAAGTAATGTGATCCTAACTTCATTTAATACTTCATCTAATGACCACTATCATGCAAGACTTGTCCAAATATCACATGAAAGTAGCCAAGAGCACTAAAAGAGTCATAGTCATTTTTTAATGTACTATGACCTACTTACACATCATCCACAAGCGATAGATTCCATGTAATCATCAATATAACCAAAACACTATATGTCTATGTGAAATTGCAATCATATTGAATTTAAGTACAAGCCCTTATTCTAACTCATACGGTGAAATAGTATATGTCTATCTGATTCACGAAATACACAAGCCATACAAAACATCCCCATATACGTATGATATCATAATTACAATCCATACTTGCATGTTCATTGTCAATTCCATACAAGTACTAAAAGCGAATGGTGATCAAGCATTCATACATACACAACAATCATGATAGAAATCCCATATGATATGTAAAACAGTCCAGCATTCAAGCATGCAACCAAACTACATATTAAAATTTGTTAGAATCCCATAATGGACAAAGCCATTATGGGATCAAAGCTAAATATGGCTAATAAACAAACAATTGAAAGATGAAAGATATAAACGATCAAACCCAATTGCTGATTATAATCCACTAGTAACATTCAAATCCTTATCTAAATCCATTAAAATACTAATAAATATCCACAATGATAGAAAAAGAATTCAAAAAGTTGGAGTTTAGGCTTCGTTCTACGTTGGAATCTCTCTCAGAGTGTAAACCCTAGTTACGATATGAAAAATACGTAAAAATTGAATAATCATCCATCTGGCACCAGTCAGAAATTGTTTTAAATTAATTACAACCCTTAAAATTCGAAATTAAAATAAACAGCTTAGCAGTAATCAAGCATCGCGCGCGGCCGCGCGCCCCTCCTTTGCAATCCTTGCGCGGGCGCGTAACTTCCAGTCTCCAAAGTATGTCCAGCCGAGTGCTCGCGTGGGCGCGCGTCCTCAAGCTTATTCTATCGCGCGTCTTCTGTAACTCTAGGTTCTGCTACAATGATCTGTTTTGCTGCTGCAATGATCTGTTATGCTGTTCATTCTTTTGTCTATCCATGCTTAGTCTCCTGCTCCAATTGATCCTCACACTATGCGTCCATAGCCTCATGCCATTTACATCACCAAATCATGCCATATCCAGCACTTTTACACCAAAAGAGTTTTAAGTAAATGCAATGCAAAATATCATGAAATGCAACTAAAAACACATTAAAATATACTTGAGAAGGGCACAGTTCGCGTGAATTGCTATCCAATAAGTAGGTATAAAATCCACTTATCAATGTGCATGAAAGATCCCTACATGTTCATGCCTTTACTAATTTTGGGTGATAAGAGTCTGAGTAAAGACATTAATGTATACCTCATGCCGTTAGTTGATGAGTTGAAGATGTTGTGGGAAAAAGGGGTTCAAACTTATGATGTATCTCTTAAGCAGAACTTTGACATGAGGGCATCTTTACTGTGGACAATAAATGACTTCCCGGCATTAGGAATGATCAGTGGATGGTCGACTCACGGGGGCTTGTCATGTCTCATGTGCATGGGGTCAGTTAATGCTATGCAGCTCAAACATGGAGGGAAAATGAGTTTCTTTGCAACATCCAGACAGTTTTTGCCGATTGAACATCGTTATCGACGGATGAGTAGACAATTTAATTGAAAAACATAGAAACATCAAGTACCTGGTCGTCTTTCTGGGTCAGCAGTGTTGAGTTGGATTAGTCATTTAAAGTTTCCACCTCCACGGAAGAATCACATATTGGAGCGAGCTTATTGTTATGACAAGGTTCACAACTGGACACACAGATCCATGTTCTTTGACCTGCCTTATTGGGCTACACTCTGCATCTGTCATTGTTTAGATCTGATGCATACTGAGAAGAATGTATTTGATAACATTTTTTATACAATCCTAGATGCCAGTGGTAGAACAAAGGATAACAACAAGTCGAGACTTGATTTGGTAGAAATGAACATTAGGGAAGATTTGCGGCTGTATCAGGAGGGTAGTAAGACGATAACGCCTAACGATGAATATACTTTGACCAGGGAACAGTTGATATTGATATGTAATTGGATTAGTGGACTGAAGCTCCCAGATGGATATTCTTCAAATATAGTAAGGTGTTGTAAAGTCGAAGAGCTGAAGTTTCGGGGTCTCAAAAGTCATGATTGTCACGTATTCATGCAGAAGTTGATCCATGTGGCATTAATCGACGTGTTACTGAAACGTGTGGTCAAAGCACTGACAGAGCTTTCTAATTTCTTCAAAGATCTATGCTTGACGGAGCTTCAGCTCAAAGACATAGATAAAATGGAGATACAGATAGTGGAAATAATGTGCAAGTTAGAAATGATCTTCCCTCCATCATTTTTTTATTCAATGGAGCATTTGCCTATTCACTTGCCATACGAAGCTAAATTTGGCGGTCCCGTGCAATATAGATGGATGTATCCATTCGAGAGGTAATGACATTAATATTTTTAATACGGTAAAATGTTCATTCTTTTTTGCTAATCTATATATCACATAGGTATATGCGACGTCTAAAGTAAAAGGTGAAGAATAGAGCCCGTGTAGAGGGGTCAATTGCTAAAAGGTATGTTATGGAGGAACTTGTTAATTTCTGCTCGTTGTACTTTAAGCCGGATGTTCAGACGAAGCACAATCGCTTACGTCGGAATCAGGCTGTTGTGCACGAGAAAAATGGAGAATTAACGGCATTTAGTCATCATGTACGCCCATTCGACGGTAAAAAAATGCGATTCTTGACCGATAGGGAGTATGCAGCTGCCACATTGTATGCACTTGTCAACATGAATGAAGTAGCGCCATACATTAAGTAAGTAGTCATAACTATATATGTCTGGTGTAACTATGTCAATTTCCTTTACAAAAACATTGAGTATATAACTGTGCTGCAGTCAATATGATGTTGAAGTACGTGAAGCGAATCTGAGTATATCGGACGGGGATTTGCAAAATTTGAGAAATGGATAATTTGTGCAATGGTTTAAAGATCATGTAAGTCTAACCTTTACAAGTTCTATGAATCTACCATCATAGATTTATTCTTATGGCGTAATTAACTTTAGAATATGTTGTGTTAATGTACATTAGGTCCTCACAGATGAGTTAGCTGACAATCGGCTAAAGCTTATAGACGACAGCCCTAAAAGATCTGTAGATACTTATAAATGTTACATTGTCAACGGTTACAGATTTAAGTGTTGTGTTATTGGGGAAGTCGCTTCTACTGATTCTGGTGTTATGGTGAAAGGTAGCTGCAACGATAACATTTGGGATGACTGGTATGGACGATTGCTAGAAGTTATTGTTCTCAAATATTGGGGTCATACAGAATTAGTTTGCTTCAATTGTCATTGGTTTGATGTTGAGAATGGAGTTAAAGTAGATAAAAAATCAAGACGGGTGATTGTTAACGTTTAGTCAAAACTAAGACTGATGACTGGTATGGACGGGCCTTTTATTTTAGCAAGTCAAGCAACACATGTGTACTATGCGTGGAGTGTTAAGACTCCTACAAGCCCATGGCATACTATTATAACCACCAAAGCCCGTGGTTTTCAAGGCACAGCTCCTCGTCCAGATGATGAACCTTTACAAGTCAAGTCTACTAGTGTCACACCTGCTGATGTGACAATTATTAGTGAGTCTAGTGAAGAAGAGGATGATGTTGTCGCTGTCGAAAGTGAAGACGATGTTGTTGAGGAGGTAGATATAATTGAAGAAATCGTTGAGGATGACGAAGATGGTGATGACAATGATAGTGAAGATCTACTGCTCGAAGATGACGATTCTAATATTGATGGATTTGATGATATAAATGATTAGGAGTATGTACTCTTTATGTCCTTTTAGTTGTATTCAAATGGCATAGTTGTTTCCTTTTAGTTATATCTGCCTATTGTATCCTTTTAGTTCTATGTACATGATGATTCTGATATTTGTGTTTGTATCCTTTTAGTTGTATCCGCATATTATATTCTTGATGATGATTTGACAGTATATATACAAATATGGCGTGTACACCACACGACAATTGTGGTGGGCATGCTGGTAGTTCAGGCCGTGGGGGCCGTGGAGGTAGTGCTGGTGATGATCAGGTCGGATGATCAGGTATAATTACATGTTTTGTTGTTATAAATCTTTATAAATATTGTTGTATTTCACTATATTTGTTTATATAAATATTTTTGTATTTCACTACATAGGTGATTGACGCAGGCCTCCGCGGGGACTAGCACGTGGATTGCTAGGGAATCACCCCCAAGCGCCGCTTATATGTCGTGTCAGGACTACTAGGTAATATATATATTACGTTTGTATTAATTATTTAGTTCTTATATATTCTTTGTAATTTAGAAATTTAACCGCCTTCAATTTTAGTATCCTTGACGCAACGCCAAGGAACACGTTGCTTGGGATCGTCCGCAACCGATTCTCCAGCTCGTGGATGAGATGGGCGGATGTGGACGACCGCACACGTGGGTTGATTATTGCTAAGTTTAGGGTAAAAAGTCATTCATTCATATATTAGTTTTAATTTGTGCTTTTGAATATTTATTTACCGCTTTGCTTTATGTTGTCTACTAATTAAGTAATTGCTGATATTCATATGTTGTATTGCAAAAATATTATCGCTTCGAGGATGGGCAGGAAGCCCACGGCAGCACTATTCTTGGGAAGTATCTCGAGATGAATTGGCACAAGTGGGTCTATGACTGGAAGAAGAAGGCTCAAACCAAGATGGCAGATGGACAGACACTTAGAGATGTCAGACCAGATTTCATTGGTGCTGCGGTGTGGGAGCAGATGTGCGATATTTGGGAGGGCGTGGCGTTTAAGAAGATGTCGACACATCGTACAGCTGCCTGACAGCAGAGTCGTCTCCCACACTGCACTGGGAGTCAGTCGTACGACCTCTACAGGGAGAGACTCGAGGTCAGTCTAAAGCATCGACCTTCTCGCCTCGAGTTTTGGTGGCACGCTCACCAGAAGAAAGGTGACAGTGGTTATATCTCACCTGAGGCAGAGAACATTGCGGTAAGTAATTTAATTATTTTATTTAGTATGTATTTGATGGCTTTGAAATTCTTTTGTATTTTTTTGTGTAATAGTTGCTTTTCACCTATTTCTGTGTTTTTTCAGACATGGTTCGAGGACCTTTCTGTGGTCCGGAGCAGCCAGAGAGGCGACACTCTAGTGGCTGATGCTGAGCGTGACGACGAGGAGACGGAGGACTGGCTGTAGGCTACAGGGGGGGCCGAAGAAGGGTAGAATTGTGGGCATTCCCCGTGTACCAGCCTACACTATAGTCCCTGCTGCGAGATCTCGACGTCGCCCACCCACCGGAGGTAGTGGTGCGAGTGGATCAGGCGCCGACCCTTCATTATCTGATGACTTCTTCAGGCGAATCATTGAGGGGTGCATCGCGAGCAGTGTCGTGCAGTCAGGCGCACCATCACACGAGCGGATCTACCAACTTGCACATGAGGTTTTCCACGGCTCCATAGATCCTACAGCTGCCGCTGATGACCTCATGGGTGTAGTCTGGGAGGAGGCCATCCGTGTATGTGCAGTTGTCCTGGCCAACATCTTTCCTCCACATATTCGACATATAAACTTATTATTGTTGTATTTCCTTATTTGTAATTATATTGCTTATATAAACTGTCAAATAACTAGTTAACACGCGTTACAATTGACGGGACTCGATTCCGATATACGGAGCCCGAGTTCGAATCCCGTACGCCTAACTTGAGAAAACTTAGCAAAATAGTCAAAAAAGAGACCAAAACACGCCCCGGTCGTCTGAATGCCACGCAACCACATGCAATAGCATCGCATAGGCAATAGACACGCGTTACAACTGACGGGACTCGATTCTGATATACCGAACCCGAGTTCGAGTCCCGTACGCCTAACTTGAGAAAACTTAGCAAAATAGTCGAAAAAAGACCAAGTCCGAACGCCACGCAACCACATGCAATAGCATCGCGTAGGCAATAGGCACGCGTTACAACTGACGGGACTCGATTCTTATATACGGAGCCCGAGTTCGAGTCCCGTACGCCTAACTTGAGAAAACTCAGCAAAATAGTCAAAAAAAGAGACCAAAACCCGCCCCGGTCGTCTGAACGCCACGCAACCATAGGAAATTGCATCGCGTAGGAAATAGACACGTATTACAACTGACGGGACTCAATTCTGATATACGGAGCCCGAGTTCTAGTCCCTTACGCCTAACTTAAGAAAACTTCGCAAAATATTCAAAAAAAAGACCAAAACCCACCCCGATCGTTCGAACGCCATTCAACCACATGAAATAGCATCGCATAGGCAATATGCACGTGTTACAACTGACGGGACTCGATTCTAATATATAGAGCCCGAGTTCAAGTCTCGTACGCTTAACTTGAGAAAACTAAGCAAAATAGTCGAAAAAGAGATCAAAACCCGCCCTGGTCGTCTGAACGCCACGCAACCACAGGCAATAGCATTGCATAGGCAATAGACACGCATTACAACTGACGGGACTCGATTCTGATATACGGAGCTCGAGTTCGAGTCCCGTACACCTAACTTGAGAAAACTTAGCAAAAATAGTCGAAAGAGAGACCAAAACCCGCCTCGGTCTTCCGAACGCAACACAACCACATGCAATAGCACCACGTAGGCAATAGACACGCGTTACAACTGAAGGGACTCAATTTCGATATACGGGGCCCGAGTTCGAGTCTCGTGCGCCTAACTTTAGAAAACTTAGCAAAATAGTCGAAAAAAAGACCAAAACCCGCCCCGGTCGTCCGAACGCCACACAACCACATGCAATAGCACCGCGTAGGCAATATACACATGTTACAACTGACGGGACTTGATTCCAATATACGGAGCCGGAGTTCGAGTCTCGTACGCCTAACTTGAGAAAACTTAGCAAAATAGTCGAAAAAGAGACCAAAACCCGCCCTGGTCGTCTGAACGCCACGAAACCACATGCAATAACACCGCGTAGGCAATAGACATGTGTTACAACTGACAGGACCCAATTTCGATATATGGAGCCTGAGTTCGAATTCCGTACGGCTAACTTGAGAAAACTTAAAAAAATAGTCGAAAAAGAGACCAAAACCCGCCTCAGTCGTCCGAACGCCACGCAACCACATGCAATAACACCACGTAGGCAATAGACACGGGTGACAAGTGACGGGACTCGATTCCGATATACGGAGCCCGAGTTCGAGTCCCGTACGCCTAACTTGTGAAATCTTACGAAAATAGTCAAAAAAGAGACCAAAACCCGCCCCGGTCATCCGAATGCCACACAACCACAGGAAATAGCACCGCGTAGGCAATAGACATGCGTTAAAATTAACAGGACTCGATTCTGATATACGGAGATCCAGTTCGAGTCACGTACGCCTAACTTGAGAAAACTTAGCAAAATAGTCGAAAAAGAGACCAAAACCTGCCCCGATCGTTCGAACGCCATGCAACCACAAGCAATAGCACCGCATAGGTAATAGACATGCATTACAATTGACGGGACTCAATTTCGATATACGGAACCCGAGTTCGAGTCCCGTACGCCTAACTTAAGAAAACTTAGCAAAATAGTTGAAAAAGAGACCAAAACCCGCCCCGGTCGTCCGAACGCCACGCAACCACATGCAATATCACCGTGTAGGCAATAGACACCTGTTACAATTGACGGGACTTGATTCCAATATACGGAGCCCGAGTTCGAGTCTTGTACGCCTAACTTGAGAAAACTTAGTAAAATAGTCAAAAAAGAGACCAAACCCCGTCCCGGTCGTCCGAACGTCACGCAACCATACACAATAGCACCGCATAGGAAATAGACACGTGTTACAACTGATGGGACTCGATTCCAATATACGGAGCCCGAGTTGGAGTCCCGTATGCCTAACTTGAGAAAACTTAGCAAATTAGTTAAAAAAGAGACCAAAATCTGCCCCGGTCGTCCGAACACCACGCAACCACATGTAATAGCACCGCGTAGGCAATAGACACGCGTTACAACTGACGAGACTCAATTCTGATATACGTAGCCTGAGTTCGAGTCCCGTATGCCTAACTTGAGAAAACTTAGTAAAATAGTCGAAAAAGAGACCAAAACTCGCCCCGGTCGTCCGAACGCCAGGCAACCACTTGCAATAGGATTGCGTAGGCAATAGACAAGAGTTACAACTGACGGGACTCTATTTTGATATACGAAATCTGAGTTTGAGTCTCATACGCCTAACTTGAGAAAACTTAGCAAAATAGTCAAAAAAGAGACCAAAACCCGCCCCGTTCGTCTGAACGCCACACAAACATAGACAATAGCACCGCGTAGGAAATAGACTTGCGTTACAACTGACAGGACTTGATTCCGATATACGGAGCTCGAGTTTGAGTCCCGTATGCCTAACTTGAGAAAACACAAACTAAAATAATATAAATATGTTTTCATTTCGACTTTGTTATTAATATTTTAATTTTGTAGGGTCTTGTTGATGAGACTCGTGGAGGAGGAGGTGGAGGCACTGGTGATGACCGCCGAGCTGATGGCGAGCAGCCTCCTCCAGTACAGGGTGATGATCGTCGAGTTGATGACGATCAACCTCCTCCAGTACAGGGTGATAACCGTCGAGTCGATAACGATGAGACAGGCGACGGGTTGTAGTTAGTTTATGTTATATTATAAGTTACATGTATGTTCTTGTACAATTTTTGAGTTGTACAAACGACCATTTTTTATCTATATATTTGATTTGGATTACTATTTGAATGGTGAATTGTATGATATTTGATGGTTTTTATTAGTTTATAACATGTATATGTTTATATTTGTAAATGAACAGGGAAATTTTGAAATTAAATAAAAATTAAAAAAATAGAGTCATTGCCGACGGGGGTAGGGGTGACGGCAGTGACTGCCGCCAATGACCTATAGCGACAGACATGGACCCAGGCAGCTGATGATTTAAATTTAATTTTAAAGGTCATTGTCGACGGCGATAACGACATAGCTGACGGGGTAATTCATGGATTCGGAGGTATCTGGATTCGATTATGTGTTCAGATTATAGTATTGATGCAATATTACAACCCTAAAAAACAACATGGCCATCTTATATCTAAGCAGAGAGACCTGGGCCCTCAAAAATCATGTCAGACCTGTTCTTCATTTTCTGGGTTACCCAGAAATGAAGAACATCCTAGGTTCCTACTTTGCAGCTTTAAATCATAGCTTTCTGGACTCGGATTGTGTGATTTAGTGGTTTAACATTGTAAAACACATGTCAGGGTACAATGACATAACATCAGATCATCATAACAACAACGAATTCTAAGAGATCATGGCCGGTCAAACTCTGACCGAAAACATGTTCTTAAAGATTCTGGGTTTTCTAGAATCTTCAACCGGCGAGTTGGTCAACGTAGGTTTGACCACAAATAACTTTGATTCTATAGTTAATATAGGTGATCTAATAGCATATACTTGTAGTTCATATACCAGTCTACAACAACAAACCAACAACATGACCAAAATAACAAATCACAGCAAGATCTAGCGCCTGCAAAACATTGTCAAAATTTTTTGGGCAAAACTGGGCTGCCCAGAAACTCATTTCGTGAACGGTCAACGTAGTTTGACTGCTTATAACTTTCAATCTAAACATGATATGGGCTTAATTCAAGTTCCAGATCAAAGCCTACATGGCAAAGAATATATCTATAACTCTAAACACATATATCATCAAGCACACACAGATCTAGAAGCTCTGACATTTGCTTGTCAGAGCACAAAACTAGGGTTCATGATTAGTTTTAAAATCTGATTTTCGTGCATCCAAATGTTATAGATCTGTGATCTAACAACCCAGATCACTACTTAACACTCTTTGACACATTTCTATCCAACAAATAAAAACATCTAACATCAGATAGTAGGATTTTTAAGATTTAGGGTTTATACCACTTTGATGCTTGATCTTGAATCTGATCCTTGTGATCTTATCTTGGAAAGCTATGAACTGATATTGTTTTATCTTTTGGTCTCACTCTCTCTCAAGATTTCAAAAATAAAGAGAGAGAAGGTCTAGGATAATATGAAAAGTAAAGTAAATATTTTACTTAACTTTTACCTTTGATTTTAGATTCAATGAATGCAGTGTTGTAAGGTGGCACCAAAGATCAGATATGGTAAGATATCTAGCGGGTTAAATGCAAAGTCGACCACTGAACTTTTCTGATATCGATAAAGTTAGGAGAATTCGACGTAATTCTCGGAATGGATTGGTTGATTAACCATGGAGCAATTATAGATTGCCAAAAGAAATGTGTGAGCATCAGAACGTTGAAGAAACCTCCTGTAGTATTTTACAGTAATAAATTACCGGGACGTCCCTGTTTCCTTACGATGACACAAACTAGAAAACTATTGAGGAAGGGTTGTATAGGTTACCTATGCCATGTTGTCAATACCCAGAGAGTGGGAGCAACCGTGGAACAAATACCTATAGTAAACGAGTTCATGGATATATTTCCAAGTGAGTTACCGGGTTTACCGCCGGATAGGGAGATCGAATTTGTGATAGACACTATGCCGGGAGCGGCACCAGTCTCAAGGGCACCGTACCATATGGCGCCTGTGGAAATGAAGGAACTAATGGTTCAGCTGCAAGAACTGTTGGACAAAAAGTATATTCAACCAAGTGTTTCTCCGTGGGGGCCACTTGTGTTGTTTGTTAAGAAGAAAGACGGATCATTAAGGCTTTGTATCGACTATTGGGAGTTGAACAAGTTAACGATAAAGAATAATTACCCATTGCCCAAGATCGATGATCTCTTTGATCAATTGAAAGGGACAAAGTATTTTTCTAAAATAGATTTGCAGACGGGGTATCATCAGTTGAATGTTAGAAAGGAAGATGTACCGAAGACTGCATTCAGGACTCGTTATGGTCATTACGAGTTTCTAGTGATGTCATTTGGGTTGACGAATTCACCTGCTACATTTATGGATATGATGAACAGAGTGTTCAAATTATATTTGTACAAGTTCGTCGTGGTGTTTATCGATGATATTCTAGTCTATTCTAAGACGCCAGAAGATCATGCTGAACACTTAAGAATAGTGTTGGAGACACTAAGGAAGGAGAAATTATATGCGAAATTCATCAAATGTGAATTTTGGCTAGAGAAGGTACAATTTTTAGGTCATGTCATTGACCAAGAGGGGATTTCAGTGGATCCAGTGAAGGTGGAAGCAGTAATGAATTGGGAACAACCGAAAACGCCGACTGAGGTGCGGAGTTTCCTAGGGTTAGTAGGGTACTATCGAAGATTTATCCAAGATTTTTCAAAGATAGCTACCTCGTTAACTAATTTAACAAGGAAGACGGTGAAATACGTATGGACGGATAAATGTGAAGACAATTTTCAAGAACTGAAGAAAAGATTGTTTGAAGCGCCTATTTTGTCATTGCCAGATGACACAGGAAATTTTGTAGTATATAGTGTTGCTTCGCATAGAGGACTTGGTTATATGCTTATGCAGCATAGCAAAGTTATTGCGTATGCATCTCGGTAGTTGAAGGATTATGAGAAAGTTTATCCTACTCATGATCTGGAACTGGCCGCAGTAGTGTTTGCCCTAAAGATATGGAGACATTATCTTTATGGGAAAAAATGTGAGATATATACGGACCATAAAAGTCTAAAGTATATCTTCACTCAGAAGGAGTTAAATATGAGACAGAGAAGATGGCTAGAGTTGATAAAGGATTATGATTGTGAAATCCTGTATCACCCTGGAAAGGCCAATGTAGTTGCCGACGCCTTAAGTAGGAAGGGTCGGGAAAAGTTGTCTATGTTAACGGCTCAAAATGAGTTAATAACAGAGATGGCTAGGATGGAAATAGAAGTAAAAATGCCGAGTGATTCGGGGCAGTTATTCTTTGCGATGGAGATGCAATCTACTATCGTAGGAAGAGTCAAGGAGGTACAACTCAAGACTGATGAGTGTAACCAAATGAAGAAGCGGTTATCCGAGAAAGAAGATACTAAGTATAGTCTTGATAATGAGGGATTATTAAGATTTGAAAGAAGAATTTGGGTTCCGAATGAGACGGAATTAAAGGAGAAAGTTTTATAAGAAGCTCATAGTTCGAGGTACTCGATACATCCTGGTAGTACTAAGATGTATCAAGACCTTCGACAGAGTTTTTGGTGGCTAAACATGAAGAGAGAAATAGCAGAGTATGTGAGTAGGTGCTTGACTTTTCAAAAAGTTAAGGCCAAACATCAACGACCCAGTGGCTTATTACAGTCATTGGAGATTCCAGAATGGAAGTGGGAGCATATCATGATGGACTTCGTGGTGGGACTTCCGATGACGCATAAAGGGTACGATTCGATTTGGGTAATAGTGGACCGGTTGACGAAGTCGGCTCACTTTTTGCCAATTAGGGTCAAGTATAACTTAGACCAGTTAGCTAAACTTTATGTTAAGCAAATCATTTCCAGACATGGAGTACCGGTATCGATTGTGTCAGATCGTGATCCACGATTCACATCGAACTTTTGGAGGAGTTTGCAAGAACAGTAGGGAACACAGCTGAGGTTAAGCACATCTTATCATCCACAAACCGATGGGTAGAGCAAAAGGACAATTCAGATGTTAGAAGACATGTTGAGGTCTTGCGTCATGGATTTCAAGGGTAGTTGGGATGATCACCTACCACTAGTAGGGTTTACATATAACAACAGTTATCATGCAAGCATATGTATGCCGCCATGTGAAGCTTTCTATGGAAGAAAGTGCAGAACACCTTTGTGTTGGGATGAGGTGGGAGAACGCCGGATGCTAGGACCAGAATTGGTGCAGCAGACAGCGGATGTGGTAAAGTTAATTCGGATGTGTCTCGTCACAGCTCAGGACAAACAGAAGAAGTATGCGGACTCGCATAGACTAAGTCGAGAGTTTGAAGTGTACTCGTATGTGTTTCTAAAGGTATCTCTCTGGAAAGGAAAGATACGCTTTGGAAAGAAAGGAAAGTTAAGTCCAAGGTTTATAGGACCTTTTGAGGTATTAAAACGGGTGGGAGAGGTAGCTTATATGATAGCATTACCTCCAGACCTAGAATGAATATATAACGTATTTCACGTATCGGTATTACGCCCATATAAGCCGGACTATAAGCATGTAATCGAGTATGAGCCGATTCATATCGAGAAAGATTTGACATATGAAGAATCGCCAATGCAGATCATTGATAGAAAGGAACAAGTTCTGAGGAACAAGGTAATACCATCAGTAAAGGTATTATGGAAGAACCACGATGCTGAAGAAGCAACGTGGGAATTAGAAGAAAAGATGAAGAAAATTTTTCCTCATCTATTTGGATAAAGTAAGACGAGATTCTGGGGACAGAATCTTTATAAGGGGGGAAAGAATGTAACGACCGAAAAATTCGGGTCTTATTATAAAATGATTTTATTAAATTAAATAATAATAAAATCCTATTCTATGTGTTATTAAGATGGTTGTCATTACATAACCTATTGATGTTAGAATGTCGTAGTATTTGAGCTACGTGGATAAATTAAAGTGTTTGAATTTTCAAGACGAAAATAAAAGTTTTCCGAGAGATTTTTCGGAAAACACTATTCATCAGTGTTTGCTCGGGATATATTTTTGAATTTTCGAGAAATAAGTAATGATGGAATAACAAGGTAAGATGGATTATGTAATAAAAATCTAGTTATGGAAAATGTAATATTTCGCTTGTGAACTTAATTTATAAGCGTTAAGGAAGGCGAAGTAGTAATGAATAAGTGATAATGGTATGATACCTAGGTATTGTACAAAGTAATGAAAACGAGTATAATACGAAGTTTTATACGAGTTTGTATGAAGAATGAAATATCGTATATAAATCCTATATGAATTAGAATACGAAAATAATACATAAACAATATGTATTAAGTAATGTTAATGAACTTGCAAAGGTTGATTGAATTAATGCAAGTCCAAGTGAATAAAAGGGGGAGGCCCAATTATTAATTAATGAACCAACTAAAGTTTATTAATGCAAAGCCCAAGGATTATTTAATCCAAGCCCAAGCTAAAGTCCAATATATTGGTTGACCCATGGGGAAAACCATATTAATATGGTTGAATGTGGTGACCAAGTAATGTGGTGATCAAGTTAATGTAATGACCAAGACTTATGAGTGGTGGTCAAGCTTAGGATAAGTGTTGTGATTAACAAGTAATGAATAGTAAGGAGTGGCTTAAGGAGGTGGGGTGATTTAAAGACCAAACTACCCTAACCTTGAAACCTCTATAAATATAGGAGGCTTACAAGCCATTTAACACTTGTTCAAATAATCCAAACATCTCAAAGTGGTTAAGTGTTAGAGAGATTGAGTTGCAAATAAGTCACTTTCATTTGTAAGAAGAAGAAGAAAAGCTACCTTACCAAGACTTCTAAAGTAGACTTCTTCTCCATATCTTCTATCTCTATCATGATAGGTTGATAAAAAAAGATGGATTAAGAAACATGAATGATAAGAAGCAAGAAGAATGTATAAGTTATGAACTTAAGCCACATAAGTTGGCAATAAGTCATTTGAACTTATAAAAGTTATAAGCTTATTATAAGTTAACCTTGAAAGTTAAGTATGAAAATATGAATTGGTAATGAGTTTATTAAGGGAAGTAATAAGGATGTAAAGGAACTTGTATGATCCTAAGAATCATAAGTAAAGTTATATGTGAAGAACATGTAAAGTATGATGGTTAAGAAACTCTAATTGTCATAAGTCATGAATAATCAAATCTTAAGTAGTTTATAATTTGACAAGTTATAAGCTCATGAAGAATTAGTCTAAAATCCAACAATGATTATAAGTTGTTGTAATAAGTAGGTTGAGATGTTCACATGATGAATGGAGTTCATTTATAATGTTGAACAAATCATAAGAATGAAGATTTGCCGGAATTTGCACGATTGGACGATAATCGTCGAATTCGTAAAATTCTCGAAATGAAAGTCAAATTTTGTGTTTATACTTGGAACCATTGATTTCCAATAGAGATAAGTCATATTTGGCATTTAAGAGTTGCGGACTCAAAAATGACAGGATTCGGACTTATAACGAAGAAACGAGCATTGAACGTTCACGAACGTTTATCGTTTTCGTTAAAAATGAACCAATAGGTGAATTTTTAGCAAACGAAGTCAAATAGATAAAATTCTTGAATGATCATGTAGAGTACGCAATTTTTGAACCGTAGGCTTTTGAACGAGCCAACTCGGACTTATAACGAAGAAGTTATGCGTCCGGGAAGTTAACAAAATTCACAAACTGAATTTGTTTTATGGTGCACAGAGTTGGCGCCGCGACGCCAACCCTAGGCAAAAGGAGTCGCTCTGCAGCGCGAAACAGTGTCCAAGCACACTGCAAGAGTTCACCGCAGCGCGAACCATTGTACAATATGTGGCGCCGCAGCGCCATGTACAGTAGAAAAATCTTCTGGAGTGTGGCGCCGCAGCGCGGCCCATTAAGTAAGGACTCGCGCCCCAGCGCCAAGTCCGGGACAATGCTAGTATAAGGCTCGTGCCACAGCACGAGATGTAAGTATAAAGCTGGCGCCGCAGCGCCAGTCTCAAAACAAGGATAGAAATGAAGATTTCTAAGTACAAAAAAAGAAAGCTAATTAATTTAGAAGTAAACACAATTTAAGGAATGTAATGTAACACTGTTTAAACTTTGTTAAACCGTAAGGATGTTATGTAAAGGTTGAGATAACCTAGTCGAATAGAAATGCAAGGATAATAATAAACCGGAATGAATAGTAACTGAATCTAATACTCAATTAGATTGAGATGAAGGATATGATATAGTCATATACATACTTGATTATATGTGACCTAATGTAAGGCATTATGTGATCATGTATTGTAGAGACTTGAAAGACTTGAACATAAAGTTAATATACCGTAGCAGACGCTAAAGGCAAGTATTCTAACTCTTGTCTCAGTTTAATCTGAACAAGTTTTTGAAGTTCATGTATTCTTTCGCATGAATTGAAGTATGTTGAAGTTAAAGCCAATTCCTTTGGCTAGACTTGATGTATTGATAATCTATTCATGTATTATCAAATGTTGCTATCTTTTGTCAACTACTTGATATGGTTTTCAAAAGAAGATTGAAATGTTAAACAAATATTTTGTCGGTAAAACGACGGGCACGTGAGGTTGCCAAATGCTTAAACATGCATACGTTTAATGGATGTAGTGTTGATCAACATAGAGTACACTAGGCTGATCATCTAGAAGTGGTCGTAAGTAATATCGGGCTTACGGACTTGCTTCCGGGTTGTCCTTTTCCAATAAATAATGAATACTCGAGGTCTCTGACCGGAGTGAATATTTTATTAAATATTGTTGTTATTGTAAAACATTTTGAAAGGGAAGATGAAGTGCTATTTTGAGTTATCAATAGTACTTCATAACTATTGTTCAGTTATTGAAGATATACGATTTGTATGTATCAAACATGTTATTAAATTGTTATACTTGTTGAGCTAGTTATGCTCACTCTTGGTTGAACCACATGAATGCAGCTAAGACTGAACGTCCCGAAGGATCGAAAAAGGATAAAGGAAAAGCTAAGGCAGATTACTAAGCTGTCTTGTAATAGTATAGGTCTATTATTGTAATGTAACTGATATTATGACAAAGAACCTTTGTAATGGGTATAGAACCTGGGAAATATAAATATTACATTAAATATATAGAAGTTATGTTCGTTCTTTGAGATTTTTCAATTGAATGAATGTATGAATGTTGTACAGTATAACGCCATCTGTCGGGTTGGAAGATACCCGAATTTTGGGGCACTACATCAAGGGTTCGAATGTCTTCAGAAAGTCGATTTACTCCTTGGACAAGCTCGTTAAGTTGGCTTTGTGTTTGAACAATGTCCTCTAGACTTTCCTTGATCAGGGCTTCAGATCTAGCTTCTTTATTTCAGAGGGCAGTTAGAGCAGTGTCAGTTTGTTGTTCCTGGTTTACATAGGCTTTCTAAAATTCTTTGACTGAAGCTTTCAAGTTGATGATGTTCTCCGGCATAAGGTTATTTTGGGCTTCTTGAGATTTCTGTAATTCAAGAACAGCCTCTCTTTGTTTGGTGGCTATCCGTAAGTTAATATCATCTCTGTCCTTCATGCTTTGAATTATTTCCTTGGTAATTTCCCTCAGCTTCTTTGTAAGCTCAGCGTTTAGAGTCCCTGGGAGATTATTTGCAGCAGTGATCATTTGAGTTAGCCTGAGATGAATGAGTTCTAAATGAGTTTCCAGGCTCTCATCGATGTTCTTGACCATGTTCTTGGACACTTCATTCAAGTCATCTTTCGTGGGCAGATTTGTGAGTGGTTCAATGGGTTGAGGATTGTTTAAAGGAGGGGATGTTTTCTAGAATTGATCTTGCAAGGAGTAGAGGGCAAGATCAAGACTAAAATATTCATTGGAGGATGAGGATGGAATATCTGGTGGAGGGGCCTGGGTTTGGATGTTTGAGTTTGGTGACTTTACGATTTGAGGTGGAGACTCTGCAATGAGGCTAGAGTCCGTGATCATAGAGATGATGGGTTGTGGGTGCATTATGAAGTTGACTGCATTTGGTTCCTCATTTACAGAATTTTGGGATTCTGCAACTGAAAATTGATTTAGTGGATGAAGAATCACTTCTAACCATCGTGGGAATTCATAAAATTGGCTAAATGAGGATGATGGCAAGTGATTAACTCTGAAGAGGGTTGGGATAGACAGTACCTCAGGTTTATATTTTGAGGAAGAGTTGTTTGTGAGTAACTTCTTGGCAAACTTGAATCTTCCTGGGAATCCATTGGCAGTACTGAGATGGCCGGATACTCTTTGAAGCTCCAAAACATGTGATTCCAGGAATTCAGAATCTGAGCTTGATGGAAAGGCATCATGGGTAGATATGAAAATAGTTGCTCATAGTTAGCTCTTCTGTACCCATTTATGCCCACAGCTGTGATCTCGACCTTATCATCTTCTTCCTCTTCTCTGTTCTCGTTGGAGGATTCCATTATCTCAATGGCCTCTTGATGTTCCTGCACTAGTTCTTCGTCATTTCTGGCTGGGACTTCTTCTTCTGTCATGGGGATGTCATGAGCCTCCCCCTCACCTTGATCATCTTCTTGTACGATCACTAGCTCCTCCTCAACTGGAGAATCTTCTAGTATAAGAGCTTCATGCATCTCCCCCTCAGCTGGTGTATTCTCTATCATAAGAATCTCAGGGATCTCCCCCTCAGCTAGAGCATTGTCCTCTTAACTTGCTTTGGATTGGCAACCATACTCTTGTCTTCCTTCTTGAGCACATTTTCATTTTCAAGGTTATATTTCTTGACCAGTTTTCTTCTTGATTTTCTAGGCTGATTCTCAGCCTCAAGACTTTCTTGAACTTCAGTTTTGTCCTATTGATTACCCAGACTATCAGGTATGGCAGCTTCTTTGCTCGCGGTGTTTGGTCTGGTCTCTACGATCATTAGAGACTCTATAATTGAAGAGAGAGATGGCCTTTTGGATTTGTGGCTGATCTTATCCTTCTTCAGCAGCTGAGATATGGTAGCTCTATCTTCTTCTGCCTCAGCCTGCTGTTGCTTCTTTCTCAGGATCCTTAGAGTCTCAATGTCAGAGGACTCTACTGGTTTATCAGTTGTGGATCCCTGGGGTTCTTCTTCCATCCTAGCTATAAGTTTCCTCTTTCCCTTGCTTTTTCTGATAAGGGCAGAGGGTTCTCCCTTGTTTGTTTCTTCTTCTTCTCCTTCAATTTCTCTCACTATTGACATATTTCTTGGCACTCCTGATTCCCTTCTTTCACCAGTTCTTCCACTAGATTTAGATATCATTCGCACATTTTCAGCTGGATTCCTTTTCCAGTTTACTAATAGTTGCTGGGTCATTCGCCTGTTTGGGTTAATGGCTTCTCCTTCGTCGTCCTTAATCTTGTCACCCAAAGCAGCTTGTAGGATGATGCTTATGAATTGCCCATGGAGCATATTTTGGGAGCTCTTTGTCTTCTTTGAGCTGATTAACCACTTTCCAATCCATTCAAGCAATAGAGCCCCATAGTTAAGTTGTATTTCAAAACATATGGTCGTCATGAGCTTGAGTTGCACCTCATTTACAGAGTCATGACCAGAGCTCTTGCAGCATATACATTTCTCAACAATATCAGCTAAAAAATCATACCTCGGTGGAAACTCCTTCTTCTTGTATCCTTTGACAGAGGGTGATTTCTTGTGATGCATCCTTTTGAGTCCCTTATGGAAGTCTATGCCATATATGGATGGATACCCTTCAGGTTTGAGACCTAGGGCTAGATTGATGTCCATAACCTTTAGTTTGATCTATATGTTTCTGACTTTTGTAGTGATGGTGTTGTTTTTAAATACACCATTATTGTAGAATTCTTTTACTAGATTCGGGTAGATCAATGTGTCTGTGCCCAAAGCTTATTCGAGACCCACCTTCTTCAGTAACGACAGAGTTTTGTGAAACTTGGATTCAGCTGTTTTGAACTTGTCAAATCAGAGTCTGTAGCCGGAGACAACACTTGAAGCATCCATTGATTTTCTTGCAAGAAGTGTGATTGACTTAGCTTTCTTCTGATTTAGGGTTTCTGTTTCGAGACAGAATGAGAGAGATAATATTTTGAGCTTCTAATTTCAAAAAGTTACTTTCAAATAGTACATGTAACTTCCCTCTCTCCATTTTCTTAGTGCGACAGGTGTCGACTTTTGCTTGGCTCTATGAATTTGACTGATAAGGATTGCACTGATTTTCCCTTAGCTCCTTCAGAGCTGATGTGTCCTTAGGGAGGACTACGATCATTGAGGTAGTTTTGTGATCGTTGAGTCTGCTTTGAATTTGTAGAGTCTGAACTACGATCGTTGAGTCTGTCCAGCAATCGTCGTGTCTGAGCTATGATCGTCGAGTCTGTCCAGCAATCGTCGTGTCTGAGCTACGATTGTCGAGTCTGTCCGGATCCTTGTGATGAGTTTTTGACATAGCATTCTTTTAAGGTGGCTCAGGAAGGGCCAACCTCTTGGAGTGAGTCAAGGGTTAGGTTTGTTCCTGATGCGCTTATCATAGAGATTGCTTTGTTTTGAGACTTATCATCATAGGATGCTCCTCTTGATGGTTGGGATCTGCTATCGTTGAGTCTGCACTACGATGGTTAAGTCTATGCTACGATCATTTTCTTTCATGTCACTTCAGCTCTACGATCGTGGACTTCCCTTGATCATGTCTATAATTTTGAGCTTAGCCTTTTGTATCTGTTATGGTTAGCACAAACTAGAGCATATATTTTATGGTTATAAATTTAGCATGCCTAGCTCACTTATTAACTTGTTAAATCTGGATTCATTTAGAGATTTTGTAAAAACATCAGCAAGTTGATTTTCAGTAGGGATATATTACAAAGATATGGTCCCATTTTGCACATGATCCCTAATGAAGTGATACCTTATTTCTATATGCTTAGTCCTAGAATGCATAACAGGATTATGAGTTATTGCTGTGGCACTTGTGTTATCACAGTGAATGGGAATGGATTTGAAATCAAACCCATAATCAGTTAGCTGATTTTTCATCCATAGGATCTGAGCACAACAGCTACCATCAGCAATGTATTCAGCTTCTATAGTTAAAGTAGACACTGAGTTTTGCTTTTTGCTAAACCAGGACACAAGTCTATTTCCTAGCAGTTGACAGGTTCCACTGGAACTCTTTCTATCTATTTTGCAGCCAGTAAAATCAGCATATGTGTATCATGTTAGTTCAAATGAGGATTCCTTGGGGTACCATAGCCCCAAGTAAGGTGTACCCTTGAGATACCTAAAAATCCTCTTTACAACAGATAAATGTGATTCTTTAGGGTTAGCCGGAAATCTATCACATATGCATGTTGCAAATATTATGTCTAGTCTACTGGCAGTTAGATATAAAAGAGAGCCTACCATACCTCTATATTGGGTTATATCAATAATTTTACCTTTTTCATCTTTGTCAAGTTTGGTTGCAGGAGCAATTGGAGTTTTCATGGGAGAAGCTGATTCCATGCCATAATTCTTAAGTAAATCTTTGATGTACTTTGATTGGTTTATGAAGATTCCTTCAATAGTCTGCTTTACTTGCAGTCCAAGGAAGAAATTCAGCTCACCCATCATCCTCATTTCAAACTTGCTCTGCATTAACTTGGAGAATCTCTTGTATAACTCTTCGCCAGTAGAGCTAAAAATAATATCATCAACATATATTTGAATCAATAAGACTTTGTCTTTATGCTTTCTAAGAAATAATGTGGTATCGACTCTACCTCTAGTGAACCCATTTTTAATCAGGAAGTTAGTTAGTGTTTCATATCATGCTCTAAGTGCTTGTTTAAGACCATATATGGCTTTGTCTAATCTATAAACATAATTGGAAAGAGATGGATTGATGAAACCTGGAGGTTGCTCTACATAGTCTTCTCCTTGAAGCCATCCATTCAGGAATGCACTTTTGACATCCATTTGGAAGACCTTGAACTTCATGTGAGTAGCCAAGATAAGAAAGATTCTGATGGCTTCTAGTCTGGCAACAGGTGCAAATGTCTCATCGTAGTCAATGCCTTTTTCCTAAGAATAACCATTGGCCACCAGTCTTGCCTTATTTTTTTTATAACTCCATCTTCATCCATTTTGTTTCTGAAGACCCACTTGGTTCCAATGACAGGATGACTCTTTGGTCTTAATACCAATCTCCATACTTTACTTCGTTCAAATTGGTTGAGTTCTTCCTGCATGGCTTCTATCCAACTGGAGTCTTTCATAGCATCCTCTATCTTCTTTGGTTCCATTTGTGACAGGAAGCTTAGATAAAAACATTAATTCTAGGTGGCAGCAATTATTTTTACTCTAGCACTGGGATCTCCAATGATTAGATCTTGAATGTGATCTTTGGCCCATATAATTTCGGTTGGGACATCTGTCCTGATGCCTTCTTGTCTTAAGTCTTCAAGATCTATTTCTTCTTCTTGGTGTGGAAGTTCATTGTCTTGCATAGACCTCTCTACTATCTCATTTTCTTACTCAACAATTTCACTATCTGGCATTACGATCATGGTGTTGAGCTCGACGACTTCATTTGAAGTGTCTGCATTATTGGTCGTAGTGTCTTGAATCACTGTTTTGTCTAAGTCTATTTCATCAAAGATGATGTGAATTGAGACTTCAACACTCAGTGACTTCTTGTTGAACACCCTGTAGGCCTTACTTTCTGTGGCATATCCAAGAAAGATTCCTTCGTCTAACTTGGGTTAGAATTTTGTCAGGTATTGCTTTCCATTGTTGAGAATGTAGCATGCACAGCCGAATACATGAACGTAGCTGACACGTGACTTTCTTTCTTTCCACAGTTCGTAGGGTGTCTTCTTGATCGTAGAGTGTACCAGGGATCTATTCTGCGTGTAGCATGCAGTGTTGACGGCTTTTGCCCAGAAGTATTCAGGTAGATGAGATGCTGCTAGTAGAGTTCTTCCGGCCTCTATCAAAGTTCTATTCTTTCTCTCAGCTACTCCATTTTGTTGAGGAGTTCGTGGAGCTGAGAAGTTATGACTGATGCCATTGTCCGTGCAGAACTGGTCCATTTCTGAGAAGTTGAATTCTCTTCCGTGATCACTCCTTATGGCCTTGATTTTCTCTCTTTTCTTGTTCATAACCCGCCTGAACATCTTGATCAGTTGGGAGCTTATTTCATCTTTTGAGTTTAAAAGAATATCCATGTGAATCTGGTGTAGTCGTCGAATATAACTAGAGAGTATCTTTTTCCTCCAAGACTAGTTATTGGAATTGGCCCAAATAGATCCATGTTGAGTAACTGTAGGGGCTTGTCGATAGAGTTGGCAGTTTTGCTCTTGAATGAGCTTCTGGTTTGCTTTCTAAGCTTACAGGCATTGCTTGGCCTTTCTTTTACGAAGGTGAACTTAGGTAGGCCAGCAACGAGATCTTTTGATGCCAGTTTGGACATACTTTTGAAGTTTAAGTGGGACAACCATCTATTCCATAGCCAGCTCATTTCTTCAAATGCTTTTGCTAGAAAACATATTGTCTCGTCTGAGTTTAGCTGACAAAGATTCACTGTGTAGACATTTCCTTCTCGTGTCCTGGTTAGCTTTACAGCAGAAGTATTCAGATATCTGACTTGACACTGGTTGTTGAGGAATGTTACTTGGTGACCTTTGTCGCAGAGTTGGATGATGCTTAGAAGGTTGTGTTGGAGACCTTCTACATATGCTACTTTGCTGAAAGATACTACACCATTGCCAGCAGAGCCGTATCCTCTTGTCTTGCCCGAGCCGTTGTCTCCAAAGATGACTGAGGGACCCTCCTTTTCTATGTAGTTAGATAGAAAGGCTTTGTTCCCTGTCATGTGTCTTGAGCATTCACTGTCCTGATACTAGGTTGTGATCATGGAGCTCTTTTCCTGTCATAAAGGTTAACCTTCATTTTGGTACCCATATTTGCATGGGTCCTATTTTGTTAGTGCCCTTGGGGACCCAAATCTGTTTGATCTTGGGTCTCACATGCATGGAATTATAATAGCACTTGGCATCCTTGTGACCAAATTTATTGCATATAAAACATCTACTGTGATGCATGCTTGTGTGTGTATGATAATTCATCCTCCATTTGGACTTGTGTGGTTCTTTAGTTATCCTTTTGTTAAACTGATTCTCCTTCTTCCACGTGTCCTTGGGTTTCATAAATAGTGATGAGTGTGCCTTACCTCTACTGTACCTTCCCAGTTGATTCGTAGAGTTGGTCTTACTTGACTCTACGATTCTTCGAGGTTGGTGAGTAGAGGTTGGGTTACTCTTCTCTTTTATGAAGTCCAGGCCAGCATGAGATCCTTTACTCATTTGAGTATGAATGGAAACAGTAGAACAAGGTTGAACTGGTTCTTCCTTCTGTGAGGATTTCACAAAGGTAATGCTTCTACTAAAACTTGAGCCATTACTAGTGCTAGTTTCCTTTGTCTTTTCCACACATGGCTCTGAGATGAATTCTCCAAAGCCTAGGCATGTTCTGTCGAATGTACTTCTTTGACTAGAGAGCAGGGAGTCTATGGATGATGAGGATTTGTTCCATATAGAGATAGTCTTTTCTAGTTCCTCAATTTTAGAGGTTAGATTAGACTCTCTTTGAGCATTGAGTTTATTTGTCTGTTTTAAGATCTCATTCTCAGCCTCAAGCTTGGAGAGAAGGTTAGTACTTAGAAGGGCTGTTTCAAGCTCTTCTTGAACTTTTTTTTTCTCCTCTTAAAGAAGTGAATGATACTTAGACAAAACTCTGAACCACTTCATGTATTGATGTAGAACAGTGGTTATGCCATGCAGTGCAGTTCTTAAATCATTTATGTCTACATCAGGAGAGTTGAAGTCAAATACCTCATCGAGACTTACATCATGTATGTTGGAATTTTGTTTCGTCCTTTACATGTTTTGTCATTAGGCACATATTAGCCATTTGTGGTTCTTCATCATCTCCATAATTAGGATTGGAGTCATTGTCTAAATCACTCCACGATCCTCCAGCTACTAAGCCTTTGTCTCTCTTCTGAGGCCTTTTGTTGCCTTTGTATTCCTTCTTTGCATGTGATTTCTTCTTTAGTTCTTCTTTGAGAGGTTTGTTGCAGTTGGCAATGAAGTGGCCAGGCTTCTTGCAGTTGTAGCATAGATCATTCATTTGCTCCTGGCTGCTGTAATTGTTGACCTTCTTTGGCTTGCTGGTTTTGCCTTGATGCATGAACCTTCTTAGTCTTTTTACCAGCATAGCAAAGTCTTCATCATCGTCTTCATCATAATCAGAGTCAATCTCAGTGTTGACCTTATATGCACCTTCAGTTGCCTTGAGAGCAATACCCTTATCCTTCTTTCTTCCTTCTGATAGAGTTTCAGCTCGTTGAGTCAGCTCCAGTTCGTATGTCAGGAGATTGCCATATAGATGTTGAACTGTCATCTCGTGAAGATTCTTTGACTCTCTTATAGAAGTGGTTTTGGCATCCCACCTGCTCAGTAGGGCTCTCATAAACTTTATGATCAGATCTTTGTTTGGATAGATCTTCCCATATGCTCGTAGAGAGTTGAGCAGAACGTTGAATCTCTCATAGGTGGCAGTTACGTTTTCTCCTTGAACATGAGAAAACATTTCATACTGCTGTGTCAGGAGTGATTATTTGTTTTCTCTTACTTCTTCCGTTCCTTCGTGCATGATGAACAGTGCTTCCCAAACCTCCTTCGCCATTTTGATATTGACAACGTTTTTGAACAAATCGTCTTCTAAGGATTGAAACAAGATGTTATCGGCCTTCTTGTCAAGTTGGACAACTCTCTTCTCGTTGTCTGTCCACTCTTCTTTGACTTTGATTTGTATTCTGTTTTGATTTGTATTCTGTTTGGATCGTCAGTCCTTGATACGTTTGGTACGTGTGCCATTGGATCTACTAAAGCTTGTAAGCTGTAAAATAGAACTTGGCTCTGATACCAATTGTTAGTTCATAGTAGGCATAATAGTTATCTAGAAGGGGGGGGGGGGTTGAATAGATATTTAAAAAATCTTTTCGTTTTAAACTTGTTAGTTGATGATGATTAAAACTTAGCGAAATTAATGTTTGTTTTCATCTCCTTTACGAAGTAGTGGAGTTATGAGAGTGAGGAAGTTATAGCAGTTATGGCAGATATTGCAGTTATAGTAAGAAAGTAAAAGACATAGTCATTTTAAGTGGTTCAGAGCACTTAAAGCTACTAGTCCACTCTTCTACTCCTTGAGTAGGAAATCCACTAAGGATGTCTTTTACAACTTCTGAATCACATCGATTCCTTCTAGACCAGCAGTCTAGGAACTTCTTAGTTCACTCTTGAACTCTTCAAGTCCAGCAGAGTTGGTTCTCTTACAGTTCACTTAGAACTCTTCAACTTAAGCAGACTTGGTACTTTTCTTCAGTTGATTGGTAGATGTTGAGTTCTTGATGGTTGCTACTCAGTTGCTATTTATGCACTTGTTCGATAGAATTGAGTAGCTGAGTAAGCTTTCCTTTTTCTCAGATCGTAGAGTTGAGCTTTGAGATTTCTGTACATTTTTGGTCAATGCTTGCTTGCCTCTCTCATCTACTTGATTTGAATACATGTAATCTTGAAAACTATCCGTTGGATCCATCCGTTGAAGCATTAAATACGTTTGACCTTTCTGTTCTTTGATGGAGACTTTTCTGCACATCTTCTGAATTGCATTCGGGCCCACTGACACAGCAGACTGCTTTCTCACCTAACACTTGAAAAAGTGTTTTCCCCCTTACCAATGGTACTTTCCTTAGCTTCTTCAATACGCTTCTTTGTTGCATACTAAGGATATTTCTTATGACTTTGGGACTGGTGAGTACTACAACGTTTAGAATCCATTCCTCATATGTTGGAGTCTGTCTCCATATAAATCGTGAGGCTTGATGTTTCTGACACAAGACAGATGATACTCTACGATTCAGATCGTGGTACTCTACGATTCAGATCGTGGTGACTTGTCGCCTTGGTGCTTGGTCTGATGCTATCAGCCGAAAGCACTACGATATCTCTTAACTATTTGCACACTACGATCTTCGCTTGCTTGAGTTGTAAACTCTACGTTTTCGAGAGCACATTACGATCTCTGAGTTGGCTCGGCAAACGTTGGGGCCACTCTACGATTTTTGAAGAGTCCCTTCAAGGCAGGCACACTACGATCCTTGAAGCTCTACGTTTCTGCCTTGACTTCTATAATTTTGATTAGACTGATACACTACGAATTCTTCGAAGCCTATCTATTACATCTCCAGATAAACCTAACAGATTTGATCTTTCTATCTATACATTCATTTTTAGAATGATACACGTTAAGAGCTTAGATCAACCTAACATATTTGATCTATCACTAAGTCCTTGTACATATATTCCTTGAAGGACTTTACAAATAATCATGAGCATTTATATTTAAACATCAAATTAACATATGCATTCTCCCAACATTAATAAAATAGATTTGTAATGATTTTTGAACAGTTTAAAGTATAGTCTATGCTACTTATTTCAGCTAGACGATAATGATTTGAAATATCAAAATATATTTTATCGCTTATGTACCATGTAACCTGGTGCAGAGATGATAAAAAGTTAATGGAGTTGTAAATGAAGGAATACTTAATTAGTGTTGAATTTGATCTAAAATCGTTATTCCACTATTGTATGATGTGTTATGACAAAGTCACTCGATGACGGCATCCTCAAACGGGCTGTTAATACAGTACGACATCATGACGTCATTTTCAAAAAAATTTCAAAATTTTAATTTGCCAACGGAGTTTTGGCTACACACATTTGTAATTCGATTGAAAATGATTATTGATATGAGTCTAAGCTATTTGATTTGTCTAGACCAATATTTATGAAAATTCTAAGCGTTATTTGTCAAACTTTATTTAATCAAGCTTTCATAATTGATTTAATTAATTCAAATAACAATTAATTAAATAAATCATTTAATCACATAACTCAATAAAAATAATTAACCATCAAATTGAAATATCAATATAATAATAATTTCCCTAACTCATTAATTATTTATTTAACAAATAATTAACTAACTAAAATCAAATCAATTAAACAAATATTTATTTAACGATAAACACATCTATAAATATTTATATAATTCAATAAATATTTAATATTATAATTAAAATTCTGGAATGTTGCATCATTCCCTCCTTACAAGGATTCTGTCCTCAGAATCATAATTCAAACAATCAAATCGTCACATTCTTCCCTTCTTACAAGGATTTTGTCCCCAGAATCGAAGACATAGTTTAAACAAATAACTCAGGGTAATTTTTTATTATTTCAGCTTCGAGTTCCAACGTTGCCTCTTTGACATTGTGGTTTCTCAAAATCACCTTCACAGAAGGTATCACTTTATTTCTGAGCACTGGTTCTTTCCTATCGACTATCTGAATAGGAATCTATTCATAAGACAAATCTTTATCGAATTGCAATGGTTCGTACTCGATCACGTGTTTGTAATCGGGTTTATACGGCCGTAACACCGAAATGTGAAAAACATTATGAATATTTTCCAACTCTAGAGGTAGAGCTACCTCATAAGCCACTTCCCCCACTCTTCGTAGTATCTCGAAAGGTCCAATAAACCTTGGGCTGAGCTTTCCTTTCTTGCTGAAACGATTTTTTCCCTTCCAATGAGAAACTTTTAAGAAAACCAAAGTTCCTACTTTAAATTCGCGATTCTGCCTATGTTGATCGGTATACTTTTTTTGTCAATCTTGGGCAGCTACCAATCTTGTCGTAATGAGTTTGACAACCTCCGCAGTTTGTTGAACCAATTCTGGTCCTAATAGTTGGCGTTCACCGACTTCATCCCAGCACAGTGGAGTTCTGTACTTTTTGTCGTATAATGCCTCGTAAGGTGGCATGTCGATGCTCGCGTGGTAACTGTTGTTGTAGGAAAATTCCACCAACAGTAAATGTTCTTCCCAACTTCCTTTGAAATCCATGATGCATGCTCTCAGCATAACTTCCAACGTTTGGATTGTTCGTGTGATTTTCCTGTCGGTTTGCGGATGGTATTTGTACTCATTCAAAATTGTGTTCCCAAAAATTCTTGTAGTCTCTTCCAGGAATTTGACATAAATCGCGGATCTCTATCTGACACTGGCACTCCATGTCTCAAACATATCTCTTTAACGTACAACCTTGTCAACTGATCAAGATTGAACTTAATCTTGATTGGTAAAAAGTGCGCTAATTTTATCAGTCTGTCCACTATCACCCAAATCGCATCGCATCCTCTCTGAGTAGTTGGAAGACCCACCACAAAATCTATTGTGATGTGTTCCCACTTCCATTCCGGTATTTCTAACGGGTGAAGTAATCCGCTTGGTCTTTGATGCTCGGCCTTGACTCTTTGACATGTCAAGCATTTCGCGACACATTTTGCAACATCTCTTTTCATGTTTGGCCACCAAAAATGTCGCCGCAAATCTTGATACATCTTCGTACTTCCTGGATGAATCGAATATCTTGTGTTGTGTGTTTCGGTCAACATTTCTTCTTTAAGCTCTGGTACTGCTGGAACCCAAATTCTTTCCTTGAACCGTAGTAGTCCTTCGGTATCGATCTTGTATTTTACATCACTACCCTCAACCACTTTCTTTTTGATCGTTTCACATTCTTTATCTTGTAGTTGAGCATTCTTCACTTTGTCCACCATAGTTGGACTAGCTTTTATCTGGTATAATTTTTCGTCGGTTTCTTTTGGAAATTTGATTTCCAACTAGCCTTGCCATTTCTGAAATAAGCTCTTCCTGGTTGGTTAACAACATAAATTTTTCCCGACCTTTTCTGCTTAAAGCATCTGCAACCACAGTTGCTTTGTTCGGGTGATAAAAAATCTCACAATCGTAATCTTTTATCAATTCCATCCATCTTCTTTGACGCATGTTTAGGTCCTTCTGTGTAAAAATATACTTCAGACTTTTATGGTCTGTGTAGATTTCAAATTTCTCTCCATAGAGATAGTGTCTCCATATCTTCAGAGCAAATACTACTGCAGCCAATTCCAAATCATGAGTCGGATAACCTTTCTCATAATCCTTCAGTTGTCTTGATGCATACACAATTACTTTGTCATTCTGCATAAGAACACAACCCAACCCTTTATGTGAGGCATCACTAAACACCACAAAGTTTTCTGTACTATCTGGTAACGACAACACAGGTGCCACACTTAGCTTCTTCTTCAAATCTTGAAAACTCTCTTCACACTTCTCCGTCCAAACAAATTTTACCGCTTTTCTTGTCAAATTTGTTAGCGGAGTGGCTATCTTAAATAAATCTTGAATAAATCTTCTATAATAGCCGGCCAGTCCCAAGAAACTCCTTACCTCCAATAGTGTTCTTGGTTGTTCCCAATTGATTACAACTTCCACTTTTGATGGATACACTGAAATCCCATCTTTGTCAATCTCGTGCCCAAGAAATTGCACACGATGTAGCCAAAATTCGCACTTAGATAATTTTGCGTATAATTGTTTCCTTTCTTAATGTTTCCAATGTCAAACATTAGTGTTCCACGTGTTCCTCTTGAGTTTTGGAATACACTAGAATGTCATCGATAAATACCACTACGAACTTGTCTAAGAATGGTTTAAACACCCTGTTCATCAAATCCATGAATGCAGCAGGGGCATTGGTCAAACCAAAAGACATAACCAGAAACTCATAATCTTCATACCGAGTTCTGAATGTTGTTCTTGGTATATCCTCCTTCCTCACTTTCAATTGGTGATACCCACTTCTCAAATCTATTTTCGAGAAGTATTTAGCACCCTTCAACTGATCAAACAAGTCATCTATTCTCGGTAACGAGTATTTGTTTTTAATAATGACTTTGTTTAATTCTCTATAATCAATGCAAAGACGCATCGACCCATCCTTCTTCTTCACGAATAACACCGGCGCTCTCCACGGTGATACGCTCGGTTGAATATACTTCTTATCTAGCAGTTCTTGTAATTGTACCATCAGTTCCCTCATTTTTATCGGAGCCATTCTGTACGGGGCCTTCGATATCGGTGTTGTTCCCAGCGCTAAGTCGATCACGAACTCAATTTCTCTGGCATGGGGAAGTCCTGGCAAATTCTCTGGAAACACATCCTCAAATTCCCTTACCATTGGTATCTCTTCCAGTTTCACACTTTTCTTCTGAGTATCGACTATGTAAGCTAAATAGCCCACACAGCCTTGACTCAACAATTTCTTGGCCTGCATAATCGTCAGACATTTCATTTGTCTAGGCGACTTGCTACCATAGAATACTACCTTTGACGGCGTCATAAGGTTTACACACTTCTTTTGGCAATCAATTACCGCTCCATATTTGAACAACCAATCCATTCCCAAAATAACATCAAACTCTCCAAGTCTAATCAGAATCAAATCTACCATCAAGATATTCTCCTTAATGTTCACCCTACAGTTCTTGTATACGAATCTAACAGGGATTACTTCCTTATTCACAATTTCTATGTTCAAAGGGAAATTTAGTTCTTCACTAGGAAATCCGAACCTCTTAGCAATTTCATCAGATATAAACGAGCAAGTAGCACTCGTATCAAATAATACATAAGCCTTTATATCATTGATTGGGATAATACCTGACACCATATCTTTTGATTGCACAGCATCTTGCACAATCATGTTGAAGGTTCTAGCTGTGGGTTTGTTTGATGTTGTAGGTGCAACAATAGCCCATTTACCTCCACTGTTACCTCCATTGCTTCTGGTTGTCTCTCAAGCCTTTTTCTTAGGGCATTAACGAGAAAAGTGATCCTTGGATCCGCACGTGAAGCACATGTTCTTCTTAGGTTGAGTGAAATTTGTGGCGATATGACCCTCCTGGCCACAATTGAAGCACACTTGTTTTCCCATCAAGCACGCACCTTTATGAAACTTTTCGCATGTAACACATGCTTCAAACTTCTTGTTTTGTTGGTTACCCTGCTGGTTTCCAGTACCCACGCTTCCATTCCACTTCATCTTCAAATTGTTGTTGTTGTTGTTGTTTCCACCACTACCACCTCCATTCTTCTTCTTTTTTTGTTCCTGATTGAACTTTGTCACTGCCTCGCCTCCACCTTCAGTGAGTATTGCTTTCTCCATCATTGTTGCGAAAGTTTTCAACTGGAACAGGGAAACCCTACTGTACAACCAGGGCTTCAGTCTCTATTCAAACCTCTTCGCCTTGCGTTCGTCTGTGCTGACTTGATATGGCGCAAACCTCACCAACTCGTTGAATTTAGCGGCATACTCAGATACTGTCATCGTTCCCTATTTTAGTTCCAAAAACTGCACTTCTAGCTGACTCTTCGAACTCTCTGGGAAATAGGCCTCGAAGATATCTTCTTAAACCTATCCCAGATCATCACCCCTGGCCCTTCACGAGTTTTATTTGTCTGCCACCAATAACTAGCTTCTTCTTTCAACATGAATATTGTGAAAGCAGTATTTTGATCATCCCCTACAATAGCGACATCGAACACCTTTTCTATCTCCATAATCTAGGTTTTGTACTTCAACTGGATTTATGGACCCACGAAATTTAGGTTGTCCAACCGCCTTGAAATCCTTAAACGTTGTTCCTTGGTTCTGTGGTTGATTCTGCAACGCTCCTGTCAGTAGCGTCACTAGTTGTTGAACGGGGTTAGCATCAACATTGTTGTTATTGGTTCCTTCAGTGGTTCTCTGTCGTGGTGGTTGACGTCTGGGAGGCATTTTCTGTTAAAAATACACTAATTAGCTTATTATTCAACTCTTTTAAGTAATTTCTACTTAACTTGCCTCCACAAAAGAAATAACCACATAATCACGTAACACTTTGAATAACAACTTTTATTTATTCATAATCTCTTTGAAAATATAAAACAATAGCATCACTGCTATTTACATTACTTTCCTAAACTACAAAAGTTTCAGGACAATATCATCATCATATTCCATAGGTTACATAACACTTGGGATTTACAATTTATTTAACATTTATTAATCGTATAACAACTACGATGTTCTACTAAGATACTATTTACCCTTACTACATTCTTCCTCCATGATCCGGAACATTGTTCTGCGATCTAATATGTATGATGGCAGCATCTCAAACTGAATAGGATATCCCATGACCCGATCCTTAGCATGATTAACCACGGTGTTGAATACCTTATTCATCTCTTACATCTTCATTCTCTTTGCTTGTGCGTCTTTCACTGCTATCCCGGATCGTTGAAACACTTCCTCATATGCGTCCTCTGCTCTTGTCCTTTTAGTAGCTTCTTCCCTCAGCTTGTTCTTCAGTTCTACGACCTACTCGATCAGTTATTTTTTCCCTCATTCAATGTGTACTAGCTTCTCCTTAACATTAATTAGTCGTTCCTCACGATCCTAGATCTCGTCGTCTTTCTGTGTCATTACAGTTTGTTGTTCAGCTACTATCTCTTGCAATTCCTCGACTGTATCTTGAAGTTCCACGTTACAGACGTAGACTTCATCGTACATACGAGCGGCTATCGAGGTTAGTGGAGTCTCTTCCTCCTCGTCCTCGTCACCCTCATCCTCCTGTGGCAACTCAACGAGATCCTCCTCATCTTCAACTACTGTGACCAACGGGGCTGACTCCCGTGGCAATAGTTGTTCCCAAATGACCTGAATGTCGCAAAGCTCCTCCTCTATAGGCATCTGAGGTCCCTCCTCCCTAGCCTGACTGGATTCTCCGACATTAGTCATCCTGACAACAAAATTTTAAGTTTTAATTATTAATCATTACTACTCGACACTCACGAGCACATAAGCTATAAACACATAAGCACATAAGTGTTTTATTACTTCTTCCTTAAAACTCGATAAGAGTTAATCACCACTATCTTTTCAAAGGTTACTTCCTAAGGCTTTTCCCCACCTAAGGTTCATAACCTATGGCTTTGATACCAACTTGTGACACCCCCAAATCCCGATACTTCATTACCTCAAGATTTGGTGTTCACTTAATCAAAACATTCATATCTAACTGCCCAATCATAATATAATTTAATAACAAAACCTGCCCATACAGGGTTACATTAATAAAACATTATCTCCAAGGTTATCTAACCTTTAATTATAATCATTCAAATGCGGAAATTAAATAAATACTTCATTACATCAATCAAATTAAAGTCTGATAAATAATTGTCAACATATTACAAGTCTTCAATACTTGTTCATCTTCCCTTTTCCCTTACTGGTGCTAGGTACATCTACATTCTCATCCTTAGTTGTAATAGTTATATAAGCAAGAGTGAGCAAACAAAGCTCACTTGAAATAAGAATGAATAAACTTTACAATATTCGCCAAATAATAGGCTCAATAGAACTGAATGATATATTCTATTAACATTCTAAAATATACTACTGAGGGTCTAATGACCACGAACCATGTCCACAGTTATAAGTAATCTTTCAACTTTAACTTTAACAGTCATATGACTATAAGGACTCCACGTACTTAGGGGGGATCAACCCTTCGTACAATGTACTGTGCACAAACATTTCAACGCTAAGCGTAAACCCCTAAAAATAGGGTTGTTCATCTCAGTATTTAGATTAAAAGTCCGCACCAAAGTAAGTTTGGTTTGGATACATTTTAAGGTGATTTGGAATTCAACGGACATTAACTAAGGATTAATTGAATAGAAGATAATCACGTTATGTTATGAAATAAATCATAAGTGAATTAACAATGTATATTAAAGTTATGCTTTAAGAATAAGCTAATAGTATAAATATTGAATAACTATCACATACCTTGCTTGAACAATATTAAGCCAAGGTCATTTAGAATTGAATACTAGGCATGCATAACGAATAGCAATTTGAATAATAATAACTATTCAACGACAATATATTAGATTAAATAAACTTGCATGCTATTTGACAAGTTAAATACAAGAATAACTTACTTAACATAAAACTAAGGTTTAGAGAACTTGCATCATCATGAACAAACTAGATACAAGAGCTTGCAAATTTACAGTTTAAATAAGACAAGTAAACTTGCATAACAATAAACAAACTAGCTCAACGAAAGTGTAGAGTTAGAAAACTTGCTCAATTGTAAAAATAGAGTTAGAGAACTTGCTCAATGTAAAAACATAGGTTTAGAAACATGCCTCTAGCGTAAGCTATAATATTAGACTCACGTTCACCTACATATAGGTTTAGAACCATCATCTATTAGATATACTAACATTCACGTTCTAACATAACACGCATTTCTAGTTAGACTTATTATTTTAGCACAAGTCTTAAGATACCATGCAAAAATCAGAAGCTACAAGTGTTAACCTTCACAACACATGTTTACTATTCATCATGCTCACTACGTTCTAATATATCACGTTCCTCACTTACTAATCATTCAAACTTTGAATTTACTAACCACATAACATGATTCTGTTTTAGCTATATTATCACAAGTTTATTATAGTAACACATCATTAGACCAACATATGTCGCTATCCCGAAGAATGCAGCAACAGCACACTACTATGTCTCATATCAGTGTGTGGCGCAGCTGCGCCACACACAGTGCAGCTGCGCAGTTTGTTGCCTTGGCACCAGCGCAGCTGTGACGCCCCCAAAATAGGTATACAACACCCATTCTGAGTCGCCAAATACATAGTACAGAAAGCAAACTACAACTTCAATAATACAATTATCGTGCAAAATACGACAACACATACTGTGAGTTTAAATACAAATATTGTCTTCTGGACAATATCCACACTCAAATAAATCCTCATTACAATTATTCAAACACTATTTTACAGAAATAGTGAGGACTGCTAAAACATCTTTCTAGAACCATCACTCCATACCCCGACTAGATCCTGCTATGTTCTCACCTCCTGAGAAGAAAAATGGAACAAAAAGGAAAAGGGTGAGCTCAACTAGCCCAGTAAAGAATATTATGACTAAGATAATATACAACAAATTATCATTAGTCTTCAACAGGGAAAAATCTGATAGAATATAATCGACAACAAGTTTTAGATCAACAACTGCAGCGGAAACAACAAACCATTAGAAGAGTTAAGTAGAAAAAGAATTCTACTATCTTCTAAGATTTAAAAGTCCATCATCAATATTTTATCCCTGTAACATCGATTAATAATCATCTTTAACCAAATATTCATCTTTGCACTACAGGCCAAAGATATTCATTTGTATCACCAGTCAGTCATGTTCATCTCAACACATGTTCATCTTTGCACTACAGGCCAAAGATATTCATCAAGTAATCATACATCTTTGCACTACAGGCCAAAGATATTCAGTAATATCATCATTTAGGAATGAGGATGATGAAAAATATCTTAAAGAGAATGAATCCAGTGAGACAGAATGACAAATATTAGGGATTCGTATAAAGTTTATCCAAGATCAATAATACTTCATAATAATCAATTGTGAAGCAAAATTCAAAAATAAAGATCAAAACATGGATACAATCAAAGATAGTAACCATAATAGATATCTTGGACAAAAAGGAAAAATTTTATTTTTCGGTGAATAGTGCCGTATTCGTGAATAGTACTGTATACGTGAATAGTGCCGTATACATAAATAGTAACCCCGACACAAAAAGTTCCAAATTTGATAAAAACTCATATCAATATTTCAACATAATGATATTGAAGAAAATAATATCATTAAGAAGAAAATAATATCCCTTACCTCAAAATATCAGTACTTCTGGTCGGAATACCGGTATAAGGCTGAAAGAAACTTGTTCTGATGAATAGAAACTCTCAAAGTATCTAAATACTCACAAAATACACTCAATAATATAGAGAGAGAAAGAGAGAAAACTTGTTTCTGGTGTGATTTTCATTTCTAACTTAGTCCTCTATTTATAGGAAAATGTTAGCACGCCGAAGCAGACTTAACCTGCAACCTGATGGCTTTACCTGCTACTATTCCCACCCACCATATTTGAATAAAAATCTCAGCATATTTCTTCACCAATCAAGAGTGGGGCCCACCAATTCTAGAATTTTCCATCAAAATGATTAACTCCGAAAATTCAACAATTTCTGAACCAGTCATCTCGTAAAATTCATAATAAATCATACGTTCATTTTTAACAGTTCAAAATTTGTGGACATATACTCAACTTATATATGTATAACATATCCAAAAATTACTACGATCCAACGGTCGGATTAAAAATTATAACACCCGTAATATTTCTCAAAAATCCTGATTTGATTTTTAATACCTCCATTCCGATAAAAATACTGATAAAACACCTTAACATTAACTCCTTTATTTTTAACCACAATAAATATATCCACATAAAATAAATATTTCCTTATCATATGAATCAACAATTAATTATTCACAAATAATATTACAGAATCACATTTATGACAATCAGGCCGTTCCCAGGAAAGAGGGGGCTTTCCAATAAGGATTTCTCCTTACTGGCGCGCAATTAGATGACCAAACCTCCCCTTAGACAGAACTTTCTAGACATTGCCAATAATATTATCTAATAATATTATTCAAATAATATGAATTATTGATCTGATAATGGAAAATACTGTGCAACAACAATAATATAAAATATCAACGCAACAATTATTGAATCAATAAAATAAAATATTGAACAATAACTACTGTAACAATTATTGAGTAGTGCCTTCTTACGTAAGAATCAATAATTGGTGCAATACCGTGTGCTACTGTATTTTAACCACCGAGTATTCCAACAGTATTAACGGTAACAACTACGCCGTTATTTATAAATAACTTATACTTGTCGTTTTCTTCATCCAATCGCTTTCCGTTATAGGGCCCACACAAGGCTGCGCCGTCGTACGAATATTCCCCGACAGCAAGAATATTCCATGACCAAACGAATATTCCCCGACAAAATGAATATTTTATAACCACTTGCTTATTTTGCAAAATTTGCACATTTCACCCATAACCAAAGTAGTATATCAAATTAACCCCTTATTATTCACAATAATATTTAGAGAAAATTTGATTTTATTCATTAATAAGTTGGGGTCTTACAGCAGCTGCGATGGTGCACAGACAGAGGCAGACTCGGCATGAATAGTAGACGTTTTAGCCCAACTATCACGAATTTTACCCACCAAACATTGAAATTAACACGTAAAATAAATATAACAATATCATACACATGATTGCTAATATATTCATCAACATAAAGCAATTTAACAACACTTCTAACTATTTTAATTTCTCAAAATTCCTATTTTCATACAAAAACCCCATTTTTGAGTTTCTTCACAAAAATCATCACTTTAATATCTATATTTGGCCAAATTGCTTCGTTCAAATTACGTTGTGCTCGTTTCTTAATGAACTAACATATACAAGACTCAATTTACAGTTTAACATATGAATTTATCATCAAAATTGGTACTTACATAAGCCATATGAAAAATACATACACTGACATTATTTTCTTCCTACTGTCAAACGAAATTAACATACAATTATGATTTAAACACAAATTCTAACCATCAAAAACTCATACAACTACAAGTACTCAGTTGTATAATCGTAAACTTAGAATTTTGAATTCACAGAACATGAACAACACTATGTCGTGATACACACACACACACACACACACACACACACACACACACACACACACATATATATATATATATATATATATATATATATATATATATATATACAATACTAAGGTTATGTAAAAATACCTTTAATTTTCTTGCAATCCTTACTATCACCACTGATAATCACTATAAAATCCTCAGGTTTCCTCTCAATTCTCTCTAAATGTTCTTCTCTCTTTTCTCAACAACTAAAATGCGTAAAAAGAAATTAACGTGATAGCTATAATGTGTAAAACTCAATTGATAGACATAATAATATGTATACTTATTATAATATCAGTTACAAATAAAATATAACGTATATGTTTATAAATTTATTTTATATTTTATTTATTTTATTTTATTTATATAATTTAAAATTAAAAAGGAAATCCAAAAGTCATAGGGCTTTGTTTGGCAAATCATTTAAAATTAAAGAGTTTATATCCTTAAGCATTGTTTGGGTAAAACTAAATTAAACTACTTTAATTTATTTTAATAACTCCTTATACTATAGTTATTTGTCACACTTTATTAAATCAAGCTTTCATATTTAATTTAATTAATTAAAATAACAATTAATTAAATAAATCATTTAATCACATAACTCAATACAAATAATTAACCATCAAATTGAAATACCAATATAATAATAATTTCCTTAACGCATTAATTATTTATTTAAAAAATAATTAACCAACTAAAATCAAATCAATTAAACAAATATTTATTTAACGATAAACACATCTATAAATATTTATATAATTCAATAAATATTTAATATTACAATTAAAATTCTGGAATGTTACAATGTCCGTGTCGCGCTATTTGCTATATGAATGTTAAGAGGGTAATTCTTTTCTCATGTGTATATCAGATAGATAGGGTATAGGTAGAGAATATAAGGTTAATTACGAGTTCTTAAAGCTCATACTTATGGTACGTTCGTGACTTATGATTATATGAAACGTTTATGAACCCCTCAGCGAATGGACGCCAAAGGTCTGACTAGGACAAGTTCTTAAACTCATATGATTGTGAAAAGTTCATGAACACGTGAGTGTGGTTTGACGAACTGGGAATAATTATGTGTATTAAGGATAATAGGAATAGATAAACTGATTAAACAACTGATCATTAGTGAAGACATAAGTTTTCCAAATCTTCTAGCTATGCTAGACTCGAAATTTTTGACATCAAGCTAAAAACGCACTATGTGCTTTTTGAAAATGAATTTTTATTCTCCACTCCGGGTGACCCTTGTGTATGAGTGGACTTCGGGCCACCGACACATCGTTACCTGTTGAGGTAATAAAACAGATTTGTAATGATTTTTGAACAGTTTAAAGTATAGTCTATGCTACTTATTTCAGCTAGACGATAATGATTTGAAATATCAAAATATATTTTATCGCTTATGTACCATGTAACCTAGTGCAGAGATGATAAAAAGTTGATGGAGTTGTAAATGCAGGAATACTTAATTAGTGTTGAATTTGATCTAAAATCGTTATTCCACTATTGTATGATGTGTTATGACAAAGTCACTCGATGGCGGCATCCTCAAACGGGCTGTTAATACAGTACGACATCATGACGTCATTTTCAAACAAATTTCAAAATTTTAATTTGCCAACGGGGTTTTGGCTACACACATTCGTAATTCGATTGAAATTGATTATTGATATGACTCTAAGCTATTTGATTCAGCTAGACTAACATTTACGAAAATTATAAGCGTTCTTTGAAAATTTTCCCGAACCAAATTATTTTGGCACGGATTCTGATAAAGACTGAGGTAAGAAAAAGTTTATGCGCCCAAGGAGGATACGAGAAACAGATCAGACCAGAAGTACTTTATAAGTATAGGGCATACCAGGCTAATTACCCATTATGTCCGTAAGTTATGACGGTTTGCGGATGAATTTTCATATAACCTTTGCGAAAATGACAGACAATAGTCTATATAACTCCTCAACACAATTTCAAAAAATTTAACTTTTGTGAGGAATGTACTGGGTAGCATTTGATACGGTGTATGAATCGTGAAAGGTTCAAGGTGTAAGGTGTAAGGTGTAAGGTGTAAGGTAAATTTCGGGGATAAATTTTTTAGAAGAAAGGGTGAATGTGACATCCCTAGAATTTAGATGATTATTTAAATCTTAAATTATTGAATAAAAGTTAAATAATAAACATAGACATCAAATAAGTGAATGGATTAGATATTTTCGGGAAGGAATTTTGTGATTTAAAATTTCTTGTGGTGAATTATTCAGGATTAAGGATATAAGTGAATATGTTCTGTATTATATGTGTAAAGTATGTGGTTAAGGGTCAAGGGTTGAACAGATAATCTATATCAGTGGAAAACCCTAATATCATATTAAGAACGTCAACGTTCAGTTAGAAAATTCTTACGATTTATAAGAAACCCTAAAACCGGTTCTAGAAACTCTAATTTCAGTTCCGGGAATTTGAAACCCTAATTTGGAAGTTGTAAACCCTAATTTGGGGATTTAAATGCTATATATAAGGTTTTGTGTGTTAATCACAAATCTAATTAGGGATAACCCTAATGATTAATTAGAATTCTAATAGTTATAAACCCTAATTATTAGAAAGCTTAATTTGTACATTTGAAACCCTAATTGGTAATTAGTTAATTTTAATTTTAATTAGGAAATATTAATCCTAATTAGCAAGCTTGAATTATGGTTAGGAAATTTTAATATAATTATCGAATCCTAATTATAATTTAGAAATATTAATTTTCTATTTTGGAAACCTAATTGGAAAATCCTAGAATTTATTTTTAAAACCTAAAGGGTTAAACCCTAAACCCTAAGGGTTAAACCTAAACCATAAGGATTTGGACAAATTACTAGTATGCCATTAAACTAGAATGAAAAAGACTAAAATACCCTTTTCTTAAAACTTAAGCAAAAGATTTTGCAAATCTTGTGAGTCACCACCTTGAGACTTATCCCATGTGATATAAATCTTTACAAGATCAGATTTGTGCCACCTAGCAACATATTGGTTCATTGAATCAAAAGATTAAAGTTAAAACTTAAGAAAAGTAACTTACTTTACTTTTCATATTATCCAAGACCATTCTCTCTCTAGATTTTCGGGACTTATAGTGATAGGGAGTGATAAACTAAACCATGATCAGTTCATAGCCTTTCAATAACAATATCAAAGATCATATTCAAATATCTAAGCCTATAAGGTATAAACCCTAAATTCTGTAAATCTTGTGTTTTGATGTTAATTATTGTTTAGAGTTGTGTTATAAGATGTCATTTAGTGAACTAGGTTGTTGGATCATGGATCCATAACATCTAGAGGCACGAAAATCAAGTTTTTATAAACTGACTTTGAACCCTAAAATGTTGTCTGACAGCCATATGTCAGGGCTTGTAGATCCATGTGTGTTAGGTGTTATGTGTGTTTTATGTTTTGGATTTGTTCTATGCCATGTTGTATGTGTTCTGAAACTGGAAACAGGGTCAAATCATGTGTAGATTGAAATATATGAGCAGTCAAACTGAGTTGACCGACCATGACCTACTATTTCTGGGTAACCCAGATTACCTATAAAAGTCTGACAGTGATATTCATGAAGTTAGATCTTGTTGTGTTTTAAGAGTTTGGTCAAGTTATTGTTTTGTAGTGGTAGCCTAACATGAGAACTACATATCTATGCTTTTAGATTACTCAGATCATGACCAGAATGATAATTAATCACGGTCAAACCTACGTTGACCAATCTGCCTGAAGAACAAATCTGGGTAACCCATATTTTTCCCAGATCGCTCTGACAACATATTCAGGAGCCCAGATCTGGCTTGAGTTTGATGATTTGATGGTGTTAATATATCTATTTTAAAATATGGTATAGAGACTACAGATTAGTTCCTTCATTTCACTTAAACAACAAACATGATTCATTTAATGAACGGTCAAAGTAGATTGCTCAGTCACGAAATCCTTTTTCTGGAAAACCCAGATCTTCATCAGCCAAACTTTCTGACAAGGTTTGACCAGCCTTGATCCGTCGCATACGATGTTGTAATATTAATCTAGTGTTATATTATTGTACCCTGTCATGAATATTACATTATTGAACCCTCATATTACACTGGTAAAGCACAGAACTCAAGATTCAAGGCTTGCAATATAGGTACCTTGACTGTTCTTCATTTATGGGAGACCCAAAAATGGAAGAACAGTCCTGACATGATTTTGTATGGCCAATAACTCTGTGATTTTTTGTAACTTGGTCATGATCTTAGTTTATAGTTGTAGTATTACACTTATACTACATTCCTAACCCATCAGGCTGTTCAGAAGCCTTGTGATCAAAGATCTAGAACCGGTCAAACCTACCCACTTGTCCACTGACATGCATTTCTGGGTTTGGCCAAGAACAGCTCAAGAACACCATTAGCGATGGATTTGTCGCCTAAAGCCCCTTTAGCGACAATGAATTTTAGAAAATAATTTTTTTAATATATAAATTGAAATAAATGGTTTTTAATTATTAAAAATACAAAATAAATTCCAAAAAATTATTTTAAAGTCCGAAAATTAGATTTTAATTATTTTGAGTATATTTCACAAATATTTAATATTTTTAGAATATAAAAGGTATTCAATTTATTTAATTATAATATTAATTAAATTATTTAAAAATGATTTTAATTCATGAAAAGTTATATTATGGTATAAGAAAATATTTTAAGTTATTTTGACTGACTTTTAATATTTTGTGAGGAATTTCATTAATTAATTAATTAATATTAATAATAATTAATTAATTAATAAATATATTAAATAAATTATGGAAAATAGTATTAATGATTTAAAAATTATATAAAATGATTTAACTGTTATAAAAATATTTTAGGATATAAGGTATAACTTTTGATATTTTGTCATAAAAATATTAATATTTTAATATTAAAAGCAATTATCGGATAATGAATTTGACGATTTAAAATCATATAAATGTGATTTTAAGGTATTAAAAATACTTGGATATATTATAAACATATTATAATATTATGTTATGATTTTCATTAATATTTAGTATTAAATAAATATTAATGATAAAGTAATTATGTGGTATTTAATTCGTATAAATACGTTTCTAAATGATCGAAAATTCACGATAAATGATAATAATTATCTGAAAATTATTACGAGCTTATGAAAAATATTCTGACTGATAATTGTTAAGTATTAGACAGAGTTTAATTGAACTTAAACTTGATATTTGTCCGAATAGACCGTCGGGATGTAAGAATTGTATCGAACTCGACTCAGACCGTAAAAGTTTGACTTGAGGTTAAGTCTTATGTGTGTTATAGACGGATATGATTATGTAATAATGTGTTTAGGTTATTTTAAATATTGTGATGATATTATTCTAATTTGTATATCGATATTATTTATATATTAGGTTCAGACAAAACTTAATAAATTGCATAGCGGTAATCAACGGTTCAGGCAAGTCTTTCTTTAACTTGACCTCGAGCTGTATTATTCAATTATACTTGTGGTTAATCATTTGTGATTGCCTTGTCTAAGAGTTATTAAATCGCACTCTGTGCATGCTGCATGTATTCATCAGGTATGAAAGGTTGATCACCTTCATTACCATTCGGTCCAGATATATATATATATATATATATATATATATATATATATATATATATATATATATATATATATATATATACGGTCCGTCTCTAAAGCGAACCTTAAAGAGCGAACCAAAGACGAACCGTCGTCTTTGGTGTCTATGGCGATAGTTCGATCCGTCGCCATAGCCATGTAGTCTTTGGCGACGGGTCGAACCGTCGCCATAGACACCAAAGACGACGATTCGTCTTTGGTTCGCTTTTTAAGGTTCGCTTTAGAGACTCTCCGTATATATATATATATATATATATATATATATATATATATATATATATATATATATATATATATATATATATATATATATATATATATTTGTTCAGCTATATAAAATTTGTTCCTGCTAGTTCGTAATTATATTATAGAACTTTAGCCAGCTTATTGTTTAAATCTTTCTATCATGATATATCCTTAAATTATTGAACTTAAACTTGCTGGGCAAACCTATTCCTCACCATTGCTATATCATGATTAATATTGCAGATTAAGGCGAATACGTTTGGATACAGGAAAGGTCAAAGCCAAGTTCAGCTTGGGGTTATATGTGCAGCTAAATTGTAATTGTATAGTATGATAATAATGTTATATGTTAGACAGGTTATGAATTGGGTATAAGTTAAGGTTACTCGACCTTGGGGAAAAGTGTGTAAAGTTTATTGTATAAATAATTTATGTTTATATATTCCGCAATAGTTATACAATGATTTTCTGGATCCGCGGTGATTTGGGACCCGGATTTGGGGCTCTCACAATGTGAATTAATTTTTTTATTATTAAATGAACTAATTGTTTATTTAATTAAGTAAGATGATTAAAGGTCGTTCTATAACCTAAAATGTGTGAATGTGGTTAGGATTCTGGCTATGAGCTAGAATTAAATGATTTGAATTTCCAAGACGAAAATAAAAAAATTTTGAGAAATTTCCGTAAAGAAACTATTCATCCATTTTTGATTGGAAATTAATTTTTAAATTCCGATAAATACTTAATGAGATAATTCTAAGATCAGATGGAGTATCCAATAATATTTCAGTTACGGCAAACGAAATTTTCACATGCGGACTTAAAAGTCTAAGGTTTAGGGAAAGTAAAATTTAAGAACTAAATGATTATGTATAATAAGAATTGTTATTATACGTGAGGAATACGAGTATAATACTAGTTATTATACGCGTATAATATAAAGATTAATACGACATATAATACAAATATCGTACGAGGTATATATGAAAAGAATACGAGAATAATACAGTAAGAATATGAATAAGTCTTAATGGACTTTAGTATTGGACCTGGACTTTGTCAAGCCCAATTGGACAATGAATGAGTCCCAATGATGAATTATATCAAGGCCCAATGTTAAATTAAATTAAGCTCGAACCAAGAAACAAACCCGTGGGTTGAACCGATGGATCACCGGGTGGGTAAAACCCATGTGGCAAGAGGGGTGGCCACTTGGTGCCAAAGTAAGAGGGATGACTTGGTGAGGAAGAATGGAATAGTAAGGAGATTTGACTTTTAACCAAATTGTCCTAACCTTGTAATTTCTATAAATAAGCTAGCTAGTTGGTCATAGCTAGATTTTCTGGTAGTGATAGTGTTTGTAGACACTCAAAATTTTCTGGACACCTGTCACTGACATTGAAAAAGGGCAGATTCGTCTTTCAGAGATAACCCTCCAAGACAGCTCATATCCGATCTGGATACTACCGGAAGTTTAGTCTCAACCCCAGAACACACACCGGAAGTATCAGTTCCAACCTCGGAGATAACCCTAAGGCATGCAGTTCAAATACCAGAAATCCCACCGGAGAAGGCCGGTCCATCTCGGAGATAACCCCGAGGTATTCAGTCTCAGTCCCAGACATAACACTGGGAGTAGCAGTTCCAACCTTAGGGATAACCCCAAGGAGTGCAGGTGCAGTTTCGGAGATAACCCCGGAAATGCTTGTTTCAAGTGCCTGCAATCAACTTCAACCTCGGCACTCACACCGAGGCATAAAGTACAAGACCCAGAGATGACATCAAGAAGACAGGCACACCTCAGAGATGACACTGAGGACCTTCAACACTTTCAGCAGTCCAATCTCAGAGATAACACTGTGCAACATTTGCTTTATCAGCCCAAATCGGAGATAACTCTGGTGAGGGGCAAAGTTGTCATCTTACCACCTTGACACCATATCACGCCATCTCAACATTTCATACATACGTTTCTACACAACAATGTCCCACAAGAACCAAGGAGGCCCAATCTCGAGTGACTATTACTCAGGGCAACGGATAGAATTTGAAGCTTGAAGACCGGAGGGCATGGTCTCATCTTCCTAACTTCGTATAACCTCTAATCCCATGTCATTGCGTAACTCTCGACAACGGCGGTCCGAAATAGGTCTTACATACCTCAATCGGATACCCGGATTACAATTTTAAAAGTTCAAGCGAACATCACAGTACATGCATGCACGTACTTCGAGACGATGGGACCCACGAAGCCCGGGGCACCCCGGGCAGCCGCAAGTACATCTGTGGCTAGCCGCAGGTAACACCTGCGGCTACCCCCTCTATAAATACAGAGCTTGGGGTGGCCATTTGGAAAAGAGAAGTCTTATTTGGCAGCCCTTTGTAAGCCTTCTCACACACTTTAAAGCCTTTTTCTTCATCTTTACACACACCATTCTTCACGTTGAGAGTCGTGTTGCATGTGTATGCATGGACTTTGGTCCGTGGTTTTATTTCAGTTTGTATATATATATATATATATATATATATATATATATATATATATATATATATATATTTATATATGCACTAAAATTATCGGATTATGCCTCGGTTGAGCCTAGACTTGTGTATGGAGCATCTATTTGCTTTCGTATATATATATATATATATATATATATATATATATATATATATATATATATATATATATATATATATATATATATATATATATAAACTGTGTGTCGAACTCTGTTCGATGAGCAGAGTTCAGGCTCATCGAACTTATATATATATATATATATATATATATATATATATATATATATATATATATATATATATATACATTTAATCTTGCCTGAATTTTATTTCGTGGCGGTTGATCGTCTTTACATCTTTCTTTACTTTTCGTCCCGCCTGGAGTTTACTCCGTGGCGGTTGATTGCTTTTTTAGTTTTATTTACATTTCTTATCCCCCATGGAAGTGCTTCGTGGTGGCTGATCATGTCTGTATATATATGTTTACAGCTTTTATATATATTTGCTTACTATTTTTTTATCAATTGCGGCATCATGTCTAGGAATCATGTGATCACAGATTCAGTGTATTAGATCTAGATTCAGTTCCCGTGATGGACATTTTCAACTATAAGCAGTTTGTAAATTTATTCACGGTGTTTGGATTTTCTCATATGGTTTTCATGCCAACGAGAAGTTCGGCACTACTTTGTACATTATTTTCTCGAAGATGCTTCGCATCTCAAAAATTAAAAGCAATCCAACCGAACACTTGATAAAAATGGGAGTGTACAAGGTTTCAATTACTATTGAGCACAAGGGTTTGAAAAACCTCTTTTATAAAACATCACTGTCATATCTTGTTTAAAACTGAATTTTTACACAAATTCAAACCTGTGTATATAAGTGCGAATGAGGCCTCACACTACTTCCATAAATAGCACATTGACCCACAAACACCCACATTCATATAACAGTTTCTTGAAAAGTGGCGGTCACCGTGGTAACTCGGATGTCGGGGGGTTCCTAACACCTTCCCTCCGCATAATCAAGCCCCCGGACCTTAATGAATCTCGGTTTCACAGACCTGTTTAGCAGTGTCACATTAATGGGTCAATGTGCAAAACTTTTCTCGGTTCTGTTGGTACAACCATATAAAAAATAAACTGGCGACTCTTAACAGTCCATCGTCGACATGATACATGTCGAACATTTTTCACTTATTTTTTCAAACAAATCTCACCTAACATGAGAACACCAAAGAACAAGTAACGAAAAGGGACAAATAAAAATCCCGACGTTGATAGGTGGAGACTCTGCTGGGGACTCCAGTAAGAGGTCTTAAGCCGCTATTACAAGCTTTTCAAAACGGTTATATGATTGTGTGTGGATGTTGCACTTACATTTATGATGAATGTGTACGAATGCATATATTTTACTGCGCTTAATGCTTTACACTATATTTGCTTGTGATATTAGTGCTTCACAAATGTCATCATTTTCATAATCGGTGAGACACGTTGTATATGAATGTATGTTGTGTGGTTACTACATCAGGAGGCTATCCTGTCGGTGTTTGATTAATGGACTCGTAGGAAGACTAATTCCAATGAGGCTCAGGAAAGGCACCACCCAAAATCGCTTTAGTTGAAAAACCGGATTAACTTCCCGTTGAGTAAATTGCGATGATTTGGGAACCTTCATGCCAAAAATCCGCGAGAGTAACCAAAGATAGGTCAACCTCTGATAAACCAAACGCGAAGCAAAGTCTATTCATGCTTTCTCATTTCAAATTACTCGTAAAATCAGTTAGTTGTAATTTCATTCCACATTCATCTCCATGTAATGAGAAATATGAAGAAATATGTATACATACATATTTAAATTAACATGTTATCCTATATTACAAACAGCTAACATCCACCTTGCAGGATAATATTCCTAGAATGGATACATCATATAGCATGTAAACATTTACACATTCCTTAAAGACTAAACTACGTAAGTCTTTTGCAGGGAAGCAATCAGACCTATTACCCGATCAAAATCCAAAAAGGCCACGAGCCTACAGTCAATTATGTCTTCATCAGACCAGACTGACCTTAATCCAGTTTCGCGCAAAGAATTTGACAGATTAAGTAAACAAATCACAAATTTGGTTGTTCTGCTTAAAGAACTACACCAGTCTACTCAGGGTACAAGGATACCCATACATGTTGAATCCTCTACACAAAGAGGAACCCAAGGTCCTGATAAAGCCATTACAGTACCTAAACTTCAGTTTGATACGACCAACAAAATTTATGATACCACCCATCTCAAAGGAGATCCAAACACCGATGATATCAGGAAGAAAGTCCTTCAAATGGAAGAAACGCTTCGTTCTATTAAGTACCTGAACTTCAGTTTGATACGACCAACAAAATTTATGATACCACCCATCTCAAAGGAGATCCAAACACCGATGACATCAGGAAGATAGTCCTTCAAATGGAAGAATCCCTTCGTTCTATTAAAGGAATTGGAGCACACGGAAGTGTCTCAAATGCTGACCTTTGTATATTCCCTGGAGTTTATTATCCAGAAAAGTTCAAAACTCCCGACTTCAAAAAATATGATGGGTTAGGAGATCTTTACACAAATTTGAAGGTGGTCATTGGAGAACTTGGATCTTATGAAGAGGACGATAAGCTCAGGATGCAGCTGTTCTAGAATAGTCTGACTAGAGAAGCCCGTTCGTGGTATACCAGATTAAACAACTCAAAGATACATAGTTGGGAGGAGCTAGCTCACGCCTTCCTCACTCAATAAAGCTTCCAGTCTCAGATGGCTCCTGACCGGTACCTGTGACACCCCCAAATCCCGGTACTTCATTACCTCAAGATTTGGTGTTCACGTAATCAAAACATTCATTTCTAACTACCCAATCATAATAGAATTGAATAATAAAAGAAAACCTGCCCATACAGGATTAAACTTAAATAAAAAAAAATCTCCCAGGTTATCCAACCTTTAACAACAATCATTCAAATGCGAAAAATTAAATAACTTCATTACAATCTTTAAATCAAATTCTGAAAGTAAACTATCACAACTATTACAAGTCTTCAGTATTTATTCATCTTTCCTTTTCCCTTACTGGTGCTAGGTACGTCGCCCGTTTCAACTTTAGCTGTAAGAAATTTTACAGGCAAGAGTGAGCAAACAAGGCCCACTTGAAATAACAATAAGTAAATATTTAAACTTTCACATCAATTGCCAATATTAGGCCCAATAGAGCTGAACAATATATTCTATTAACTTTCTGAAAATTATAACATTCACTGAGGGTCTAATGACCACGAATCATGTCCACAGTTATAAGTAATCTTTCAACTTTAACTTTAACAGTCATAAGACTATAAGGACTCCACGTACTTAGGAGAATCAACCCTTCGTACAATGTATTGTGCACAACCATTTCAACGCTAAGCGTAAACCTCTATTAAAAGAGTTGTTCATCTCAGTATTTAGAATACAAGTCCGCACCAAAGTAAGTTTGGTTTGGATAAGCTTTTAAGGTAATTTGGAGTTCAACGGACATCAACTAAGGATTAGTTGAATACAAGATAATAACACTATGTTATTGAATGATCATACTGAATAAACATTTCGTTCTAAGTTCATGCTTTAGGAATAATCTAATAGCATAACAATTGAATAACTCATCATACCTTGCTTTGAACAACGTTAAGATAAGGTTACATCTTAGAATTTAATATCAAGCATGCACAACAAATAATAACTTGAACGATAAACTAAAGGTACTTGCATGCTAATATAACAAGTTTAGAGTTAAGAAAACTTGCACAATTATAAAAGTAGAGTTAGAGAACTTGCATAAGTGTAACATAACAGTGAAAAGTAGCCTTGCTGAATAATAAAGTAGCAAAGGTTAGGGAACTTGCCTCGTGTGTAGGTTAAACAATTACTATTTACGTTCACCCTAAGTCCTACACATACCATATGCATTGACAATACACATTAGTTACACTAACATTACCTTTATGAGTTCCTTTATTACTCTTAGTATAGCTACTAACTAAGTTTAAGTTTAAACAACACCACATCTTTCATGAACATTACTTTTTAGCTTTATTACAACTACTTAAATGATCATGCCATTGCACCACATATACATTAACAACTTGATACAACATCCTAATACATGTCCAACATATTATCATTAAGTTATACTAATACCCAAAGGGTTGCACTTGCATTCGTGCATCCCGACGCCCTCCGATTGGCTCCAAATACATAATAGTCCTAAAGATGGCCATTTTGACTACTGTTACAGACCTCAAATTAAAAAACTTAAAGAATGAAAGTTGTAGGTCTACTCGTCCTCTTTCCAAATCATTTTGAATTACCTCAATCGGAATTTGTATGAAAAAGTTATGGCCGTTTTACTATAGGAGTTCAAAACTGCCAAACTAGGCCACTTTTTCGGCGCCGGAGCGCGGAACAGTGGCGCTGGGGCGCGAGCTACGGCGCTGGGGCACGAGCTTCAGCGCTGGGCGCGAGCTACCGACCCATTTTTGGCGCTGGGGCGCGAACCTTGGCGCCAGGGCGTGAAATTTGGCGCTGGGGCGTGGATTTTGACGCTGGGGTGCCGAAACTCACAGAACCAACCCGAAAGACAGAGCAAAGCTACTGTCTAAATTATTTTTAACAACCAATAACATCTAACAACATGTATAACTTCATAAAAATTACACATAAAAGTTATGAAGCATTTGTGTACTAATTTTACACAACTAAACAACAATAGCAGAGAACTAATTCTCTGAAAACACTGTTATTAGACCAAAAATCCATGGTTGACAAATAAAAATACAGTGAACTGAAATTCTACTGCTATCAACCAAATTTGATTCCTTTGAAATACAAGTATGCCAACATATAAATCAATTCACATGTGTAGTTCAATTTCTCAGTATTAGTTCACAATTTGCATAATCACATATCAATTTTGTTATTTTGCAAATATACGATTCATACATGTTTTTCACAGTGAAAACCAATTTCTCAGTTACGTAATTTAGCATACCATCATACTTATATATTAAACATACAATTATATATAAATACTGACAATTAAATAACAGTTTATATATAAACACGTAATTACCTAACCAATTATACCAACATAGCTTTTACATAAATTTTGGTAAAACTCTTATACACAGTGAAAAATCAGAAAACAGAGACTACCAAGTTCATAGGAAAATGGCTTAAAACATATCTACATACATATATTAAGGTTTTAGGAACCTACCTTTTTGTTGCTCTAGAAAACTTGTCAATCAAAACTTGTTTTGGACAATCTTGCACTTGGTTTCTTCTCAAACTCTCTGACCTTTTCCTTTCTCTTTTCTTACTTCTCTCAATAATAAACTAGGTACTAACAATGAGCGTAAACCAAAACTGATACACGTAGAATAAAACTGATATGGCAATAATAAGCCTACTTATTATTATCAGTTACCAAACATATAACGTATAATCTTATAAATATATATTTTATTTATATACTTGTTTTATTTTTTTTATTAATAATTTAAAAATCAAAAGAAATCTAAAAGCCATAGGCTTTGTTTGGCAACTATTAAAAATTAAATGATTAAAATACTTACACCTTGTTTGGCAAAAACTAAATTAAAATTACTTTAATTTATTTTAATAACTCTTTATAACATAGTTATTTGTTATACTTTATTTAATAACAATTTATTAAATAAATTACTTAATCACATAATTCAATCCACATAACACATTAATTATTTAACAAATAAATAATTAACTAATCACATTAATTATTTAGCAAATAAATAATTAACTAAATAAACTCAATCAAATTGAACAATTACTTATTCAATAATAAACATATCCAATAAATATTTATATAAATTAATAAATATTTATAACTTACATTTAAAAAATATGAAATGTTACATCATTCCCCTCATATAAGGATTCTGTCCTCAGAATCACAACTCAAACCACACATTCGTTACATTCTTCCCTACTTACAAAGATTCTGTCCTCAGAATCGAAGACACAAATTAAACAATTAACTCAGGTTATTCTTTCAACATTTTCTCTTCGAGTTCCCACGTTGCTTCTTCAGCGTTGTGGTTCCTCCAAATCACCTTCACAGAAGGTATCACTTTATTTCTGAGCACTTGTTCTTTCCTGTCGACTATCTGGATAGGAACCTCTTCATAAGACAAATCTTTCTCGAACTGCAACGGTTCGTACTCGATCACATGTTTGTAGTCGGGTTTATATGGTCGTAACACCGAAATGTGAAAAACATTATGAATATTTTCCAATTCTGGAGGTAGAGCTACCTCGTAAGCCACTTCTCCCACTCTTCGCAGCACTTCAAAGGGTCCAATAAACCTCGGGCTTAGCTTTCCCTTTTTACCGAAACGAATTTTCCCCTTCCAAGGAGAAACTTTTAGGAATACATAGCTTCCTACGTCAAATGCACGATCTTGCTTGTGTTGATCAGCATACTTCTTCTGTCGGTCTTGAGCTGCTACCAATCTTATCCTGATGAGTTTGATAACCTCAGCAGTTTGTTGCACCAATTCTGGTCCTAACAGTTGACGTTCACCAACTTCATCCCAGTACAGTGGAGTTCTGCACTTTCTGTCGTATAACGCTTCATAAGGCGGCATGCCGATGCTCGCGTGATAACTATTATTGTAGGCAAATTCCACCAACGGTAATTGCTCTTCCCAGCTTCCTTTGAAATCCATGACGCATGCTCTCAACATATCTTCCAATGTCTGGATCGTTCGTTCGCTTTGGCCATCTGTTTGCGGATGATATGCCGTACTCATTCGCAACTGTGTTCCCATACATTCTTGTAGTCTCTTCCAGAAGTTTGATGTGAACCTCGGATCTCTGTCTGACATAATTGACACTGGAACTCCATGTCTTGCAACGATCTCTTTAATATATAGTTTTGCCAGCTGATCAAGATTGAATCTAATCTTTATTGGCAAAAAGTGTGCAGATTTTGTCAGTCTGTCTACTATTACCCAAATCGCATCGTATCCTTTCTGAGTAGTTGGAAGACTCACCATAAAATCCATCGTGATATGCTCCCATTTCCATTCCGGTATTTCCAACGGTTGAAGTAATCCACAGGGTCTTTGATGTTCGGCTTTTACTCTTTGACATGTCAAACATTTAGCCACACATTCTGCAACATCCCTTTTCATATTCGGCCACCAAAAATGTCGGCGTAAATCTTGATACATTTTCGTGCTTCCTGGATGAATCGAATATCTTGAGCTATGAGCTTCGGTCAGGATTTCGTTTTTCAGTTCTGGTGTTGCTGGAACCCATATTCTTCCCTCGTACCGTAGTAGTCCTTCGGTATCGACCTTATATTTCGTATTGTTTCCATTAACCATATTCTCTTTTATCTTTCCACATTCTTCATCTTGTAACTGTGCATTTTTCACCTTGTCCAGTAAAGTTGGACCTGCTTCTAGATGAAATAGTTGTTCATCGGATTCCTGTGGAAATTTGATTTCCAGTTCTAACTTTATCATTGCTGAAATGAGCTCCTCCTGAGTTGTTATCAACATTAATTTCTCCCGACCTTTCCTACTTAAAGCATCCGCAACCACATTCGCTTTGCCCGGATGATAAAAGATCTCACAATCGTAATCCTTTATCAATTCCATCCATCTCCTCTGACGCATATTCAGGTCCTTCTGATTGAAAATATACTTCAGACTTTTGTGGTCTGTGTAGATCTCACATTTCTCTCCATACAGATAATGTCTCCATATCTTGAGAGCAAATACCACTGCAGCCAATTCTAAATCATGAGTCGGGTAACCTTTCTCGTAATCCTTCAGTTGTCTTGATGCATAGACAATAACTTTGCCGTTCTGCATAAGAACACAACCCAACCCTTTGTGTGAGGCATCACTATACACCACAAAATTTCCTGTATTATCTGGCAGGGTTAACACAGGTGCCATACTTAGCTTCTTCTTCAAATCTTGGAAGCTCTCTTCACATTTCTCCGTCCACACAAATTTTACAGCTTTCCTTGTCAAATTTGTTAGCGGAGTGGCTATCTTAGAAAAATCTTGAATGAATCTTCTATAATAACCGGCCAGCCCCAAGAAACTCCTCACCTCCGAAGGTGTTCTTGGTTGTTCCCAATTGATTACAGCTTCCACTTTCGATGGATCTACTGAAATCCCATCTTTGTCAATCACATGACCCAAAAATTGTACACGATCGAGCCAAAATTCACACTTAGAAAACTTCGCGTACAACTTTTCCTTTCTTAGTGTCTCCAATGTCAGACGTAAATGTTCCATGTGTTCTTCTTGAGTTTTGGAATACACCAGAATGTCATCGATAAATACTACTACGAACTTGTCTAAAAATGGTTTAAACACCCTGTTCATCAAATCCATGAACGCAGCAGGTGCATTGGTTAAACCAAAAGACATCACCAGAAACTCGTAATGTCCATATCGAGTTCTGAATGCCGTTCGTGGTATATCCTCCTTCCTCACTTTCAACTGGTGATACCCACTTCTCAAATCAATTTTCGAAAAGTATTTAGCACCCTTCAACTGGTCAAAAAAGTCATCTATTCTTGGCAACGGGTATTTGTTTTTAATAGTGACTTTGTATAACTCCCTGTAATCAATGCAAAGACGCATTGACCCGTCTTTCTTCTTTACGAATAAAACTAGCACTCCCCACGGCGATACACTTGGTTGAATATATTTCTTGTCTAGCAGTTCTTGCAACTGTACCATCAGTTCCTTCATTTCTACCGGAGCCATTCTGTACAGAGCCTTTGATATCGGTGCTGTTCCCGGCACTAAGTCGATCACGAATTCAATTTCTCTGTCCGGCGGAAGTCCTGGCAAATCTTCTGAAAACACGTCTTCGAATTCTCTCACTATCGGTATTTCTTCTAATTTCACACCTTTCTTCTGAGTATCGACTATGTAAGCTAAATAGCCCACACAACCTTGACTCAACAACTTCTTGGCCTGCATAGTCGTCAGACATTTCATTTGTCTTGACGACTTGCTACCATAGAATACTACCTTTGACGGAGTAATAAGGTTTACACACTACTTTTGGCAGTCAATTACTGCTCCATAATTGAACAACTAATCCATTCCCAAAATTACATCAAATTCTCCGAGTCTAATCGGAATCAAATCTACTAACAAGATATTCCCCTTAATGCTCACCCTACAGTTCTTGTAAACGAACCTAACAGGGATTATTTTCTTATTCGCAATTTCTATGTTCAAAGGAAAATTCAGTTCTTCTCTAGGCAATTCTAACCTCTTAGCAAATTCATCAGATATAAACGAGCAAGTAGCACCCGAATCAAATAATACATATGCATCAATATCATTGATTGGGATAATACCTGACACCACATCCTTTGATTGCACAGCATCTTGCACAGTCATGTTGAAGGTTCTGGCTGTGGGTTTGTTTGATGCTGCAGGTCCTGTAATGGCCCATGTACCTCCATTGTTACCTCCATTGCTTTTGGTTGTCCCTCCCTCCTTCTTCTTAGGGCATTCACGAGCAAAATGCTCCTTGGATCCGCATGTGAAGCACGCCTTCTTCTTCGGTTGAGTGCAGTTTGGGGTGATGTGACCCTCCTGGCCACAATTATAGCAAACTCGTTTCCCCATCAAGCACGCACCCTTGTGAAATTTCCCATATGTCGCACATGCTTCAAACTTCTTATTCTGCTGGTTACCCTGCTGGTTTCCAGTACCCATACTTCCATTCCACTTTCTCTTCAAGTTGTTGTTGTTGTTGTTATTTCCACTGCTACCACCTCCATTCTTAATCTCATTCTCATTCTCTTTCTTTTTTTGTTCCTGATTGAACTTTGTCACTGCCTCACCTCCACCTTCAGCGAGTACTGCTTTCTCCATCACCGCTGTAAATGTCTTCAACTGGAATAGGGAAACCCTACTGTACAGCCAGGGCTTCAGTCCCTGTTCAAATCTCTTCGCCTTACGTTCGTCTGTGCTGACTTGATATGGCGCAAATCTTGCCAATTCGTTGAATTTTGCGGCATACTCAGATACCGTCATCGTTCCTTATTTTAGTTCCAGAAACTAAACTTCTAACTGACTCTTAGAACTCTCTGGGAAGTAGGTCTCGAAGAACAACTCCTTAAACATATCCCAGGTCATCACTCCTGGCCCTTCACGAGTTTTATTGGCCTGCCACCAATAACTAGCTTCTGCTTTCAACATAAAAGTTGCGAAAGCCGTCTTCTGGTCATCCCCTACCCTAGCGACATCGAACACCTTCTCTATCTCCATAATCCAGGTTTGAGCTTCAACTGGATTCATGGACCCATGGAATTCAGGTGGTCCAACCGCCTTAAACTCCTTAAACGTTGTACTATAGTTTTGAGGTTGATTCTGCAACGCTCCTGTCAATAGTGTCACTAGTTGTTGAACGGGATTCGCATCAACATTGTCGTTAGCTTCTTCGGTGGTTCTCTGTCGTGTTAGTTGACGTCTGGGAGGCATTTTCTGTTTAAAATAAAACATCTATTAGACCATTACTCAACTTCTTTAAGTATTTCTAATTAACTTGCCTCTATAAAAGAAATAACCACATAGCACATAACACTTTGAATAAAATAATAACTTTTATTTATTCATAAACTTTTTGAAAACATAACACAATAGCATATCTGCTATCTACATCCTTTCCTGAACTACAAAAGTTTCAGGACAACACCATTATTATCATATCCCATGGTTACTTAACACTAGGGATTTACACATTATTTAATACATATTACGTGCATTACAGGCACACTTTCTATGATGATCTATTAAGATACTTTTTAGCCCTATCACGTTCTTCCTCCATGACTCGAAACATCGTCCTTCGATCTAACACAAATGATGGCAGCGTCTCGAACTGAATCGGATATCCCATAACTCGATCTTGAGCTCGATTAATTGCGGTGTCGAATACTTTGACCATTTCTTCCATCTTCATCCTTTTTGCTGTGAGCTCTTTACTGCTCTTCCAGTTCGTTGATAAGCTTCCTCGTATGCATATTTAGCTCTTTCCCTCTTAGCCGCTTCTTCTCTCAGCCTGCTCTTCAGTTCAGCAACTATCTCGATCAATTGTTCCTTCTCTCCTTCAGTCTGTGTTAGTTTCTCCTCGGCGTTTGTCAGTCGTTCATCACGATCCTGGATCTCGCCGTCTTTTTGTGTAATTGTAGTCTGTTGTTCAACTACTATCTCCTGCAACTCCTCCGCTGTATCTTGTAGTTCCACGTTAAGGTCGTGCACTTCATCATATACACGGTCAGCTATCGAGTTAAGCGGAATCATTTCCTCCTCATCCTCGTCATCCTCATCCTCCTGCGGTAACTCAATGGGATCCTCCTCGTCTGTCTCCACATCATCATCATCCTCATCCTCAACTACTGTGACCAACGGGGCTGACTCCTGTGGCAATAGTTGTTCCCAAACTACCTGAACATCGCGAGGTTCCTCCTCTATAGGCATTTGAGGTCCCTCCTCCCTAGCCTGACTGGACTCTCCAACATTAGTCATCCTGACAGCAAAGTTTTAAAGTTTTAATTAATAATCATTACTACTCGACACTCACGAGTACATAAACATAAACACATAAGCACACAAGTGTTTTATTACTTCTTTCTTAAAACTCGATAAGAGTTAACTCCATTATCTTTTCAAAAGGTTACTTCCTAAGGCTTTTCCCCCACCTAAGGTTCATAACCTAAAGCTTTGATACCAACTTGTGACACCCCCAAATCCCGGTACTTCATTACCTCAAGATTTGGTGTTCACGTAATCAAAACATTCATTTCTAACTACCCAATCATAATAGAATTGAATAATAAAAGAAAACCTGCCCATACAGGATTAAACTTAAATAAAAAAAAATCTCCCAGGTTATCCAACCTTTAACAACAATCATTCAAATGCGAAAAATTAAATAACTTCATTACAATCTTTAAATCAAATTCTGAAAGTAAACTATCAAAACTATTACAAGTCTTCAGTATTTATTCATCTTTCCTTTTCCCTTACTGGTGCTAGGTACGTCGCCCGTTTCAACTTTAGCTGTACGAAATTTTACAGGCAAGAGTGAGCAAACAAGGCCCACTTGAGATAACAATAAGTAAATCTTTAAACTTTCACATCAATTGCCAATATTAGGCCCAATAGAACTGAACAATATATTCTATTAACTTTCTGAAAATTATAACATTAACTGAAGGTCTAATGACCACGAATCATGTCCACAGTTATAAGTAATCTTTCAACTTTAACTTTAACAGTCATAAGACTATAAGGACTCCACGTACTTAGGGGGATCAACCCTTCGTACAATGTATTGTGCACAACCATTTCAACGCTAAGCGTAAACCTCTATTAAAAGAGTTGTTCATCTAAGTATTTAGAATACAAGTCCGCACCAAAGTAAGTTTGGTTTGGATAAGCTTTCAAGGTAATTTGGAGTTCAACGGACATCAACTAAGGATTAGTTGAATACAAGATAATAACACTATATTATTGAATGATCATACTGAATAATCATTTCGTTCTAAGTTCATGCTTTAGGAATAATCTAATAGCATAACAATTGAATAACTCATCATACCTTGCTTTGAACAACGTTAAGCTAAGGTTACATCTTAGAATTTAATATCAAGCATGCACAACAAATAATAACTTGAACGATAAACTAAAGGTACTTGCATGCTAATATAACAAGTTTAGAGTTAAGAAAACTTGCACAATTATAAAAGTAGAGTTAGAGAACTTGCATAAGTGTAACATAACAGTGAAAAGTAGCCTTGCTGAATAATAAAGTAGCAAAGGTTAGGGAACTTGCCTCGTGTGTAGGTTAAACAATTACTATTTACGTTCACCCTAAGTCCTACACATACCATATGCATTGACAATACACATTAGTTACACTAACATTACCTTTATGAGTTCCTTTATTACTCTTAGTATAGCTACTAACTAAGTTTAAGTTTAAACAACACCACATCTTTCATGAACATTACTTTTTAGCTTTATTATAACTACTTAAATGATCATGCCATTGCACCACATATATATTAACAACTTGATACAACATCCTAATACATGTCCAACATATTATCATTAAGTTATACTAATACCCAAAGGGTTGCACTTGCATTCGTGCATCCCGACGCCCTCCGATTGGCTCCAAATACATAACAGTCCTAAAGATGGCCATTTTGACTACTGTTACAGACCTCAAATTAAAAAACTTAAAGAATGAAAGTTGTAGGTCTACTCGTCCTCTTTCCGAATCATCTTGAATTACCTCAATCGGAGTTTGTATGAAAAAGTTATGGCCGTTTTACTACAGGAGATCAAAACTGCCCAACTAGGCCACTTTTCCGGTGCCGGGGCGCGGAACAGTGGCGCTGGGGCGCGAGCTACGGCGCTGGGGCACGAGCTTCAGCGCTGGGAGCGAGCTACCGGCCCATTTTTGGCGCTGGGGCGCGAACCTTGGCGCCAGGGCGTGAAATTTGGCGCTGGAGCGTGGATTTTGACGCTGGGGCGCCGAAACTCACAGAACCAACCCGAAAGACAGAGCAAAGCTACTGTCTAAATTATTTTTAACAACCAATAACATCTAACAACATGTATAACTTCATAAAAATTACACATAAAAGTTATGAAGCATTTGTGTACTAATTTTACACAACTAAACAACAATAGCAGAGAACTAATTCTCTGAAAACACTGTTATTAGATCAAAACTCCATGGTTGACAAATAAAAATACAGTGAACTGAAATTCTACTGCTATCAACTAAATTTGATTCCTTTGAAATACAATTATGCCAACATATAAATCAATTCACATGTGTAGTTCAATTTCTCAGTATTAGTTCACAATTTGCATAATCACATACCAATTTTGTTATTTTGCAAATATACGATTCATACATGTTTTTCACAGTGAAAACCAATTTCTCAGTTACGTAATTTAGCATACCATCATATTTATATATTAAACATACAATTATATATAAATACTGACAATTGAATAACAGTTTATATATAAACACGTAATTACCTAACCAATAATACCAACATAGCTTTTACATAAATTTTGGTAAAACTCTTATACACAGTGAAAAACCAGAAAACAGAGACTACCAAGTTCATAGGAAAATGGCTTAAAACATATCTACGTACATATATTAAGGTTTTAGGAACCTACCTTTTTGTTGCTCTAGAAAACTTGTCAATCAAAACTTGTTTTGGACAATCTTGCACTTGGTTTCTTCTCAAACTCTCTGACCTTTTCCTTTCTCTTTTCTTACTTCTCTCAATAATAAACTAGGTACTAACAATGAGCGTAAACCAAAACTGATACACGTAGAATAAAACTGATATGGCAATAATAAGCCTACTTATTATTATCAGTTACCAAACATATAACGTATAATCTTATAAATATATATTTTATTTATATACTTGTTTTATTTATTTTATTAATAATTTAAAAATCAAAAGAAATCTAAAAGCCATAGGCTTTGTTTGGCAACCATTAAAAATTAAATGATTAAAATACTTACACCTTGTTTGGCAAAAACTAAATTAAAATTACTTTAATTTATTTTAATAACTCTTTATAACATAGTTATTTGTTAAACTTTATTTAATAACAATTTATTAAATAAATTACTTAATCACATAATTCAATCCACATAACACATTAATTATTTAACAAATAAAAAATTAACTAATCACATTAATTATTTAGCAAATAAATAATTAACTAAATAAACTCAATCAAATTGAACAATTACTTATTCAATAATAAACATATCCAATAAATATTTATATAAATTAATAAATATTTATAACTTACATTTAAAAAATATGAAATGTTACATCATTCCCCTCATATAAGGATTCTGTCATCAGAATCACAACTCAAACCACACATTCGTTACAGTACCAGATTACTAAGGTCAAGAAATAGCCTAATGAGTCCTTTAGAGAGTAAGCTCAAAGGTGGAAGCTCCTTGCTGCTCAAGTTACTCATTCCATGATAGAGTCAGAAATGGTCATGACCTTCATAGACATACAAGAAGCTCCTTTCTACGAAAGAGTCTTAGCTGGCATTGGTAAACCATTTTCTGAAATGTATAAACATGGGGAGATGGCTGAGATGGGATTGAAGCCAGGATAGATTCAAGACCTAACTGCCCTTAAAGTTGTTGCTAAGCACATCCAGTCCAGAACTTATGGAAACAACCCCCGGATGGTCCATAAAAAGAAAGAGGAGGATGTTTCCTTAATACTACAAGGTTAAAAAGGCAATCAGAATATGCCTATCCAGAGGAGGAATTGCACTCCCTTTTATGCTCAGTCTTCAGACCCTCCATTGCCAAAAGGTGGAGAAGTCAAGCGCCCTCGAATTTTCACACCCTTAGGGGACTCACTCGAGAACATTCTCACTCTTCTAACGAATCAGAAGAAAATCACGCATCTTCTTCCACCAGCCAACCCTAAAGGGAGGGGTTTCAATGCTACTCAGAAATGTGCTTATCGTGCCAAGGCACCTGTAAATGATACTCAAGATTGTTGGGCCTTGAAAAATAAGATCCAAGATTTAATAGACAACGGTGAGATCATGGTCACCAAACTAGATCAACCTCACATACAAGACAACCCTCTTCCTCAACACAAAGAGGAAGAGGTCAATATGATTAATTGGAGCAATGGACAGAGTTCCCATTTTAATGGTGAATCATACCAGACCATCAAAGACAATGTTAACAAATGGGATTATGCAAAGTTCCAGTTCGTAATGGAATGAAAGATAAAGGCTTTGTGTAAACAGATTGAGCAATTGGTAGAACTGGCAACTTATCATCATCAAGTCACACGCCAATTAGTCATCCAGGAGCATGCTAGTCTCCTCCCTTGTGTTGTGAATACTCCCTCGTCACCTTTAGAGAACGAAACACTGAAAGACTAAGTGACGAAGAGAGCAAGCGCCAAAGCCCGTAGGGATTTTACCAATAGAAGGGAATTTACATACCTGGGCCAACCAATGGAGGAGATACTTTAGATGTTGATCAATGAAGGAAGGATCACTTCCCTTCTACCTACAATTAAAACCCGTTCAAGACGGTTTAATTCTGATGGAGTATGTTAATATCACTCCCATTCTCGCGGTCACAGCATGGAAGAATGTTGGGCACTCCTCCAGCTTATTCAAAATCTAATCGACAGCGGTGTCCTGCAACTAGCAGACGATGATACTGTGCTATTTGATAGTGAGAATACTTGTCCTACTAAATGGAAGAGACTAGTAGCAGTTATATCCGCTGAGGCTGATGGTACTGTCAAACCTTGCATAATACAAGAAATTCAACTCAGAGGAATTGACAATCATTTGAAAGTGGTTGCTCCAGAGCCAATCAATTTGCCATTCAGACCACAATATCATATTATCAGCTTACAAAAAGTCCCATGGAATTATGGAGAAGCTGAGGGATCCACCTCTCATACAACTGCTGCAGTGTCGAAGGAGAATACATTGTATCTTCCCCAACGGGTGATGAAGCCTACCATTAAGTCAAAAGGGAAATTTCCCGTGGAGAAGATTGAAAAGTTCCTCCGCACTATGGGTCATAATGAAGCCAAGGTGGTTTTAAGCTTAAGAGAAGCTCCACATCAAATTTCAATCCTGGACTTGGTTTTAACTTTCGAGGATCACAGGAAGATCTTACTGAAGGTTTGGAAGAAGCCTACTTGCCGAAATTAGTGGATGTGGAAAACTTTCAACATTTGGTTGATCACATTTTTAACAACAATGTGATATCTTTCACTGATGATGACATACCGCCCGTAGGGACCGGTCATTGCAAGCAATTACACATTGTGGTTTTATCCTCCGGATACATGCTAGCTGGAGTTTTGATAGATGGAGGTTCGTCTCTGAATATTTATCCTTATGCTACTTTGCTGAAGATGAACGTCAATCTCAAACAGATCCGAAGCAGCCATACGATTATTAAAGCTTTTGATGGATCCAACCGAAATTCAGTCGGAGAGATTGAACTGCCAAATGAGATTGGTCCCCATATATTTTGCGTATCTTTTTATGTGCTCAAAATAGATTCAGGATACAACCTACTATTGGGAAGACCGTGGATTCATATGGTTGGGGCCGTCCCATCTCCTCTTCACCAGCAACTGAAATATATCATTAATGACAGCCTAGTCACGGTTAAGGCTGAACCGGAATGTCCTGAATTGAGTGACATACCACTCATCAGCTTCAATTCAGAAGTTGAGCTGATCAGTTTTCATGCCATGGAGGTGAGCAACACTCATTACCACCTTATTGGGGCGCCACCTCTCACACCTAATATTTCTGCCGAAGTAATATCGGCTACTCAAGAAATGATGTCATTAGGTCATCAGCCTGGACGAGGGCTATGTAAAGATCATCAGGGTATTAAGCACCTAATTCAAGTGTCCAGTCAAACTGGGACAGCCGAACTAGGCTATTCTGCTAGTTCCAGTTACACGAATCAACATATGCATAAGCAGATTCCTCCAGCTTCAGTTACACGACAAGTGTCTTCACCTTCAAATCCTGACTCCACATAACCTCCGGTAAAGGTGCCAGCCAGCGTAATGGCTATATTATTTCCCAAGCCGATACCGGTAAAGAGAAATAAGTCTTTGTTCCAAATCCCAAAGTGGAAGAGGAAGAATGAAGAATTAAGCAAGACATCGTCAGAATGATGTCAAGCAACGCATCATTGTCCATGATGAATATACAAACAGATACACCCCAGACGATGATTGCCCAGACATAATGGTCATCATTCGGGAGAAGAAGGACGATGACAACCCCTCCATCACTTTAGTCCACCAGGACTTTGCCCTCGACAATTGGAGCAACACTACTTTCATTGGTCGACAAGGATAAAACGGGCAGGAACTCTTTCTGCCCTGTAGATATCATAACTGCTTACTTTATTGTACAATATTAGCAGTTGTTTTGTCAGTACTTGTTAACACTTTGTATGATTAAAACATTTCATATATACTAAGTGAAAGCATATTTTGTTTTAGGACTTTGAACTTAGATGTGCATGTACTTGCTGATAAGATGCCTCTTCTCCACAAGGATTGTAACTTTGATGTAAAGTTGGATTCAGCCTTGATGGAAATACACGAGGACATTGAGGTGCCTTAGGAGATCAAAGAATGGGTAGAAGATAAACCTAAACCCAGCCTTGATCAAACCACTTCCTTTAATCTCGCACTACACCAAAACAGTAAATAGACAACGCGGAAAAAACGTTGTGGTTTCAGTCAGAAAAAATGTCGTGGTTAAGTGTGTTGTCTATTTGACACCCTTACACAACGTTTTTAAAACGTTGTAGTTAAGCACATTACACAACGTTTTTAAGAAAAAAACGTTGTAGATTTGTTATCAATAAATTAGCAAATGCTTAAAAACGTTGTAGAATGTATAATTCCACAACGTTTTCTGGATAAAAACGTTGTAGAATGTATAATTACACAACGTTTTTAAAATGTTGTAGATTAAAAAAAAAGAAAAAAAAAGTTGGTTCACCTACATTACCAATGCACCTGCAATATGCTTGTGAGGACCCCAAACTCAGGTACTTGAAACCCGAACTCGGTTCTTCACGATACCATTTCTATGAGCGGAATAATACTAATAATAATAACAATAATATAAAAGATCAAATTAATTTACATAATTATCAGAGTCTAGCTCCCAAGTACGTAACCTTTAAACATTCATTACAACCCATGATAGATAATATATATATCATAATTGTCTTAATAACATTAAACTATTACATAACATAGTAATTCGTTCATTCAGCAACCTTCCCTTTTCCTTTGTTCTTAGCAGAGTTCTCTGGTCGTTCGCACTTAGCTGAAAACATTTAAATTTAAGCAAGGATGAGCATTTGAGTGCCCAGCAAGCAATAGCAATTATATACATATATAAGCTGAAAGGATTTAAATGTTTTCTTTGTACTATTCTTCTACAACAAGTCAATAGTTGTGAAGTATTCTGAACCAATAATAATAACATAACAACTCTCTTTCAAATTTTTAAAACTATATAATGACTATAACTGGGGTTATGGTGACATGCCATGAACATTGTTTTCATTTTCGAAAAGGTTAAACAGAAATTCATCTGTAAACCGTCATAACTTACGGGCACGGGGGTGATCAGCCCGTTATGCCCTGCATTGATCAATACTACATTGCTAGAACGATATTATCGTTCATCCTTTGTCCGCCGGAGCGCGTAAAAATTTTCCCATGTAGGGATGTTCATACCTGTCTGGGTTCTAAATCAAAGTTTTATCTTGTTCAACAATAATCTATAATTCAATATATCTGTATACGGGTAATTGACAAAGGTATATCAACATGTGATTAAATACAATGATTATCCAAGTGGGGACACTTGTTTAACCACTTCTAGAAATTAACGAACAGAATACATATATATCCGAATTATCATATACTAACATGTTGATATTCAATGAGCTTATATAATATAAAGTTCATAATCTGTACAATAATAATATAGTTTAGAAATATTCTTACTCACATCCATTGCATAAAGAAAATGCAAAGGTTAGATACTTGCCTGAAGCGCTGCTTACAACTTGTAATTAAGATCTATCGCTTATCTCACGACCTATCATTAATAAGATAGTTCGTTCGATTAGAACAACATACTATAACACATAACACTGCTTAATGAAGTCAGCACATACCCTAATCACATTGACATATAAATTTAACAACCATTGAATCACAAATAATCACTTATCTAATCACATTATCTAAGTCCAGATCAATTTCTGAAATATGTCGGTCTACCGACAACTTTATTGGGTAATTATCGAGTCTAAGGCTCTATTCTATAACTTAACATCAGTACGTATCAGTCATTTTATTTTTAAATGACTCAATATAATTTTAAAACATTTATTATAATTTATCATAAATTTTCAAACATCGGAATCATATTAAAATGATTTAAATACCAATCAATTCTATTATCATTAATATTTAATTAGTATTAAACTATTAATGAAATCATTTCCAAAATATTAAAGTTATGTATAATAACTCAAAACACTTTTAAAGTATTACTATTACCCTTAAATGATTTTTAAAACATTTAAAATCATTTTTAAATAATTATCATTAATATTAAAGTATTAATGTTTCATTTATCAAAATATTAAAAGTCATTAAGTATAACTTAAAATATTTTTAATTCATTTATATCCCTTTTAAATGATTTTTAAATTAATAAAATTATTTTTAAACTATTTATTTAATATAATTATTAAATAAATTTAATGTCAATAATAATAACTTAATAGTTATTAATATTAAATTATTAATGAAATTATCCTTTAAATATTAAAAGTTATATTTTATAACTTAAAATATTTTTAAACACTTTATTTTCATTTAATATGATTTTTAATATAATAAAATCATTTTTAATTAATTTACTTAATTCATTTAGTAAATAAATTAATTACCATTAATATTAATTTATTAATAAAATTTATCATAAAATATTAAAAGTTATTAAAAATAACTTAAAATATTTTCTTATATCATAATATAATTTTTAATAATTTTTCTAATATTAAAATTATTTTTAAATAATTTATTTAATATTATAATTAAATAAATTAAATGCTTTTAAAATTCCAAAAATATTAAATATTTATGAAATATAATAAAAATAATTAAAAACTAATTTTCGAAATTTTTGATAATTTTTAATAATTTATTTTGTATTTTTAATAATTTAAAACTAATTTTTTTCTATTTTTTTATTAATTTCCGGAAAATAGAATATTATTTGTCGCTAAAGACCACCTATAGCGACAGAACCGTCGCTATAGGTGTTCTTCATGTTCTTGATACAAACCCAGAAAACCAAGTCAGTGATCATGTGGCCTAGTTTGACTGCGATTAAAATCGAGTGTGATGTGTTTCTGAACATGTTGTTGATAAGATAATGTAGTACAAGTACAAGACTACACGATCCAACAAACAACATCATTAAACCATGCATAACTAACGAGATCTATATCCTTGAACAAGCTGTCAGAGCTGTTCTTCATTTTCTGGGCTACCCAGAAATGAAGAACAGTTCGTGTAGCCATATTTGGGCTTCCACAACTTGAAATATGTGTAATGTTTTTGTGATTTAAAACCGGTATTGTGTAGCTAACATGTAGGAGAGTAGATCTATCACATAATATCAACAAAATCATCAGATCCAGACCGGTCAAACCTCGTCAGAAACTGTGTTCATAGGTTTTCTGGGTTACCCAGAAAACCGAATCCGTGAACAAAGTACCTACTTTGACCGGCCACTATGTTAAATCCATTTGATGTTTAAGAGATTTAAAAGCATGGATCTATAGTACAACTAACAGGCTACAAGATGTACTAAATATAAACATCAGAACATCAATAACATTACAGATACAAGCTTGACAAAATGTTGTCAGGTACTGCAAACTAGTTTCTGGGTTACCCAGAATTGGTTTGGTCATGGTCGGTCAACGACCTTTGACCACGAATAACTTGCAATCTGTTGAAGCTATGACCTTGATTCAACTTTTAGACTAAAGAACACATACACGATTACAACTAAAAGCTTTCAAAACACGTAAATATCTACAGATCACCAAGATATAATGACTGACATTCACTGTCAGAGGACAAAAAATTTATTTTCCCAGATTTTGTAAATCTTCAAATCTGAGCCTCTAGATGTTATGGATCTAACATCTAGCAACCCAGATCATCCTTAGACACCTTATACAACATATTTTAACAATCAAACATAACATCTAACACAGAATCGTTGGACAGAAATTCTAGGTTTCGTTTATACCTTCTTTGAAAAATTTCTGATTTTGTGTTGCTGATCTGTTTATGGTAAACGTGGGGCTTTGATTTGGGACTAATATACTTGTGTATTTTGAAGGTTAGAGAGAGAGAGAGAGAGCTTAGTTTGAGTGTTATGAAAAATGTAAGCAACAAAATGAATTCCTCTATCTTCAATCCTATTTATACTAGTCTAGATGCATGTAATGGCTGATGAAAGTGGCTTGTGGCTGTCATTTTTAGCACATGGAGTTGTTGGGTTTGGTTCACCAACTAAACCTAATGTCAAAACCTACATACTAGCCAAAATAATTTATTAGGGGTAAAATGGTAAATTGGTAAATCATTTTAATGGCATACTTGGAACTTGGCAAACCCTTAGGGTTTAACCCTTAGGGTTTAACCCTAAGGTTTTCTAACATTTACTTTTCTAGAATTACATTTTAGGGTTTACACAAAAATAAATAAAATCAAATAAAAATTAAATAAAATTTTAGTTTCCTAAAATTTTGAAATTAGGATTTTCTAATTTTGATTAATTTTATAATTACCTTATACAGGAACATTAGGGTTTAAATCATATAATTATCATTAACTTTGCCAGTAAAGCAATTAGGGTTCACAAATTGGTAATTAAATTTTATAATTTCTAATTAGGGTTAGTAATTATAGAAATTAGGGTTTCTAAAACTTTAATTAGGGTTTACCTAATTAATCACTTAGTACACAACATAAAACATATAACATAGTTATATGACAGTCTTAAGCTCACAATTGATTTTCAATTTAGAGTTTCCCTAAGTAAAATTAGGGTTTAACCAATTAATACTTGGGTTTTGAAATTAAACACCATAATTGACCAATTATCATCAATACGTACATGCAGTAGTACATATTCATAGCACTGAAAAATCAAAATATAATTAATATTATATTATTATTCTCATACCTTGACAATAATCCAAAATTAGGGTTTGGATTCCATATCTGATTTATCTGCCAAATTTACCCTTAATAATTAAGGTAAAATAATTAACTTAATAACCTGTACTAAAATTCATATAATAAAATAATTATTATATTTATTCTAAAAATCACTCCATATATTATTTAAATAATATATGATTATATATTTTCATGGAAAATATTTCTACCATAAATTAATTATTATAATTATATACTTTTTAATAATCAATAATTTTAAAATAAATTCATTTGTAAATAATTATGTAATAAATATATTTTTACTTACCACATAAATACATATACACATAATCTTGTACAAATCCTCATCCTTAATATACAAAAAAAAAAAAAATTATTCGTAAAATTTCTTATTTATTTACATAGAAAATATCGGGTTGTTACAATGCTAATAACATGATATATAGCTAAAAGGTCTAAATTCTCATTTAAATTTAAAGCCAAAATGTATCAACCATTCAAAATGCATTCCAATAATACAATTCGTGTAATTCAAATTACTATATTAACAAAATATATACCAAAGTATAACTGAAAAAAAATGTTGTAGTGAAGTGACTTAGAAACATATGCCAAAACGAAGACAACATCTGTTTTGTTGGTGAAATAACTAATCCCAATTAAGCCCTTCAGTTGTTGGAGACCAATGACAATGGTTGCACCGCTCATGAATCCGACAATAGCAGCGTGTGACAGAAAATCCACAAGAAACCCCAACCTGCACAATATCACATCCTCAGATTTTTAAAGAAAATAAGCTACAAAACAACCACAAACATAAACTTAAGAAATTTAGTTACAAACCCATAGTTATCAAAAACGCTGATCGACTGAGTACGCACAACGAAATCGGGTACAAGGGATCTAGTTCTCTTATTAAGATTCGGAAAGCACGACTATAAGAGTTCTCTGGTAACTGTAACAAGACAAACATCTAACACAAAAACTGGATGTGAACTACCTGAATATTCCAAACAGAGCTTAGAAGCTGCAAGCAAAAAATGTCACACTAAAAACTAGCCTTCTATAAGAAACAGGATCAGCCATTGGATCTACTATTTTTTGAATCATGGCAGATAGCAGCAATGAAACCACAGCTACCGGACCAATTGCAATTCACTTCATTTGTTACCGAAAGTGCTAAATTCAAGTAAAAATTGATCAATAAAGCTTCAGAAACTTACAAAAGCCGTATTGAGGATCAAGTTTTGCTAAACTAGCATATCCAATACTCTGCAATAATACCAAAACCATGTAGCTCAAGAGAAATTATAAATGAAAAAAAATTAAAGTCGTCACTTATTATGCATTACCTAAGGGATGTAGAGACTTGCTAGAGTTAGCCCGGCCATTAAATCATTCCTAAACATCGATGCTTGATAATTTCTGCCCCAACTAAGGCTCTTAAATACGAACAAGTAGTACAACATTCACAACATTCTCTATTATTTCAAGATGCGTAAGAATAACAGAAGAAAAAACACAAAAGCTAATAAAGAAAAGCTGCAGTTTATCCGCAGTCTAGCTTATCATTGATCATAAAATCATTTAGGGTGAAATGATCAGCTTGATCAAAATTTATAATCCAACACTACGAAAACCACAATAAATTACCTGTGTTCCTACATGTTTCTAGAATCTCCTCTCAATCTCCAGCAAAAGGCAGAAGCCAGAAAAAAAGGATGTCATGAATTGCACCTGGTTGATCATGAGAGGGAGATCACAATAACTATGAATCCACTGAGTAAACATGTGACTTACAATGGTTTCACCAGCCAAGTGCGCCTTTGGCGTTAAATTAGGCAAGTTGCTAGGATTCCTAGTCAGCCACAAAGGGATTGAGCTGGATCCCACCAAAATCTAGGCCATCACGAAAATGCTCATTCCTCAGATAAAGAAGGAAATACAGGGATTTTTTGGAAGAATCAACTTCATTAGTAGGTTTATTTCTCAACTCACAGCAACCTGTGAGCCCATCTTCAAGTTATTAAGGAAGAACTCCTCCATGAAATGGAACGATGAGTGTCAGAAAACCTTCCTTACAATCAAATAATAGCTAGTCAAAGCTCCCGTGTTGGTACCACCTAGGGATGATGTTCCCCTGTTCATGTACCTGTCCATAAGAGACAATGCCATGGGCTTCATGCTGGGACAGAAAGACTATAGAGACCAAGAACGAGCTACCTATTACCTTAGCAAAAGATTCAGCATCAGTGAACACAAGTACACTCTGACTGAGAAGACTTGTTGTGATTTAGCATGGGCTTCCATGAGGTTACAACATTGCCTCCATGGTAACACAACCCATCTCATATCCCGTGTGGATCCTCTCAAGTACGTGTTCAATAAACATATGTTAAATTATCGGTTTGTCCAGATGGCAGTTGATCCTACAACAATTTGACATCGTCTACGTGACTCAAAAGTCTATCGAAGGTCAAGGAATTGCGTATCAACTGGCCGCCACACCTTCAGGGGACTTTAAACCCTTGGAAAACTACTTACCCGATGAAGGGGTAATGGAAATTCAACAACACCATCAGTACGATACATTCCATACATGGAAAATATATTTCGATAGAGCTGTTAATATGGAAGGTTCTAGAGCTGGAACAGTTCTAGTATCCAGTACGGGGGAGCAGTATCCCGTCGCTGTCAAATTGTAGTTTGTCAGCACTAACAACATAATTGAGTATGAAGGTTGTCTCATGGGGCTAAAACTTACCCGTTTAATGGGCATCAGGTGATTAACTGTCTTTGGAGATTCAGAGTTGGTGGTCAAACAATCCACGGGAATTTATCAAACCAAAGAGCTACATTTGTTGCCTTACCATCGACACGTTTTATAGATGGCTTCGGAGTTTGAAGAGATCTCCTTTCTACATATTCCTCGTAATAGGAATGACTTTGCAGACGCGTTAGCAACTTTGGCCTCCTTGATTCACATGTCGGACAAGGAACATATGCCAAGAGTCATATTTGCCCTGCATAAGGCACTAGCCTATGGAAACTATGTTGGAGAAGTATCAGATGAGCTACCACCCATCCAGCACCCTTGGTATCAGTATATCAAGGAGTACCTACGAGATGGATCTACACCCGCTGAGGCAAGCACAACTGAGAAAAGGCGGATCCATCGACTTTCTAAGAAAATTTACTTGAGCGGAGATGCACTCTACAAAAGATATGCAGGACTAGGTCTCCTCATATGTATGGACCAGGACCAAGCTCAAAGACTCATGGATGAGGTCCAAGGTGGAGTATTTGGCCCACACATGAGCGCCTCCCAACTTGTTAAGAATATCCTCAGGATATGACATTACTGGATTACCCTCAAAGCTGACTGTGATGATCATGTCAAGAGGTGCTATCAATGCCAAATTCATGGAAATGCCATCCACGCCCCTCCAAGGGAGCTCCACAATATGATTTAACCTTGGCCCTTCTTAATGTGGGGAATGGACGTGATCGGGCCCATCGATCCCAAAGCCAGTAATGGGCATCGCTTTATCTTCACCATGATCGACTACTTTACCAAATAGGTAGAGGCGGCCTTCTTCCCCAGGGTTACCAAAGAAGTCATTATTGCTTTCATCAGAAATAATGTCATTTGTCGATATGGACAACCAGAGGTAATTATGTCAGACAATGCTAAGAACCTCAAGAACAAAATGCTGGAGGAGTTATGCAGTAAATTTCATATCAAACATCTTAACTCCGTTATCTACCGTCCTTGATGAATGGTGTTGTTGAAGCGGCTAACAAAAACATCAAAAAGATTATGCAAAAGATGTCTGCCAACCACAAAGAATGGCTTGACTTATTGCCTCTTACTCTGTTAGCCTATAGAACATCAATGCGCACTTCCACTGGGGCAACCCCCTACGCATTAACCTATGGAATGGAAGAAGTGATCCCCGTAGAAGTGAAGTGGAATCCCTTAAAGTGTTGATAGACGCTCAGCTGGATAAAGACCAATGGGTACAAGACAAGTATCGCCAATTGTCTTTAATAGACGAAAGGCAAACCACGACTATCTTCCATGATCAGCTATACCAACAAAGGATCGCTAGATCCTACAACAGAAAAGTTCAGCTACGACAGTTCAAGCAACATGACTTGGTTTTAAAGAAGATCCTTGACAACCAAGATCAGTCCAAGGGAAAATTCGCTTCTAACTGGGAAGGCCCGTTTGTTGTCAAGGAGGTATAGACAAGAGGCACTCTCAAATTATAGGAAATGGACGTCGATGAATTTCCACAACTCATCAACTCGGACATCGTGAAACGTTACTATATCTGAAGTTACCATCAAGCAAACATCCTGGTGTTTGATCATCAGATCACCAGTCATTTCGTTTCTTTAACCCTTCACTACATACAGCTCTTTTCCACACTTTGCCCCTTAGGGTAACATACTTTTTCAAGCAAGCAGTCTAACTTCACTCCGTTCATACAACTCGGGTTATCCCACTAGGGATTGAACCTTTCACACTTGCAGTTTGTCCCCACACATGGGATCAAACTTTTTCACACCTGCAGTTTGTCATGAACTTAGGATCAAAATTTCTTTTTCCCTGCAGTCTGACCTGTACATGTGATCAAGTTTTTTGGCTACAAATCTTTCTGAGGGGCGAACTACTTTGACCTGATCTCCTCTTCAATAGGAGTACGTAGGCAACCATTTTATATGGCCCGGTCGCAATAAAATAAAAACAACAAAAACATTTCTTACACCTTTCTCCCTACAAAAACAAAAATAACAAAAACATTCCTATACCCTTTCTGCCACAAACAACGTTGAACCTCTTACACCAGGTTCGAACTATGCAAACCTGATCTCCTCTTTAATAGGAGTACGTAGGCAGCCATTTATGGTTCGGTCTCACCCCCTACCAAAACACAAACACTTGTCATCTGGTACTAGGATCAAACTTCAATCCATCACATTTCATCGGCTTCTGACCAAAGGGATGGAATTACTTGAACTCCTCCTAAATAAAGAGATTCAGCTACCATCTAAGCTGCGGTTGTGCCTCAAAGAGAAATACCAATCTGTAAGAGATGGAATTAACTACGCTCTTCCTAAATAGGAGTACTGGCGACCATTTGTGTTGCGGTAAATCTAAAAGAGGAAAGCCACACTCCTCTCCATATTTCTATACAGAAACCAGTCCTAAGACACCAAAGATGGTAGGGATACACACAGATTGATACGTAGGTTTTATACCTACTTATCTGGTATCTATTACTTGAATTATTTGCTTAATCTCATGTTTCTTAGTCACTTTTCATACATTTATGTTATTTTGTAGGCGATGACACGACATTGGCATGAAGAAGCAAGGGAAAGCAATTCAGACATCTTTTGGACTAAAATACGCAAGCAAATGCAAGGAGAGAAGATTGAAGGACTTTTAACACCACGTTGGATGCATGGTCTTGGCTTGGAACTTGAAAATTATTATAGCTCTACTTCTTAGCTTTCGGGAACATCTTGAATCGTCCCAATCGGAGTTCGGATGCGAGAGTTATGGCCTTTTTATCAATAAAGATCAAAGCTAAGAGTTGTCATGTTTGCTATGTACACAACATCTACTTCAAGCCTGATTTACGCCATGATCCAGCCCAAATCTATCAATTGTTAAAGCATGAAAGTTGTAGATCTCGTCGATATCTTTGATTTGATAGGTGGCAGGCCCCGTAACTCCAAGCGGATCAAAAGTTATACGTGTTTTACCAAAGGACGTCACAGCAGGAAACAGGGTAGCGCAGACCGCGCTATACACAGCGCGGGGCGCGCTGGTTGACCAGATTTTTTGACATTGTAGTGCGGCCAGTGCCCGAAATGGCTTGGGGACAGCGCTGGGCGCGCTAGGCGGCGGGAATACAACGTTTTTGGGTTGTTTGATATCCAATTTGAGCTAGAATAGGATTCTTAGTTGCCTAACTTGCTAGGATATCCATTAGAACTATAAATAGATGAGGAGAGGCATAAAAGAGGAAGATCTAGGCTAGTTTGAGAGGATTCAATTAGATTAGATTAGAGTAAATTAGATAAAAACCCTAGTTTTTATGGGATTAGGAGATTGAAGCAACTTGGAGACCATTAAAGATCAAGAGCAGGAGCTTGAGGAAGATGGAGATTTGCTGACAACAGATTTATTTTTTACTCTACTCTTATTTTTATCTTTTAATGATTATTCAATTGTGGATTCTTAGTTTTAATTCAATGAACTAATTCTTTGTTTGAGATTACAATGTATCTTATTGTGTAGTTTATTTTAATATGCTTCGCTATCAATTATTATATTCTATCGTGAGGATTGTCTATTGTGATTTGGACTTAATTGTTTAATTGATTGGCCATCAATTATCGTGATAATCTATATGAACTCGAGAGATGAAGTATTGATTTAGATCTTATCATGATAGCATGTGTCATGAATTTTGTTAATAGCAGATTTTTGATTATTGTTAAGGTAGAGATATGCTTAACATCATATGTAATCGAATAGAGAACTTATTCTTAAACCTTCTTCAATTGTAATTCACATAGAGATATAGTGGGCTAGTTGATTAAGGTATTTAACAGATTTCTATCTTAATTGTGGATTGACGTTAATATGGGTTTTATGCATCGAGAGGTGATTTTATCTGCTTTAGTATTCTTGATTAACAATTCAGGATAGAGAATAATTGATGAGAAGTGTGTTAACTTAAATGAAGCAATAAGTGAAGTTGTGATCATGAATCTCCGTTATCTTAATTTAACTAGTGAAATTTAATAATAGTTTAATTTATTTAATTTGAAAATCATTCGTTTAAATAGGATTGAGTTGTTATGGGTTAGTAGTTGGTGATTTTTGTTAAATAATTCTCTGTGGGAACGATACTCTACTCATCACTTTATTACTTGTTGACTACGTACACTTGCGTGTTTTGCGCGTATTGATTTTACCCAACAAGTTTTTGGCGCCGCTGCCGGGGAATTAGTTTAATATATTTTTACCAATATTAGCTTCAATCAAATTAGTCTTAATTTAAACTATTTTTTCTTTTTATTTAATTCTCTTCCTATTTTTCTTTCTTTTCAAGTACCATGGATGACTTTGTGTATCAATGGCCATACACGAACATGACTCAACCAAGGAAAACAGGGATTGATGGACTTAATACATCCTCTATAGAGCCAATACAAATTGAGGCAACTGCGAAGACGTTGGAGGTTATTGCAGCCCAATAGAGGCGAAGGATGGCAGTTATGTGTGACTATTGTGCTGGCAACCATCAAAGTCATCAATGCACCGTCAGTTTTGAACCGGTACAATATAGTGGTGACTACTTCAATAACTATATTGATCCTAACTATCACCAAGATTGGGGGTATCACCCGAATTTTTCATGGAGCTGTAATTATGATGACCAACATTACGCTCTAAATCCATCATATACACCGGAATTTTCATGTCCACCTCCAGTGTCACAAGAGACAGATAATTCAAGGTTTAATGAATTGTTTTCCGAGTTCGTAGCAGTAAATGAGGAGAAGATGAGTAATCAAGCGAGGTCAATTCAAAATCTTCAAAATAAGGTAGATCAATTGACCAAAGCCGTAAGCAACCTTCCTCGAAACAATTGGTGTTATGATGAGAATTTCGAAATTGATGAAGTGCCCGAGCCAAATCTACAACTGGATGAGCCACAAGATATCAAAAGTGTGGAGACAATTGGGGATAATGAAATAGAGGTAGACGAAGATCTAAATGGGTCTCCATTAACGATCAAAGAGTCAGTCAGATTTGCAAAATCATGCCCACTTGGTAGTCATGTCGTTGGCGTAGCTCTTGATGACATAAGAGCGAGTACAATTTTGAAGCCGTGGTGGGAAGAGAAAGAGAAGATAGACGAAGAGCCCATTGTGTGTGACAAGCTTCCATGCCCCAAAGTGATCACATACACAATGGAGAAAACACCTAGCTATGGGACGTTCTTGATTGAGATCATACCAAATCAGAGCATATTAAGTGACTTTGATGCATTGGCCATCACAAATGGGAACCTACCAAAAGCTATATTATTTCCGATGGATGGAGGATTCCTCAACTTTCGAAGAGGAATTGGATAGCGTTGACCAGACAAAGTCTGGCTGAAGGACTATAAATCAAGCGCTTATTGGGAGGCAACCCAAGCTTTAAACCTTTTCTTCCTTATTTATTCTTTATATTTTAGTTTATAGTCTAGCTCAAATATTTAGTTTTAAAAGAATAATGACTCCATAATGATATTGCTCGCAGGTAAGGAAAGAAAAAGAGAGTCACCAAGCTACTGCGCCCATAGCGCGGACCGCGCTACACAAACCATAGATACAGTGCGGGGCGCGCTACTACCCCAGAACTTACCGACATGCCAGCGCGGACCGTGCCAATTCGTCGATCCCACAGCGCGGGGCGCGCTATCTCCAATGTATAATGAGCGTGGGGCGCGCCAATGCTTCACCATAATACTGAACTCCTAGCGCGTACTGCGCTACCAAATACATAGGCACAACACGGGGGGCGCTACTACGCCAGCAACAATTGATCTCCTAGCGCGGGGTGCCCCATTTCCTGTATATTCCTAGCGTGGGCCGCCCCGCTCGGAAATCCTAGGCGTTAAAAGTGGTTTAATTGCAATGTTAGTCAAGTCCAACTCAAACGTGGTACCCAATTTATTCCAATGTGTCTGGCCTATTCTTCAGACTTAGCAGACAAGGAGGAAAATGTTGTATTTTCAAGAAAGTCCTCTCTTTTAATTTTTCTTATCTTAGCCATTGAGGACAATGTCTATTTTAAGCTTGGGGGCATTTTAGTGTCGTATTGCATATAGTTAGTTATTTACATTGTAGTTCATATAGTTACATTTAGTTTTTGCATTCACTTTCTTTAAAAAAAAAATTCAAAAATAATAGTTAGTTACTATGTTCATCTTGCATGAGTCCAGCTGTTTGATAGTTAAAGTTTATTTTGGTCAATGATGAGATTGGAATTGGGTAGACAAGTATAGTACTGACTATTAGAGCTTTGATGTGATTTCTTGTTATGAATTGAGTCTTTTTCTGTTTGAAACTGGTATAATAAGGATAGCCCAGTAAGAATAACTTGTTGATTGATTGAGTAAATTGATACATAATGGGATTCTAAAGGATAATGCTAGTATGAATAAGAGAATGACAAGGATAGTAAGTGAAGGCGAAGAATTAGGCAAGAACTTAAGTTTGGGGGAAAAAGTGGGGTATATAAGCTTTTAAAAAAAGAAAAGATATTGAGTTGAATAAATTGAGTCATGTGGTGGGTCGAGAAGAAGCGTGAAATGCACTCCCCGTAAACACAGGCGTGAGATGGAGCGTAAAACGCACTCACTATGTGAAAAAAAAAAGAAAAAAAGAAAAAAAAGAAAAAAAATATGAATAAAACGGGAAATAAGAGCAAAAAGCCCCCGTAGATGAAAAATGAAGCATAAGTATCCCATGTTGACCCTCGATATTGGTAATTGTTTGGTTTTAGTTGGATCTAGCTTATTTTTGGATTTCTTGAGTTTACACTAAATGATATCTTCAAAGAGACTTGTTATGTGTTAAATTTGATTTTATATCAATTAGCATGGTTGTTGAGCACACACACACTATATTCGTGATAACAGTTTAAGATTTGATGATTGATTGAGAAGTTACTGATGAGTTCTGATATGATGTATTATCATGTTTACTTGATTTTTCTAAGGTCGGTTGAATAGACTTGTTTCTGTCATTACTGCTGAAATTGTAGGCATGTAGATTAGTTGCATTGCATAGCATTGCTGTTTTGTGTTTTTGATTGAGGACAAGCAAAGGTTTAAGTTTGGGGGTATTTGTTAAGTAGGTTTTATACCCACTTATCCGGTATCTATTACTTGAATTATTTGCTTAATCTCATGTTTCTTAGTTACTTTTCATACATTTATGTTATTTTGTAGGCAATGACACGACATTGGCATGAAGAAGCAAGGGAAAGCAATTCGGACATCTTTTGGACTAAAATACGCAAGCAAATGCAAGGAGGGAAGATTGAAGGACTTTTAACACCAAGTTGGATGCATGTTCTTAGCTTGGAACTTGAAAATTATTGTAACTCTACTTCTTAGCTTTCGGGAACATCTTGAATCGTCCTAATCGGAGTTCGGATGCGAGAGTTATGGCCTTTTTATCGATAAAGATCAATGCTAAGAGTTGTCATGTTTGCTATGTACACAACATCTACTTCAAGCCTGATTTTCGCCATGATCCAGCCCAAATCTGTCAATTGTTAAAGCATGAAAGTGTAGATCTCGTCGATATCTTTGATTTGATAGGTGGCAGGCCCCGTAACTCCAAGCGGATCAAACGTTATGCGTGTTTTACCAAAGGACGTCACAACAGGAAATAGGGTAGCGCGGACTGCGCTATACACAGCGCGGGGCGCGCTGGGTGACCAGATTTTCTGACATTGTAGTGCGGCCAGCCCCCGAAATGGCTTGGGGACAGCGCTGGACGCGCTAGGCGGCGGGAATACAGCGTTTTTGGGTTGTTTGATGTCCAATTTGAGCTAGAATAGGATTCTTAGTTGCCTAACTTGCTAGGATATCCATTAGAACTATAAATACATGAGGAGAGGCATAAAAGAGGGAGATCTAGGCCAGTTTGAGAGGATTCAATTAGATTAGATTAGAGTAAATTAGATAAAAACCCTAGTTCTTATGGGATTGGGAGATTGAAGCAACTTGGAGACCATTGAAGATCAAGAGCAGGAGCTTGAGGAAGATGGAGATTTGCTGACAACAGATTTATTTTTTACTCTACTTTTATTTTTATCTTTTAATGATTATTCAATTGTGGATTCTTAGTTTTAATTCAATGAACTAATTCTTTGTTTGAGATTACAATGGATCTTATTGTGTAGTTTATTTTAATATGCTTTGCTATCAATTATTATATTCTATCGTGAGGATAGTCTATTGTGATTTGGACTTAATTATTTAATTGATTGGCCATCAATTGCCGTGATAATCTATATGAACTGGAGAGATGAAGTATTGATTTAGATCCTATCATGATAACATGTGTCATGAATTTTGTCAATAACAGATTTTTAATTATTGTTAAGGTAGATATATGCTTAACATCATATGTAATCGAATAGAGAACTTATTCTTAATCCTTCTTCAATTGTAATTCACATAGAGATATAGTGGGTTAGTTGATTAAGGTGTTTAACGGATTTCTATCTTAATTGTGGATTGACGTTAATATGGGTATTATGCATCGAGAGGTGGTTTTATTTGCTTTAGTGTTCTTGATTAACAATTCAGGATAGAGAATAATTGATGAGAAGTGTGTTAACTTAAATGAAGCAATAAGTGAAGTTGTGATCTTGAATCTTCGCTATCTTAATTTAACTAGTGAAATTTAATAGTAGTTTAATTTATATAATTTGAAATTCATTCATTTAAATAAGATTGAGTTGGTTATGGGTTAGTAGTTGATGATTTTTGTTAAATAATTCTCTGTGGAAACGATACTCTACTCATCACTTTATTACTTGTTGACCACGTACACTTGCGTGTTTTGCGCGTATTGATTTTACCCAACACAGATCAATGATCCCTTCTGGACTGTATAGTGATGACTCAATGTCCATCCATCAAGGAGGAATTCAAAATACATCGAGATCACAATCCCTAAAGAAGCAGGTAAAATATTAAGCAAGTATCCAGACATATCTAAAAGGGAAGTGATCAAAAATATATTTCTCTACTATATATATAATGATGTTTGATATACACAATGTAAACTTTACATTACAAAATGGCTAAGCTAGTCTATGCAGGAAAATACAAGTCCATCCACAAATCGGTGTATATGCGAGCTATCAAGCCCAACATGGCATCCCTCTTAGCAGAAGGAGGTGAAGTTATGATCTCCTGTGCAAGGGTATCCACGCACTACAACAAAAAGGGTTATTTCCGACGGAAAATTCCGTCGATAATAAGCATATTCCGTCGAGGTTAACCTTATTTCCGACGGAATATTCGATCGGAAATTTGGTCGTATATAAGCAGGTCAAAATTAAGTATGTCGATCTTTTGGTTGGGGATACTTAAAATTGACGGACTTATCCTTGACTGAATATTCAGTCGGGGTTAATATATTTCCAACTAAAAATCGTATATCGAGGCTATTCGGTCGATGATAAGTATGACACGTGGTAGCGTGACAAAAAGGGCAGATTCCTTAAACTCGACGGAATTCGATCGATTGTATCACTATTTCTTCGAGAATAGATGTGACATGCGTCACATGACCAAAATGGGAAGGACTTATTTCTGACGAAAATCCGTCGAGAATAGTATTATTCCGTCGAGAATAGTGTTTTTTTAATATTTTATTTGTTTTTGCAATATCCAGTGATTTAACCCACATCTTGTACATATACCTATATTACCAACATCATATACACATACACAAGCTAACAATATGACCAATAACATGAATTACAATTACCAAGGCCAACAATATGTCAAAAACCAACTAAATGAGAAGTAAAAAGGTCAAAAACATCACATTAATCTAAACTAAACTATATCAAACATCTCATTAAGCTAAATTAAACTAAATATCAAACCGCAACAAAACCAAAGTAATAACAAGGTTTAAACTACTATACATCAAAAATAATGTAAACTACAAAATAATGTAACTTAGAATGTAAACTAAGTCAAAAATAATTTAAACTACTAACGAATGTAAACTAAGTAAAACTAGTAGAGCCCCCTGTATGAGGAGGATCATCGGGCGGGCGTCGACGCTGCTCTGGAGTATGAAAATCGCCATCATCGTCATCCGGCTTGTCAGTCCGCTCGTCACCCTGTTGATACAATATAATGTAACTCATTAGTCCATATATATGATTCAGTTAAAGATAACTAAATGAAAATAAAATAACATGCAGAATATATATTTGAATTTAAAACGAATAGTATACATGAGTAGTCGAGCGCTGACTCAACATCAGCCCAAACGCGTCCTCGATTAAGGTAACCACCATCCGAACAATCTTGTCGCGTATCACGACCCACTGCTTTGGAAGGATACCCATACTCTCGGCAGAGGCACCAGCTGCAACGTCCTACGTAAGCTAATGGAGGCGAGAACGACTGGGCATGTCCTGACGATGGAACAGCGGATCAGTCTCAAACCTCTCTGGAACCGCATCCATAACATGTAACGCCCCGAAATCCGGTCTATCTTCACACCCGGATTCTGTACGTCACGGGTACATCATTCATCCAACATACATCATTATATACTGAAATATAACGACATACACTCTCAAATCCCAAGTTCTAGAAACCTTATAACCTTTTTCATTACAAATAATAATAAATACATTATTCATTTCATATTACAAGAGTGACTTTTATCCGCCACCAAGGATACATAATAGTTAATTAGACTAGTCTATTGTTCAGTTTTATCTTTCTACATTACAAGTCTTCATTTGATCTTCTCGCTCATTCACATTCTGAATAGCACTTTATCTGGATACCGTCAGCTTGATCTTTACGAGATCCCTAAGTTCTTCTAGCATCGTTCGCTGAAAAGGTTTTTCATTTAAAGCAAGTGCGAGCATTCAATTGCCCAACAAGTCATAACAATTGAACAAACAACTTCAAGAGTTTAAACATTTCTTTAGAACTTCGATAACCGAACAAAGATTAGCAGCCATTTGAGCTTCCTTCAGGTTAGCTCAGTGGGTCTTCAAGGACAGGCTTGGACATATAGGAGTTTTATCAAAATCATTTCTGAATAGTCTTTAACCTTCCACTGGTTTAGTCTTCTTGACTGAAGTCTTCTGCTTCAGCATTCCTTAGTGTGGTCGGATAGACCATGTACCTGCAGGTTATACATATTTCTATTTTTGGTACCCACAATTAAGTGAGTCCGGCTAGGTTAGTTTTCTAAACCCCTGTTCCTCTTATATTTGGATAATCATCACATTTATAACCAACAGTTATATTCATGCATAAAACTAGTTTTAGATAATACATTTTGATATGCATAAAGGTAACTGTGTGTAAGATTTGACATTTAATAACACACTCTTTATCTTTGATGGTTTCATCATTTGTTGGGTTATGTTCACAATGTTTAAGTGTTCACAGAGTGAGAATCAACTCTACGATTTAGAAGTATTTAGTTGAATCATGGAGGTGATCAGTTTCTACACATCATCAAGATACTCTTTTAGAACTGATCATACTCTGCGTGTTATCAAACAATTAGAGCAAGGATTTGTACATACATACTAACCCACCAGCAAAGATTACTTCACATAGAATTAATTTGGCATGTGATGCTCTTATGACCCATTTCAGGTTTTCTTCAAGGTGTCATCTTTAACCTAAAACTTGGATGGAGAGAAAGTTTATAGACATTTGAGTTTCCATCCTCAGGGTACTTTCTCTCTTCACCTTTTTAGGTAGATTATGACTTCTTGACATAATACTGTTATGGTTCATAAGAAGCTGCATTTATGATGTACACATGTATAATAGTGAGGAACCGTATCTTTTTACTGTCAGTTACTTAACAATCATTTATCTTTAATGTACTGAGTTTAGGCATTGATGTGCATAGTTTCACATTTGCTCCTGACAACTTGTTGCTCCAATTGACCTTCAATCAATCAGTCGTGATCTTGAAGATGTAGGCTAAGAGAATCTCAGCATTTTTTAAATCTTTGACATCCTTGAGGTTACAAAGTTTGCACCCAGCTGCTGGTTCGCCAGACATAAGTTTGAGAAGATCTTCTTTCTTTTCTTGATAAGCATTTCTTAGCATGTATGGCATTTTCATCTTTCAGGTTGGTGGATGCTTGATTCTTTGTCATTGATGTCTCTGAATCTCTCTCGTCTGGTCTTCAGACTACAAGATTGACTACAGGCAAGGATTGGTCTTGTTGAAGTAACAATCGAGAACATGGACAAATCTGAGCAGCTTCAGGTGTATATACACATTTAACTTATACACAATATTTCTAACGTGTGAGCTCATCTGCATATAACAAGTTACTTACTACTAAACAAAGTTTAGAACAATGTTTGTGCCTAGGATCAGACTCAAAGCGATTAGCTTTCGAATATAGCATCATTAGAACCTGCTTTGATACCAATTGTTAGTTCTCAGTAGGCACAATAGACCTAGAAGGGGGGGTTGAATAGATCCTTTTTATTTTGAATACTTTTCTCTTTTATTTTGTATTGCTATTAAATTGGCATATGACAAACATAAGAATCTTTTCAAGCACAGAGGAATAAGTAAAAGATCCCCTTCATTGATATATTCATAACCATACATACATTGTTCATAGAGTTAGTTCAATTGTACGCAGTTAACACATACATAGTAGTTATAGCAGTTAATAGACATTGTGACACCCCCAAATCCGGGTACTTCGATTCCACGAAATTTTGTGTTCACTGTACAAATATCATCTATCTATCTACCCATAATAAATGCAAACCATGCAATAGATAGAAATAAAATCTTCCCTTTATAGGGTTACAACATCTGAATCATAAGCATAATCCCAGGTTAAACTAACCTTAAACATCTGTGCGGAAATATAAATAATAAGTCTTAAACAACATCATTAACTCAAGTCTAACATAAATACATCATCAAATAAAATAACAAGTCTTCATCATTTGCTAACTTTGCCCTTGCCTTTACTAGTGGAAGGTTCATCAGTTCTTTCGTTCTTAACTGCAATGTTATTATCAAGCAAGAGTGAGCACTAATGCCCACAAGTATAATAATGAAATAACAGTGTAATAACATGCGAGTAAATCAAAGACATCTGAATAAAAGCTCAACTTTTGAATCAAGAATGAATAACAAGAATCAAAAGATTTCTGAGGGTCATAAGACCTTGAACTATGTCCTATGTTATCAAGGGTTCTACTTGAAACCTTTAACAGTCATACGACTATGGACCTTTCTACTCATACTTAGGGGGATCAGCCCTTAGTATCATATTGTGCACAATATCTTAACGCTAACGCATAAGTGAATCCCTTTACAGGGTTGTTCATCTCAGTTTGACATTCGAGTCCGCACCAAAGGAAGTTTGGTTTGGAATTCAATATGGGTTCTGAAATTTAGAACGTTCATCAACTAAGGACTAGTTGAATCAATAAAGTTCACTAGTCTAATAAGGTTCAACAATAATGATATTCAATTTGAATAATAATCTCAAGAAATATACAATAGGACAATTATTGTATAACTGAATCATGCTTTGAAAGATAGTCAATCTTTAATATAACATTTGAACTTGAATAATAGTAATGATAATTTACTCGAGTTAAATAAACTTGAACAATAATGACAAGTAGGGTTAGGAAACTTGCCTCGTGCGTAGATTACACTTTAACTAAGCACGTTCTTTGAATTTAATCCTACATACTATTCACATTCACAATACCAGTTAATTATAACTTAACTAATCATTAATGAATATTCTTTTGTCTTAAGTTTGGTTATGACTATACTTAGTCAATTTATCACATTCATTGTCACATAATTTACACCTCACAATTAACAAGCTAATTATGTAATTAATAATTCAATTCACATGTAATTATGTTATTTACATGTTAAGTATTTATTTTAAATCTCATTATACTTTATAACATATTTTTATGTTCACTACATTAAGTTAACATCACATTCATGGACTTTAATACTTTAAAATTTTTGTTTCTGAACTTTCTGGGGAGTGGCGCTGTGGCGCCACGTTTATACTAGGTCTTGGCGCTGCGGCGCCGTGGCGCTGCGGCGCCGTGGCGCTGCGGCGCCGTGGCGCTGCGGCGCCGTGGCGCTGCGGCGCGGGACTTCAGTTCTGGAGTTGGCGCCGCGGCGCGAGACTCCAGATTCTGTTTCTCAGTTCGCGAAGAACACAGAGTTCAGCGAATTACACATTTCATGATCATTAAATTCACGAATTTAACATGCCTACATGTTAATATTCACATATAATCATTACCCAACCTCTATAGAGTGATTTTAACCCATTAAACACATAATCACAAAATTAAAATCTATAATTTCACTGACTTTGATGTTCATGAAGGTTTTGAAAATAAAATATGAAAATTGTCCCTACGGATTCGTTAGAACACCGAATCCGTTCATTTAAACTTTGGTCTCTTCGTATTGACATGGATAATAATATAAGAGTATAAAATTTAGGGATAATATACGATCAACACATGAAATAGCACGTATAAGGCCATATGGCCATAACCCAAACTCTGTAATTTTGCAGCAATTATATACGACATGTTTTCATGACACTGATGACACGGTTTACATAATATATATAATTAAACACGATTTGATATGTCATAACACCCATACAACCCATAATCATTACTCTTAACCCAATTACAGAGGTTAAACCAAAAACTTTAAAAGCCATTTTCAAGAAAACTAAAATACGTGAAGTAGAAATTGGGAAGGAGGAGATTACCCTATAGAGTATAAAAAGATGATCAATGATGATCCTTTCACAATTATTTGATTGATTACACACTCACAATCTTTTATCAATCGCACGATTTCTCTCTGGCATGTTTTCTAGACTTAGCATACGAATGAAAGAAGTAAGGAAGACGTCGAATAAGAACTGACGCATTATGGTCAGTTAACCCAGTCATAGGTAACTGCCCATAACTTCTACTAAGGCCATGTTTGGCTAGCAAGAAAAGATTTCAAAAGTCATTTAATTTAATAAAACTTTATCATATACTTTAATTCATGTCACACCCACTTGCACAATAATTCATATATCTTATTTAATATAAATAAAATATAATAACTTCTCATAAATTCACATAGTCATGTATTTAATTTCTTCATTAATAAATAATGTCAAATTATTAATTCTCTAATTAATAATTAAATTAATTAAAATAACATTAGGCTTATTAAATATTTCATTTAATACAATAAGCTCACATAATGATATACTTCGAATAATAATTATTCTCTACATTAATTTAATAAATGTAACACATAATTAAATTAATCTACCACAACTGCATCAATTAATTATTTAATCCAATAATTAAATTATCGAAAAATATTTATTTAATTTAATAAATATTAAAATTAAATTACAAAAATCTCGTTCGTCACAGATATAATGTAAATGACATAATGTAAAAGACACAAGGGGTTTTAAGTGGTTCAGAGACTCAAGCTCCTAATCCATTCTTCTGGTTTCAACTAGCAGGATTTCCACTAAGGAAGGGTAGCACCCTGAATCACTAAGATTTCTTCAAGGCCAGCAGCCTTAGGACTTCAGTTCACTAAGAACTCTTCAAGGCCAGCAGCCTTAGAACTCCTCTAGTTCCCTAAGAACTCTTCAAGCCCAGCAGGCTCGGAATTTCATTTAGTCCCTCCGGACAAGGACCCCTCAGGCCCTGACTTCTTGAGTTGTTTATTTATTTGTTGGAGTTGGTGTTGAGCTGCTAAGATGTCTTCATGCTCTGAACATCTTCTGTACTTAGCAGCTTGGCGTTATCACCCTTGAAGTGCAGTCGAGTGTTACATGATGCTCAGCTTCTTCAGTTACTCAACCACTTCGGATGATCCCTTGATGACTGCCTTAAAGATCATTCCTCTTGATACATGATGGGTGCAAATGATGGGTTTCTAAGATGACTGTAAGCTCTTCTACTAGGTACTTAGAAACTTTCTCATGCTTGCCACCATGATGACGTTTGTGATCTCCTTTCTTGATATTTGATGCCTTCTCATGATGAACTTGCTAAGATGACTATGAGCTCTTCTCTATGGTACTTAGAGTCTTCCCATGATGGACATCAAGATGACGTGACGCTCTTCTTTCTCTCGGAATCTAGAACACTCTTCATGTAGTAGAACTCTCACTTCTACATTGTAAAATTCTCACTTCTACTTTGTAGAACTCTCACTTCTACTTCTTTCTTTGTATGTCTCTGAGTGTTCTTGGTGGATCGTAGAGTGAGCCTTCGGACTCACTATCTTACGTGGGTTAGAACAGTTAACCTTTACTCCAAACTCGGTAACTCAAGCAACCCTCGATCTTTGAAGCTCTTCTTGATTTATACTCCTTCCCAATCCTTCCATTGGAAAGTAGCCGTTAAAGGCTATTCAAATATCTTCTCAGATCTTGGATTGAGTGAGGTAGACTGCTGACGTGACAGGTCAAACTTTCTCTGACACTGCAGTCTACTGTTTCACCTACCCTGTCAGATATATCACTTCAATGTCTTGGGCAGGTCGAAGACTTTATTTCCTTCTTTTGATTTCTCGATCAGAGGTTGTCCTTTTGCATCAATGCTCTCAATAAGCTCTTGTCAGAATATTACCCTTCAGATTAAACCGTTGCCAATGCTTCAGTCTTTAGCTATTCGAACTCTACGATTCTGATGCATGTCTTCAAGGACCTGATCGTAGTGTCATGTTGACTGGTAGAGACAACACTACGATCTTGAAGAGTGTTGATTGGATCTTCAATGTAGAACACATCTTCCTTCTTTTGTGCAGTGCTTCAACACTTCTGTTTTCTTCGACTGTTCTCAGATGCTGATGGTTTGACTCTTTGCTCTGGTCCCTTCTGAATATCAAGACACTTAAGATTTGTGGCGCGTCCAGCTCGCTTTCTCCTTGTGATCTCCCGTTCACTTATCATCAATGGACTGACCTAATGCTTAATAATTTTAGCCTTGTTCTTCAGAAGCTGATCAATATCTCTGTGTGTACTCCATTAGTTCTTTCTTTGTTGGCAAACACTACGATCCTGAATACTTCCAAGATCGTTGTCATCTTATCACATGATAGCTACTGCACTTGTTGACTTTTTCTGTCAGTTACTGAAGTCTTCTTCTGATCAACTTGTAGAATACTTCATCTTGAATGGCTTCTTCAACTCAATCTTGATGTTAATTGGTTTGATGCTTAGATCTTCTGTTAGCATCTATGCCATTCATTGAGTGCTTTCTGGTTCCCTTCAGGTGGGATGTATCTTTGCAGTGCCAACCAGAGGCTTTGTTCCTTTGGATATTCTAGGAGTGCTCATTAGTTGAGAATCGTATTTGCTCTACGATTCTGCCTTGGCATTGTGAGCACATCTGTTGAGGTCGTAGTTCTGCACTCTACGATTCAGCTTCGGCTGTGCAGACACTACGACTTTGAGATTAGATCTTGACGCTCTACGGTTTCTACCTTGTGCTTGTTGTCTTCATCTGATTTTGCTCGACTACGATCTCTGCATGTAATCAATAGACTCTACGACTCAGAGTGTAGTCTACATTTATGACTTGGCTTAGGCAGATGTTCGGTCGGCTTGTAGGTAGGCTGTCTCTACGATTCTGAACATGACTTTCTCAGCAAACTTCGGCTACGAGGGAGTTCTATTTGACACACTACGATCCTTCCTCATCTCTCCTGGCAGTCTAAGAACTTCGAGATCTACTATCTTGCAGACTACGATTCTGACTCGATACCTCTCGAGTTTTCCTTGACTCTCCTGGCAGACTACGATTTCTGGTGCAGTACTCGACGATCAGACAAGCCTATCTATTACATCATAAGATCAACCTAACATTCTTGAACTTTCTATGTTTATAGTCCTTGTACATCATTTCTTTTCAAGGACTTTACAAAGCTGTTTTGCTTATGTAGGATCAACCTAACATATTTGATCAATTCATTCTAAGTCCTTGTACACATGTTTCTATTATCTATCAAATGGCTTTACAACTTTTCTTAATGCAAGCATACTTGCATATTCATTCATATATATAATAATCAAATCATATATAAATAGGAATAACATTCACATGATTATTCTTGACAACATTCACCCCTCCTTAAAAGAATTCTGTCATCGGAATCACCACTTTCTTATTCTCTATAATCTTTTAAAGTTGTATCATCAATTCATTTTTATCAACACAATATTAATTTTGTGTCTAATATTCTAACCTGTAACTTGGGTCTATAAAAGAAAACAATTCACAGTAATTATCTAACTCAATATTACTCGCGTAATTTAATTTCTAAACGAAATCGTTACCTGCTGCGACCTCCTGAGCAGCCACTGCATCTTGCACCGTCATATTGAATGCACAGGCTGATGGTCTTCCTGGCTGAGCAGGTCCTCTAATTGCCAAGGTTCCGTCACCGGGTCCCTTGTTGCCACTTTCCTTCTCCGCATTCCTCTTTGGATAGTTCCAAAGCATATGATCAGTCGATCCACACGCAAAGCAACCTTGTATCTTCTTCGGATTGGGACAATTGGGCGACATGTGCCCCTCTTGCCCACAATTATAGCAGACTCCTTTCTTCTTTAGATAAACTCCTATATGATTCTTCCCACACGTTGCACATGGCTCCCTCCCTTGCTTATTTCATTCTGTCTTTCCACCTGATTGGGTATTCTTACTCCACTTTCTTTTGTTCGGGTTACTACCACCACTACTTCCTCCGTCATTTGTTTTCTTCTTCTTCTCTTGATGAAATCGAGATGCAGCTTCGCTCCCTCCTTAAGCAATTAACGCTTTCTCCATCAAAGCCGCGAAAGTATTTATCTGTAATACTTCTACCTTGTTGAATATTCCCGGCTTCAGTCCATTCTCAAATCTTCTTGCTTTCCTCGCCTCTGTGTCCACCTGATGAGGTGCAAATCTCGCCAACTCGTTGAATTTAGCCGCATACTCAGAAACCGACATGTTCTCCTTCTTTAGTTCTAAGAACTTAACTTCCATCCGAGCTTGCATACTCAGTGAGAAGTAGTTCTCAAAGAACAACTCCTTGAATCTTGTCCAAGCCACCATAACTGTACCCGCTCTCGCTTGGTTAGTCTCCCACCAGTAATTGGCTTCTCCCTTCATCAGATATGTTGTAAAAGTTGTCTTCTGCTCTTCTGCCACACGCGCAATGATGAATGATTTCCCCATCTCTTTCACCCAAGTTTGTGCTTCAATCAGATCTATGGTCCCCTTGAATTCAGGCGGTCCTACCACTTTAAAGTCTTTAAAATTTGCCAATCTATTTGATGGTTTTTCTCTCGCCCTTCCTCTTGCTGCTGGAGCTCTATTCTCAATAGCTTCGGCTATCAAATTTGCTAAATTTTGCTTCGGGTCAGCTTGACCTCCTTCATTATTTACCGATTGTTCTTCCCTTTGATTTCGATTCTGTAGTCTAGGTGGCATGATCTGATTTAAATAAAAATCTTACATTAATTCTCTTTCTCTACACCAATTCTTAACACAATAAGAATTCAACACATAATTCTCATATATAAACGAATATTTATTCAAATAGTTCATAGCACATTCAGTACATAGCACATATTACTATCCCTTTTTAAATCATATCAGGATTAACAACACAACTTTACACAAAAAGTTGTAATTCTCTATTCACACATAGTTAGTACCAGTTCGTCATACTTACCACACTTATGAGTTCAGAAACATTCCATAATTATATGAGTGTATGAACTTATCCTTGTCAGACCTTTGACGTCTATTCGCTGAGGGGTTCAAAATATTTCATATAATTATGAGTCATTAACTTACCATAAGTATGAGTTTTAAGTACACACAAATTAATTTTAATCTTATATTTATATAGAAAATAAAGATTTCATTCATACAAACATATTTATATTTACATATGTTCACACATCGTTCTAGATATTACAACACTTAATATCATAACCTACTACCAAAAGAAACTATTGTATATCTCTAAGTTGTCTATCGCCCACTCCCTTCACCAATCTTCTTCTTGATGGGACACTTGTTGAATTCGTGACCCGTTCTCCCATATGAATAACACTTCCTTATATTCGGTTTAGGACAATACAGGGAAATATGTCCTTCCTACTTGCAGTTGAAGCACACGTTCTTCCACATCATGCATTCTCCCGCGTGAGTCTTTCCACACTTGCTACATGCTTGCTTCTTCTTTGGGTTTAACTTTTTAAAATTAAGGTTGTCGTTGTCCCTCTTCCTCTTATTCTTGTCTTTCTGCTGCTTGATTGTTCCCTTAGACGATCCACCACCTTCAGTCTTTATCCTTTCCACATGTGCCTTGAGCTCATTCCATTCTTCAGTCATTTCGTATAACGTTCGCTCCGTCTTCCATAAGTCCTCCTAGAGAAACACTTTACTTTGGAGTTCTTGTACTTCTGCCGATAGTTGATCTTGTTCCCCAACTTTGATCTTATTCCCTTTCTCCATCTTAGCTTGCTCAGACTCTGCTTCCTCATCTCCACTCAGATACATCTCGGGATAATCGTCATGATCGCTTCCCAGATTAATCATAGGTTTATCTTCTCCCACATTCTCAACTAATTCGTTTTGCGCTGGCACCTCGGCTTCTAGCATTGGTGCAACAGCTGCTATCATCTCCGCACTTGTTTCATTTTCTCTAGACATCCTACAATCAATTTAAATAACTTGATTAGTACTATATTAGTACAAACTTCTCACACTATGTGTCCACATATCTCATTATTGATGTACTTCGGCAATCCCTCACTTAGAACTCTAAATGAGGTTTCTCTATCTCCCTTATGGTTATAATCCTAGGGTTTTCCCCCACCCCACTTAAGGTTTATAACCTACAACTCTGATACCAACCTGTGACACCCCTAAATCTGGGTTACCTGACCCCGAGTTTGGTGTTCACGATCCACAATATAATAACATCTAACTACCCATTCATATATAAATAGTAGTACATATCACATTAACATATGTTGTTAATACATTAGTCCCAAGTCCGCTAACCTTAACATTACAGACATACCCTTTAGATATACAAAAAAGGTTTGCAATATAACATAATAATAATAATGTTCATTATACTAATTTATCACTATGCCTTTGCCTTTATTCTTCACTGCACCTTCTGTCACTTCGTCCCTAGCTGAAAAGTTTTATTTAGCAAGGGTGAGCAACAAATTTGCCCCGCAAGTTAAGACATACAGTAAATGTATAGGAATAAATAACAAGTCTTCTCGCATTCTATACAACAATAATCTAAATATGAAAGAGTACAACGCTTTCAAGGTTTTCTACGATATTCAAATGAATAATCATGTATTAATTCTACGAAATAGCAAAGTGGAATATTTTCCAGATTTATGTTGAGCGATCTGTTGGATCTTGAACTTCTCTTCTCGGGTATATATTAAAGTTTTACTTTGGCATATACGCAGGTATATCAGATAATCATAAAAATTAAATTATACCCCTCTGCAAGTACTTAGAGCCAGCCAACTCTTTGTACCCTATATTATGCATAATACTTAATCGCGCGCAAAGGCCGAATATACGACCAATAAAATGTTCCCTTTATATAAAAGGTTGTTCTTCTCAGTCTCAGAATCAAGATTTGATTTAACAACGAAATACTATGATTTCAATTTCTATTTACTTATCGATCTATCCACAATAATTGGCATCGATCTGTCAATAACAATTGAATTCTTTTCTCGAATCTATTAAGTTCTAACAAATGTTCGTCTAGCCAGAATAATTAGCTAAGATATTTCTCAACATAATTTGATAATAAACTGGAATTATTTGTACTATCAATATTAGCTTCGACAGATAAGAATATCCAACAATAGTTATTCTACGAATGTATATTTTTCGAATTAGTAATTCAATTTGAATTATTAGACATGCACTAACTGCGAATAATCAACAATAAATTCTTGGACGTGGTATAATTAACAATAATTAACCACTATAATAATTGAATGAATATAACTCAAGTTTGAGTTAGGAAACTTGCCTCTTTCGCTGTTTACAGCTACATAATATATTTATCTGCTTTCGAAAGACCTATAACCAATAATATCGGTCTCACAATTAGCACAATGATTCACAACACGTATCACTATAATTTACAGTCAATCTTTCTCCTAGACACATTTCCACATAGTCACATCAGTGTTTATAACCTATATAAACACTTATCAAGTCTAACTAGTTCAGTCTGGTTAGACTTCGATCTATTCTTGGTGTTCTAGTCATCCTATCCGACAATTAACACAGTTATTGTCAATTAAATTTGATTTCAAAACTTCAATATTACATTAGATAAGTCATATATCCTTTATAATATTTTTAGGAAGCCTTTAATAATTTATAAACAATTATTATAATTTATAATAATTTTTCAAACTCTGAAATCTTTTTTAAATGATTTAAATATCAAATATTCTTTTCATCATTAATATTTAATAATATAAAAATCTTAATAACATACATGTCAAAATATTAAAGTTATTTTTAATAACTTAAAATATTTTTAAATCATCAATATTCTACTTAAATGATTTTTAAAATAATTAAAATGATTTTTAAATCATCATCATTAATATTTAAATATTAATGAAATTATCATTCAAATATTAAAAGTCATTAATTATAACTCAAAATATTTTTAAATATTTTTTCTCATTTGTAAATTATTTTTAAATCAATAAAACTATTTTTAATTAATTTATTTAATATAATAATTAAATAAATCTAATATCATTAATATTAATTTATTAATGAGAATTATCAAAAAATATTGAAAATTATATTTTATAATTCAAAATATTTTCTAACACTTTATTCTCATTTAAAATAATTTTTAAATCAATAAAATCATTTTTAACTTATTTATTTAATACAGTAATTAAATAAGTCTAATATCATTAATATTAAATTATTACTGAAAATTCTCTAAAAATATTAAAAGTTACATTTTATAACTCGAAATATTTTTAAACACTTTATTCTTATTTAAAATAATTTTTCATAATATTAAATCATTTTTCTCTAATTTATTTAATATACTAATTAAAGAAATTAAATATCATTAATATTCAAATAATTATAAATATTAAAGAGAAATATTCCAATTGGTCAAAAATTATTTTTCATAATTTAAAATAATTTTTAAAACTATTTTTAATAATTTTTATAATTTATTTTCTATTTTTAAGTATTTTCCGGAAAATTAGGAAATAACATAAATAGAAACCGTCGCTAAAGCCTATAGCGACACTTATCTGTCGTCTTAGGTGTTCTTGAGCCTCAAGAACACTGTCAGACCAGTTTCAAGGTACTCGGTTTGACCACAGTTTAATCTCAGTTCTTGCATGTTCTGTCCAACCTAAAAGTCAGATCTTGTAGTGTTTATGTCACTCTACAAATTACAATACTTAGTTGGGTCATTCTACATCTTATCAAGGAGATCTGAGCCTCCAAACTTTCTATCAGACCGTTCCTGGGTTTTCCAGAAACTTAGGTGATTCGACTGGTCACTTTCTAGATTATTTTAAGTTAGGTTCTAGTCATCAAATGGTTGATATTATGATTCTATTCTATAGTCCTTGTATCAATGAACACTTATAAAGAAACCTAACAGTTAAACAATGTGACACCCCAAATCCGGGTACTTATATTCCACGGAATTTGGTGTTCACTGTACAAATATCATCTATCTATCTACACATAATAAATGCAAACCATGCAATAGATAGAAATAAATCCTCATAAATCCTCCCCTTATGGGGTTACAACATCTGAATTAATAAATACAATCCCAGGTCAAACTAACCATAAACATCTGTGCGGAAACATAAACAAATAAGCCTTAAACAACATCAAGTATTTACAATAACATTCTAAAATTAAATAACAAGTCTTCATCACTTATTAGCTTTGCCCTTGCCTTTGCTAGTAGAAGGCTCATCATACCTTTCGTTCTTAACTTCAATGTTATTAGTATGCAAGAGTGAGCATGATTGCCCACAAGTATAACAATGAAATAATAATATATAATAACATGCGAGTGAATCAAAAACTTCTGAAATAAAAACTCAACTTTTGAATCAAGAATCAATAACAAGAATTCAAAAGATTTCTGAGTGTCATAAGACCTTGAACTATGTCCTAGGTTATCAAGGATTATAGTTGAAACCTTTAACAGTCATAAGACTATGGACTATTCTACTCGTACTTAGGGGGGTCTGTGACAACCCGGATTTTCGGATTGTCCAGAAATTAAGATTTAAAGAATTAGTTATTAATAAAATGAATTTTTATTAATACTATTCTGTGCTATGTGTTTATTAATCGTTTTATAACCTAGAATGATTATTAATCGGGAGGATTCTGGCTACAAGCTAGATTAAACGAGTAAGAATTTTCAAGACGAAAATAAAAATTTTCCGGAGACAAAATATTTTTGGGGAAAAAGACAAAATAGGCACAATTCACCTGACAAAGCCTAAGGGTTAGGGTTTAAATAACCTAAGCCTTTCTGAGAGTTCGGTATGTCAAAATGACATTCCGTCGAAAGATTTGACGATAATATATCGTGAAAAGTTAAGTAAGCCGATAAAAGTTTTTCTCAAAAAACGTGCAGAAATCGGACGAAATAAAAAGACGAAAAGTACTGCTGTGTACTTTTCATTCTTTTAGCTACGTTAGGGTAAAACGTGAAGGAAAACACTTAACGTCGAAAAGTGTTTTTCAATTTTTCAAAGATCCGAAGAATACGTAAAAGTTAATCGGTAAAGGAAAGACGAAATATCCAAAAATATTTAGATTCCGAGAATCGCATTTTTCGAACTGTCGGACGAATTCTGAACTACGGAAGAACGAAGCTTCCGAGGGAAGCTAGCTAAGGAGGTGGGGCGGCCACTTGGCCACCAAGTAAACTTGGTGGCTAAGTTATGAATAGTAAGGAGGTTAGGGTGGCGAAAAGACTAAAATGCCCCTAACCTTGGTTTTCTATAAATAGAGAGCTTAAGCTCATTTGGTTGGGATTTTAAAAATCCAACTCTTGAGAGGGAGAGAGGGAGAGAGGGAGCTCGGATGGAAAGGAGAAAGATGAGGAAAAGATTGCTCGTGTGCAAACTTTATCCGACGGAAGAGGATTAAAGAAGAACGGTAATCCGAACCCTTGTTCTTCTAAATTTTTCTTTAAGTTTTTATGTTAAAAACATAACTTAATGAGAATAAGGAGTAAAAGATATTGAGAACGATTTCATATGGTTGAAATCGTAAGAAAATGAAGAAATAAAAATAAGAAATTTAGTTTATAAATTTCTTAAGGAAGTATAAGATTCGTAAGAATTTTGAGCGATCCGAATGAATCTTATGATTGAGTAGGTGAAATAAGTAAGGAATGGTGTTCTATAACATCAAATTCCAAGAAAAAGAAGAATTGTAATCCAAAATATCGACTAAAATGAAGAACGAACGAAGAACGCGAAGAACACGAAGAACGTTGTTGATGGACAAATTTAAAACCATCGTAGTATAAATATTGTTAATGGACAAGTTTAAAACCATCACGTATAAGTTAGATGCTTATTGCTTGGTTAGGAACGTTAGAAACGTTCATGAAGAACAGATTAAAACAGAGCTATAACGAAGTTATGGCGAAAATTTTGTAAAATAAGAACGAAAATTTGAAAGTTAGTAAATGAACCCGAACATGTAGGGTTTCATAATAATGTAAGAGAACGTATAAAACGTGAGTCGTGGACTCAAGAATGAACGAATTCCGAGTTCGGATGACCGAATTACAGACGAACGAGCGAAGAACGCTAAAAATGTTAAAATGAACAAAGAGTGAAGATTAAGCCAATTGAATGGCATGTTAACGGATTTAGAAAAAAGTTCTATCTGAGGGTAATCGAAGTACATAAGATAAGGAAGAAAATGGCTTTGGAACGACCTCGTTCCGAGTTATAACGAAGAAGTTATGAGATTTCAAAATCAGCGTCTCAAGCTTGTAAAAGACTTGGAAAAAATTTTCTAGGTTTCATGCTTGGCGCCGCAGCGCCAGAAGTGGCGCCGCAGCGCGAGCTCGACCATAAGCTGTTGGAGAGTGGCGTCATAGCGCGAGAGATAACAAAGGACTTGGCGCCTCAGCGCCAGTCCGGGAAGAGAGGAGAGAGCAGTATCTCGCGCCGCAGCGCGAGAGGGAAAGAAGGGCACGGCGCCGCAGCGCCGGTGCAGGGCAATGCCCAGAAATGAGAATTTTATTTCTCAGATACTAGAGGATGTGCAAGAAAAAAATATGAACATGTAGTTCACATAATGTAACACTCGAGCAAGTGTTTTAAACCTTTAGCAAAGGTTGAACGGAAAGATTTAACATAATAAAAAGACGGAGAATGTAAGCGCTAGATTACGTAACCGATATACGGGGACCGTAGTCGTAGTGAACGAACGTGAGGGATTGCTATGATTGTGATTCCTTAGACGTTGAGTGATGAAGGTAATGAATAACATTCCGATGTTATGTCATGGTAATGAGAGATTAAAAGACGAACAAGTGAACGTCGAATACATAACGATCCTCGTGAATCGTATTCGCGTTGGACGAACATTCTAAGTATACCCTAGTTGTATGACTTAGACGTTGACGAAGGCAGTAAGTAAGATATGAATTATCAAAGAAAACCGTAATAAACGGTAATGAGATTAAAGAAAGTCCGAGTGTGAGTCGGATAGAGAATGTTAGAATGAAGTAACCGTTGAACACTTTAACCAACGTAAGGGTTGAGTGTAAGCGAGTGTTAAACGGGCAGAACCTACACTCTGTGTATGGTTTGACCGTAGTGTAATGAAGAATGTTGTTTAGCCGTGAACGGTGAAGACACTAAGTTAAAGATAATAACGTATAACATTAAGAAGCCGAGTTAATAAGTATAACTTGGACAATGTTACGAATGGAATGAACCGGACGTTGTACGGTATGAATAAGTTCATATGAAATGTTTAACGCTATGCCCTTATAGTATTGACATTAAATGATCGTTCCGAGTATACAAAAAGCTGTATGACTTAGACAATAAAGAATGAATCCTGAGGTATGGCATTTAGTTGCCAGAAAGCCATAAGGAATAAGTAGTTGACTTAACGAACATTATGGTTTTATGGTTCGAATAAGATAAGAATATAAATCATCCAAGATGATGAACATGTTGAGTAAGACATCTCCGTATGTCATAAAGTTGTAAACCGGTAATGAACGTTAGTCGCGTAAACTTATGTTGCAAGAACGCGAACCCTAAGAAGTAAAGTGAAGTTAAACCAATATGTAAGTCAAGTGTATGACTAATTGGTACAATGTTGTTTTTCCTTATGTGTTATATAGGAATTGAAATGAGCAGTTCAGCGTAAGCTGTAGCTATGTGTAAGGCAAGTTTCCTAACTTCATTCATACTATATGAATGCTAGTTTCTTAAACTTCTCAGATGTTGAACTTGAGAAGTTCTGTCTATGTGCGAATGTGCGATATTTGTACAAGGTGGTAGTATGTATGAGGCCTTGTGCCACAATGTGAGCACTTCGTTGTTTCTATGAGATGAACTGTTTTGTGATCGAACTGTTCAATACAAGTATGCTCGGTTTATACATGAACCGTTGTTGTTAAGTCTGTGCTAATGATTCTAGCCAGACATGATGTGTATGAAAAAGGTAGAAGAATGAAAGTATTTCAAGGTGAAATTGACTGATGTTTTAAGATGATAGGAATCGAGACTATTCCTATTATTCAAGCTGCTTCATAACCTTTGTTCGGTTATCGAAGTTCTGAAGAATGTTTAAACTCTTGAACTTGTTTGTTCAAACTGTTATGACTTGTTGGGCAATTGAATGCTCACACTTGCTTTAAATGAAAAATATTTTTAGCGAACGATGTTAGAAGAACTTAAGGATCCCGTAAAGATCAAGCAGACGGTATCCAGATGAAATGCTATTCAGAATGTGCATGAGCGAGAAGATCAAATGAAGACTTGTAATGTAGAAAGATAAAACTGAACAATAGACTAGTCTAATTAACTATTATATATCCTTGGTGGCGGATAAAAGTCACTCTTGTAAGATGAAATGAATAATGTATTTATTATTATTTGTAATGAAAAAGGTTATAAGGTTTCTAGAACTTGGGATTTGAGAGTGTATGTCGTTATATTTCAGTATATAATGATGTATGCAGAATGAATGATGTACTCGTGACGTACGGAATCCGGGTGTGTAGAAAGACCGAAATTTCGGGGCGTTACAGGATCAGCCCTTAGTACCGTACTGTGCACAATATCTTAACGCTAACACATAAGAAATCCCTATACAGGGTTGTTCATCTCAGTTTGACATTAGAGTCCACACCAAAGGAAGTTTGGTTTGAATAAATCAATAAGGGTTCTAAAATTTAGAATGTTCATCAACTATGGACTAGTTAAAATCAAATAAGGGTTCACTAGTCTAACAAGGTTCAATAATAAATGATAATTAGATTAAAAAATAATCTCAAGAGGTATACAATAGAACAAATATTGTATAACAGAATCATACTTTGAAAAGATAATTAATCTTTAATATAACAATTGAACTTGATTAATAATAATGAGAATGACTCGAATAATGATAACAAGTAGGGTTAGGAAACTTGCCTCCTGCGTAGATTACACGTTAATTATACACATTCTTCGATAAAATCCTACATACCATTTCCATTCAAAACTCTAGTTAATTATATTGTAACTAGTCATCATAAGCTCATTCTTTTGTCTAAACTTTGATTATTACTATACTTAGTCAAAATACCACACTTATTGTCACATAATATACACTTCACGAATAATAAGTTAATTATGCGTTTAATAATTCAATCCACATGTACTTATGTTATTGACATGTTACGAATCTGTTTTAACATCTCACTATACTTCTAACATATTTTTATGTTCATTAGATTATGTTAATATCACATTCATGGACTTGAATACTTTAAGAATTTCGTTTCTGGACATTCTGGAGAGTGGCGCTGCGGCGCCACTTTTATGCTTGTTCTCGGCGCTGCGGCTGGACTTTTGGCGCCGCGGCGCGGTGGCGCTACGGCGCGGGCCTTAAGGAGTTGGACTGGCAGCGCGGCGCGGCGAATCAGTAACTGTTCTGTAATTCGCAAAAAATTGTAGAACATGGCCAAAACCTCCAATTAAATTATTTCTACACGAATTTAGATATACCCAAATATTATAATACACATATAACTATTACTTAACCCTTCTAGCATAATTTTAACATGTTATAACACATAATTTTGCATAATCAAAACATATAATTTACTGTTCTTGATTTTCTTGAGAGTTTTCAATACAAAACATGAAAATCAACATTAAGGGTTCATTATAACACCAAATCTGTTTATTTGGAGTTTGATTCCTTCGTTTTAACATGCATAATTATATACAAGTATAAATTTATGACATAACATATGATTGACGTATCAAATTTGGTACGTAAGGCCATATGGCCATATTTTATACTATGTAATTTTGTAGAAAGTATATACGACAAGTTTTATGAAATTGATGATATGGTTTATGCAATATATATAATCAAATACGATATGATAGCATTTATCATGTAATCAACACATAATTGTTACTCCTTTTTCCACTACAAAGCTTTTACAGAACATAAAAACCATTTTTATTGAAAAACTTAAACAACGTAATAAAAATTGGGTTAAAGTAATTACCCAGAGTGTAGAGTATAGATTAGTAGTCTTAGATGCTTTTCAATTCCTAACTCTCAATCTCCTTCACAATCTCTAAATATTTTCTCTGACAATTTATCTCTGTGAATTCTCAATCTCTCTTTGCTTATTTTCCTTTTCTAGACTTAGCCAAATAAAGAAGAAGACGTCGCATTTTAAAAAATAACTGAGCGCATAGTGGTGGTCAGTTAACCAGTAATGGTTAACTGCTCTCAACCTCTACTAAGGCCTCGTTTGGCAAGTCTAAAATGGCTCAAAACCCTTTAATTTAATAACTCTTTTATCATATGGTTTAATAATGTCACATCCAATTATATAATAAATCAAATATCTTATTTAATTTAATTTGGATAAAATATAATAATTTGTCATTAATTCACATAGTCACATAATAAATTTATTATTTATTAATTATGTCAAATTATTAAATCTTTAATTAACTATTACATTAATTAAAATAACATTATGCTTATTAAATATTTCATTTAATTCAATAAGCTCACATAAATACATACTTTGAATAATTATTATTATCCACATTAATTTAATAAATAAAACACATATAATTAAATTAATCTATCACAATTGCATCAATTACTTATTTAATCTAATAATTAAATCATCAAAAATATTTATTTAACCCAATAAATATTAAAACTAAATTACAAAAATCTCGTTCGTCACAAACAACATCTCAATCTCCAGAATCAATATAGTCAAAGTATGTAAGACAATGTGTTCATCCAGATTCTGGGTTTTTCCCAGAAACGTGATCTGTGCTCAACTGGTCTACTTTGACCATTTGCTCTGTTCAATCTATTGAGGTTTTAAGGAATCTAAAGACATTTATATACAGTCCAGACAACATGCTACAATCCAGATACAACACATAATTAAAAGACTAACATGACTGACAGATTAAAGAGCTTAAAGATGTTGTCAGACGCTGAAATAATTTTCTGTGTTACCCAAATTTATACTCGGTCATGGTCGGTCAGCCAACTTTGATTGATTATAACTTACGATCTAGACATCCAATGACCCTGATTTCACTTGCAGAACAAAGACCACATGACAAAGTATAGAATAAAACTTTAAAACAACAAAAACCATAAACGAACAAGAATATGTGGCCCCTGACATTAGCTTGTCAGACCACAAATTTTGTTCTTGGACAGTTTTGGAAAAACTCAATTTTAAAGCACTTTGATGCTATGGATCCATGATGGATCAACATAGATCATCTAAAAACATCATATAACACATGATTAAACATTTTAACACAAAATTTATCTTAGCATACAAGATCAAAATAGGTTAGGGCTTTTATATCTTCTTGATTTCGATCTTTGATCTATGCTTTCCTTAACTATTTTTGGTGTTTTAGTAACTGATTATATGACTGAGAGACTTAAATAATTCGGAGGTTTGAAGAGAGGAAAAGTTGTTGAGAGCTAAAGTGCAAAATAAGCAAATGTATATACTTTCTCTCTCTCAATCCTTTATAATCTCTTGAATGCAATATAAAATCTGATATAGCTGTCATATAGGGCTGAAACGCTGAGATTTAATGTAAGGCCCCAACTTTTTATAAATAAAGATTTAATTTCTCTAATTATTATTTTGAAATAGTAAGGGGTTGATTTGATTATGTGCTTAGTTATGGGTAAAATGCGCAAATATTTTAAATAAGCAAGTGGTTATAAAATATTCATTGTTATCGGGGAATATTCGTTTGGTCGTGGAATATTCGTGTTGTCGGGGAATATTCGTATGACGGCGCAGCTTTGTGTGGGCCCCATAACGAAAAGCGATTGGATGAAGAAAACGATAAGTATGAGTTGTTTATAAATAACGACGTAGTTGTTACCGTTAATACTGTTGAATACCCGATGGCTAAAACACAGTAATACGCGTTGTTGCACAGTAGCACACGGTATTGCACCAATTATTAATTCTTACGTAAGAAGGCACTACTCAATAATTGTTACAGTAATTACTGTTCAATATTTTATTTTATTGATTCAATAATTGCTGCGTTGATATTTTATATTACTGTTGTTTCAATAATTATCACTACACAGTATTTTCCATTATCGGAGCAATAATTCATATTATCTGAATAATATTATTTGATAACATTATTGGTAATGTCTAGAAAGTTCTGTCTAAGGAGAGGTTTGGTCACCTAATTGCGCGCCAGTAAGGAGAAATCTTTATTGGAAAGCCCCCTCTTTCCTGGAAACGGCCTGGTTGTCGATATTGTTATTCTGTAATATTATTTGTGAAAATTAATTATTGATTTATATGATAAGAAAAATATTCATTTTATGTGGATATAGATGGATAAAATTTTTAATGTGACAATTGTTGAAAATTAATATTTTATCTTTTTCTGATAAAATAATTTATTTTAATATATTATTATATTTTAATAATATAATAATGGTGATATTTTTACAAGGAATGTGGGATATATGAGTATATGAGGAGGAAGAGTATTTTTGTTAAAAAAAATAATTAACACATGTTTTGTGTGTCGGTGGACCCCATTTCTTGACTGAAATTTGATTATAGCTTGTAAAATCGTCCGTATGTAGATTTCGGTCAGTTTCTGTTTGGAATTTGGAAAAACTTTCTTCTGTAAAGTCGTAGAGAATTGAGTTTCCTATAAAAAATAGGAAAATTTGAATTTTCTGATAAAAGGGATATTTATTATGAATTATTGAAGTTCTAAAGTTTCGAAATAATTGATTTTTGGAAGTTTTATTTATTATTATTAATAAAAACGTTTTTTACATTTTGAGAGAATCATTAACATGTGTTAAGGGCTGAATTCAGTTGCCAAAGGTGTACGTAGGAAATTTGTATATATATATTTATATTATATTTAATTTTCTGCTTTGGTGTTCTAAGCATTTTCCTATAAATAGGGTGCTTAGGTTAGAATTGAAAATCACACCAGAAACTGAAGTTTTCTCTCTATTTCTCTCTCGATATATTGAGCATATTCTTGTGAGTATTTTAATACTTTGAGTGTTGCTATACGGTGCAAGTTCAAGTCATAGCCTATATCCGGTGTTTCAACTAGAAGTACTATTTTTAAGAGGTAAGGGAGATTATTTTTTTCGTAAGTGATATTATTTCTTCAATATCATTATGCCGAAATATTGGTTGGAACTTTTTATCAAATTTGGAACTTTTCATATCGGGGTTACTATTCATGAGTTACTATTTATGAGTTACTATTCACGAGTTACTATTCATGAGTTACTATTTACGAGTTACTATTCATGAGTACTATTCACGAAGTATGATGATGTTTTTTGTGAAATTTCTATCTTTTGGTGTCGGGATTACTATTCACGTATACGGCACTATTCATGTATACGGCACTATTCACGAATACGACAATATTCACAGAAAAATTAAAAAAAAATTTATGTGTCCAAAATTGTCTGTTATAGTTTCTATCATTGATTAGATCTATGTTTTGGTCTTCATTCTTGAATTTTACTTCACTCTGGTTATTTATGAAGTAATTTTGAACTTGGATTGTTTAAAGTACGAATCCTTAAAAATTATTCTTTTGTTCACTGGATTCGTTTTCTTTAAAATATTTTTCATCATCCTCAGCCCTAAATGATGATATAACTGAATATCTTTGGCCTGTAGTACAAAGATGAATGATTTCTGATGAATATCTTTGGCCTGTAGTGCAAAGATGAATGATTTCTGATGAATATCTTTGGCACGTAGTGCAAAGATGAATATGTGTTTAGATAAACATGACTAACTGATGAATATCTTTTGCCTGTAGTGCAAAGATGAATATTTGATTCAAGATATATATTGATTGATGTTACATGGATAAAATATCGATAATAGACTTTTAAATTCATAGATGATAGTAGATTTCATTCTCTACTTAAACTCTTCTAATGAATTGTTATTTCCGCTGCAGTTGTTGATCTAAAACTTGTTGTCTATTGTATTCTATCAGATTTTTTCCTGTTGAAGACAAAGGATAATTTGATGTACATTATCTTAGTCATAATATTTTTTACTGGGCTAGTTGAGCTCACCCTTTTCCTTTTTGTTCCATTTTTCTTCTCAGGAGACGAGAATATAGCGAGAACTAGTCGGGGTGTAGAGTAATAGTTCAAGACAGTTGTTTTAGTATTCCTCACTATTTTGTAAAATAGTGTATCAATAATTATAATGAGGACTTTATTTGAGTGGGGATATTGTCTCGAAGACAATATTTGTATTTAAACTCACAGTTTATGTGTTGTCGTATTTTGCACGACAAATGTATTAATGAAGTTGTAGATGTTTCTGTACCATATATTTGGCGACTTAGAATAGGTTGGATGGAATGGACCTATTTTGGGGGCGTCACATTTAAAGTCACCAAGTCAACATAGTTGGTCACCAACTAAAGGTTTTGTAATTTTCTACAAGTTACCAAATAAAGAAAGTAAAAAGGGCATTTTAGTTATTAGCAAAATGATTTTAATGGCATACTAGACAATTGCACAAACTATTAGGGTTTAACCCTAAGGTTCAAACCCTAAGGTTTTACAACATTAACTTTCTAGGATTTTCTAATTAGGGTTTTTTAATTAGAAAATTAAGATTTTAAAACTATAATTATGGTTTCCTGAATAAATTAGATTTTCCTAATCATATTAACGTTTACTAAACACATTTAGCTTACTAATTAAGATTAGGGTTTCCTAATTAGGGTTTTAGGATTCCCAAATATGAAATTATGGTTTCTCGGCTTTTAATTGGGGTTTTCAACTGCGCGTTAGGGTTTCTAATCCTGAGATTAGGATTTCTAATCTCTTATTAGGGTTTATTAAATTTAAACCTTATTTGATCAATCATTTGATCAAAATTTCTATACAGTACAAACACATACTCATCAATATAATTATTTTAATTATATTTTTTATTGAATCCCTATCCAGAAATTAGGGTTAGGGTTTCTAAAGCTGTTAAGCATAACTCTACTCTAATTTCTCAGTCAATACACCAACTGACTAATTCTCGAGACTCGTAGTACAGATACACAGTACAATATCAAAAATTAATATTAATAAAAAAAAGTTTATTCGTAAAATTTGGATTATTCGAAATCCCGGGTTATCACACTACTGAAATAACAGACATAGATACGATGACATTAATTAAATTTCATTGCAATTATTTTATATAATTTCGTTGTATAATATTTACAAAACACCAATTAGTGAATTAGTACGTCGTCAAACCCGTCAGAATCAAAATCATTTTAATTTTCATCTTCTGATTCTGTCTCTTCCTCTTCTGTATCAATTTCTTCCTCAGTATCATCTTCTACCATCATATACGGACTGACAACCACATCTTCCTCCATGCACTTCATCAACATCGAGTACGTCAACGGCATCATCAACCAACACATCGTCATCATATAACACAACGTGGCTGGGATTGCTAACTTGTTCATGAAACGGGTCATCCGTTCCAGACAGATTAGTACCATCAAATGACCAAGTCTTCGTTGTCACAACTATATACCAGGGGGTTCTATAATTTAAGACACTAAGGCTTAGTACACTTGAGTTGCTTGGCTGGCTAACACAAATACGTCATCGGACTATAAATTCAATTTTATATCTACTGTGACGATTCTATTATAATCAACTTTAACACCATTTGCAGTATCAAACCAGCGACACTTAAATGTAATGACCTTTTTCGCCCCTGGATAATTGAGCACAACCACTTCCTTTAATCTTCCATAGTAATTGGACTCAGAATCTCCATAACTTCCCAACACGACTACGCCAGAGTTGACTGATGTCAATTCATTCAAGTCATCAACCTTGAATCTATACCCATTCACGATATAACCTGGAAATGAACTAACGAGTTTTTACGGGCCTAAAATGACATCTCTAAAACGCTCATAAGCGTTCTCTTCTTCGACCCTTCTCTTAAACCACTGTTGAAAATTGTCATTAGTGAATGCTTCCATCTGTGATGTAGTCAACCCCGGGTTAGAAGCTTGCGATTCCAATTCGAATGCGCTGCGTACAATAATATGGCAATTATTTAATTGTTGATTAAGGTAAGAAAAAATCATTTTCAACTTGAAATAATACATACTTGATGTACGACGATACTTCAGGAATATTCAAAAGCACGTATATAGATACAATCTTTAAATCTTTATCGGTTAGGTATGTCGTCGTCTCATGTCCAAATGGTTTGGCCAGATAAGTGAATACAACCAACTCATCAACACACATTTGGGGATCGACGACAACCTCATTCCGACTTAGACGATTGTGCTTCGTTGAGACTACATCGTCAAAGTATAGCGAGCAGAAGTTGAAAAGCTCTTCCTCCGTATAGTGTTCAACAATAGAACACTCTACACGAGCTTTGTTTTTAACTTTCTATTTTAATCGACGCATATACCTGAAATATGACAATATATCGGCTAAATCAAAAATTAAGGTGATGATTATAACACAATGTAGGTGATATTACCTCTCAAAAGGATACATCTATCGATATTGCACCGGTTCTCCAAGCTTAAGTTCATATAGGAGATGAATAGGCAAATGCTTTTTCTTGTAGTAACGCGAGCCAACAGATCTACATCCATCTGCATGGTGACTCTATTCTCATCAATGTACATGCTCATCTCTACAATCATGACAGTGGTAAGGGACCTCACTGTAGTACTATCTGTGATGGCTACATCCCAAGCAGATATGGCACTATCCCTCTCGACTATCATGGCATCTCTGGCCTCATCCTGCTCAACAACAGTGACATCTCTATGAGCTAATGCCTCGTCTCTCTCTAACAGAGTTGCGTCTCTCCCATCAAAAGCATTCAACATCAAGGCTCTAGCCTGATCTCTATCGAAGGTCATCAGATGAAGACTCTGCTCGAAGTACTGTGTTGAATGCTGGATCACGACAGTTCTTGTACTAGGAGAACCTAAAGGAGATGTTGGTAACCCAATAAGTGGCTCCTCATCGATGTGGGAATCAATGTCCTCCATGGGCTCTCCATCGTCTGAATCTCTACTCGGCACTATGGATACTACCGCGGTTGATGAAGTCTCTGTCTCCATCCACACAGTATGCTCTGGCGAACAGCCCGGATGGCTAATAGAGAAAGCAGTTATCTCACGCTGATCCCAACATGCATACACTCAAGATCGGTCCTTTGCTGGTAGATGGCGAGAAGCTAAACGCTGACCTAGCGCCCCCTCAAAAGGATGGACGTCCTGGAATTGGTCAAACTGCGACATCACGGCTAACGGGTGGTAGGTAGTCATGCCTCTCAAACCAGCCAAAGGGAGATAATCCATGCCCGGAGCATGAGTAATAAAGTTGTAGGGTGAACTGAGCCCTGTACACTGCAGGATGTCAAATGGATCTCTGATCTCCGCCAAGAACACCGACCAAGACATAGCGTCTAGTAGGACATGGCTATATCATGGGTAAAGTAATACCCGTGTCAGTGGAAGGTCCCAATTGGTCTCAAGTGTAACATAAACCACACGTACAACATGACCAAACAGCATGTGAATAGCCCTGTAGGGTAAGTGCTGCAAAATGTGGCCGACCTCAGTGTCTCCACCACAATCATCGGAATGATGGTACGACCCTCCCTGAGAGCTCTCACTTCCATGATAACATCGATATCTAGCTCATCCATATAACATGGCATGTACACATACGCCACTATGCACTTTAAGAATGCATCCACTCTGGCCAAATGCCACTGGTCCTCTGGTATGGTGAAATCCTCAGAATGTCGAGCATAGCTATCCTCATAGCCAAATCTGTTAGTCAAAAAACGCTGGGATATCACATGGCCGGATGTGATCTTATCCTGCACAATCCTACGCCTCAGGCTGGTGAGGGTCATGAACTGTCGACTCATGTCCCTGTTGGGAAAAATTTAGTTACGCACAACACGCAAGTATATGTGGTCAACAAGTAATAAATTGAAAGTAGAGTATCGTTCCCACGAGGAATTGTTTAATAAAAAATCACCAAGTACTAACCCATAACCAACTCAATCTTATTTAAACGAATGAATTTCAAATTATATAAATTAACTTATTTAATTACACTAATTCTAATTACCACTAATTAAAAATCAGATTACGAAAATTTAAGATCATAACTTCACTTATTGTTTCATTTAAGTTAACACACTTCTCATTAATTATTTTCTATCTTGAATTGTTAATCAAGAACACTAAATCAGATAAAACCATCTCTCGATGCATAATACTCATACTCACTTAAATCCACAGATGATAGAATTAAGCAAGACACCCTAATTAATTAATCCACTATATCTCTATGTGAATTACAGTTAAAAAGGATTTAAAGCACAAGTGCTCTATAACATTACATATGGCGTAAAGGCATATCTCTATCCTAAACATGAATCATGAATTCCATCTATGCAGAAATCACAAACACATGTTATCATGATCAGATCTAAATTTATACTTCATCTCTCGAGTTCATATATATTATCACGGTAATTGTTAGCTAGACAATTAAAAAATTAAGTTCAAATCACAATAGACAATCCTCACAATAGAACATAATAGTTGATAACGAAGCATATTAAAATAAACTACACAATAAGATCCATTGTAATCTCAAACAAAGAATTAGTTCATGATTATTGAATTAAAACTAAGAATCCACAATTGAATAATCATTAAAAGACAAAGATAGAAGAAGATAAGAAGGTAGAATATGTTGTCTGCAGATTTGAAGCTCCCTCCTCGCTCCTACTTTGAATCTTCAATGGTCTCCAAGTTGCTTCAATCTCCAAATCTCATAAGAACTAGTGTTTTTGATCTATTCTACTCTAATCTAATCTAATAGAAGCCTCTCTCTCTCTCTCCAATCCTTGTTATTCTCCTCCTTTTATATGCCTCTTTATATGTCTTTAAGTCCTCTTGGAAGTCCTTGAGTCAATCGGATCGAAACAATCCTTCCCGAACTCAAATTTGGACAAAAAACGAGTTTTCAGCGCATACGCCTGCCCCGGCGGGGGTCTAGCCATGTAAAGGGCCCACGCCAGCGGGGGTCCCTACTGTTTTCCAGATGGTATGCCCGCCCCGGCGGGGGTACCTTTTCTGCTCTGACGTCCTTTGGAAAAACGGTCATAACATTTGATCTAGGAAGAGTTACGAGGATTTCCACCTATCAAATCGAAGATATCGACGAGCTCTACAACTTTCATTCTTTGAGAATTGACAGATTCGGCTTGGATCAAGGTGGAAATTTGGCTTGAAGTAGATGTTAGGTAAATGGCAAGCACGACAACTCTTAACTTTGATTTTCGTTGATAAAAAGACTATAACTCTCGCATTCGAACTCCGATTGGGACGATTCAAGATGTTCCGAAAAGCTAAGAAGAAGCTCTACAGTATAATCCAAGTTCCAAGCCAAGAACATGCATCCAACTTGGTGCTAAAAGTCCTTCAATCTTCCCTTCTTGCATTTACTTACGTATTTTGGTCCAATAGATGTCCGAAATGCTTTCCCTTGCTTCTTCATGCCAATGTTATGTCATAGCCTACAAAATATCATAAAATATATGAAAAGTAACTAAGAAACATGAATATAAGCAACTAATTTAAGTAATAGATACCAGATAAGTAGGTATAAAACCTAATTATCAAATACCCCCAAACTTAAAACGTTGCTTGTCCTCAAGCAAAAACACAAAACAACAATGCTATGCAATGTAACTAATCTACATGCCTACGAACCCAGCCATAATGATAGAAACAAATCTAATCATCCGGCCTTAGAGAAATCAAGTAAACATGATAATACATCATATCAAAACAAATCATTAACTTCCCAATCAATCATCAAATCTTAGACTGCTATCACTAATATAATGCGTGTGTGCTCCACAACAATGTTAACTGATATAAAATCAAATTTAACACATAACAAGTCTCTTCGATGACATCATACAGTGTAAACTCAGGAAATCCAAAAACAAGCTAGATCCAACTAAAATCAAATAATTACCAATATTGAGGGTTAACATGGGATACTTATGCTTTATTTTTCATCGACGGGGACTTTTTGCTCTTATTTCCTATTTTATTCATTTTTTTTCTTTTGGTTTATATACACATAGCTATGCAATGTCTTATTCCCTCAGGCTTTTCAATGCTACCTTAACGAGCTTTCGACCAACGACTCCCAGGCCATTAAGACCTTAGGACACTAGGTGTAACGACAATCCCCTCGGGCTTACTTTCTCAAGTAACAAAGGCCACAAAACTAGACAAGCACGCCACGGTGTTTATTCATACTTTTTTTTCTTTTTTTTTCTTTTTTCTTTTTTATAGCTTATATACCCCTAATATTCCCCCAAACATAGGTTCTTGTCTAACTTTAGCCATCACTACCTATTCTTGTCATTCTTTCATTCAAACTAGCATTATCCTTTAGAATTCCATTATGTATCAATTTAAACTCAATCAATCAATAAGTTATTTTTACTGTGCTATCCTTATTATACCAGTTTCAAACAGAAAAATACTCAATTTATAACAAGAAATCACATCAAAGCTCTAATAATCTGTACTATACTTGTGTACCCAATTCCAATCTCATCATTGGCCAAACTAAATTGTAACTATCTAACAGCTGGAATCATGCAAGATGAACATAGTAACTAACTATTATTTTTGAATTTTTGAATTTTTATTTTATTTTAAGAAACTGAATATAATGATATTCAAACTATACTACTATGCAACTACTTATGCAGTTGTACTACATGAATGCAAACATAATGAACCTAAACTAAATTAACAACATATGTAAAATAACATAACATAAACATGAAACTAAATATGCAATAATGAACTAAACAAAACTCCCCCAAACTTAGCAATTACAATGTCCTCATTGTAAGAATATAGTGGTAAGTAGACGAGGACTTCCATGTAATCATATAAGCTTGTGGTGATGGTGGCATTGGCGGCGACGATCATTTTCCTATCCATTGAACCTCCAATACCTGCAATGAAGAGAGACAACATGGATTAGATTATATGAGAACTTAATAAGCAAATTAATTCCTATCTACTAAATAAACTAGTAAAGCATATAAATATAAAAATTCATGGGTTGCCTCCCAGTCAGTGCTTGATTTACAATCTTTCAGCTTGACTTTGTCTGATCAACGCTATCCAATTCCTCTTCAATAATTGAGGAACCCTCCATCCATCGAAAATAATGTAGCTTTTGGTAGGTTCCCCTTTGTGATGGCTATCGAATTAAAGTCACCTAGCATGCTTTGTTTAAATATGTACCCAATTGAGAATGTTGAATAACTAGGTGTTTTTTCGTCCGTTGAGCCTATGATTTGATTGGCAGTTTGAGGCTTTGCAAGAACAACGGGCTCTTCTTCTATCTTCTCTTCCTCATCCCACCATGGCTTCACATTTGTACTTGCTATTATGTTATAAAGAGCCTTGCCGACGACATGACTACCAAGCGGGCACGGTTTTACAAATCTAATTGGACCCTTGATCTTTGGCAGAAAAGGAACTTGGGGCACTAATAATATCGGGTCGTCCTCGTTGGTACTCATAGTTAGTTCTTTACTGACCTTATTTTCATTATCCCCACTTGTCTCCTCTTTTTCAACATCTCGTGTCTCATCCAGTTGTAGATTTGGTTCGGGCACTTCATCAATCTCAGAATCCTCGTCATAACACCAATTGTTTTTAGGACAATTATTCAAGGATTTGAGCATTTGATCCATCTGGTTCTGAAGATTCTGAATTGATATCTCTTGATTTTGAATTGATATCTATTGATTAATTCTCCTCTCATCATTTGATGCTACGAACTTGGGCAACAATTCCTCCAACCTTGAATTATTTGTCTAAGTTTTGGAATCCATGTATTGACGACCATGGGTTGAAGTGGTGATGAGTTGTTCCATCTGGTGCTAAAAATTATGGCTTAATATTTCTTGACTCATCATCCTATCCTCTTGGTTTGCTATGAGCTTCGACAGTAATTCCTCCAAATTTGACTTTTTTTTCTTGTGGCAATGGAGGTTTACATGAAAATTTCGGTGTGTATGTTGGATTTGGAGCGTAATATTGGTCTTCATAAGTATAGCTCCATGACGAATCCAGGTGATACCCCCAAACTTGATGATAATTAGCATATGTATAATCGTTGAGGTATTCACCACCGTGTTGTCTCGGCCCAAAACTGATGGTGCATTGATTACTCGGGTGATTACCAGCACAATAATTGCAAGTAACTTCTATCCTTCAATTACGTTGGGCTGCAACTACATCTAACCTACTCGAAGGTATCTCTAGTTGTGCCGATAATGCAAAAATTCTATTAAGTTCACCAATTCATGTGTCCCTTGGCTGAGTCATATTCGAATAAGGCCATTAATAATTGCATCCAACCATGGTACCTGTAAAAAGAGAAAAATAGAAAGAGAATTAAATAAAAAGAAAAAAATGTTTAAATTAAGACTAATTTGATTGAGGCTAATATTGGAAAAAATATATTAACTAATTCCCCGGCAACGGCACCAAAAACTTGTTGGGTAAAATCTAGTTACGCACAACACGCAAGTATACGTGGTCAACAAGTAATAAAGTGAAAGTAGAGTATCGTTCACATGAGGAATTGTTTAATAAAAAATTACTAAGTACTCACCCGTAACCAACTAAATCTTATTTAAACGACTAAAATTCAAATTATGTAAATTAACTTATTTAATTACACTAATTCTAATTACCACTAATTAAAAATCAGATTACGGAGATTTAAGATCACAACTTCACTTATTGCTTCATTTTAGTTAACACACTTCTCATCAATTATTTTCTATCCTGAATTGTTAATCAAGAACACTAAATTAGATAAAACCATCTCTCGATGCAAAATACACATACTCACTTAAATCCACAGATGATAGAATTAAGCAAGACACCCTAATTAACTAATCCACTATATCTCTATGTGAATTACAATTAAAAAGGATTTAAAGCACAAGTTCTCTATAAGATTACATATGGTGTAAAGGCATATCTCTATCCTAAATATGAATCATGAATTCCATCTATGCAGAAATCACAAACACATGTTATCAAGATCAGATCTAAATTTATACCTCATCTCTCTAGTTCATATAGATTATCACGGTAATTGTTAGCTAGACAATTAAATAATTAAGTCCAAATAATAATAGACAATCCTCACAATAGAACATAATAATTGATAGCGAAGCATATTAAAATAAACTACACAATAAGATCCATTGTAATCTAAAACAAAGAATTAGTTCATGATTATTGAATTAAAACTAAGAATCCACAAGTGAATAATTATTAAAAGACATAGATTAAAGAAGATAAGAAGATAGAATATGTTGTCTACAGATTTGAAGCTTCATCCTCGCTCCTACTTTGAATCTTCAATTGTCTCCAAGTTGCTTTAATCTCTAAATCTCATAAGAACTAGTGTTTTTGATCTAATATACTCTAATCTAATCTAATAGAAGCCTCTCTCTCTCCAATCCTTGTTATTCTCCTCCTTTTATATGCCTCTTTATATGTCTTTAACTCCTCTTGGAAGTCCTTGAGTCAATCAGATCGAAACAATCCTTCCCGAACTCAAATTTGGACAAAAACCGAGTTTTCTGTGCGTACCTCCACCCCGGCGGGGGTCTAGCCTTGTAAAGGTCCCGCCCCGGTGGGGGTCCCTACTATTTTACAGCTTGTATGCCCACCCCGGCGGGGGTTTTGTGAAGGAAAAGCCCGCCCTGGCGGGGGTACCTTTTCTGCTTTGACGTCTTTTGGGAAAACGATCATAACTTTTGATCCAGGAAGCGTTACGAGGCCTGCCACCTATCAAATCGAAGATATCGACGAGCTCTACAACTTCCATTATTTGAGAATTGACGGATTCGGATTGGATCAAGGTGGAAATTGGGCTTGAAGTAGATGATATGTAAATGGCAAGCACGACAACTCTTAGCTTTGATTTTCGTTGATAAAAAGACCATAACTCTCGCATCCGAACTCCGATTGGGACGGTTCAAGATGTTCTGGAAAGCGAAGAAGAAGATCTACAGTATAATCCAAGTTCCAAGCCAAGAATATGCATCCATCTTGGTGTTAAAAGTCCTTCAATCTCCCCTTCTTGCATTTGTTTGCCTTTTTTTTTTCCAAAAGATGTCCGAAATGCTTTCCCTTGCTTCTTAATGCCAATGTTATGTTATAGCCTACAAAATATCATAAAATAAATGAAAAGTAACTAAGAAACATGAATATAAGAAACTAATCCAAGTAACAGATTCCAGATAAGTATGTATAAAATATACTTATTAGTCCCCAATAGCCATATGCACGCAAGGTCTGTCAAGTGGCAGCATCGTCAAATGTGCATACTCCTCCAGGGTCGGAGTCAACTCTTGGGTCCCAAATCGGAAAACTTGCCTCTCCGGTACCCAGTGATCCAGCATGCCCTCCACAAATCATGCGGGAACCTGAAATATCAAAAGGGTCATAGTATGTTGCAACAGCTGATCTACAGTCACCCTGTCTGATGGTGATATACTATCATACCACGATCTAAGACGTGATGCCACAACTAATGGTGGGGTATGATCTATGCGGCTGACTATCGAAGAAGATATCTGTGTAGGCCGTATCATAAAACCATCCATAGGTCAATGCTGAATATCTCTGGACATACATACATATGCATAACATGATACATGCATTACAGATAATAGATAGAAATATGATATATGGAATGAAAAAATGTACATACATCCCTAAGTATAACATCATCTAATACATCATCTCTGTACAACTAAAAATACAGGAAAATGGGGCACAGACGCCCTACTACTAACAGAGGCCTATCAAAAGATATAGCGAGAATGGGGTACAACCACCCAATATCTAATAGAGGCCTATCAAAAGAGATAACGAGAATATACATCAGAAGAAGACAATGGTCCTGTCCACCTGATGTAACTCATCCCGAGTCACTGGATCTCTATCAACAGGGATCTCAGGCCTATACAAAGGAGGATCTTTGTTGGCAAAGCCAAATGGGTCATCTGAGGGGCCAACGCCTGAGCTGGAAGGATCAAACGAATCTTCCTCTGCCAGATCTCTATGACACCCCCAAATCCAGGTACTTCAGTTCCACAGAATTTGGTGTTCACTGTACAAATATCATCTATCTATTTACCCATAATAAATGCAAATCATGCAATAGATAGAAATAAAATCCTTCCCTTATGGGATTACAACATCTGAAAAATAAACATAATCCCAGGTAAATACTAACCTTAAACATCTGTGCGGAATCATAAACAAATAAGTCTTAAATGCCATCATTAACTCAAGTCTAAACATAAATAAATCATCATATAAAATAACAAGTCTTCATCACTTGTTAATCTTGCCTTTGCCTTTACTAGTAGAAGGCTCGTCGGACCTTTCGTTCTTAACTGCAATGTTATTATTAAGCAAGAGTGAGCATGATTGCCCACAAGTGTAAAATGAAATAGCAATATATAATAACATGCGAGTGAATCAAAGACTTCTGAAATAAAAGCTCAACTTTTAAATCAAGAATGAATAACAAGAATCAAAAGATTTATGAGGGTCATAAGACCTTGAACTATGTCCTAGGTTATCAAGGGTTATACTTGAAACCTTTAACAGTCATAAGACTATGGACTCTTCTTCTCGTACTTAGGGAGATCAACCCTTAGTACCATATTGTGCACAATATCTTAACGCTAATGCATAAGTAAATCCTTTTGCAGGGTTGTTCATCTCAGTTTGACATTAGAGTCCGCATTAAAGAAAGTTTGGTTTGGATAAATCAATAAGGGTTCTAAATTTAGAACGTTCATCAACTATGGACTAGTTGAATCAATATGGATTCGCTAGTCTAACAAGGTTCAATAATAAATGATATTTATAATGAATAACAATCTCAATAGGTATACAATAGAACAATTATTGTATAACAGAATCATACTTTAAAAGAATAGTAAATCTTTAACATAACAAATGAACTTGATTTATAAACTTGAATGATGATAATAAGTAGGGTTAGAAAACTTACCTTGTGTGTAGATTACACTTTAATTAAACACGTTCCTTGAATTTAATCCTAAATACCATTTACATTCACAATACTAGTTAATAGTGGAAACCGGGGAAACAATAGTGGAAATGCCTTAACTATCACCGGACCAACCGTAACAAACCGACCGACCGCCAGAACTTTCAACATGACGGTGCAGGATGCAGTTCAGTCTCGTGATGTGGTGTCAGATATCATTCCGATCAATAAAATTAATGCTTATATTTTATTTGATTCGGGTGCTACTTGTTCCTTTATATCCGATGACTTTGCTAATAGTTTAGATTTGTTTCAGGATGAGTTGGAATATCCCATGAACATAGAAATTGTGAATAGAGAGATAATCCCTGCTAAGTACGTGTATAAGAACTGTAGAGTGGATATTACGGGTAATATCATGAACATATATCTTATCCCTATTCGACTTGGGAAATTTGACGTTATATTGGGAATGGACTTGTTATTTAGTTACGGGGCTGTAATTGATTGCTAAAAGAAGCGTATTAACCTTATGACTCCGTCAAAGGTTGTGTTTTATGGTAGCAAGTCACCTAGACAAGCGAGTTATCTGACGATGATGCAGGTAAGGAAGTTATTAAGGCAAGGCTGTATAGGATACTTAGCTTACATAGTCGAAAAGAGAATCCGTAGGTAGAAGGAATACCGATTGTGAGGGACTTCGTCGACGTATTTCTAGACGATTTGCCTAGACTTCCACCAGATAGAGAGGTAGATTTCGTGATCAATTTGGCGCACAGAATTGCTCCAATATTGAAGGCACCATACCAAATGGCACCAGTAGAGATGAAAGAATTAATGGTACAACTACAAGAATTACTGGATAAGAAGTACATTTAACCGAGCGTATCGCCATGGGGAGCACCGATGTTATTTGTGAAAAAGAAGGACGGATTGATGCGGCTCTGCATTGACTACAGAGAACTGAATAAGGTCACGATTAAGAATAGATATCCATTACTGAGGATTGACGACCTGTTGGATCAATTGAAGGGAGCGAGAAACTTTTCCAAGATAGACTTGAGAAGCGGTTATCATCAACTGAAGGTGAGACCAGAGAATGTACCGAAGACAGCGTTCAGAACGCGATATGGTCACTACAAATTTTTAGTAATGTCGTTTGGTCTTACGAATGCTCCTGCAACATTTATGGGACTAATGAATGGTGTGTTCAAGCCGTTTTTGGACAAGTTCGTAGTGGTATTTATAAATGACATTTTGGTTTATTCAAAAACCAAGGAAGAACATGAAGAGCATTTGAGATTAACATTAGAAGTATTGAGAAGGGAAATGTTATATGCCAAGTTTTCAAAATGCAAATTTTGGATTGAACGAGTGCAATTCCTTAGGCACGTGATCGATAAAAATAGAATTTCGGTAGATCCATCCCAAGTCGAAGCCATGATTAACTGGGATCAGCCGAGGACGTCATCGGAAGTATGAAGTTTTCTTGGATTGGTAGGATATTATAGAAGGTTCATACAAGACTTTTCCAAGATCGCAACTCCGTTAACGAATTTAACTCGAAATGCTATGAAATTTGTTTGGACGAAGAAGTGTGAGGAAAGCTTTCAAGAATTGAAGAAGAGTTTGAGTACAGCACCTGTGTTGTCTCTTCCGGATGATACAAGAAATTTTGTTGTTTATAGTGATGCGTCGCATAAAGGACTTGGTTGTGTGCTGATGTAAAATGGCAAAGTCATTGCGTATGCATCACGACAATTGAAGGATTACGAGAAGGGATATCCGACCCATGACTTGGAGTTAGTTGCAGTTGTTTTTACTTTGAAAATTTGGAGGCACTATCTCTACGGGGAGAAGTGTGAAATATATACGGACCACAAGAGTCTGAAATATATTTGCACATAGAAGGATTTGAATATGCGTCATAGAAGATGGTTGGAATTAATTAAGGATTACGACTGTGAGATTTTATACCATCCGGGTAAAGCAAATGTGGTTGTCGACGCCTTAAGTAGAAAGGGTCGTGAGAAATTGATGATGTTGACTGCTCAAGAGGAGCTAATTGCAGAAATGGAGAAACTGGAGTTGGAAGTGAAGTATCCTATGGATATTGTTGAGAAGCTATTTCAGATGCAATCTGGTACAACTCTACTTGATAAAGTAAAGGAGGCTCAGCTTCAGGACGAAGAATGTAAAAAGGTGACAAAGAAGATATCTGAAGGAACTGAACCGGGATTTAAGATGGATAAGGAAGGAATACTGAGATTTGAAAGCAGAATTTGGGTTCCGCCAGTACAAGAAATTAAGGAAGAAATTTTGAGCGAGGCTCATAGTTCACGATATTCGATTCACCCTGGTAGTACCAAAATGTACCAAGATAAAAAGAGATGTTGCAGAGTGTGTTGCCAAATGTCTGACCTGTCAGAAAGTAAAAGCAGAGCATCAGAGACCGAGTGGATTGCTAGAACCGTTAGAGATCCTAGAATGGAAATGGGAACATATTACAATGGACTTCGTGGTTGGCCTTCTGACGACTCAGAAAGGCTACGACGCAGTATGGGTTATCGTTGATCGACTGACAAAATCCACACACTTCCTTCCGATCAAAATCAGATTCAATTTAGATCAGTTGACGATGTTATATGTAAAAGTGGTTGTTTCGAGACACGGAGTGCCGGTGTCAATTGTTTCCGATAGGGATCCACGCTTCACATTGAATTTCTAGAAACGTCTTCAGGAATGCATGGGTACGCAATTACGAATGAGTACATCATACCACCCTCAAACAGATGGACAGAGCGAAAGAACGATTCAGACATTAGAAGATATGCTAAGAGCCTGTGTGATGAACTTTAAAGGAAATTGGGATGATCACCTACCGTTAGTAGAGTTCGGCTACAACAACAGTTACCACGCTAGTATAGGCATGCCGCCTTATGAAGCGTTATATGGAAGAAAGTGCAGAACTCCACTTTATTGGGATGAAGTTGGCGAAAGACAATTGCTAGGGCCAGAATTGGTACAGTAGACAGCAGAAATAGTCAAAGTGATCCGAGCACGACTGGTAGCAGCTCAAGATAGGCAGAAGAAATACGCCGATCCACATCGTAAAAATGTTGAGTTTTAATCGAGTAGTTATGTATTCTTGAAGGTCTCTCCTTGGAAGGGAAAGATCAGGTTCGGAAAGAAATGAATATTAAGCCCAAAATTCATTGGACTATTTGAAGTACTGAGAAGAATTGGAGAACATAACTTCAGTTTAAGGAGTTAAAACTTTTCAAATAATATGAGGGGTCATATAGACCATGAACACGTAGTTTTAACGATATTTATATCGTAAAATAGTAAATTACTAGGTATGTTTATAATCACAAAGAAGGTAAACTACCGATGCTAGTACTTTAGGTGATTAGCCTATTATACTCTTATGTCATGCATAACGTATCAATCATGTCTGGCGCATATTTAAGCTACTAGATTGGATTATTTTATCCAATCAACATAGTTCACCTCAGTCTTATCATAGGATTCCACACCAAAACAATTTGGTTCGGGATAAATTCTCAAAAATACTTTGAATTTTCATAAACATTTGTCTAGTTGAATTAAATAGCTTAGACGCATATCAAATAATTTGAATTTCAATCGAAACATTGCTAGCCAAATTTAGTTGGCAATAAATTACCTTTAAAATTCTTAAAATCATTTTATGACGTCATGATACCGCACTGTATTTACAGTCTATTTGAGGATTTCGTCATTTTGTGACTTTGGCATACTACATCATTCCATAGTGGCTTAACGATCTTTAGATCACATCCAACACTAAGTAATTTTGCATTGATAACTCCATTATTTTTATCATTCTCCATCAGGTTCCATGATACATTAAAGATATATAAAATACATTTTGATAATTCAAATCATTTTTGTCTAACCGAATCAATTAGCATAGACTCTTCTTTAAAGCGTGCAAAAACCTTTGAAAATCATATTTGGTGTCATCATGCCACAACAGGTAACGATGTGTTAGTGGGCTGGAGTCCACACCTACACACTTGTCACCATATGTTGAGGATAACAAAAATTTATTTTATTTCGAAAGGCACATCAGTGCGAATTTAGCTTGATGTCAAAAACTTTGAAGTCTAGCATAGCTAGAAGATTTGGAATACATATGCTTCCACCATCAAATTTAATTTCTCTACTGATTCATTTCTTAATAAGTCTATCTGTTTCTATCATCTTCAATTCTCCATTCATAACTTTCCCATACACAGTTCATCAAACTTACCACACATTATGAGTTCAGGAACTTTCCACAATCATATGAGTTTAAGAACTTATTCTAGTCAGACCTTTGGCGTCCATTCGCTGAGGGGTTCATAAACATTTAATATAATTATGAGTCATGAACGTACCATAAGTATGAGTTTTAAGAACTCGTATTTAACCTGATATTCTCTACTTATAACCTATCTATCTATTATACACATGAGAAAGGAATCAACCTCTCAACATGCATATAGAAACTAGCGCGACACATACATTTCAATGATTATCAGTATCAGAAACTAAGTGGTCGTCAAACCAAACTCAGCCACTAATCAATATAGGAAGCTAAGCGGACAATTCCCCGCCCATACAAAGAATTGTTCAACCTAACCACTATATCGACCAAGAAGCTAAGCGGTTCTAAAACCAAGTACAAATTCTCTGCCCATACAAGGAATCATACAACTCAGCTGCTGACATGAGTCCTCAATTGAAATCCTAGACAATTCTAACTTTCTCTTTTCTTTATACGAATTTTCTTTAATCTGTATCTTAACATTTACCACTCTTTTTTGAGTTTACATTGTATCATTTCCTAGTACCTTCTCTTTATAGCGTCAAGCTATATAATTCTAATCACTTAACATATCATATGTTATTCAAAGATTTAATCTGATCACATCGTGATCTTATTTTGAAATCATTTCTCCTTATACTTACGATCATTTTATTTTTCGATCTTCTTATTCTTCTCTTTAATCATATTATATTATAATTTTATTTACACTTTTCATCTTATAGACATAGTATATTAATTTTCACTTTTCATTTTTATTATTGGAGTCAGGTAAATCCAGATTCTTATCCTTATATTTCTTCAAGATTCTTCTTTGAATCTTCTTTATCTTTTTCTTTACTTTAATGATGAATTTCCCAAATTCATCTCTTATCACTTAAACTCGATCTGAGTTTTTTTCTTATCATCATCTCCGCGATTATAGCCTAAGGTACCCCTACCTATGTTTTATAACCTACAGCTTTGATACCAATTGTAGCATCCCCAAATTCGGGTACTTTTTACCTAATATCTGGTACATCATTTCTATAACTATTGCGGAAAATATAAACATAAATTGTTTATACATTAAACTTTTACACATTATTCCCAAGGTCTGCAACCTTCACTTAATACATATCTTCAATATCTCAAATGTTTACAATACTATTTTCGTCAGAAAATTTAATAAATCTAATTTCACCATAACTTTAATCTTGCACTTTTCCTTTGCTTCTGTCTTTACTCGAGCTTTCCTCTTAATCTGAAATTTTTTATCATGATATAGCAAGGGTGAGAAACAAATTTTCTCAGTAAGTTAAATTTATTTGAGGATATATCATGATTGAAAGAATATGAATAAAAGGCTAGCTACGTTCAACAATATAATTGTGAAGTAGCATGAATCAAATTTCATAACTGAACGAATAGGGCGACATGAATAAATGTCAATAATGAAAATGAATAATTCAACTGGAGCATATGGTAATGAAGGTGATCAGCCTTTCATACCTGGTGAACATATGCAATATGCACTAAGTGCGAATCAATAATCAGTATAGATGTGAATAATCAACAATAATTATTCACTAACATGCTTTGAAAATACAACTCAAGGTTGAGTTAGGAAACTTGCCTGATTCGTTGATTACTGCTACGCAATTTAAGTTAACTTCTTTTGTAAGACCTATCATTAATAAGATTGGTCTTTCAATCAGCATATTCTACTTTGTATCATAATACAATTACTTTATCAATCAATTATCTAACATTTAATCACATAATTAAATATTAGATAACACCTTTCAACAATAGTATTATTATCATCATTTGATAATTCTTTAATCACTATATCATATACATTATAATTTAACACTCGCTTTTTCATTTCATAAGTTCTTCTTATAAATCTGATAAGTCAAATACTAATCTAGCAATCTGGATTCTAAATCTAGCAAGCAAATTGCTAATCCAACAGACTAGATTCCAAATCCAGCAACCTAAACTGCAATCCAGCTAACTGGATTCCAAATCTAGCAACTAGATTGCAATCTAACAAGCCTAGATTCACCAATCCGTCAATCCAGTAAGCTGGATTCTAAATCCTTCAGTTCAGTATACTGTTTTTCAATCCAGTAAGCTGGATTCATCAGATTTTTCAATCCAACAAGCTGGATTCCATATCCTTTTCATGAAAATATTAAATCAACTTATTATTTTTCTATCCTTTGACCAAACACATATACATATAAATCATACACAAAAGGTATTTTTCCATAATATTCGAACTTCCTTTGGTATTTTTCAAAAATCATTTTTAGTGTGCAGCTTAAGAAGTTAGCCCTATCATGCTCAACTCTAGAAATTCTCATCTTTTGACACAACCGTATACGTGTTAACATGACACTCCTGTAACATTCCAGAATTTTAAATTGTAATATTAAATATTTATTGAATTATATAAGTATTTAATGGATATGTTTATTGTTGATTAAATAATTGTCCGATTTGATTTGATTTGATTTAGTTAATTATTTGTTAAGTAAATAATTAAGGAGTTAAGAAAATAAATTGTGATGAGATTATATACTAATTTAATTTAATAATTAAATTAGAGAGCTTATAATGATTAAATGAATTATAATATTTTAATTGGAATTTGTAATTAAAATAAGGTGTTAGTTGGTTAAATAAAATTATAATTATAAAGGAAATTATAATTATGTGGTAGTGATTTATGTGATAAAGTAATTTAATAGATTAGTATTAGAATTTATTAAATTGATTATTAAAATTTAATTAAATAGAAGTGTGACAAATAACCTTGCTATAAAGGAGTTACTAAAATAAATTAAAAGAGTTTAATTAGTTTGCCAAACAAGCCTTAATGCATATTAAGTCTTTAATCTAATAGTATTTTATCAAACAAGGTATAAGAATTAATCCATTTATTTTAATTAGGTTTACCAAACAAGGTGTAAGGTTTAAAGGGTTATTTTTATTAGCCTAGCCAAACAAGCCTTAATGCTTTTGAATTTTAAAATTTAGATAAATGATATCAGTTATCTCTATATTAATATTATATATTTAATACATATATTATTACCTATATACGTTATATTTTACTACGTAAGTTAGAATAGAGTTAAGATGTAACGAATGTGTTGTTAGAGTTGTGATTCTGGGGACATAATCCTTATAAGAGGGGAGTGATGCAACATTCCAGATTTTTAAATGTAAATTATAAATATTTATTGATTTATATAAATATTTATTAGATGTGTTTATTATTAAATAGATAATTGTTCAATTTGATGGAGTTGATTTAGTTAATTATTTAGTTGTTAAATAATTAATGTGATTAGTTAGTTATTTATTTGTTAAATAATTAATGTGTTATGTGGATTGAGTTATGTGATTAAGTGATTTATTTAATAAATTGTTATTAAATAAAGCGACAAATTACTATGTGATAAAGAGTTATTAAAATAAATTAAAATAATTTTAATTTAGTTTTGTCAAACAAGGTGTAAGTATATTAATCCTTTATTTTATAAATGATTTGCCAAACAAGGCCTTATGGCTTTTGAAATTCTTGTTAATTTTAAATTATATTATTAATAGAATAAAACAAATATATAAATAAAATATATTTATATTTATAAGATTATATGTTATATGTTTGGTAACTGATAAGAGTAAATAGGCTTATTATTTCCATAACAGTTATTTTACGTATATGATTATCAGTATTATTACCACCTCCTGTGTTGCTTCCACCAGCCTTGTTAATTCCTTCATTTTCACTCTTCTTCTTCTTCTTCTGATCCTGATTATATTTGGTAACCGCATCGCTTCCACCTTCAGCGAGTATGGTTTTCTCTAGTACCCCAACGAACTTCTTCAACTGAAACATCGACACCTTACTATACAACCAAGGCTTCAGTCCTTGTTCAAACCTTCTTCCTTTTCGCTCATCCGTGTGCACTTGATATGTGGCGAACCTCGCCAACTCGTTGAATCTAGCCGCATAATCTGGTACGGACATATTTCCTTATTTCAATTCGAAAAACTGAACCTCCATTTGGTTCTGTGAGCTGGTTGGCAAATATATCTCGAAAAACATCTCCTTGAACCTCTCCCATGTAATCATACCTTCTCCTCCACGGACCTTGTTTTCTTGGCACCAATAACTGGCTTCAGATTTCAGCATAAACGTTGCAAAAGAGGTTTTCTGGTCCTCTCTGACTCTTGCGACATCGAAAGCCTTCTCCATCTCCATAACCCAAGTTCGAGCTTCGATTGGGTTCATGGAGCCTTTAAACTCTGGCGGTCCCACCGCCTTGAAATCTTCGAACGTTGTATTTGGTGGAGCTTGAGGTTGATTATTCATCGCTCCAGCTAGTAAGTTCACTAATTGTTGAACAGGGTTAGCATTGGCGTTATTGTTGTTATTCGTAGATTCTTCTTAAGTTGGTTGACGTTGTTGTCTTCTTCTTGGCGGCATATTTCTGTTACAATATATGCTTATTAAATCTCTATTAAATTCTCTAACTAGTTTAGGCTTAACTCAACAATTTAACATAATCACTGAATACATTATCTATAACAACTTGATAGATTTATTCAAATCAAAAGTTTTAACATCAAATGATAGCATCACTGCTATTTACATCAACTATCCTGAGATAAAGAATCCACATGATTTAAAACATTAAAATATTCCTTTGTTCATAACCACATCGGAATTTACATCTAAATACCAGATAAGATTTTCACATAATTAAACAAATTTTATCACTGCCTGTTAAGGCGCTGAATAGCCTTGCTACGTTCCTCTTCCATGATGCGAGACATCGTCCTGCGATCCAGCATGTACGATGGTAGTTCCTCGAACTGGATTCGGTACCTCAAAACTCGATCATAGGCCTCATCCATTGCATTATTAAGTGTAGAGTACGTCTCTCCAAGCTTAGCCTTCTTCGCACGATAATCTTCTTCTGCAAGGTCAGTACGACGTGATTCTCTTAACCAGCCCTCCTCTGCTATGGTCAGCCTTTCTGAACTCTCTTTCAGTTCCTTCTTCAACTTCTCTATCTCTTCAAACTTTTCCTCGGTTTGACTCTTCTCGTCAACCAAATCCCACTCCACGTTTCCTAGACGTGTGTGAAGAGTCACAGCGTCCCTCTCCTTCTGTTTGATGGTAATCTGCTGAATAATCGCTCGCTCAGTCAGATCCTGGACAGTGTCACGTAACTCTACGTTACGGTCATATAACTCGTCATACATCTCAGCATCAATGGAGTTCGGTGGAAACTCCTCTTCTTCCTCTTCCTCCTCAGGATCCTCCTCTAGATCAGTCTCAAGCTCATGCTCCTGACCAACAACAGTGATCACTGGAGATGGCTATCTCTGTATAAACTTCTCCCTGACAACATGAATGTCTCGGGGCTCCTCCTCAGTAGGTACTCAGGGTTCCTCCTCCCCAACTCGACTAGTTCCTCCAACATCCGACATCCTGACAACACAGTTTCAAGTTTTAGTTACTAAGTCGTACTAGTGAGCACATAATTTAGTACATAAACACACAAAGTCTTTTATTATCTTTATTGAATTAAGAAATTCATTTCTTAGAACTCGATAAGAGTTTTCCATCACTATATTCTTACTATAAGGCTACTACCTAAGGTTGTCCCCCCCCCCACCTAAGGTTCATAACCTACAGCTTTGATACCAACCTGTGACACCCCCAAATTCGGGTACTTTAATTCCATGGGATTTGGTGTTCACTGGACAAATATCATCTATCTATCTACCCATAATAAATGCAAACCATGCAATAGATAGAAATAAATCCTCCCCTTATGGGGTTACAACATCTGAATAAAAAATATAATCCCAGGTCAAACTAACCTTAAACATCTGTGCGGAAACCTAAACAAATAATAATTTTTAAACAACATCATGTCTTGACAATAACATTCTTAAAATTAAATAACAAGTCTTCATCACTTATTAGCTTTGCCCTTGCCTTTGCTAGTAGAAGGCTCATCGTACCTTTCGTTCTTAACTGCAATGTTATTATTACGCAAGAGTGAGCATGATTGATCACAAGTATAAAAATGAACTAACAATATATAATAACATGCGAGTGAATCAAAGACTTCTGAAATAAAAGCTCAACTTTTGAATCAAGAATGTTTAACAAGAATTCAAAAGATTTCTGAGGGTCATAAGACCTTGAACTATGTCCTAGGTTATCAAGGGTTATACTTGAAATCTTTAAGAGTCATAAGCCTATGGACTCTTCTACTCGTACTTAGGGGGATCATCCCTTAGTACCATACTGTGCACAATATCTTAATGCTAACGCATAAGTAATCTCTATACAGGGTTGTTCATCTCAGTTTGACATTAGAGTCCGCACCAAAGGAAGTTTGGTTTGGATAAATCAATAAGGGTTCTAAAATTTAGAACGTTCATCAACTATGGACTAGTTGAATCAAATAAGAGTTCACTAGTCTAACAAGGTTCACAATAAATGATAATTAAATTAAATAACAATCTTAAGAGGTATACAATAGAACAAGTATTATATAACAGAATCATACTTAGAAAAGATAAATAATCTTTAATATAACGAATTGAACTTGAATTAATAATAACGAGAATTTACTCAGTGTAATGTATAAACTTGAATAATGATAATAAGTAGGGTTATGAAACTTTCCTCGTGCGTAGATTGTACGTTAATTATATATTTTCCTTGATTTAATCCTAAATACCATTCATATTCACGATACTAGTTAATTATAATGTAATTAATCATCACAAGTTCATTCTTTTTGTCTAATTTGGATTATGACTATACTTAGTAAATTTATCATACTTATTGTCACACAATTCACACTTCACGAATAATAAGCTAATTATGCGTTTAATATTTCAATTCACACGTAAATGTGTTGTTGACATGTTAAGAATCTATTTTAACATCTCATTAAACTTCTAACATATTATTATGTTCATTAAGTTAGGTTACTATCACACTTATGGACTTGAACACTTTTAATAATTCAATTCTGGACATTCTGCAAAGTGGCGCTGTGGCGCCACAGATAGGCTTGTCCACGGCGCTGCGGCGCGGGTCTTAAAGCATGGGACTGGCGCCGCGCCGCGACGAACCAGTAACAGTTTTGTAATTCACGAAAAACTGCATAACATGGCCAAAACCTCCAATTAATTTACTTTTACACGAAATTAGACATACCCAAATATTGTAATACATATATGATCACTACTTAACCCTTCTAAGCATGATTTTAACATGTTAAATCACATAATTTACGGAATCAATACATGTAATTTTACTATTCTTGGTATTTTTGAAAGTTTTGAATACAGAACATGAAAATCAACACTACAAATTCTTTATAACTCCGAATCCGTTCATTTGAAGTTTGGTCTCTTCGTTTTAATATGCATAATTATATACAGGTATAAAATTTATGACACAATATATGTTTGACGTATTAAATTTGTGAGTAAGGGCCATATGGCCATATTTCAATACTCTGTAATTTTGTAGAAAGTATATATGACATGTATTTATGAAACTGATGATATGGTTTATACAATATATAATAAAACACGATATGATAACATTTATCACGCAATTAACATATAATCGTTACTCCTTTTTTTTCACCTAAAGAGCTTTTACAGAGCATAAAAGCCATTTTCTTAAAAACTTAAACAACGTAATTAAAATTGGTTATAGAATTACCCAAAGCGTAGAGTGTAGATTAGTAGGAATGATTCTTTCTCCTTTCTCAAACACTTCTTAAAATCAAACAACTCTCAAGTTTCTCTCTAACAATTCTCAATCTCTCTTTGATTATTTTTCTAGACTTAGCAAGGAATGAAAATAAAGAAGACGTATTAATTTTATAAAATAAATTGAGCGTAGAGTGGTGGTCAGTTAACCCATCATGGGTTAACTGCTACTAACTTCCCTTTGGGCCTCGTTTGGTTGGCAATAATAGACTCCAAAATCCTTTAATTGAATGATTATCTTATACTATAGTTTAAATCATGTCACAACCTTACACAATAATTCAAATATCTTATTTAATTAAGTTAAATAAAATATGATAATTTATCATTACTTTACATAGTCACATAATTAATTTTCTCCTTTATTAATTATGCTAAATTAATAATTTTCTCATTAATTATCAATTTAAATAAATTATTATTAGACTTATTAAATATTTCTTTTAATTCAATAAACTCACAAAATTACATATTTTGAATAATAAATTCTCCACGTTAATTTAATAAATATAACACATATAATTAAATTAATCTATCACAATTGCATCAATTAATTATTTAATCTAATAATTAAATCATCAAAAATATTTATTTAATTCAATAAATATTAAAATTAAATTATAAAAATCTCGTTCGTCACACAATATTTCATTTGGGGCTTTCAAATTAACAATGTTTGGGCTACAACAAATAACATCTTCCAACACTTCTTATTTTACCATTCCCTAATTATTTAATTAGGGTTCTGATTTTCTCAATTATAACATAAATCCTTACTCATGCACATTTATTTCTTTAACCCATTTAGAATTGCTATAATTAGGTTATAAAATTTATTAGTTGAGATATATAAATTAAATCTCTTAGAATTAGTATATATTTTATATACTAACATTCTCCCCTATTATAACATCTTAGGTTATTTACTTATCACACCTAATATATATTAGGTTACATAACCTCGGCCTTGACTCTTTGACATGTCAAACATTTCGCAAAACATTCTTCAACATCTCTTTTCATGTTTCGCCACCAAAAATGACCTTGCAAATCTTGATACATCATCGTACTTCCCGGATGAATCGAGTATCTTGAATTATGAGCTTCGGTCAAGATTTCTTCTTTAATATCTTGTACTGCTTGAACCCAGATTCTTCCCTCGAACCTTAATAACCCTTCGGTATCAATCTTGTATTTCACATCACTTCCCCCAACCACTTTCTGTGACAACCCGATAATTTAGAAAATTTTGAAATTTTAAATAATTGATTTAAGCTTCAATATTAGAACCTAGACAGAAAATAAGTGTATGCATTTGATATTTTTAAGAAGAAATTTTGAGAATTTCAAAATTCTGTGAAGGATGGCTGAATTATTCAGCATTAAAAGAATAAGGGAGTATGTTCTGTGAGTATGGTCATTTATGTGTTCAGAATGTGGTTATGGGTCAAGGGTTGACCAGGTAAACGATATATGTGACAAACCAAAAGTATATATTAAGAACGTCAACGTTCGGTTAGCAAACCCTAGTGAATAATAAGAAACCCTAGAAACCGGTTCTGGAAACCCTAATTTTAGTTTCGGGAATTCGAAACCCTAATTAGGAAATTTAAAACCCTAATATGGGAACTTAACGGAGAATTATATTGCTTACGTGCTATTAATTACAATACTAATTAGGGTAAAGTTTAATTATTTAGCAAACCCTAATTTCAATTTTTCAAACCCTAATTTATGGATTTGAAACCCTAATTTATAATTAAGGAAAGCCTAATTGTTAATTAAATAATTTTAATGTTAATTAGGAAATATTAATCCTAAGTTTCAAGTTATGAGTAATTAGAAAATACTAATCTAATTACGCAACCTAATTTCTAAATTAGAAATATTATTTTTCTATTTAAAATCCTAATTCGTGGGTTATAAACCCTAATGACAATTTTGACTCTAATTGCTAAAGTAGCAATTTTAATTAGGAAATACTAATCCTAATTAGCAAGATTTAAATTATGATTAGAAATTTTAATGTAATTAGAAAATTTTAATTATAATTTAGAAATATTAATTTTTGATTTTGAAAACCTAATTTGGAAATTCTAGAATTTTTCTAAAACCCTAAGAATTTCCAAACCCTAAACCCTAAGGATTCCAAACCCTAAATCCTAAGGGTTTGGATAATGTCTATTATGCCATTAAATTAGAAATTTAAATGACTATATTACCCTTTAGTGCATTATTGGATTTGTGCCAAGTGTGAGAGTTGGTGATCAACTCCAACAACTCCTTGACTGAAAAATCCAGCAATATCTCAGCCAAAATTGACAGCCAACATACATTACATTATTGCATATAAGATTAAAGAGAGAGAAAAGGGCTACTTGCATTTTCATTTTTCTCCAAACACTTCTCTCTATATATTTCGGGAATGGGGAGTGAGAGAGAGGGATAAGATGAGCCACGTCCATATACCAACTTACCAAGAACAGATTCAAAAGTCAGAATCAATAATCAAAGCTCAAAAGGTATAAAACCCTAAATCTTGAAATCTTTGTATTTGATGTTATATGTTGTAGGTTGTTGGTTAAAGTTATGTATTAGGGTGTCATTTGATGATTTGGGTGGTCAAAACCTAGATCCATATCATTTTGATTCTCAAAATTTGAGTTTTTAGAAATCTGGGAAATGATTGAAAAAGTTATCTGGCAACCGATGTCAGTGGTCGTAAATCTCGTTCTGTTTTTGATTTGAGTTGTTTTAAGTTATACATTTGTTCTTTGTCATGTGGACTGTAATCTGGAACTTGAATCATGGTCATACCATGTCTAGATCTCCAGATATGAGCAATCAAAAGGCGTTGACCGTTCACGGAAATCAAAATTTGGGCAACCCACAAATTTTACAGGTGGTCTGACAAGTTTTTGAAGCCCCTGATCTTTCTTCTGTTAAGTGTTTTATGAATATTGTAGTCTGACATGTTATCTACATTCTCAAACCACTAGGTCACTCAGATCTTACACAGAATCAGAGAAATGCATGGTCAAACCACCGTTGACCAAACTGCTCAAGAACATTTCTGGGTTTTCCAGAAATGTTCAAGAACAGTTGTTGTGGTCTAGTTTGACTGACCTAGATCCTATTGTTTTGATGTTGTTAAGTTGATCTGTTTAATTGTTGTTGTACCTTAACATAACTACTATATATTGAAACCTTTACACCACATAAACAAGTCATGAAATGCAAATATTCAACGCTTCAAAATGGTACCTTCGAACTGCTTGAGTTTCTGGGCAGCCCAGAAACTCAAGAACATGTCTGACATGTTTTTCTATAGCTTAGATCTTGCTTTTAAGTAATGTTTTGGCCATGAACTCAGTTACTACTTGTAGTATTACACTTATACTATAATCATAATACTTAACTCATCCTAGAAACAGTATAACCATGAATCTAAGACTGGTCAAACATACCAACTCGGTGACTGACATGTTTTCTAGGCAAGACTCAAGAACACGCGAAGAACACCATCTGCGACGGATTTGTCGCCTAAAACCCCTATAGCGACGCTTAATTTCTGAAAATACTTGTTTTATTAAATAAATCGAATTAAATGGTTTCTGAAAAATATATTTTAATTATTTTGAGTATATTTCATAAATATTTAATATTTTTGGAATATAAAAGGTATTTAATTTATTTAATTATAATATTAAATAAATTATTTAAAAATAATTTTAATACATGAAAAATAATATTATGGTATAAGAAAATATTTAAAGATATTTTCAGTGACTTTTAATATTTTATGATGAATTTCATTAATTAATCAATATTAATGATAATTAGTTTATTTAATAACTATATTAAATAAATTATGGAAAAATAGAATTAATGATTTAAAAATCATATAAAATGATTTAAGTGTTATAAAAATATTTTAAGTTATAAAATATAACTTTTGATATTTTGTCATGAAAATATTAATATTTTAATATTAAAAGCAATAATCGGATAATGAATTTAATTGTTTAAAAATTATATAAAGGTGATTTTAAAGTATTAAAAATACTTTGTGATATTATGTGGTATTTAATTAATTTAAATACATTATTAATGATTAAAAATTCATGATAAATGATAATAATTATTTAAAAATTATTACGAGCTTATGAAAATTATTTTGACTAATATTAAAATTATTTAAGTTAATTGTGAAGTGTTTAGACAGAGTTTAATTGAACTTAGACTAGATAAAAGTCCGATTAGACCGTCGGGATGTCAGTTTTGTATCGAGTTCAACTCAGACTGCAATAGTTTGACTTGATACCGAGTCTTATATGTGTTATAGACTGATAGGGCTATGTGTTATATGTTATGTGTTTAGGTTATTCTATGTATGTCTATATATATAATATTATTATATTGTGATGATATTATTCTAATATTGGAGATCTATATTACTAATATTAGGTCTTCAGATAAAGCGTTATAAATTGCGTAGCGGTAATAAACGGTTCAGGCAAGTTTATTTTTACTTAACTCTACTAAGAGTTGTTTCATTCAAATGTGCTCATGGATAATCATTGTTGATTGCCATTGTAGAATTGTACTCTGTACATATTGCATGTATAAGTCCAGTATGAAAGGCTAATCACCTTCTGAACCCTTCGGTCTAGATATATTTGTTCATGTTATATACTTGTTCAGTCAAAATTTTGTTCATGCCAGTTCACAATTATGTTGTTGAATTATAGCCAGCTTATTATTCAGATTCTTTCAATCGTGATATATCGTTAAATTATTGAACTTAAACTTGCTGGGCAATTCTTATGCTCACCCTTGTTATATCATGATAAATATTGCAGATTAAGACGAACGCGTCGAATACAAGGATATGTTAAAGACAGTTCCAGCTTAAAGTTAATGTGTGCGATTAGATTTGTAATAGTATTGTATATTAATGTTATTGTAAGTTAAGTAAGTTATGTATTGTGTATAAGTTGAGGTTACTCGACCTTGGGGAATAGTGTGTAAAATGTATTGTATAAACAATTTATGTTTATATCTTCCACAAATATAGTATAGTGATAGAATGATCGAACCGGATCCGCGGTTATTCGGGACCTTGGATTCAGGGGCCGTCACACTTTCTCTTTGATTTTCCCATATTCTTCATCTTATAGTTGAGCATTCTTAACTTTGTCCACCAAGGTTGGACTAGTTTCTTTTTGGAATAGTCGTTCATCGGATTCCTTTGGAAATTTTATTTCCAACTCTAGCTTTGTCATTGCTGAAATAAGCTCCTCCTTAGTGGTTATCAGCATCAACTTTTCTCGACCTTTAGTGCTTAAAGCATCTGCAACCACATTCGCTTTGCCTAGATGATAAAAGATCTCACAATCGTAATCTTTTATCAATTCCATCCATCTTCTTTGACGCATGTTCAGGTCCTTCTGAGTGAAAATATACTTCAGACTTTTATAGTCAGTGTCGATCTCACATTTTTCTACATAGAGATAGTTTCTCCATATCTTCAGAGCAAATACCACCGCAGCCAACTCTAAATCATGAGTCAGATACCCTTTCTCAAAGTTCTTCAGTTGTCTTGATGCATATGCAATAACTTTGCCGTTCAGCATAAGAACACAACCCAATCCTTTATGTGTGGCATCACTATACACCACAAAGTTTTCTGTATTATCTGGGAATGACAACACAGGTGCCACACTTAACTTCTTCTTCAAGTCCTGAAAACTTTCTTCCCAATTGTTAACGGAGTGGCTATCTTGGAAAAATCTTGAATAAACCGTCTATAATAACCGGCCAGTCCCAAGAAACTCCTCACCTCCAAAGATGTCCTTGGTTGTTCCCAATTGATTACAACTTCAACTTTTGATGGATCCACTGAAATTCCATCTTTGTTAATCACATACCCAAGAAATTATACATGATCTAGCTAAAATTCACACTTAGAGAATTTCGCGTATAACTTTTCTTTTCTTAGTGTCTCCAACGTCAAACGTAAGTGTTCCACATGTTCTTCTTGAGATTTGGAGTACACCAGAATGTCGTCGATAAATACCACCACAAACTTGTCTAAGAATGGTTTAAACAGCATGTTCATCAAATCCATGAATGCAGCAGGGGCATTGGTCAAACCAAAAGACATCACCAGAAAATCATAATGTCCATACTGAGTTCTGAATGTCGTTCTAGGTACATCCTTCTTTCTTACCTTTAGTTGATGATACCCACTTTTCAAATCTATTTTTTGAGAAGTATCTAGCACCCTTCAATTGATTAAACAACTCATCTATTCTAGGAAACAGATATTTATTCTTAATAGTGACTTTGTTTAATTCTCTGTAATCAATGCAAAGACGCATTAACACATCCTTCTTCTTCAGGAATAACATTGACGCTCCCCACGGTGATATGCTAGGTTGAATATACTTCTTATCTAATAGTTCTTGCAGTTATACCATCAATCCCTTCATCTCTACTGGAGCCATTCTGTACGAGGCCTTCGATATCGGGGCAGTTCCTGGCGCTAAGTCGATCCCGAACTCAATCTCTCTATCAAGCGGAAGTCTTGGCAAATCCTCTGGAAACACATCTACAAAATCCCTAACCACTGGTATCTCTTCCAGTTTCACACCCTTCTTCTGAGTCTCGACTATGTAAGCTAAATAACACACACAACCTTGAGTCAATAACTTCTTGGCATGCATAATCGTCAGACATTTTGCATGTCTAAGTGATTTGCTACCATAGAAAACTACCTTTGACGAAGTCATAAGGTTTACACATTTCTTTTGGCAATCAATTATCGCTCCATAATTGAACAGCCAATCCATTCCCAAATTAACATCAAACTCTCCAAGTTTTATCGGAATTAAATCTCCTATCAAGATATTCCATTTAATATTCACCCTAAAGTTCTTGTATACGAACCTAACAAGAATTACTTCCTTATTTGCAATTTCTATGTTTAAAGGGAAATTCATTTCTTCACTAGGCAATCCTAACCTCTTAATAAATTCATCAGATATAAATGAGCAAGTAGCACCCGAATCAAATAATACATAAGCATCAATATTATTGATTTGGATAATACCTGACACAACATCCTTTGATTGCACAGTATCTTCCACAGTCATGTTGAAGGTTCTGGCTGTGTGTTTGTTTGATGACGTTGGTCCAACAATGGTCCATGTACCTCCACTGCTACCTCCCTTGCTTTCGGTTGTCTCTCCAGCTTTCTTCTTAGGGCACTCACGAGCAAAATGATCCGTTATCCCACACATGAAGCAAATGATCTTCTTGGTTTGATTATAATTTTGGGCGATGTGACCTTCCTGGCCACAATTAAAGTATACACGTTTCCCCATTAAGCACACACCCTTATGAAACTTCCCGCATATAGCACATGCTTCGAACTTCTTATTCTGCTGGTTACCCTGCTGATTTCCAGTACTCACATTTCCATTCCATTTTCTCTCCAGGTTATTGTTACCACTACCACCACCACCATTCTTAACCTCCACTTAATTCTTCTTCTTTTTATGTTCTTGAATAAACTTTGTTAACGCCTCACCTCCACCTTCAGCGAGAATGGCCTTCTCCATTACTGATGTAAATGTCTTTAGCTGGAACAGGGAGACCCTACTGTATAACCAGGGTTTCAGTCCCTGTTCAAACCTCTTAGCCTTGCATTCATCTGTGCTGACTTGATATGGCGCAAACATCGCCAACTCGTTAAATTTTGCGGCATACTCCGATATCGTCATTGATCCCTGTTTTAGTTCTAAAAACTGCCCCTCTAGCTGACTCTTCGAACTCTCTAGGAAATAAGTCTCGAAGAATATCTCTTTAAACCTAACCCAAGTCATAACCCCTTGTCCTCCTCGAGTTCTATTGGCCTGCCACCAATAACTAGCCTCTGCTTTCAGCATAAATATTGCAAAAGAAGTCTTCTGATTCTCCCCTATTCTAGCAACATCGAACACTTTCTCTATCTCCATGATCCAGGTCTATGTTTCAACTGGATTCATGGACCCACGGAATTCTGGTAGTCCAACCGCCTTGAAGTCCTTAAATGTCACAGCTTGATTCTGCGGTTGATTCTGTAGTGCATCTGTCAGTAACGTCACTAGCTGCTGAACTGGGTTAGCCTCAGCATTATCGTTATTGGTAGTTCCCTCAGTGGTTCTTTGTCGAGGTTGATGTCTTGGAGGTATTTTCTGTTAAAATATACTCATTAGATTATTACTCAATTCCTTTTAGTATTTTCTACTTAACTTGCACCCCATAAAAGGAATCATCACATATAAAACTTTGAATAAAATAAAATAATAACTTTTATTCATTCATAGTCTTTTTGAAAACATAAGAAAAAATTGCATCACTGCTATTTACCTTACATTCCTGAACTACTAAAGTCTCAGGATAACATCACCATCATATCTCATATGTTACATAACACTTGCGATTTACATATTATTTAACATTTATTAATAGCATTTCATGTACATTCCCTACGATATCCTACTAAGATATTGTGTAGCCTTACGACGCCCTTCCTCCATAATCCGAAACATTTTTGTACGATCTAATATGTACGATGGTAGTGTCTCGAACTGAATCGGATAACTAATGACCCGATCTTGAGCTCGATTAATCACGGTGTTGAATACGTTACTCATCTCTTCCATCTTCATCCTCTTTTCTTGTGCGTCTCTCTCTACTATCCCGGCTCGTTGATAAGTTTCCTCGTACGCGTCTTCGGCTCTTTCCCTCTTAGTAAATTCTTTTTTCAACTTGTTCTTCAGTTCTGCAATCTCCGCTGTCATATGTTCATTCTCTTCTTCAGTGTGGACCAGCTTCTCATCGAAATTATTCAGACGTTCCTCTCGATCATGGATCTCGTCGTCCTTCTATGCCATCGAGGTCTGTTGTTTAGCTACTATCTCTTCCAACTCCTCGACGGTATCCTGAAGTTCCACATTGTTGTCGTATATTTCATCGTACATACGAGCAGCGATCGAGTTTAGTGGAATCTCATCCTCCTCGTCCTCGTCATCCTCATTCGACTGTGGCAGCTCCACGGGGTCTTCCTCGTCCGTCTCTATCTCATCATCTTCATCAGGTAACCCCTCCTATTCAACTACTATGACCAACAGAGTTGATTCTCGTGGCTGTAGTTGTTCCCAAACCACCTGAATATCTCGAGGCTCCTCCTCTCTAGGCATCTGGGATCCTTCCTCTCTAGCTTGACTGAATTCTCCTAAATTCGCCATCCTGACAACAAAATTTTTAAGTTTTAATTATTGCTTATAACTACTCAACCCTCACGAGCACATAGTTTGAAATCACATAAGCACATAAGTGTTTTATTACTTCTTTCTTAAAACTCGATAAGATTTTATCACCACTATCTTTTCAAAGGTTACTTCATAAGGCTTTTCCCCCACCTAAGGTTCATAACCTAAGGCTTTGATACCAACTTGTGACACCCCCAAATCTGGGTACTTCATTCCATCAAGATTTGGTGTTCATTTGATAAAAACATTCATTTCTAACTACCCAAATGTAATAAAATTGAATAATAAACCTTCCCAGTAAGGGATTACATTAATAAAAATCTTCCAGGTTATCTAACCTTTAAATACAAACATCATATGCAAAAAAAATAAATAACTTCGTTACATTAATTAAAATAAAGTCTGACAACAAAATGTCAACATGTTTACAAGTATTCAATACTTGTTCATCTTTCCTTTCCCTTTACTGGTGCTAGGTACATCAAGTACGAGGAGCCCCTAAAGTCGAAAGAATACTTATAACTTTGGACATAGTTCGTGGTCTTGTGACCCTCAGATATATATTTCAGATTCTGATTATCATTGATAGACCACATTATTCAGTTCTATTGAGCCTATTCATTTGGCTGTTGTTATGATGTTTTATTCATTGTCATTTCAACTGAGCATTGTTTGCTCACTCTTGCTTATAAAATTATAGCTAAAGTTGAGAAGGTCGATGAACCTACTACCAGTAAAGGGAAAGGAAAGATGAACAAGTATTGAATACTTATAAACATGTCGATTTTTATACTGTCAGAATTTATTTTAAATATTGTGATGTAGTTATTTAATTTTTTGCACTTGATATTTTTATTTAAAGGTTAGATGACCTGTGAGATTTTTATTGAACTTATTGATGTAATCCTTTAATTGGAAGGTTTATTGTTAAAATTTTATTATATGTGGGTAGTTAGAAATGAATGTTTTTATCAAGTGAACAACAAATCTTGAGGGAATGAAGTATCCGAATTTGGGGGTTTCACAAGTTAGTATCAAAGCTTTAGGTTATGAACCTTAGGTGGGGAAAAGCCTTAGGGAGTAACCTTTGAAAAGATAGTGGTGATAAACTCTTATCATGTCTTAAGAAAGAAGTAATAAAATAGTTATGTGCTTATGTGATTGCAATCTATGTGCTCATGAGTGTCGAGTAGAAATGATTAGTAATTAAAACTTAAAATTTGTGTTGTCAGGATGGCTAATGTAGGAGAATCCAAGCAGGCTAGGGAGGAAGGACCCAGATGCATAGAGAGGAGGAGCCTCATGACATTCAAGTGATTTGGGAACAACTACTGCCACAAGAGTCATCTCCGTTGGTTACAGTGGTTGAGCAGGAGGGTTTACCTGATGAGGATGATGAGGAGGACCCCGTTGAGCTGCCACAGTCAGATGGGGATGAGGATGATGAGGAAGAAGAGTTTCCACCAAACTCGATTTCAGCCCGTATGTATGACGAATTATACGACCGCAATGTGAAATTTCAGGATAGAGTCGAGGAGTTGGAAGCGATAGTAGTTGAACAGCAGACCTCGATGGCACAAAAGGACGACGAGATCCGAGACCTTGATGTACGCTTGAATAATGTCGAATGGAAGCTGATTCACACTGAAGGAGAAAACGAGAAAATGACAGAGGAGATCGCGGAGCTGAAAAAAAATTAAAAGAAGAATCAAGTAAGAGAGCAAGAGTTGAAGACGCGTATAAGAAAGCTTCTCACCGTGCAGGAGTAGCAGAGGGGGAAGCATGAGCAAAGAAGATCAAGATGGAGGAGATGAATAACGTATTCAACACCATGATTAATCGAGCTCAAGATTGAGTTATGTATTATCCGATTCAGTTCGAGACGTTGTCGTCGTACATGTTAGATCACCATACAATGTTCCGTATTATGGAAGAAGGGCGTCGTAAGGCTACCCAACATCTTAGTAGGACATCGTAGGAAATGTACCTGATGTGCGATTAATAATATGATAAATAATATTTAAATCCCTAGTGATATGTAATCAATGGGATATGATATTAATGTTATCCTGAAACTTTAGTAGTTGAGGAAAGTAATGTAAATAACAGTAATGTTTTTGTTTTTATGTTTTCTAAAAGATTATGAATGAATAAAAGTTAATATTTTATTCAAAGTGGTATGTGTTATGTGATGATCTTTTATGGTGTGCAAGTTAAGTAGAAAATACTTAAAGGAATTGAGTAATAATCTAATGAGTATATTTTAACAGAAAATGCCTCCAAGACGTCAACCACAATAAAGAACCCCTAATGGATCTACCAATAACAACAATGTTGAGGCTAACCCCGTTCAACAGTTAGTGACGTTACTGACGGGCGCATTACAGAATCAACCGCAGAATCAAGCTGTGACATTTAATAACTTGAATGTGGTTGGACCACCAGAATTTCGTGGGTCCATGAATTTAGTTGAGCCACAGACCTGGATCATGGAGATAGATAAAGTGTTTGATGTAGCTAGGGTTGGTGAGAATCAGAAGACTGTTTTTGTAACATTTATATTGAAAGCATAGGCTAGTTATTGTGGCAAGACAATAAAACTCGAGGAGGACAAGGGGTGATGACTTGGGATAGGTTTAAGAAGATATTTTTCGAGACTTATTTCCCAGAGAGTTTGAAGAATCAGATGGATGTGCAGTTTCTTGAACTGAAGCAATGATCAATGACGGTATCAGAGTATGTCGCAAAATTTAACAAATTGGCGAGGTTTGCGCCATAACATGTCAACATAGATGAGCACAAGGGTAGGAGGTTTGAGCAGGGACTGAAACTTTGGTTGTACAGTAGGGTCTCCATGTTTCAGCTGAAGATATTTATAGCAGTACTGGAGAAGGAAATTCTCGCTGAAGATGGAGGCGAGGATGTAACAAGTTTAATCAAGAACAAAGAAGGAAGAAGAATGAAGGCGAGGTAAAGAATAGTGGTGGTAGTGGTGGAAATGGTAACAATAACCTGGAGAGAAAATGGAATGGAAATGTGGGTGCTAGAAACTAGTAGGGTAACCAGTAGAAGAGGAAGTTCGAAGCATGTGCTACATGCGAGAAGTTTCACACGAGTATGTGCTTAAGGGGGAAGCGTGTATTCTTTAACTGTGGCTAGGAGGGTCACATTACCTCAAATTGTAATCAACCCAAGAAGAATGTTTTCTACATGTGCGGGTCAAAGGATCATTTTACTCGTGAGTGCCCTAAAAAGAAAGTTGGAGAGACAACAACAAGCAAGGGAGGTAGCACTGGAGGTACATTAACCATTGCTAGACCAACGTGTTGGGAGACTGCATATTTTGATTTGATGTTTAAAGCAAATGCTCATGATTATATGTAAAGTCATTCAAGTAATACATGTACAAGGACTTAGTGATAGATCAAATTTGTTAGGTTGATCTAAGCTTTTAATGTTTATCATTTTGTAACTGAATGTATAGATGAGGAGATCAAAGATGTTAGGTTGATCTATAACTTGAGATGTTATAGATAGGCTTCGACAAAATTGTAGTCTATCGAGCTGATCTAGTGATTGCTGAAATAAAGGCAAAAATCATAAAGCATCGAGGATCGTAGTGTGTCTGCCTTTAAGGGCCTCTCCGAAAATTGTAGAGTGGTCCAGACATTTGCCGAAGCCAACTCAGAGATTGTAGTGTGCTTTTGGAAATGTAGAGTCTACATGACAAGTAAGTGAAGATCGTAGTGCGCCTAGTTCTTAAGAGAAATCGTAGTGTTCTCGTTTGCTAAGTATCAGATTAAGCATCAAGGTGGCAAGACACCACGATCAGAATCGTAGAGCATTACATGTCTATGTCAGAAGCATCGAGCATTGCCCATTTGTTTAAAGATAAATCCTAACAAATGTGGAATGGGTTATAAACATTGAAGTCCTCACCAGTCTCAATGACACAAAAGATATCCTTAGTATACAACAAAGAAACGTATTGAAGAAGCTAAGGAAAGTACCATGGGTCAGAGGAAAGCACCTTTTCAGGTGTTAGGTGAGATGGCAGTCTGCTGAGTTAGTGGGCCAGAATGCTAATCAGAAGATGTGCAGAAAAGTCTCCATCAAAGTTCAGAAATGTCAAACGCATTTAATGCTTCAACGGATGTCTTCAACAGATACATTTCAAGGATCACATGTATGCAAAACAACTGCAGATGATTAAAAAAAAGCAAGCATTGAACAAAACGCTGATGAACACTCAACGCTCAACCCTACGATCTAAAAAGAGAAAGCTTGCTCAGCTACTCAGTTCTTTCAAGCAAGAGCTTAACGGCAACTGAGTAGCACCAATAAGAATTCAACAATTGTGACACCCCCAAATTCGGGTACTTCATTCCCACATGATTTGGTGTTCACTTGATAAAAACATTTATATCTAATTACCCAATCATAAGAAAATTAAATAATAAACCTTCCCATTAAAGGATTACATTAATAAAAATCTCTCAGGTTATCTAATATTTAAATACAATCATTCAAATGCGAAAAATTAAATAACTTCATTACAATAATTAAAATAAAGTCTGACAATAAAATGTTAACATGATTACAAGTCTTCAATACTTGTTCATCTTTCCTTTCCCTTTACTGGTGCTACGTACATCGACCTTCTCAACTTTAGCTATAATAGTTATATAAGCAAGAGTGAGCAAACAAAGCTCACTTGAAATGACAATGAATAAAATCTTTACAACAACTGCCAAATAACCGGCTCAATAGAACTGAACAAAATGCTTTATCAATGACAATCAGAATCATGAAATATTTATCTGAGGGTCATAAGACCACGAACTATGTTCACAGTTATAAGTAATATTTCAACTTAAACTTTAACAGTCCTAAGAGTATAGGGACTCCTCGTACTTAGGGGGATCAGCACTTCGTATACTGTATTGTTCACAAACATTTCAACGCTATGCATAAATTATCCCATAATAATAGGGTTGTTCATCTCAGCATTTAGAGTACAAGTTTTCCCCAAAGTAAGTTTGGTTTGATACGTTTCAAGATAATTTAGAATTCAACGGTCATCAACTAAGGATTAGTTGAATAAAAAGTTAATAATGTTATGCTATGGAATAATTATAACTGAATCGACATTGTAAATTAAGGTCATGCTTTAGGAATAATCTAATAGCATAAACATTGAATAGTATAACATACCTTGCTTGAAAAATATTAAGCTAAGGTTTAAATCTTATTTAAAATTGAGTATTGAGTATACATAACAAATAGTAAATTGAACGATAAAAACTTTAATGTATCAGAATATAGAAACTTGCATGCTAAATGACAAGTTAAAGATAAGATACTTGCGTTCAATACACGAAGTGAAAGAAGTTAAGAAACTTGCATAATTTTAATCGAACTAGAAACAATAAACTTGCTCAACGAAACAAGTTAAAAACAAGAATAACTTGCTCAATATAATCGAGATAGGGTAAGTAAACTTGTTCAATGTAACAATAGATTTAGAGAACTTGCGTAATGATAATCAAGGTAGAGTAAGAACTTGCCTTGAGTGTAGCTAAACCGTAACAATTTGATTCACAATATCCTAATCACATATCATTAGGATACAATTAATCATTACAAATACTCTAGAAGATCTATTTCATGTATGGCTTGATTCTAAATCACATAATCAAGTTACACCAATAAAATAATAATAACACTCGTTTAGTATTAATAATATGCTCATTCTTAGCACTATAGTACCACAATAACAAAAATTATATTTTTAATAGTCACAGTATTGCATTACATCAACAATTACAGACTTTGTGCAAAAACAAAAGTCATTTCTGGACATTCTGTTAACCGGCGCTGCGGCACCACAGTTTGTACTATGGGCGACGCAGCAGCGCGGTATTAGCACTGCGGCGCGAAACCCAGGCCATGGGTCGGCGCTGCGGCGCGAAAGTCGGGCTTCGGCTCTGACTTTGGCGCTGAGGCGCGAAATTTAGAGTTGGGGCACAGATTTTGGCGCTGAGGCTTCGAGCTTACAGAACCCAACACGAACAACAGAACAAACCTAAAACCTGTCAATTTAGCAGCTAATTTAACATATATAACTTACGAAATTTACACATAACCTTTACCCAGCATATATATACCAATTTAAAACAATTAAACAACAATTTTATAAAGATTAAATCCTTGAATGACATATTTTAAAACCAAAACTCCATGTTTGATATTGCTTGACACAGTGAACACGATAACCACAATTATACATCAAACTGATTCCTTTGAACTACGTTATCTGTATTACTTAACAAACTAATTAACATATTCACACTTCAATTTTACAATTAGCATACAATCATATATATATTCATACCTATATTCAAACCATGTTCATACATATATTCACTGTAAAACGCAATTTCTTTTCTTGCAGACTAAATTTAGCATACAATCTTATATATATGTTAAGCACACACACACACACACACACATATATATATATTTATATATATGCTAGTATAACAATTACAATTACAAATACACATAATTTCCTAACCAATTATAAAAACTTGGTTACAAAAAATTTTGTAAAAACTTTATGTGACGCCCCCAAAATTAGGTATACATCACCCATCTTGGGTCGTCAGATACATAGTACAGAATATAAATACAACTTACTAATACAACTGTCGTGTACAATACGACAAAACATAAACTGTGAGTTTGAATACAAATATTATCTTCTATAGAGTATTCATACTCAAAAGGAGTCCTCATTACATTTATTAGCACACTATTACATAGAATAGTGAGGACTACTAACTAATACTATTATTCGAACCATCACTCCGTTCCCCGACTTGCCCCAGCTACGTTCTCATTTCTTGAAGAGAACAGTGAAAGAAAGTGTGAGCTCAACTAGCCCAGTAAGAAATATTATGACTAAGATAATACAGAATAAATTATCATTAGCCTTCAACAATGTTAAACTGATAAAATATAATAGACATCAAGTTTAACTGCAGTGGAACAAGCAATCCATTAAAAGAGTCAAGTAGAAAATAAACTCTACTATCTTTTATGATTTAAAAAGTTTTTCAACACTATTATCGCTGTGACTCAGCTTAATAAAATAATCCACATCATCGAATCACCCCTGCACTACGGCTAAGGATATTCGTGTATTCAATAATGGTCATGATCATGCCAACAACTGTCCATCAATGCACTACGGGCCAATGATGACTTTTACCACATCATTTGTAACATTACGGTCATGATTATACCGAATAATCCCTAGTCATAATCATACCAAGTCCATCTATGCACTACATGCCACAGATGACTTTCAACATTTTATAAACATGAGGATGATAACAATGATATAAGAATTCAATAAAACAAGTTCAAGAATTAATTTATCCAAGAATTAATAACGTCCAAATTGTCAACATGATACTGCTTTGTGGAGTAAAATTCAAGAATGCTTAGAAGAATATTTTCATGAAAAGATACTGGATGAAACACAATTATCAAGGATATTCCACAAATTTTATGGAGTATAGAAGTCAAAACTTAACCAACTGAGTACAATAAAGAATGGAATAACAAAAGAAATCACCATGCATGCGATAGACCGCACAAACAGGTTATTCCAACAGAATAATAAATAATGGAACCAGGTCCGGCGTAAACGCACAGACAGGATATTCCGACAGAATAATAAATAATAGAACCAGGTCCGGCGTAAACGCACAGACAAGATATTCCGACAGAATAATAAATAATGGAACCAGGTCCGGTGTAAAACACACAGACAGGATGTTCCAACAGAATAATAACAAGACGGAACCAGGTCCGGTGTAAAACACACAGACAGGATGTTCCAACAGAATAATAACAAAAACGGAACCAGGTCCGGTGTAAAACACACAGACAGGATGTTCCAACAGAATAATAACAAAAACGGAGCCAGGTCCGGTGTAAAACACACAGACAGGATGTTCCAACAGAATAATAGAAGAATGTCACCAAGTATAGGGTAGACCGCGTATACAGGTTATTCCAACAGAATAATAAGAAATGGAATAACAATAGTTCTCTTCATGAATAAGAAAGAATAACACCCCTTACCGTTTTAAAGAAGAGCTGAAATAAGGAAGTAGTTAAGTAGCAGAATGCTCTTCTTCTCTCTCTCTATAGTTTCTCTCTCTAGAGTTCAGTGAATTCGTAAGAAATAATGAAGGAATGAGCTGCTATTTATAGAAAAATAGAATGCATAGTAACTAATCCATGAACGGTCCAGATTGATTACTTTAATCTGACGGTCCATATTTAAAGAAAAATCTTTTAAATAAAATATAATATATTCTATTTATAGAATAACTTTAATAAAGTATTCTGTTTTATATAAAAAGATGTTTCTGTTTTATTACGTTAATAATACGAATAAAATAAAACGTCATTATCGCTAAATAATTCATATTATTAACTGACAATAATTGAATCAAACTGAGTGACTTCTTACATAAGTATTAACAATCAATACCGTGTGCTACTATGCAACCACACGTATTACTGTACTTTTACTACCGAGTAGTTCAACAGTAACAATGGTAAAACTTCCGCCGTTATTTTTAATAAAATATTTTTGTCGTTTTCTCAATCCGACAATAATTCCGTTGTGGGGTCCACCAATGATTGTGTCGTTGTACGAATATTCCTTGTTAAAACGAATATTCCCCGACCAATCGAATATTATATAACAACTTGCGTACTTTGCAAAATTTATAAATATTACCCACAACTATAATATTATATCAAATTAACTCCATAATATTCAAAAATGATATTTATAGAAAATTCATCTTTATTTATAAAAGTTGGGGTCTTACACTTTATACACAGTGAAATTCAAGAACACAAAGACTTAGAAATTATGGCGTAAATCATATATGTTAAGGTTATGTAACATACATTTTGTTGCTTAAGAAATCCTTGCTTAATACCAGAAACAATTGTTTGCAAACTCAAGAACTCTCTCTTGATTCTTTCTCTTAGACTCTCTATTTTCTCTGACGATTTTCCTTTCTTCTGTATTTTTCTTTTTAGGCTTAGGTTTAGTCCAAATACACTATACGTAATATTAAAACAAAACTAACGCCCGCTTTTCAAACATTTAAAAAATTGACGTTATATTAAATATACTAATAAGTTATCAGTTACCAAAAATTAATATATATTATTTATATTTTATTTATTTAATTTATATTATTAATAATTCAACATCCAAAAATCCAAAAGCCATAAGGCTTCATTTGGTAAAACTGTTTAAAATTTAAAGACTTAATATATTTAAGCCTTGTTTGGCAAAACTAAATTAAACTCCTTTAATTTATTTTAACAACTCATTTATAGTAAAGTTATTTGTCACACTTTATTTAATTAAGTTTTCATACTTAATTTAATTAATCCTAATAAAAATTTATTGAATAAATCATTTAATCATTATAAACTCTCTAACCTAATTATTAAATTAAATTAGAATATTATCTCATAATAATTAATTTCCTTAACCCATTAATTATTTATGAAACAAATAATTAACTAACTCAAATCAAATCAAAATAAATAATTATTTATTCAACAATAAACACATCCATTAAATATTTATATAATTCAATAAATATTTAAATATTAGAATTAAAAATTCTGGATTGTTACATCATTCCCTCTTTGCAAGGATTCTGTCCCCAGAATCATAATTCAAACAAATCATTCGTCACATTCTTCCCTACTTACAAAGATTATGTTCCCAGAATCAAAGACACAAATTAAACAAATAACTCAGGGTATTCTTTCATCATTTTATCTTCGAGTTCTCACATAGCTTTTTCAGCACCGTGGTTCCTCCATATCACCTTCACAAAAGGTATCACCTTATTCCTGAGCACTTGTTCTTTCTTGTCGACTATCTGGATAGGAACCTCTTTATAAGACAAGTCTTTATCAAACTGCAATGGTTCGTACTCGATCACGTGCTTGTAATCGGGTTTAACGGTCGTCGCACCGAAACATTTAAAACATTGTGAACGTTTTCCAACGCTGGAGGTAAAGTTACCTCGTAAGACACTTCTCCTACTCTTCGCAACACTTCGAAGGGTCCAATAAACCTCAGGCTTAGCTTTCCCTTTTTACCGAAATAAATTTTTCCCTTCCAAGGAGAAACTTTTAAGAACACGTAATTTCCTATGTCGAATGCATGATCTTGTCTGTGTTGATCAGCATACTTCTTCTGTCTGTCTTGAGCTACCAATCTTGTTCTAATGAGTTTGACAACCTCAGCAATTTGTTGTACGAGTTCTGGTCCTAACAGTTGGCGTTCAGTGACTTCATCCCAGCAAATTGGATGTGACGCCCCTAAAATAGGTATACATCACCCATCTTGAGTCGCCAAATACATGGTACATAATTTAAATACAAACTTCTTTTATACAGTACGACAAAACTTAGCTGAGAGTTTCAAAACGGATAATGTCTCGTAGAGAGTATCCAAACTTAAATAAAGTCCTCATTACAATTATTATCACACTATTTCACTGAATAGTGAGGACTACTAATGCAAACATCTGGACTGTCACTCCGTTCCCCGACTAGTTCCAGCTACGTTCTCATTTCCTGAAGAGAACAATGAAAGCAAAAGGGTGAGCTCAACTAGTCCAGTAAGAAATATTATGACTAAGATAATACATAATAAATTATCGTTAGCCTTCAACAGTATTAAACTGATAAAATATAATAAACATCAAGTTTAACTGCAGCGGAACAAGCAATCCATTAGAAGAGTCAAGTAGAGCATTATATCTACTATCTTTTAAGATTTTAAAAGTTTATCATCAATTTTATCGCTGAGACTCAACTTAATAAATAAACCACATCATCGAATAATCACTGCACTACGGGCCAAGGATATTCATGTAATCATTAATGGTCATGATTATACCGAATAATCCCTGGTCATAATCATACCAACAACTGTCCATCAATGCATTACAGGCCAATAAGAATTTTTACCACATCATTTGTAACATTACGGTCATGATTATATCGAATAATCCCTGGTCATAATCAAACCAATCAATAGTACATCTATGCACGTAAGCCACATATGACTTTTATCACAACATAAGCACGAGGACGATGACAATGATAGAAGAATTCAATTAAAAGAAAACAAATGATAAATTTTTAAAGATTATAACTTAATTTATCTAGAGTTCAATAATGTCCAAATTGTCAACATGATACTTCTTTGTGGAGTAAAATTCAAGAATAATATTGTATCAAAAATGATTTGGACAACAAAGAAATTAATTTTTTTGTCATGAATAATTCCTAGGGTGAATAGTACCCGAGTGAATAGTACCCCGTGAATAATACTTCGAAAATAGTACCCCGTTAATAATACTTTATGAATAGTACTTGTGAATAGTACTCGTGAATGGTACTTTATGAATAGTACATGTGAATAGTACTTTGTAAATAGTACCATAAAAATGAATACTACTCATGGACAGTACTCCGGAATGAAAAGCTTAAAATTTAGCAAGAATGTGCAGAAAATATCCTTGTGAAACGATACTAGATAAAGCACAAATTTCAAGGATATTCTACTAATTTCACAGACTATAAAAGCAATAATTTAACAAAATGATGGTATAATCAGGAATACGAGACGAAATAATATTACTCACATACTACAGAGTATGGAAGACAATATTATTTCTATGAATACTGAAAAAAATAATATCCCTTACGAATATGAAAGAAATAATACCCCTTACTCAGAAGAAGACTGGATACTAGAATAGTTAGGTAGCAGACTTCTCTTTTACTTTCTCTCTAAAGCTTTTCTCTCTATAGCTTCTCTTTCTATAATTGCTCTTGCGAGTCTCAGTGAATTGGTGAGAATGAAAGAAGAATGAGCTTCTATTTATAGGAAAATATAGTTTCGATAATTGCACGTTTTCGGGCTCAAAATATTACAGTATAATACCTTCATCTTTTCCTATATTTTTAATTTAGTCCTGCAAGTATTATCAAACTTGCACCACCTCCCCTAATAGTACATCTTGTGAATTAATAGTACAATCATGTGAATAAATAGTACAATCATGTTAAAAAAAATTAATTACAGTATTGTACCTTCATCTATACCTCTATTTTTAATTTAGTCATGTAAGTATTATCAATCTTACACCACCTCCCCTAATAGTACATGAATGTGAATCAATAGTACACACATGTGAAAAAATAGTTATAAACATATGAATTAATAGCAATTAATTGTTCATATATCAGATTAATTGCCCGATTGGTCAATATAACCTCCCGACATCCATTATTATCGAAATAGATGTCATTTTCCACTAACACTTATAATCCCAACACAATGGAAATATCAATTTCATCTTTAATCAACACAAACTTATTCATCATTAATATTATAACTCACAATATTTAACAACCAGATCATTCCCAGGAAAGAGGGGGCATTTTGATAAAGATTTCTCCCTATTGGCTCACAATTAGGTGACCAAACCTCTTCTTGACAGAACTTTTTAGGCATTGTCAATATTACAAATAATAATAAGAATAACTTTATCGTCTCAATTATTGATTTAATAATATAAGATATTATGCAGATGATACTGTGACAATAATTGAATCAATAATATGAGAGATATTATGCAGCAACTACTGTAGCAATAATTGAGTATAACTGAGTGACTTCTCACGTAAGCATCAATATTCAATACAGTGTGCTACTACACAACCACGTGTATTATTGTACTTTTACCACCGGGTAATTCAACAGTTTAACGGTAAAACTTTCGCTGTTATTTTTATAAAAAGATAATTCTGTCATTTTCTAACTATGACAATACTTCTGTTGTGGGGTCTACCAATGATTGTGCCGTCGTACAAATATTCCCTGTTAAAACGAATATTCTCCGACCAATCAAAAATTATATAACCACGTGCTTACTTTGTAAAATTTATAAATAATACCCACAATTATAACATTATATCAAATCCACACCATAATATTCAAAAATATATTTTGAGAAAAATTAATCTTTATTCATAAAAGTTGGGGTCTTACAACCTCCCCTTCTTATGAAATTTCGTCCTCGAAATTAGGGTGTGTACCTGGTATGTCGAAGATGTGAGGATACCTTGACTTCATTTTAGATTCTAACTCCCAGGTCATTTCCACAGGATCGTGGTTTCTCCACAAAACTTTAACTTGAGGTATAACCTTGGAGCGTAGAATATGATCCTTCTTATCCAAGATTTTAACAGGTACCTCTTCATGCGTTAAATCTTCTGCTATCTCGTCCGGTTCTAATTCACTAATGTGGTTCGGGCCTTTCACATATTTACGTAACATATATATGTGAAAAACGTTATGAACACGAGGCATATTTGGCGGTAAGGCGAGTCTATAGGTCACAGTTCCTACTCGATCGAGGATTAAAAATAGGCCAATGAATCAAGGTTTGAGCTTTCCTCTCTTTCCAAATCTCGTAACTCCTTTCCATGGAGCAACACGTAACAACACATGATCTCCAATATTGAATTCCACGTCCTTTCGAAGAAGATTAGCATAACTCTTTTGTCGATCTTGTGAGGTTTTTATACGTTGTCGGATCGTTTGAATCTTTTCCATAGTCATACGTACCAACTCCGGTCCCAACAACGTTGTTTAACCCACCTCATCCCAGCATACTAGACAACGACACTTTCTTCCATACAACGCCTCAAATGGAGCCATGCCAATACTTGCTTGATAATTGTTGTTGTAGTTAACCTCCACCAATGGTAAGAACTTGTCCCAACTTCCTTTGAAGTCAAGGACATAAAGTCTTAACAAATCTTCAAGAGTTTGAATAGTCCTCTCCGACTGCCTATCCGTTTAAGGATGATATGCCGCACTAACTTGTAAATCCATGCCCATAGCTTTTTATAAACTAACCAAAAATCGTGAAGTGAGTCTTGAGTCTCAATCAGAAACTATGGATATAGGCATACCATGAAATCTTACAATCTTATTTATGTACATACGAGCAAGACGTTCAAGTGTATAAGTTTTTTGCATCAGTAAGAAGCGAGCAAACTTGGTCAATCTATCAATAATGACCCAAATCGCATCAACGCCTTGAGAAACCTTGGGAAGACCAGTAACAAAATCCCTGGTAATATGCTCCCACTTCCATTCTGGAATTTTAAGTGGTTGTAATGGACCTTTTGGCACTTGATGCTCTGCCTTGACTCGGTGACAAGTTAGACACCTTGAGATAAACCCCGCTATCTCTCTCTTCATATTGATCCACCAAAATGTATGTCGAAGGTCACGATACATTTTTATACTCCCAGGATGGATCGCAAATGGTGTTTTGTGCGCCTCTATCATAATTTTATACTTCAATTCAGAATCGTTAAGAACACAAAGTCTGGAGTTGACTCGAAGTATTCTTTATTCATCGATTCTTGCTTCCAGAATAGCACCTTCTTGCACTTTCTGCCTCATATGCATCAGCTCTAGGTCTGTAGCTTGAGCAGCTATAACTTTATCGATTGAAGTCGGTTCTACTCGTATATTCTCCATCATCACATGGGTCCCTGGAGTCTTTAACTCTATCGCCATCCTTTGTAAGTTAAACAAAATGGGCCTTTGCGTTGACAATATTACACTCGTACCCGCATATGATCTTCTACTCAATGCGTCAGCTACTACGTTCGCTTTTCTTGGATGGTATTGAATGGTATAATTGTAATCTTTCAATAGATCAAGCCATCGTTATTGCCACATGTTGAGTTCCTTTTGAGTAAAGAAATATTTGAATCTTTTTATTATCCGTATAGATCTCCACCTTCTCTCCACACAGGTAATGCCTCTAAATCTTAAGCGCAAAAACGACAGCTGCCAACTTTATATCATGAGTAGGATAATTCCTCTCATATTCCTTGAGTTTTCGTGAGGCACAGGCTATGACTTTCCCATGTTGCATGAGAACACATCCTAACCCTTTGCTTGATGCATCACTATAGATGACAAATCCCTCCGAGCCAGATGGTATTGTTAGAACAGGTGCTGAAATGAGCCTCCTCTTGAGTTCTTGAAAACTCTTCTCACATTCTTCGCTCCAACTGAATTTTGTATCTTTTCGAATCAGCTGAGTTAATGGAGTAGCGATTCGAGAAAATCCTTCCACGAACCTCCGAGAATAACCATCTAAGCCCAAAAAGCTACGTACTTCGGTCACTGACTTAGGTTGCTCCCAGCTTTGAATTGTTTCAATCTTTGTCGGGTCGACAGATATTCCATGATTTGATAACACGTGCCCAAGGAATGCTACTTCCTCAAGCCAGAACTCGCATTTCTTCAACTTGGCATATAACTTGTTCTCACGAAGCTTTTGGAGTATCAGCCTCAAGTGTTTCTCATGATCTTCACGGCTTTTGGAGTAAATGAGGATGTCATTAATAAAGACAACCACAAAGTGATCCAAATATTCCTTGAATACTCGGTTCATCATATCCATGAAGGCAGCAGGAGCATTAGTCAATCTAAAAGACATGACTAGGAATTCGTAATGCCCGTAACATATTCTGAAAGTAGTCTTTGGAATGTCATCAGTTTTAATCTTCAACTGATGATATCCAGAACGAAGATCGATCTTTAAAAAGAATTTGGCACCTTGCAACTGGTCAAATAGAACATCAATACGAGGCAACGGGTACCTATTTTTGATGGTGACGTGATTCAACTCCCGATAATCAATACAAAGTCGCATACTTCCATCTTTCTTCTTCACGAATAGAACAGGAGCACCCAAGGAGACGTACTAGGTCGAATGAAACTGATATCTAACAATTCCCGTAGTTAGGTTTTTAACTCCTGAAGTTCAATAGGAGCCATTCGATATAGGGCTTTGGAAATGGGTTTTGTACCGGATTCAAAGTCGATACAAAATTCAATTTCACGCTCTGGGGTAGGCCAGGAAGTTCTTCAGGGACACATCAGGAAATTTATTATCAATAAAAATATCATTCAAATCTGACGTTTTTTTGTTTAAATATGTGACATGTGCTAAGAAATCTTGACATCCGTTTTTTAATAAACGAATAATTTTATGGCTTGATATGACAGTGATTGACTTTAGTGGTTTGGTTGCTTGAATTCACATAATAGGTTGGTTAGGAATATGAAAGCTAACAACCTTACGAAAAAGAATCGATTTTAGCATGATGAGTAGTTAACCAATCAATTCCTAAAATCACATAAAATGCAAGTATTTTTAAAGAGATAAGATCGACAGGTAACGTACGGTTATCGATTTGAATCAAACAAGACTTATAAACAGTGGATGTAATGAAGGTTTCTCCCAATAGAGTTTCAACAGATAAATCAAAGTCTAATTTCTCCAAAGTTAAATTTAAATGTTAAGCGTAAGTAGGAGAAATAAAAGAATGGGTAGAACCGATATCAAATAAGGTATATACTTTGCTGGAGTTTATGATTAGCTTACCCGTGATCACCTCGTTCGGATTCCTCGCTTTTTGGGAGGTTACGACAAACGCTCTCCCTTGAACTACCGATTTTATATTGTTTGGGACAGTCTTTGATGCCTCCATCCAAGCTGAACTTAACTTCGGTGCACGACAAAATCTGGCTAGGTGACCTTCTCTTCCACAATTGTAACATGCCTTGGACTGTTGCGTACAGTTTGGACTAATGTGTCCCTCCCCTCCGTATTTGTAACATACGACCGACAATCATTCTTATTCCTTAACAACAGGTGCTCGTGTTGGCGTCTTTCCATCATTATTGAATTTCCTCTTCATGAAATTTTCACTTCTATTATCTTGGCCATGATTACCACCGAAGTGGATACCATTTCTAGCATGTTGATTCCCTCCACGTTTGTTGTCACCGCTTCGATGACTGCTACCACTGGTATTATCATTTTGTCAGTTGCTCTCTCTTAGTTAGGTTGACTCGTTATCGCGCTCCAATAACTAAGCCCCATTTACAACATCTGAATACAAACATAGTTTGTGAGAAATTAAGTATTGATGTATATCGGGTTTCATACCTCTTAGAAACATCCGTGTCATTCTCTCCCCATTATCAACCAAGTGGGACCCAAACCGGGATAACTCGGCAAACTTAGCTTCGTACTATAACACGGTCATATTTTTCTGCTCCATCTTGATGAACTCTACCTCCTTCGTGTGACGAATACTTTCGGGAAAGTACTTGTCGTTGAACAGTTCTTAGAATTTCTCCTAAGACATCTTCAGTGCGGCAGATTGAGTATGGCTTATCGATTCCCATCAGTAATCTGCCTCTCCTCACAACATAAAGGTGGCAAAGGGAACCTTTTGCTCCTCAGAGCATCCCAAGATATCAAATATCTTGGTGATCTACTTTATCCACGTCTCTGCCTTAAGTGTTTTTGGCTCTCCAATAAACTCCGGTGGTCCCAGCTCCTTGAACTGTTTAGCGGTGACTGTAACATTCCATATTTTTTTAAAATGTAAGTTATAAATATTTATTGATTTATATAAATATTTAGTGGATATGTTTATTGTTGAATAAATAATTGTTCAATTTGAGTGATGTGGTTTATTTAATTATTTGTTGAATAAATAATTAAATATTAAATATTAAATATTTATTGGCAATATTAAATATTTATTGAATTATATGGCAATTTGAGTTGATGTGATTTAATTAATTATTTATTGAGTAAATAATTAAGGAGCTAAATAAATTAGTTGTTATGAGATTTTAGATTTATTAATTTAATAAGCTAGAGAGTTTATAATGATTTTAAATAAATAATAATATTTAAATGAGAAATTGTAGTTTGAAATGTTAGTTGATTAAATGAAATTATAATTGTAAAAAGAATTATAATTGTTTATGTGTTAAAGTAATTTAATAGAGTAATGTTTTTATTTGATTTATTTAATTAAATAAAGTGTGACTAATAGTCTTGCTATAAAAGAGTTATTAAAATAAGTTAAAAGAGTTTATTTTAGTTTGCCAAACATGCCTTATTGCATAATAAGTCTTTAATCTATTAGTATTTTACCAAACAAGGAGTAAGGATTAAGGGTTATTTTACTTAGACTAGCCAAACAAGCCTTATGGCTTTTAAATTTCAAAACTTATATAACTGATATATTTATATCAGTACTTATATTATATAATTAACATATATTATTACTATATACGTTATATTTTATAGTACGTATGTTAGAGAGAAAGAAAGAACACAAAGGAAGAAGAAGAAGAAAAGAAGAAAAGTGAGAGAATTCTAGAGAGAATTGAGAGATTATTAACAGGTTTTGGAGAAAAGCTTGACAATCAAAGAGTTAGGACCATCATCTTCTTCATAATCCAAGGTAGACCATCTTCTTCTTTACAAAACTCTAAAAGTTTTTTTTTCCCAAAAAGTTTCTGTGAAAAAATTTATGAAAAGAAATTTTGGTTGTTTTGGTTATAAGTTTATATAATTAGCAATTGTAGATGTGTTTCATGAGTTATGCATGATTATATAGAGTTTAATTCATGTATGTATATATTTTATGAAGAAATTGTTTTACAGAGAATTTTATGAATGAGAATGGGTTATTTTTAAAATGGAAATTAAGGTTTAATTAGTTGTGGTATTGATAAATTGATTATAAGAATTGCTAGAGTGTAAAATCATAATCATGATGCTTGGAAATTTCTGTTTTGATTGAATAACAAAATCACAGTATTGGTTTTCATGAAAAATATCAAAATATAGAGTTTTGCCAAAAATATTAAAATTGGGTGTTGAATATTTGATGTTTGTGCTAATTGATGAGTAGAAACATGTTAGAAGTCGTTAGTATACGATTATATGATGTCTATATGCAATTTACATGATAATCAGTCTATTAGATTCGAGCTTTTTGGCCAAATTGGTTTTTCTGGTACTGTTGCCGAGGCTGTCGCCGGATTCTGGAGTCTGGCGCCGCGGCGCGACTCCAGTAGTACTTTAGTGGCGCCGTAGCGCCATGTCCGCGCCCCAGCGCCATGATTCGCGCCCCAGCGCCATGTTCGCGCCCCAGCGCCGTGGCCCGCGCCCCAGCACCGTGTCCCGCGCCCCAGCGCCACTGTTCCGCGCCCCGGCGCCGGAAAAGTGGCCTAGTTGGGCAGTTTTGGCCTCCTGTAGTAAAACGGCCATAACGTTTTCATACGAACTCCGATTTAGGTAATTCAATATGATTCGGAAAGAGGACGAGTAGACCTACAACTTTCATTCTTTAAGTTTTTTTATTTAATGTCTGTAACAGTAGTCAAAATGGTCATCTTTATGACTGTTGTGTATTTAGAGCCAATCGGAGGGCGTCGGGATGCACGAATGCAAGTGCAACCCTTTGGGTATTAGTATAACTTAATGATAACATGTTGGACATGTATTAGGGTGTTATATTAAGTTGTTAATGTACACGTGGTGTAATGGCATGATCATTTAAGTAGTTGTAATAAAGCTAAAATGTAATGTTCATGAAAGATGTGCTGTGTTTAAACTTAAACTTAGTTAGTAGCTATACTAAGAGTAATAAAGGAACTCATAAAGGTAATGTTAGTATAACTAATGTGTATTGTCAATGCATATGGTATGTGTAGGACTTGGGGTGAACGTGAATAGTAATTGTTTAATCTACACACGAGGCAAGTTCCCTAACCTTTTCTACTTTATTATTCAGCAAGGTTACTTTTCACTGTTATGTTATACTTATGCAAGTTCTCTAACTCCAAACTTCATTGTGCAAGTTTGAATTCGTTAAACACATTATCGCTTTAATTCCATTTCAATTGTACAAATTGCTAACTTTACACTTTCGTAGAGTTAGATTGTTTATTGTTGATTAAGCTCGTGTATCTATTGGTTTATGAGGATGCATGTTATGATTATTCCATGATTATGCTATTAAATTATTCCTAAAGCATGATGTTAGTTTATAAATATCAATTCAACTATGATTATTCCATAGTATACAGTTATGTTGTTTGTAATCAACTAACCCTTAGTTGATTACCGTTGAATTCTAAATTACCCCATGATGTATCCAAACCAAACTCACTTTGGTACGGACTTGTATTCTAAATACTGAGAAGAACAACTCTTTTATAAGAGGTTACGCTTAGCGTTGAAATGATTGTGCACAATACATTATACGAAGGGTTGATCCCCCTAAGTACGTGAAGTCCTTATAGTCTTATGACTGTTAAAGTTTAAGTTGAAAATTTACTTATAACTATGGACATGATTCGTGGTCATTAGACCCTCAGTAATTGATTAAAGTTTTTAGAAAGTAATAGAATCTATTGTTTAGTTCTATTAAACCTAATGTTGGTACATGATGTAAAGTTAACTGATTTACTTATTGTTATTTCAAGTGGGCCTTGTTTGCTCACTCTTGCCTGTAAAATTTCTTACAGCTAAGGTTGAAACTGGTGATGTACCTAGCACCAGTAAAGGGAAAGAAAAGATGAAACAATGCTGAAGACCTGTAATAGATTGAATAGTTTATTTTCAGACTTGTTTAAAGATTGTAATTTTAATTATTCCGCATGAATGAATGAATGTTTGTAAAGGTTAGATAACCTGGGAGATTTCTTTTATTTAAGTTTAATCCTGTATGGGCAGGTTTTCTTTTATTATTCCATTCTATTATGATTGGGTAGTTAGAAATGAATGTTTTGATTACGTGAACACCAAATCTTGAGGTAATGAAGTACCGGGATTTGGGGGGTGTCACAGGTTGGTATCAAAGCTTTAGGTTATGAACCTTAGGTGGGGGGAAAAGCCTTAGGAAGTAACCTTTTGAAAAGATAGTGAAGAAAACTCTTATCGAGTTTCAAGGAAGAAGTAATAAAACACTTATGTGCTTATGTGTTTATAACTTATGTGCTCGCGAGTGTCGAGTAGAATGATTAATAACTAAAACTTTAAAATTTTGTTGTCAGGATGACTAATGTCGGAGAATCTAGTCAGACTAGGGAGGAGGGACCTCAAATGCCTATAGAGGAGGAGCCTCGCGACATTCAGGTAGTTTGGGAACAACTACTGCCACGGGAGTCAGCCCCGTTGGTCACAGTAGTTGAGGATGAGGATGATGATGTGGAGACAGACGAGGAGGATCCCATTGAGTTACCGCAGGAGAATGAGGATGGCGAGGATGAGGAGGAAAGGATTCCGCTCAACTCGATTGCTGGACGTGTATACGATGAGGTGCATGACCGTAACGTGGAACTTTAGGATATAGTTGAGGAGTTACAGGAGATAGTAGCTGAACAACAGACTACAATTACATAAAAAGACGGCGAGATCCAGGATCGTGATGAACGACTGACAAACGCCGAGGAGAAGCTGATGCAGACTGAAGGAGAAAAGGAACAACTGATCGAGACGGTCGTGGAACTGAAGAAAAAGCTGAATGAAGAAGCTACCAAGAGGGCGAGAGCTGAAGACGCATACGAGGAAGCTTATCAACGAACTGGAAGAGCAGTAAGGGACGCACAAGCAAAGAGGATGAAGATGGAAGAGATGGATAAAGTATTCAACACCGTGATCAATCGAGCTCAAGATCGGGTCATGGGTTATCCAATTCAGTTCGAGACTCTACCATCATAAGTGTTAGATCGCCGAACCATGTTCCGTGTTATGGAAGAAGAGCGTCAAAAGGCAACTGATTATCTTAATAGATCATCGTAGGAAATTTGTCTGTTTTGCAAATAATAAGTGTTAAATAATGTGTAAGTCCCGAGTGTTAAGTAACCATGGGATATGAGAATGATGTTGTTGCCCTAAAACTTTTGTAGTTTAGGAAAGTAATGTAGATAGCAGAGATGCTATTGTGTTATGTTTTCAAAAAGTTATGAATAAATAAAAGTTATTATTTTATTCAAAGTGTTATGTGCTATGTGATTATTTCTTTGTTGAGGCAAGTTAATTAGAAATACTTAAAGAAGTTGAGTAATGGCCTAATAGATGTTTTATTTTAAACAGAAAATGTGTCCCAGACGTCAACCAACACGACAGAGAACCACCGAAGAAGCTAACGACAATGTTGATGTGAATCCCGTTCAACAACTAGTGGCACTATTGACAGGAGCGTTGCAAAATCAACCTCAAAACCAAGGCACAACGTTTAAGGAGTTTAAGGCGATCGGACCACCTGAATTTCGTGGGTCAATGAATCCGGTCGAGGCACAAACCTGGATTATGGAAATAGAGAAGGTGTTCGATGTCGCTAGGGTAGGGGATGAGTAGAAGACTACTTTCGCAACTTTCATGTTGAAAGCAGAAGCTAGTTATTTGTGGCAAGCTAATAAAACTCGGGAAGGACCAGGAGTGATGACCTGGGATAGGTTCAAGGAGTTGTTCTTCGAGACCTATTTCCCAGAGAGTTCAAAGAGTCAGCTGGAAGTACAGTTTCTGGAGCTGAAGCAAGGGACGATGTCGGTATCCGAGTATGCCGCAAAATTCAACGAATTGGCGAGGTTTGCGCCATATCAGGTTAGCACAGACGAACGCAAGGCGAAGAGGTTTGAACAGAGACTGAAGCCCTGGCTGTACAGTAGGGTTTCCCTGTTCCAATTGAAGACGTTTGCAGCAGTGATGGAGAAAGCAGTACTCACTGAAGGTGGAGGCGAGGCGGTGACAAAATTTAACCAGGAACAAAAGAAGAAGAAGAATGAGAATGAAATGAAGAATGGAGGTGGCAGCAGTGGGAATAACAACAACAACAGCAACAACAACAGCTTGAAGAGGAAGTGGAATGGGAACGGGGGAGCTGGAAACCAGCAGGGTAATCAGCAAAACAAAAAGTTTGAAGCATGTGCGACATGCGGGAAATTTCACAAGGGTGCGTGCTTGATGGGGAAACGAGTTTGCTACAATTGTGGCCAGGAGGGTCACATCGCCCCAAATTGCACTCAACCAAAGAAGAAGGCGTGCTTCGCGTGCGGATCCAAGGATCATTTTGCTCGTGAATGCCCTAAGAAGAAGGAGGGAGGAACAACCAGAAGCAATGGAGGTAACAATGGAAGTACATGGGCTATTACAGGACCTGCAGTATCAAACAAACCCACAGCCAGAACCTTCAACATGACTGTGCAAGATGCTGTGCAATCAAAAGATGTGGTGTCAGGTATTATCCCAATCAATGATATTAATGCATATGTATTATTTGATTCGGGTGCTACTTGCTCGTTTATATCTGATGAATTTGCCAAGAGGCTAGAATTGCCTAGAGAAGAACTGAATTTTCCTTTGAACATAGAAATTGCGAATAAGGAAATAATCCCTGTTAAGTTCGTTTACAAGAACTGTAGGGTAAATATTAAGGGGAATATCTTGTTAGTAGATTTGATTCCGATTAGACTCGGGGAATTTGATGTAATTTTGGGAATGGATTGGTTGTTCAATTATGGAGCAGTAATTGACTGCCAAAAGAAGTGTGTAAACCTTATGACTCCGTCAAAGGTAGTATTTTATGGTAGCAAGTCACCAAGATAAATGAAATGTCTGACGACTATGCAGGCCAAGAAGTTGTTGAGTCAAGGTTGTGTGGGCTATTTAGCTTACATAGTCGATACTCAGAAGAAAGGTGTGAAATTAGAAGAAATACCGGTAGTGAGAGAATTCGAAGACGTGTTTCCAGAGGATTTGCCAGGACTTCCGCCGAACAGAGAAATTGAATTCGTGATCGACTTAGTGCCGGGAACAGCACCGATATCAAAGGCTTCGTACAGAATGGCTCCGGTAGAAATGAAGGAACTGATGGTACAGTTGCAAGAACTGCTAGACAAGAAGTATATTCAACCAAGTGTATAGTCGTGGGGAGCGCCAGTTTTATTCGTGAAGAAGAAGGACGGGTCAATGCGTCTTTGCATTGATTACAGGGAGTTAAACAAAGTCACTATTAAAAACAAATACCCGTTGCCAAGAATAGATGACTTGTTTGACCAGTTGAAGGGTGCTAAATACTTTTCGAAAATTGATTTGAGAAGTGGGTATCACCAGTTGAAAGTGAGGAAGGAGGATATACCACGAACGGCATTCAGAACTCGGTATGGACATTACGAGTTTCTGGTGATGTCTTTTGGTTTAACAAATGCCCCTGCCGCTTTCATGGATTTGATGAACAGGGTATTTAAACCATTTTTAGACAAGTTCGTAGTGGTGTTTATCGACGACATTCTGGTGTATTCCAAAACTCAAGAAGAACACGTGGAACATTTACGTCTGACATTGGAGACACTAAGAAAGGAAAAGTTGTACGCGAAATTCACTAAGTGTGAATTTTGGCTCGAGCGTGTACAATTTTTGGGTCATGTGATTGACAAAGATGGGATTTCAGTAGATCCATCGAAAGTGGAAGCTGTAATCAATTGGGAACAACCAAGAACACCTTCGGAGGTGAGGAGTTTCTTGGGGCTGGCCGGTTATTATAGAAGATTTATACAAGATTTTTCTAAGATAGCCACTCCGTTAACAAATTTGACACGAAAAGCTGTGAAATTCGTGTGGACGGAGAAATGTGAAGAGAGCTTCCAAGATTTGAAGAAGAAGCTAAGTATGGCACCTGTGTTAACCCTGCCAGATAATACAGGAAATTTTGTGGTGTATAGTGATGCCTCACACGAAGGGTTAGGTTGTGTTCTTATGCAGAACGGCAAAGTTATTGCCTATGCATCAAGACAATTGAAGGATTACGAGAAAGGTTACCCGACTCATGATTTAGAATTGGCTGCAGTGGTATTTGCTCTCAAGATATGGAGACATTATTTGTATGGAGAGAAATGTGAGATCTACACAGACCACAAAAGTCTGAAGTATATTTTCAATCAGAAGGACCTGAACATGCGTCAGAGGAGATGGATGGAATTGATAAAGGATTACGATTGTGAGATCTTTTATCATCCGGGCAAAGCGAATGTGGTTGCAGATGCTTTAAGCAGGAAAGGTCGGGAAAAATTAATGCTGATAACAACTCAGGAGGAGCTCATTTCAGCAATGACAAAGTTAGAACTGGAAATCAAATTTTCACAGGAAACTGATGAACGACTATTTCACCTAGAAGCAGGTCCAACTTTACCGGACAAGGTGAAAAACGCTCAGTTACAAGATGAAGAATGTGGAAAGATAAAAGAGAATATGGTTGATGGTAACAATACGAAATACAAGGTCGATACCGAAGGATTACTACGGTACGAGGGAATCTGGGTTCCAGCAGCACCAGAACTGAAAGAAGAAATTTTGATCGAAGCTCATAGCTCAAAATATTCAATTCATCCAGGGAGCACGAAAATGTATCAAGATTTGCGCCGACATTTTTGGTGGCCAAATATGAAAAGGGACGTCGCAGAATGTGTAGCGAAGTGCTTAACATGTCAGAGAGTAAAAGCCGAACATCAAAGACCCAGCGGATTGCTTCAACCGTTGGAAATACCGGAATGGAAGTGGGAGCATATCACGATGGATTTTGTGGTGGGTCTTCCAACTACTCAGAAAGGATACGATGCGATTTGGGTAATAGTAGACAGACTGACAAAATCTGCACACTTTTTGCCAATAAAGATTAGATTCAATCTTGATCAGCTGGTAAAACTATATATTAAAGAGATCGTTGCAAGACATGGAGTTCCAGTGTCAATTGTGTCAGACAGAGATCCGAGGTTCACATCAAACTTCTGGAAGAGACTACAAGAATGTATGGGAACACAGTTGCGAATGAGTACGGCATATCATCCGCAAACAGATGGCCAAAGCGAACGAACGATCCAGACATTAGAAGATATGTTGAGAGCATGCGTCATGGATTTTAAAGGAAGCTGGGACGAGCAATTACCGTTGGTGGAATTCGCCTACAATAATAGTTATCACGCGAGCATCGGCATGCCGCCTTACGAAGCGTTATACGGCAGAAAGTGCAGAACTCCACTGTACTGGGATGAAGTTGGAGAACGTCAACTGTTAGGACCAGAATTGGTGCAACAAACTGTTGAGGTTATCAAACTCATCAGGATAAGATTAGTAGCAGCTCAAGACCGACAGAAGAAGTATGCTGATCAACACAGGCAAGATCGTGCATTTGACGTAGGAAGCTATGTATTCCTAAAAGTTTCTCCTTGGAAGGGGAAAATTCGTTTCGGTAAAAAGGGAAAACTAAACCCGAGGTTTATTGGACCCTTTGAAGTGCTGCGAAGAGTGGGAGAAGTGGCTTATGAGGTAGCTCTACCTCCAGAGTTGGAAAACATTCATAATATTTTTCATATTTCGGTGTTACGACCATATAAACCCGATTACAAGCACGTAATCGAGTACGAACCGTTGCAGTTCGAGAAAGATTTGTCTTATGAAGAGATTCCTATCCAGATAGTCGACAGGAAAGAACAAGTACTCAGGAATAAAGTGAAACCTTCTATGAAGGTGATTTGGAGGAACCACAACGCTGAAGAAGCAACGTGGGAACTCGAAGAGAAAATGTTGAAAGAATACCCTGAGTTATTTGTTTAATCTGTGTCTTCGATTCTGAGGACAGAATCTTTGTAAGTAGGGAAGAATGTAGCGAATGTGTTGTTTGAGTTGTGATTTTGAGGACAGAATCCTTTTAAGAGGGGAATGATGTAACATTCCATATTTTTTTTAAATGTAAGTTATAAATATTTATTGATTTATATAAATATTTAGTGGATATGTTTATTGTTGAATAAATAATTGTTCAATTTGAGTGATGTAGTTTATTTAATTATTTGTTGAATAAATAATTAAATATTAAATATTTATTGGCAATATTAAATATTTATTGAATTATATGGCAATTTGAGTTGATGTGATTTAATTAATTATTTGTTGAGTAAATAATTAAGGAGCTAAATAAATTAGTTGTTATGAGATTTTAGATTTATTAATTTAATAAGCTAGAGAGTTTATAATGATTTTAAATAAATAATAATATTTAAATGAGAAATTGTAGTTTGAAATGTTAGTTGATTAAATGAAATTATAATTGTAAAAAGAATTATAATTGTTTATGTGTTAAAGTAATTTAATAGAGTAATGTTTTTATTTGATTTATTTAATTAAATAAAGTGTGACTAATAGTCTTGCTATAAAAGAGTTATTAAAATAAGTTAAAAGAGTTTATTTTAGTTTGCCAAACATGCCTTATTGCATAATAAGTCTTTAATCTATTAGTATTTTACCAAACAAGGAGTAAGGATTAAGGGGTTATTTTACTTAGACTAGCCAAACAAGTCTTATGGCTTTTAAATTTCAAAACTTATATAACTGATATATTTATATCAGTACTTATATTATATAATTAACATATATTATTACTATATACGTTATATTTTATAGTACGTATGTTAGAGAGAAAGAAAGAACTCAGAGGAAGAAGAAGAAGAAAAGAAGAAAAGTGAGAGAATTCTAGAGAGAATTGAGAGATTATTAACAGGTTTTGGAGAAAAGCTTGACAATCAAAGAGTTATGACCATCATCTTCTTCATAATCCAAGGTAGGCCATCTTCTTCTTTACAAAACTCTAAAAGTTTTTTTTTCCCAAAAAGTTTCTGTGAAAAAATTTATGAAAAGAAATTTTGGTTGTTTTGGTTATAAGTTTATATAATTAGCAATTGTAGATGTGTTTCATGAGTTATGCATGATTATATAGAGTTTAATTCATGTATGTATATATTTTATGAAGAAATTGTTTTACAGAGAATTTTATGAATGAGAATGGGTTATTTTTAAAATGGAAATTAAGGTTTAATTAGTTGTGGTATTGATAAATTGATTATAAGAATTGCTAGAGTGTAAAATCATAATCATGATGCTTGGAAATTTCTGTTTTGATTGAATAACAAAATCACAGTATTGGTTTTCATGAAAAATATCAAAATATAGAGTTTTACCAAAAATATTAAAATTGGGTGTTGAATATTTGATGTTTGTGCTAATTGATGAGTAGAAACATGTTAGAAGTCGTTAGTATACGATTATATGATGTCTATATGCAATTTACATGATAATCGGTCTATTAGATTCGAGCTTTTTGGCCAAATTGGTTTTTCTGGTACTGTTGCCAAGGCTGTCGCCGGATTCTGGAGTTTGGCGTCGCGGCGCGACTCCAGTAGTACTTTAGTGGCGCCGTAGCGCCATGTCCGCGCCCCAGGGCCATGGTTCGCGCCCCAGTGCCATGTTCGCGCCCCAGCGCTGTGGCCCGCGCCCCAGCACCGTGTCCCAGCGCCACTGTTCCTCGCCCCGGCGCCAGAAAAGTGGCCTAGTTGGGCAGTTTTGGCCTCCTGTAGTAAAACGGCCATAACTTTTTCATACGAACTCTGATTTAGGTAATTCAAGATGATTCGGAAAGAGGACGAGTAGGCCTACAACTTTCATTCTTTAAATTTTTTTATTTGAGGTCTGCAACAGTAGTCAAAATGGTCAGCTTTATGACTGTTGTGTATTTGGAGCCAATCGGAGGGCGTCGGGATGCATGAATGCAAGTGCAACCCTTTGGGTATTAGTATAACTTAATGATAACATGTTGGACATGTATTAGGGTGTTATATCAAGTTGTTAATGTACACGTGGTGTAATGGCATGATCATTTAAGTAGTTGTAATAAAGCTAAAATGTAATGTTCATGAAAGATGTGCTGTGTTTAAACTTAAACTTAGTTAGTAGCTATACTAAGAGTAATAAAGGAACTCATAAAGGTAATGTTAGTATAACTAATGTGTATTGTCAATGCATATGGTATGTGTAGGACTTGGGGTGAATGTGAATAGTAATTATTTAACCTACACATGAGGCAAGTTCCCTAACCTTTTCTACTTTATTATTCAGCAAGGTTACTTTTCACTGTTATGTTATACTTATGCAAGTTCTCTAACTCCAAACTTCATTGTGCAAGTTTTAATTCGTTAAACACATTATCGCTTTAATTCCATTTCAATTGTACAAATTGCTAACTTTACACTTTCGTAGAGTTAGATTGTTTATTGTTGATTAAGCTCGTGTATCTATTGGTTTATGAGGATGCATGTTATGATTATTCCATGATTATGCTATTAAATTATTCCTAAAGCATGATGTTAGTTTATAAATATCAATTCAACTATGATTATTCCATAGTATACAGTTATGTTGTTTGTAATCAACTAACCCTTAGTTGATTACCGTTGAATTCTAAATTACCCCATGATGTATCCAAACCAAACTCACTTTGGTACGGACTTGTATTCTAAATACTGAGAAGAACAACTCTTTTATAAGAGGTTACGCTTAGCGTTGAAATGATTGTGCACAATACATTATACGAAGGGTTGATCCCCCTAAGTACGTGAAGTCCTTATAGTCTTATGACTGTTAAAGTTTAAGTTGAAAATTTACTTATAACTGTGGACATGATTCGTGGTCATTAGACCCTCAGTAATTGATTAAAGTTTTTAGAAAGTAATAGAATCTATTGTTTAGTTCTATTAAACCTAATGTTGGTACATGATGTAAAGTTAACTGATTTACTTATTGTTATTTCAAGTGGGCCTTGTTTGCTCACTCTTGCCTGTAAAATTTCTTACAGCTAAGGTTGAAACTGGTGATGTACCTAGCACCAGTAAAGGGAAAGAAAAGATGAAACAATGCTGAAGACCTGTAATAGATTGAATAGTTTATTTTCAGACTTGTTTAAAGATTGTAATTTTAATTATTCCGCATGAATGAATGAATGTTTGTAAAGGTTAAATAACCTGGGAGATTTCTTTTATTTAAGTTTAATCCTGTATGGGCAGGTTTTCTTTTATTATTCCATTCTATTATGATTGGGTAGTTAGAAATGAATATTTTGATTACGTGAACACCAAATCTTGAGGTAATGAAGTACCGGGATTTGGGGGGTGTCACAGTGACCGTCAGAGAGTTGCCAGTGTTTCCACCTGCATTTTGAATAGGAGTCGTTCTCGCCTGATGTTGCATGAATTGCGTAAAGCCTCAGAACATCCCATCGTTCATCATTTAGTCAGCGTTGTTGTTTTCTTGAGGTTTATTTCCATCCTGATGCACATTATCCTTAGTATTGATCGTTGGTGACTCAACGGTCTCATGTGCTTCATTGCTTATCTCAACATTTTCTGATGCCATTTTCAAATACTGCCACAAAACAAGGGTTACTTGATATGTCACATATTATCCCTATACTCTGACCGACCAATTAAATACCAAATAAACTTAGGTGGGTAATACTAGCGAAGGAATTCTCTGTCTCTCCCCTCCTAGTTCTTGTCTCACATCTCAGCCAGGGATCATATTTCTAAGCTCTGATATAAACTGTGATGCCCCCAAAATACGTATACATCACCATCTTGAGTCACCAAATACATGGTACAGAATTTAAATACAAACTTCTTTTATATAGTACGACAAAACGTAGCTGAGAGTTTCAAAACAAATAATGTCTCGTAGAGAGTATCCAAACTCAAATAAAGTCCTAATTACAATTATTATCACACTATTTCACTAAATAGTGAGGACTACTATTGCAAACATCTGGACCGTCACTTTGTTCCCCGACTAGTCCAAGCTACGTTCTCATTTCTTGAAGAGAACAATGAAAGCAAAAGGGTGAGCTAAACTAGCCCAGTAAAAAATATTATGACTAATATAATAAAGAATAAATTATCGTTAGCATTCAACAGTGTTAAACTCATAAAATATAATAAACATCAAGTTTAACTGCAGCGGAACAAGCAATCCATTAGAAGAGTCAAGTAGAGCATTATATCTACTATCTTCTATGATTTTAAAAGTTTATCATCAATTTTATCGCTGGGACTCAGCTTAATAAATAAATCACATCATCCAATCATCCCTGCACTACGGGCCAAAGATATTCATGTAATCATCAATGGTCATGATTATACCAAATAATCCCTAATCATAATCATACCAACAACTGTCCATCAATGCACTACATGCCAATGAGGATTTTTACCACATCATTTGTAACATTACGGTCATGATTATACCAAATATTCCTTGGTAATAATCATACCAATCAATAATACATCTATGCACGTAAGCCACATATGACTTTTATCACAATATAAGCATGAGGATGATGACAATGATATAAGAATTCAATTAAAAGAAAGCAAAGCATAAATTTTTAACGATTATAACTTAATTTATCAAGAATTCAATAATGTCCAAATTGTCAACATGATACTATTTTGTGGAGTAAAATTCAAGAAAAAATATTGTATCAAAAATGATTTGGACAACAAAGAAATCAATTTTTTGTCATGAATAATTCCCCGGGTGAATAGTACCCCGTGAATAGTACTTTGGGAATAGTACCTTGTGAGTAGTACTTTGTGAATAGTACCCATAAATAGTACTTTGTGAATAGTATCCCATGCATAGTACTTTGTGAATAGTACCGTAAAAATAAATACTACTCATGGACAGTACTCCAGCATGAAAAGATTAAAATTTAATAAGAATGTGCAGAAAATATCCTTGTGAAATGATATTAGATGAAGCGCAAATTTCAAGGATATTCTACTAATTTCACGGAGTATAGAAGCAATACTTTAACAAAATAGGGGTATAATCACGAATACGAGACGAAATAATATTACTTACATACTACAGAGTATGGAAGACAATATTATTTGTATGAATACTGAAAAAAATAATATCTCTTACGAATACAAAATAAATAATACCTATTACCTCAGAAGAAGACTGGATACTAGAATAGTGAGGTAGCAGACTTCTTTTTTACTTTCTCTCTAAAGCTTTTCTCTTTATAGCTTCTCTTTCTATAATTGCTCTTGTGAGTCTTAGTGAATTGGTGAGAATTAAAGAAGAATGAGATTCTATTTATAGGAAAATATAGTTTCAATAATTGCACGTTTTCGGGCTCAAAATATTACAGTATAATACCTTCATCTTTTCATTCATTTTTAATTTAGTCCTGCAAGTATTATCAAACTTGCACCACCTACTCTAATAGTACATCTTGTGAATCAATAGTACAGTCATATAAATAAATAGTACAATCATGTGTAAAAATTAATTACAGTATAGTACATTCATCTATACCACCATTTTTAATTTAGTCATGCAAGTATTATCAATCTTGCACCACCTCCCCTAATAGTACATGAATGTGAATCAATAGTAGATACATGTGAACAAATAGTTATAAGCATATGAATTAATTGCTCATGTATCCGATTAATTACCCGATTGGTCAATATAACCTCCAGACATCCATTATTATCGAAATAGATGTCGATTTCCACTAACACTAATAATCCCAACACAATGGAAATATCAATTTAATCTTTAATCAACACGAACTTATTCATCATTAATATTATAACTCACAATATTTAACAACCAGATCATTCCTAGGAAAGAGGGGGTTTTCCGATAAGGATTTCTCCCTATTGGCGCGTAATTAGGTGACCAAACCTCTCCTTGATAGAACTTTCTAAACATTGTCAATATTCCAAATAATAATATTAATAACTTTGTCGTCTCAATTATTGATTTAATAATATAAGATATTATGCAGATGATACTGTGACAATAATTGAATCAATAATATGAGAGATATTATGTAGCAACTATTGTAGCAATAATTGAGTATAACTGATTGACTTCTCACGTAAGCATCAATAATCAATACCGTGTGCTACTATGCAACCACGCGTATTACTGTACTTTTACCACTGGGTAATTCAACAGTTTAACGGTAAAACTTTCGCCGTTATTTTTATAAAAAGATAATTCTGTCGTTTTCTAATTATGACAATACTTCCGTTGTGGGGTCCACCAATGATTGTGTCGTCGTACAATTATTCCCTGTTAAAACGAATATTTCCCGACCAATCGAATATTATATAACCACTTGTTTACTTTGAAAAATTTGTAAATAATACCCAGAACTATAACATTATATCAAATCCACACCATAATATTCAAAAATATATTTTGAGAAAAATTAATCTTTATTCATAAAAGTTGGGGTCTTACAGTAGAGTTCTACACTTTCTGTCGTATAATGTTTCGTAAGGCGACATGCTGGTGCTTGCGTGGTAACTGTTATTATATGAAAATTCCACCAACGGTAAATGTTCATCCCAGCTCCCTTTGAAATCCATGATGCATGCTCTCAGCATATCTTCTAATGTCTGGATTGTTTGTTCGCTTTGACCATCTATTTACGAATGATAAGCTGTACTCATTCTTAGCTGTGTTCCTATACATTCTTGTAGTCTTTTCCAAAAGTTTAACGTGAATCGCAGATCTCTATCTGACACAATTGAAATTAGCACTCCATATCTCGAAACGATCTCTTTAACGTACAACCTTGTCAACTTATCAACATTAAACCTAATCTTTATTGGCAAAAAGTGTGCTGATTTTGTCAGTCTGTCCACTATCACCCAAATCTCATCGCATCCTCTCTGAGTAGTTGGAAGATCCACCACAAAATCCATTGTGATGTGTTCCAACTTCCATTCCGGTATTTCTAACGGTTGAAGTAATCCTCTTGGTCTTTGATGCTCGACCTTAACTCTTTGACATATCAAATATTTCGCGACACATTTTGCGACATCTCTTTTCATGTTTGGCCACCAAAAATGTCGTTGTAAATCTTGATACATCTTCGTACTTCCTGGATGAATCGAGTATCTTGAGTTATGAGCTTTGGTCAAGATTTTTTCTTTAATCTCAGGTACTGCTGGAACCCAGATTCTTCCCTCGAACCTCAAGAACCCTTCGGTATCGATCTTGTATTTCGCATCACTACCCTCAACCACTTTCTCTTTGATCTTTCCACATTCTTTATCTTGTAATTGAGCATTCTTAACTTTGTCCACCAAAGTTGGACTAGTTTCTATCTGAAATAGTCGTTCATCGGATTCCTTTGAAAATTTTATTTCCAACTCTAGCTTTGTCATTGCTGAAATAAGTTCCTCTTGAGTAGAAAACATCATCAACTTTTCCTGACCTTTCCTGCTTAAAGCATCTGCAACCACATTCGCTTTGCCTAGATGATAAAAAATCTCGTAACCGTAATCTTTTATCAATTCCATCCATCTTCTTTGACGCATGTTCAGGTCCTTCTGAGTGAAAATATACTTCAGACTCTTATGGTCCATGTAGATCTCACATTTCTCTCCATAGAAATAGTGTCTCCATATCTTCAAAGAAAATACCACCGCAGCCAACTCTAAATCATGAGTCAGATACCCTTTCTCATAGTCCTTCAGTTGTCTTGATGCATATGCAATAACTTTGTATTCTGCATAATAACATAACCCAATCCTTTATGTGAGGCATCACTTTACACCACAAAGTTTCATGTATTATCTGGTAATGACAACACAGGTTCCACACTTAACTTCTTCTTCAAGTCTTGAAAACTTTCTTCATACTTCTCCATCCAAACAAATTTTACAGCTTTCCTTGTCAAATTTGTTAACGAAGTGGCAATCTTGGAAAAATCTTGAATAAATCATCTATAATAACCGGTCAGTCCCAAGAAACTCCTCACCTGCGAAGGTGTTCTTGGTTGTTCCCAATTGATTACGGCTTCATCTTTTGATGGATCCACTGAAATCCCATCTTTGTCAATCATATGCCCAAGAAATTATTCACGATCTAGCCCAAATTCACACCTAGAGAATTTTGCGTACAACTTTTCTTTTCTTAGTGTCTCTAATGTCAAACGTAAATGTTCCACGTGTTCTTCTTGAGTTTTAGAATACACCATAATGTCGTCGATAAATACCACCACAAACTTGCCTAAGAATGGTTTAAACACCCTGTTCATCAAATCCATGAATGCAGCATGGGCATTGGTCAAACCAAAAGACATCACCAGAAACTCGTAATGTCCATACCGAGTTCTGAATGTCGTTCTAGGTACATCCTCTTTCCTTACTTTCAATTGGTGATACCCACTTCTCAAATCTATATTCGAGAAGTATTTAGCACCATTCAACTGATCAAACAAGTCATCTATTCTTGGCAACAGATATTTATTCTTAATAGTGACTTTGTTTAATTCCCTATAATAAATGAAAAGACGCATTGACCCATCCTTCTTCTTCACGAATAACACCGGTGCTCCCCACGGTGATACGCTTGGTTGAATATACTTCTTGTCTAACAGCTCCTGTATTTGTACCATCAGTTTCTTCATCTCTACCGAAGCCATTTTGTACGGGACCTTCGATATCGGTGCTTTTCCTGGCGCTAAATCGATCACGGACTCAATCTCTTTGTCAGGCGGAAGTCCTGGCAAATCTTTCATAAACACATCTATAAATTCCCTAACCACTGGTATCTCTTCCAGTTTCACACCCTTCTTATGAGTATCGACTATGTAAGCTAAATAACCCATACAAACTTGACTCAACAACTTCTTGGCCTGCATAATCGTCAGACATCTCATTTGTTTAGGTGATTTGCTACCATAGAAAACTACCTTTGACGGAGTCATAAGGTTTACACATTTCTTTCGGCAGTAAATTATTGCTCCATAATTTAATAGCCAATTCATTCCAAATATAACATCAAACTCTCACAGTCTAATCAGGATTAAATCTACCATCATGTTATTTCCCTTAATATTCACCCTACAGTTCTTGTATACGAACCTAACAAGAATCACTTCCTTATTCGCAATTTCTATGTTTAAAGGGAAGTTCAATTCTTCACTAGGAAATCCTAACCTCTTAGCAAATTCATCAGATATAAACAAGCAAGTAGCACCCGAATAAAATAATACATAGGCATCTATACCATTGATTGCGATAATACCTGACACAACATCCTTTGATTACTCATCATCTTGCACAGTCATGTTGAAGGTTCTGGCTGTAGGTTTGTTTAATGTCGTTGGTCCAACAATGGCCCATGTACCTCCACTACTACCTCCCTTGCTTCATGTTGTCTCCCCGACCTTTTTCTTAGGGCACTCACGAGAAAAGTGTGCTAAGACCGATCGTTCATCGCAACAACGTTGCGTTCACATCGTTCATACGCGTTACACTTATCTCTCATTACCATGACATAACATCGGAATGTTATTCATTACCTTCATCACTCAACATTTAAGGAATCACAATCATATCAATCCTTCATGTTCGTTCATCATGACTACGGTCCCCGGATATCTGTTACGTAATGTAGCGCTTACATTCTCTATCTGTTAATCTCGTTTAATTCTTTCGTTCAACCTTCACTAAAGGTTTAACTCACTTGCTTAAGTGTTATTTTAGGTGAACTATATGTTCCTATTTCTTTCTTGCACATCCCTCAGTCCTTGAGCAATAAAAATCTCATTACTGGGCACTGCCCTACACCAGTGCTGCGTTGTCGTATTCCTTCCTTTCTCTCGCGCTGCGGCGCGACCTACTTCACCCTCTTCCCTTGGTCTGGAGCTGCGGCGCCGAACCCTTTGTTATTACTCACGTTGCTGCGATAACTAACAGTACCTGAGGCTCCGAGCTCGCGATGCAGCGCCACTTCTCAAAGCTCAGCCGGCGCTGCGGCGCCGAGCCTAAACCCTAGAAAATTTTTCCTAAGTCTTTTACAAGCTTGAATTCCTTACTTCGAAATTTCGTAACTTATTTGTTATAACTTAGAACAAGATCGTTACAAAGTCATTTTCTTCCTTATCTTACGTACTTCAATGCCCCTTAGACAGAACTTCATTCTGAATCCGTTAACGTACCATTCTATTGGCTTGAACTTCACCCTTCGTTCATTTTTTACGCTTTTAACGTTCTTTGTTCGTTCGCCCGTAATTCGGTCATCCGAACTCGGAACTCGTTCGTTCTAGAGTCCACGACTCACATTTTCTACGTTCTCTTACATTCTTATGAAACCCTACACGTTCGGATCCATTTACTAACTTTCTAACTCTCATTCGTCTTTTACAAAAAATTTTGCCATAACCTCGTTATGGCTACGTTTTAATCCGTTCTTCATGAACGTTTCTACCTTTCCTAACCTAGAAATATGCAACTAACTTATACACGATGGTTTTAAACTTGTCCATCAATAACAATTATACTACAATGGTTTTAAATTTGTCCATCAATAACGTTCTCCGTGTTCTTCGCATTCTTCGTTCGATCTTCATTTTCAATCGATATTTTGGATTACGATTCCACTTTTTATTGGAATTTGATGTTATAGAACACCATTCCTTACTTACTTCGCCTACTCGTTCATAATATTCATTCAGATCGCTCAAAATCCTCACGAATCTTATACTTCCTTAAGAAATTTATAAACTAAATTTCTAATTCCTTATTTCTTCTTTTCTCATGATTTCAACCATATGAAATCATTTCTAACATTATCTTCTCCCTATTCTCATTAAGCTATGTTTTTGAACATAAAAACTTAAAGAAAATATTAGAAGAAACTAGGGTTCGGATTACCGTTCTCCTTTAATCTTATTCTATCGGACAAAGCGTGCACTCGGGCAAGCTTTTCCTCTTCCTTTTCCTCTTCTTCTCCCATCCGAACTCTCTCTCTATCTCTCAAAGTGTAGGATTTTTAAAAGCTCAAAATAATGAACTTAAGCTTTCTATTTATAGAAAACTAAAGCTAGGGCAATTTGGTCATTTCGCCCCCCACCTCCTCCAACACTTAGCCACCAAGTAAACTTGGCCTCCATCCTTACATGGTGGCCATGTGGCCTGCCCACATGCCCATGGGTCATCCCATGGGTTGCCCCAATGGTTCTTACCCATCCGTTTACCCATCGGTTCGATCCGCGGTTTCTTTTCTTGGTTTGGGCCTTAACCCTAATTCTTATTGGGCCTATCTTGGGCTTGATTTCACAAATTATTGGGCTTGACATAATCCAAGTCAATTTGGATTCTACAAAGTCCATGAACTCAAAGTCCATTAAGACTAATCGTATTCTACGCATTTCATTCTCGTATTCTCGTATTCTCTTCGCATATCGTTCGTACGATATTCGTATTATACGTCGTACTAATCTTTGTACTATACTCATATAATAACTAGTATTATACTCGTATCTCTCACGCATAATAACCCTAATTATTATACGTGGTCATAGTATTCTCGGAACTCACTTTCCCTAACCCTTAGGTTTTGAGTCCACAGACGAAAACTTCGTTTTTTCCATAACTGAAATATTATTGAATATTCCATCACGTCTCAAAATTATACGTAATCATTAAATTCTCAGAATTTCAAAATAAATCTCCGAGCAGAAACTGATGAATAGTGCATATTTCGTCTTTTTCCCCGAAAATATTTTTGTTCCCGAAAAACTTTTAATTTCGTCTTGAAAATTTTTACTCGTTCAATCTAGCTCGTAGCCAGAATACTCCCGACTTATAATCATCCTAAGTTCTAGAACGATTAATAAACACAAGCACATAATAGTATTAATAAAAGTTTATTTTATTAATAACTAATTCTTTAAACCTAAATTCTGGATAATCGAAAATTCTGGGTTGTCACATTCTTAAAAATTCTGTCCTCGGGATTTCTTAAAACTAAACCCTTACCCGGGTTCTCACATTCTTCCCTTCTTCACAGAATTTCGTCCTCAAAATTTTGGCTTACCCTTCTTCTCAACTTCTCTTCAAAGAAGTTCTTATCTTTCCATCATCTCCCCTCCCCTCCCTTTATAACTTATCATGAATATGGAGTAGAAGGAATAAAGAGGAAACAAAATTCCTTTAAAATATTTTATACTTTTACTGAGGGGTCAATTTGACCATGAACTCTTTACTAGGTTAAACAGCCTTTCTCTGTAAACCTTTCTTTAACGGTCAATTTACAATCATAAAGAAAATAAACTACCTCTTCCATAAGTAGGTGATCAACCTATTGTATATCCCCATTTCGGGGTATGTTCACCTCAGACTTAATACGCAAAATTTTGGATATCACTTGAAACATTCGTCTAGTCAACTAATTGACATCGACTACTTCATTAAATTCTTTTCGCAATACATCAAAACATTTCATGACATCATGATACCGCACTTTTCACAGTGCATTGAGGACTTCGTCATTATACATCTTACCATAGCCGTTTGTTGATCCTAAGATCACATCCCACCAGGTTCAATTGCATTAACAACTCCATCTTTTTACCATCCTGGCATTAAATGCACTGATGATATAAAATTCATTTTGATATTTCAAATCAACTTCTGTACAGCCGAAGCAATTGGCATATAGACATAAAAAGAATAGCTCTTTTAAAATCCATTGGTTCCAAAAGTTGAACCAATTCTTTCCTTTTTGAAATGTATACATAAGCACAATTTCAATAAACTTCGAAATCTTGCATAGCTAGAGGATTTGGAATATCCTATTCTCCATCTTCCTTCATTGTCTTACTGCGACATTACTTAAACTTCTCTAGCACCTTCAATGCTAAGTCTACTAAAAATACTTCGTTTTCAGTCTAAACATCTCTATACTTTAGTACAGTCCATCAACTTACCACACATTATGAGTTCAAGAACTTTCCACAATAGTATAAGTTTAAGAACATCCAGACAGACCTTATGCGTCCATTCGCTGAGATGTTCGAAAATATACCATATTATTATGAGTCACGAACTTACCATAAGTATGAGTTTCAAGAACTCGTACCTACCTTAACATTCTCTAACTATCACACATATACATGAGAAAAGATTCACCTTCTCACCATATACATATTGATAGTGTGACCTACTATTTCAATGATTATCACTTCCAGAAGCCAAGTGATTGTAGAACCAAACACAATTCCCTGCCCATACAAAAAATGGTTAACTCAGCTATTGACCGATGTAGGAAGCTAAGCGGTTGTTACACCAAGGATAATTCTCCGCCCATACAAAGAATTGTTCAACTTAACAACTATATCGCATAAGAAGCTAAGTGGTTCTAAAACCACGTACAATTTCCCCGCCCATACAAGGAATCATAATACTCAGCTGCTGATATGAGTCCTCAATTGAAATCCTAAAGCTTCTTACTTTCTCTCTACTTAATACGAATTTTCTTTAATTCGTATGCTAACCTTTACAACTAAATCTGAGTTCTTCTTTCCGTACTACTTTGTAGTACTATTCATGTATAGCATTTGCTATAAATCATTCATCGTTTAACAACTCATCTGTTACTACGATTCACTATGATCACGTGGTGATCTTCTTATCCTTCTCTCTACGATTATAGTCTTAGGTACTCCTGCCTAAGGTTTATAACCTATCAGCTCTGATAACAATCCGTAATGCCCCAAAATATGGTCTACTTTCAGACCCGGACTCCGTGCGTCACGATTCCATCTTCTTCCATACATACATCATTATATACTCAATATAATGACATACATTCTCAAATCCCAAGTTCTCGAAACCTTATAATCTCTTTCATTACAAATAATGATAATTACATTATTCTTTTCATCTTACACGAGTGACTTTTATCCGCCACCAAAGATACATATCTGTTCATTAAGCTAGTCTATAGTTTAATTCTATCATTCTATATTACAAGTCTTCACTTGTTCTTCACGTACATTCACATACTGAATGGCACTTGGTCTGGATATCGCTCAGCTTGATCTTTACGGGATCCTTAAGTTCTTTCTAACATTGTTCGCTAAAAATGTTTTTCATTTAATGCAAGTGTGAGCATTCATTTGCCCAACAAGTCATAACAGTTGAACAAACAACTTCAAAAGTTTAAACATTCTTCAAAACTTCGATAACCGAACAAAGGTTATGAAGCAGCTTGAATAATAGGAATAGTCTCGATTCCTATCATTTTACAACATTCATCACATTCTCTTTACACTACATTCATTCTTCTACCTTTTTCCATACATATCCTATCTGGCTAGAATCATTAGCACAGACTTAATAATAACGGTTCATGTATAAACAGAACATACTTGTATTGAACAGTTCAATCACAAAATAGTTCATCTCATAGAAACACCGAAGTGTTCAAATTGTGGCTCAAGGCCTCATACATTCTACCACCTTGTACAAATATCACACATTTGCACATAGACAAAACTTCTCAAGTTCAACATCTGAGAAGTTTAAGAAACTAGCATTCATGTAAAATGAATAAAGTTAGGAAAACTTGCCTTACGCACAGCTACAGCTTATAGTTTACGCTGAACTGCTTATTCCAAATACCTATATAACACATAAGGAAATAACACGTACACCAATTAATCATATACTTGACTTACACATTGGTTTACTTTACTTTACTTCTTAAGGTTCGCGTTCTTGTAATTTAAGTTTACGCGACCAACTTTCATTACCGACTTATGACTTCATGACATACGGAGATGTCTTACTCATAACGTTCATCATCTTTGATGATTTACATTCTTATCTTCCTTTCATAACTTCTATAGGACTTAACATACATCGCTTCTCTGCTAGTAGTCCATATGGTACTTTGAGTGGTTTCCCACAAATAACCAACAAACAAGTTCCCGTCTTATCTACACTTCCCACACAGTGACTTAGATCAGTTGCCAGTTTTGTATATACATTCGCTCTCTGAAGGAATTGTTTAGCCCAGCTCCCATATGTCAACCATCAAAGGTTACGATTGTACCACAACCTAACTTCTCTTAACTTGTCCGAACCATTAAACTATAATGTTCGTTAAGTCAACTTCTTATTCCATATGGCTTTCTGGCAACTAAATGCCATACCTCAGGATTCATTTCTTTATCGTCTAAGTCATACAGTCTTTCGTATACTCAGAACGATCATTCCATGTCACTTCTATGTGGACATAGCGTTAAACATTTTATATTATCTTATTCATATCTTACAACGTCCGGTTCATTCAATTCGGAATGTTGTCCAAGTTATAGTTATTAACTCGGCTTCTTAATGTTATGCGTTATTATCTTTAACTCAGTTTCTTCACCGTTCACAGTTAAACAACTTCTGCATTACCTTACGGTCAAACCATACACGGAGTGTAGGTTCAGCCCGTTTATTAATCACATACACTCAACCCTTACGTTGGATAAAGTGTTTTAACACTTACCTTTCATTCTAACATTCTCTATCCGACTCACCCTCGGACTTTCACTAATCTCATTACCATTCGTTACGGCTTTCCTTGATAAATCATATCTTCCTTACTACCTTCATCAACGTCTAAGTCATACAACCATTGTATACATAGAATGTTTGTTCGACGTGAATACGATTCCCAAGGATCGTTTACCTATTCTACGATTACGTTGCTTGTCTTTTAATCTCTCATTCAACCTTTACTCAAGGTTTCAATTTCATTCAATCATTATTCAACCCATGAACCCCATGTTCATTATTCTTTCTTAATGTCGAAGCCATACCGTTCTTTGTATGCTAAGACCGGTCGTTCATCGTAACAACATTGCGTTCACAGTGTTCATACGCGTTACACTTATCTCTCATTACCATGACATAACATCAGAATGTTATTCATTACCTTCATCACTCAACGTCTAAGGAATCACAATCATAGCAATCCCTCACGTTCATTCATCACGACTACAGTCCCCGAATATCAGTTACGTAATCTAGCGCTTACATTCTCTATTTGTTAATCTTGTTTAATCCTTTCGTTCAACCTTCACTAAAGGTTTAACTCACTTGCTTAAGTGTTATTTTAGGTGAACTATATGTTTCTATTTCTTTCTTGCACATCCCCTAGTCTTGAGCAATAAAAATCTCAGTACTTGGCACTGTCCTGCACCGGCGCTGCGGCGCCGTGTCCCTTCCTTTCTCTCGCACTGCGGCGCGACCTACTTCACCATCTTCCCTTGGTATGGCGCTGCTGCTCCGAACCCTTTGTTATTACTCGCGCTGTGGTGCCAACTAACAGTACCTGAGGCTCCGAGCTTGCGCTGCAGCACCACTTCTCAAAGCTCAGCCGCGCTGCGGCGCCGAGCCTAAACTCTAGAAATTTTTTCCTAAGTCTTTTACAAGCTTGAATTCCTTACTTCGAAATTTCGTAACTTATTCGTTATAACTCGGAACAAGATTGTTCCAAAGTCATTCTCTTCCTTATCTTACGTACTTCAATACCCCTCAGACAGAACCTCATTCTGAATCTGTTAACGTACCATTCTATTGGCTTGATCTTCACCCTTTGTTCATTTTTTATGCTTTTAACGTTCTTTGTTCATTCGTCCGTAATTCGGTCATCCGAACTCGGAACTCGTTCGTTCTTGAGTCCACGGCTAACGTTTTCTACGTTCTCTTACATTCTTATGAAACCCTACATATTCGGGTCCATTTACTAACTTTCTAACTCTCGTTCGTCTTTTATAAAAAAGTTTGCCATAACCTCGTTATAGCTACGTTTTAATCCGTTCTTCATGAACGTTTCTACCGTTCTTAACCAAGCAATATGCAACTAACTTATACACGATAGTTTTAAACTTGTCCATCAACAATAATTATACTATGATTGTTTTAAATTTGACCATCAACAACGTTCTTCGTGTTCTTCGCGTGTTCTTCGCGTTCTTCGTTCGTTCTTCATTTTCAATCGATATTTTGGATTAAGATTCCACTTTTTCTTGGAATTTGATGTTATAGAACATCATTCCTTACTTACTTCGCCTACTCGTTCATAATATTCATTCGGATCTCTTAAAATCCTCACGAATCTTATACTTCCTTAAGAAATTTATAAACAAATTTTCTAATTCCTTATTTCCTCTTTTCTCATGATTTCAACTATATGAAATCATTTCTAACATTATCTTCTCCCTATTCTCATTAAGTTATGTTTTTGAACATAAAAACTTAAAGAAAATATTAGAATAAACTAGGGTTCGGATTACCGTTCTCCTTTAATCTTCTTCCGTCGGACAAAGCATGCACTTGGGCAAGCTTTTCCTCTAACTCTTCCTCTTCCTCTTCTTCTCCCATCCGAACTTTCTCTATCTCTATCTCTCAAAGTGTAGGATTTTCAAAAGCTCAAAATAATGAACTTAAGCTTTCTATTTATAGAAAACTAAAGCTAGGGCAATTTGGTCATTTCACCCCCCACCTCCTCCGACACTTAGCCACCAAGTAAACCTGGCCTCCACCTTACATGGTGGCCAAGTGGCTGGCCCACATGCCCATGGGTCATCCCATGGGTTGCCCCAATGGTTCTTACCCATCCGTTTACCCATCGGTTCGATCCGCGGTTTTTTTTCTTGGTTTGGGCCTTAACCCTAATTCTTATTGGGCCTATCTTGGGCTTGATTTCACAAATCATTGGGCTTGACATAATCCAAGTCCATTTGAATTCTACAAGGTCCATAAACTCAAAGTCCATTAAGGCTAATCGTATTCTACGCATTCCATTCTCGTATTCTCGTATTCTCTTCGCATATCGTTCGTACGATATTCGTATCATACGTCGTACTAATCTTTGTACTATACTCATATAATAACAAGTATTATACTCGTATCTCTCACGCATAATAACCCTAATTATTATACGTGGTCATAGTATTCTCGGAACTCACTTTTCCTAACCCTTAGGTTTTGAGTCCGCAGGCGAAAACTTCGTTTTTTCCATAACTGAAATATTATTGAATATTCCATCACGTCTCAAAATTATACGTAATCATTAAATTCTCAGAATTTCAAAATAAATCTCCGAGCAGAAACTGATGAATAGTGCATATTTCGTCTTTTTTCCCGGAAATATTTTTGTTCCTGAAAAACTTTTAATTTCGTCTTGAAAATTTTTACTCGTTCAATCTAGCTCGTAGCCAGAATACTCCCGACTTATAATCATCCTAAGTTCTAGAACGATTAATAAACACATAGCACATAATAGTATTAATAAAATTTCATTTTATTAATAACTAATTCTTTAAACCTAAATTCTGGATAATCCAAAATTCCGGGTTGTCACAATTGTCTTCATAAATGATGTTATTTTTTTCAATATCATTATACCAAAATATTGGTATAAATTTTATTATGAAATTTTTATTTTTTTATATCGAGGTTACTATTCACGTATACATCACTATTCACAAATACTGTACTATTCACGAAGTATAATTTGTCTTGTGGAATTTCTACCTTTTTGTGTCAGGGTTATTATTCACGTATACGGCACTATTCACAGAAAAAATCAAATTTTCTCTTAATTGCCCAATATGTCTATTATGGTTACTATCTTTTATTGTATCCATGTTTTGATCTTCATTCTTGAATTTTACTCTAATATAGTTTATTACAGAGTATTTTTGAACTTGGATGATCTAAAGTATGAATCCCTAATCTTTGTCTTTTATCTCATTGGATTCGTTTCTTTAAAATATTTTTCATCATCCTCAGTCCTAAATGATGATATAACGGAATATCTTTGGCCTGTAGTGTAAAAATGAATTATTACCTGATGAATATCTTTGGCCCGTAGTGCAAAGATGAAAATGTGTTGAGATGAACATGACCAACTGGTGATACGAATGAATATCTTTGGCTCGTAGGGCAAAGATGAATATTTGATTCAAGACGTGTATTGATTGATGTTATAGGGATAAAATATTGATGATGAACTTTTAAATCATAGAAGATAGTAGATTTCATTCTCTACTTAACTCATCTAATGAATTGTTATTTTCGCTGCGAATATTGATCTAAAACTTGTTGTCTATTATATTTTATCTAATTTATTGAAGGCTAACGATAATTTTTTGTATATTATCTTAGTCATAATATTATTTACTGGACTAGTTAAGCTCACCCATTTCCTTTTTGTTCTATTTTTCTTCTTAGGAGGCGAGAATATAGCGGGAACTAGTCGGGGTGTGGAATGATGTTCTAGGTCAGTTGTTTTAGCAATCCTCACTATTTTATAAAATAGTGTATCAATAATTATAATGAGGACTTATTTGAGTTAGAATACTGTCTAGAAGACAATATTAGAATATAAACTCATAGTATATGTGTTGTCATATTTTGCACGATAATTGTAATAATGAAGTTGTAGTTGTTTCTGTACCATCTATTTGGCGACTTAGAATGGGTGATGTATACTTATTTTGGGGGTGTCACAGTTAGTATCAGAGCTTAGGGATATGGTCTCTGGCGGAGATCGAGGAATAGAACTAGGAGGGGAGAGACGAGTAAATCCTTCGCTAGTGTGTCCTACCTAAGCTTATTCGGTATTTAATTGGTCGGTGAGAATATAGGGATAATATGTGGTATGTCAATTTCTTTAATTAACCCTTGTTTTATGACAGTATTTGAGAATGACAGCTGAAAATGTTCACTACAGAAAAATAGAATTTCAGCAACAACCGATTTTCGTTGCTAAAGGTGTCAAATTTCGTTGTTAAAGGTTTTTGGCAATGACTTTACTGTCGTTGTGTCTTTCGTTCCGCAATGAGCGTTGCTAATTGTTCCGCAACGAACGTATTTTTTTCGTTGCCAAAAGTAATACGTTTTGCAACGAAATTTGGCTTTCGTACATATATATCGATCCTTTAGCAACAAAATGTATTGTTACAGAATAATTAAAATTTCGTTGCTAAAAACCCCATTTCGTTGCAAAAGCCTACTAATTGACAATGAAATGAACTCTTTTTTTTTTGCAACGACCATGCATTTTCGTTGCAATTGACACCATTTTGCAACGACATTTTTCGTTGCAATAAATTATGAAAATTGTTGCCTAAGCTTGCTTTCGTTGCGGAATGTAAACTTTTTAGCAACGATTTTCGTTGCTAATTATATTATTTGGCAACGACATTATGCTGAATCAGCAACGAAAATGTTTGTTGCTGGTTATTTTTCAATAGCAACGAAAGTCATCGATTAACAACGACATTATATGTTACCGTTTATTTATGTGTAACTAAAGTTGATATGATTTGAAACGATAAAAAATGTTGCCTTTTATGTTAGTATTAGCAACAATATCCTCTTCGTTGTTATTAGGTTAATTTTTCGTTGGCAAATATTATATTTTTAATACCATTAGCAACGAAAATTTGTTGCTAAATGTATAAAAAATTGTTGCTATATTAAAACTTGTTTAATGCTTTGATAACGAATTATATTGTTGCCAAATCAAAATTTGACATTCTTTTTGTGTACCTGGCTGGCTCAATGTCCCCATAACAAATAATGGCAAAAATATAAAAAACTAAAATATTATTAACTTAATAAAATCATCCACTACATAATCATTCATTATCTTTACAATGAACCATCTAAAGCTACCACAGTTCTTCAATCAAAGTATATATCTACATATATAGAGAGAGTACACTTCATAATTTCGTCCCTTGTCTTCCGTAAACATAGCACGAAAATTTGATACCTAATATTGTAAGGCAGGTCGTAGAAGCAGTCTTCCTACACATAAAAACGTAAATAGATATAATAACGTTGTAGAACCAAAGGCATGTGAAGGCCCCAAGAATTCACTACTACAAAACAGTAAATAGATAACACGTAAAAATATTGTACAAGGTCTTACAGAAACGTCGTGGTTAAGGGTGTGAAGGCCCCAATAATTCAAGCTGAACAAATGGGGAAAAAGAGGAGCAGCAAATACCAGATTAATATATCATACTTCATAAAATTATCAATATATCATACTTCATAAAAAATTAAATTTCATCGACAGTCGTAACAGTAGGCTTCTGCATCTTTACCTCAGACAAGTATGTCCAAGGAGCGCAGGAAAATGACTACCTATTCATATAACATATCACGTATCAACTGATCTCAATTCGAGCAGAAATTATCACCAAAGCTCAGCTCCTAAACAGTGATCACAAACCTGATACCAAAAGCATTGTAATTGAAAGCTGTTCGGGCGCTTGACTGATCCAAATCGCCTAGGCAAGCTCTACCTGATCAGCTTATATATTAGTGACAGTTTGGGCCTTAATATTTCTATGGGAAGCAAGTTAATTTTTTAGAAGTGCCTTAATATTTCTATGTGCATCGAGATATAAAATACCATTATTATACCAACAAAGTCTATAAGCTCCTTAAAAGAATGCCGACAGAAGACAATTCAATTATTCAAGTACATAATACTGCCAGCAAGGGATAAAGGGAGGTGCTAACCCATAGATTGTGCTAAGATAAACAAAACAATTGCTAACAATGTCGAATGAATACCTTTATGCATACTGCAGGATGGCTAGAAGCACTACTACTGATCAACCAACATGGTTAGAAAGGGTAATACACACATAAGGTGTGTACTCGTGTTCATACTTCATTCAAGTTACAATAGTTGTTCAAACCGGTAATACCTTGAGTATGAATGCATTCAAATCCACAGGTACAACTGAAGTTGCAGCCAAAGTTGTGAGATCATATGCATTCCTGCAGTAGACGCTTAAATCAATTCAACCCTAATTCATGTACAATATGTAACATCCATGAAAAAACTTCATGCACATAAACGTATGGCCAATTCTTGATTAAAGACATTATCATTGCACAATGAGAAAGTTTGAAACTTATAACTGTATTACCTCATCCATCTTGTACTGAAGTCCCATCCAGATTCAGCAGCTGAAGCCAGTTCACGGTATAGCTGTTTTGTTGTCCTGTGAGAAGAAGTGTATGTTAAATATACTAGCTTACATTCCATAGCTAATTCATATAACGCTGGGTCATTTTTATGGTGTTAAGTTGGAGAGGACATACAATAGTCGAAGATTCTGGCCTTGGTTCATTCCACATTGCATAGTACCGGCTAAAATAATGAGCTGCTCCTTGAGTATCCTAGATGTTCGTATTATGTATTCCTTGAACAACATAAGTATTGGCGGAAGACAGATAAGTGGTCGTATAACAAGTAATTTGAAAAGAAAAAGAAAATAAGCAATTGACAACAATGTCTGCAAACTATAAGTTGCAGCCGAAAAGTAGAATCAGCTGCAGGAGGAAAAGTAAGTTGAAAATAAAAGGCAGAGTGATGGCAATCAAGAGATATATTCGTGAAGTTGTAGGATAGAAAAGTCAAAACCTGAATTCCAAAAATTATGTTCAGTGAGAAGGGCTGGGAGAGACTTTCGAACAAAGTCCAAATCGCCAGTTCTAATAAATATATCTACAATCATTGCACTCAGGAGTGGAGGTTGGCTGCAGAAGAGTCCCACCAAAGTATAACTTTCTTTTAGCAGATATAAATGAATGGAAGATAAAGAAGCAGGTTGCAATTGTTGTTTGCAATTTTTTAATTACTGAGAATTTTAAACTAGTTAATATCAATCCATCATTTGTAAGAAAAGCGAAAGTGAATGCAATAAACCTTATGCATTGGAGGTTAAGCGTACCCAGGAGTTTTAATCTGTTCCCAGAAGTCTAATGTTTCATATGTATATATATAACCAATATTTTCTACGTGAAGAATGCTAAAGAAGAGGGGACAAAGGGAGATTGTACACTACGAACACACACACAAACTTATGCTTTGGAGAAAATGATAATGAAACCTCAAAGACTTATAAATGGATATCCTCCATAATCCACAAGTCCAAACTACATTACAGGTGAAAAATATCAGCAGAGTAATTGTACTACTAGTAAACGAACTAACATGCATGAATCAAAAGACTAACATGGCAAAACACAAAAATAAAAATTACTATCAAAAGAACAATTCCAAAGACGCTCAATTTTTAATTATTTTTTTCCATTAATCTGAGAAAAAACCCAAATTCTATTTTTTTTAAAATACTGAGAAAGTGAAAGAAAACAAACCCTTTTCTGATAACTTGAAGAAATGTCCAAAGAAGCCAAAATTCACATAAGACTTCACCTTTTAAGGACAATCAATCATTTAACACCACATATTGTGTATATAATTGAAGAAAATGAAAAGGGTATGAAGAAATTGAGCACTAACATGGAAGTTTCTTCAAAAGGGGAGCTCCGATTTCTCTGAGAATCCTACCCAAAGCGAGACGGATTTAAATCTGACGAAGGGGATATTCAAAACCACTATGCAAATCTAACCCCATAGCCAGACGGGGAGAGAGCTAGGTTAGG